>JARYHS010011408.1:208920922-209198661 GCA_031002005.1 Vandiemenella viatica | reverse complement strand
TAGAATTTGGTTTTCTTTTTGTTTTCTCATACTATTAGGTACAGAAAATTTATTTCACCGTTGTGTTATATTTCTATTACGAAAGTAATGTTTCTGTGCAATGTGTTTATGTCCTGGTGTAATTATTTTATGCATTCTAGTCATTTATTTATGAAACATACCATATCCCCAACATAATTCTACCAGTAAACCCCCTCAAACACTTTTGGGCATTATTTTCGTGATTATTTCTCCATAAATGAAGTTAGTAAAAATATTAGCCAATGTTCCGGACGTTGGGGTCTCCATCGGGAGTACTTCCCTCAGCAAATAATGATTTTTGTTGAAACTGAAAGAGTTCTATAATCTTAGAAGTGTTAGTGTCTTTTTTATTCAACAAGTGGATTTTTTAGAGTGTGTTATATGTGCATTCATTCAATTGCTCGTGCTGTGAGGATGCAAGTATACCTGACTAGAATGTCAAACGATACGCGAGTTCCTGTGCCTGGGTTGTGTCTGTCTTTAATGTTTTCGTTCAATGACTTTGTGTTTTACTTTGTATATTTCGTTTTTATTGTAGTATGTATTGTTGATTGCAATCAACTTCACTGTTTTCATTGTTGTAATTTTTAGTTTTCATATTGATAACGAACTGGAAAAATCCTCGTTTCAGATAGAGATCAAATTATGGACATACCAGTAATATAGTAGAATTTAACTCTCATATTTATTTCCACATTACGGAATCCACAGGCATGTTTTGGGTATGTGAGACATGTTTCTCGTTTATTATGAAAACAAAAAGAGACTGAATCTTTGGGATGTGGAAAGGAGTCAATTTACAGTATACAGCAGATAAGATATATACACCAGAAGATGACCTGTCACAGAATAATATGTCCATAAATTATATCAATTACATTTATGCAAGATGCTGGCAATTATTTTGTATATACCCTTAAAAGAAATGGATATTTTATAATTTTATTCGCCCATAAGATTACCTCTTTAATAATTTCTTTCTTGCGTATTATTCTCCTATGTTATTCCCACTTTCCTTAACTTCACTTCACTGCAAGAGTACAACGTAGTAGCAACAGCTGGTTGTATTGACGATAATCCAGGCACGAGTGCGGGCGAAATGAGTACTAATCAGGCTTACTGGTCGAGCGGTGTAATGCCAAGGCTCTCAACGAGACGCTAGTTCGAGGCGGCTGCAACAGCTCTAGTTTCTTTTCGGCTTATTCCTTGTTGACCAGAACTCAGGGCCCCTTAAGTCTCAATGGAAAACGTACTGTAACATAATGCTTTTAAGCAAACAAAATAGGAAACCTAATAATCTTAAAAGATTAGATGGATAGCTTAGGTACTAGAATCGAATTAAATTTTATCTTTCTAAAAAAGAAAACTGCTGGCCAAATACACAACATTACGCTTTGTTCTTTGGAATCTGGTTTTTGATCTAATATTCCTTAATATAATATCGAAAGTAGAAAAGCAACGGCTTAATCGCATTGACCAGATTTTGAATTTTGCTTAGGCTATCCATACTTGGCTTACCAGTATATTCAGACTTCAATGAAGGCGAATAATTCCGTTCCTTACAAGCAGCGAAAAAAATATATATTCATTTATGATCACGAAATTTGTAGGCAGTGAAGTCCCGAAACTTCAAAGGTATTCACTACACTAAGGTTTCTATAGTTATTACTATCACTAATATGATTAGAATTACTTTTAATTGCGTTGGAACTTTGATGGCAATTTTCATATAAAACAGCTTTTGCATCACGCAAATTTTTGCTTTCAATTCTTTCACTCTTTTAGGTGAACATATCAACACTCCGTAAATGATGTATTCTACCCACTGACACTGTCATCTAACACACTCCAGTGTGCCTGAAATAATGTTCTAGTTTGTATGTAGTGTTATTTCTTCCTTTCCACACACTACAACTAATTCTATGCCTGATATTAATCCAGGTCCTCTCGCGAATGGGCACATCATAAACACCAAACATTCTCTTCATCCACCTCTTGTATTTCCAAAACTGATAACCCAGCTCCTTTATTGATTTAGTTCAGCGATAACTGTCCCCAACAAATCTTGCTCCCCTCCATTTCATCCACGCCAATTCTTGCATTTATCTGGGGTCCAATCTTTCCAACCAAGATTTTGTATACCAGTTATCTCCCTTATCACCCTCTCTAACAAGAACTTCAAAAACTTTGCCATCCACTTCAGCAATTATTCCTGTCCAGCTGAGTTTATTATCAAATGAAAAGCCAGGATATTTACATTTTTATGCCCTCAACAAGCGTTTAGACCTCCACCGTTGATTCATTTAAAACAAGTTATATACAAGTTGTTCCTTCGATTTCAACCTAGTAAATTATATATCCAGTCTATAATGCTCTGTAGCTGTTCAAAATTTTCTCTTGTTTTAATGTTATGAATACGAAAATATATCCTGTATATCAGAAACAGGATTATTCCTTGGAATAATCAACAACAGTTGTCTCCATACACTATCCTGCGGCGCTCTTGTTCTTTTTTTCTCTGCTTAACGTTTCTCTAACAGCGAGGTCTTTAAAGACGGGAAAGGATTGGGGGGGGGGCAAGGAATGGGAAGGAATTCGGCCATGGCATTTTGAAGGAAGCATCCCGGCATTTGCCTGTAGTCTCTTGTTCTCACTTCCACCTGGTGTGATAATTACATTTGCTGTGATGACTGCTTCTTACTTCCCAAGAATTCCACCATCCACCAAGGCACATATTGCCTCACGCCAATGGTTTTAAGAATATTCACCACCAATTTAAGGCTCAGATGCGTTTGATATAACCTATCAACTTCACCTCGCTTGTATATTTTATTTAAAATAGCTTGCATGTAGCTCAAGAACTTAGATGTGGGTTTATAATCTCCCGTAAATACATGTTGCTGATTTAAAACCATTTTCTTTCACGGCAGACATTTCTGATGTGGTCTGACATCCAGCTGTCCACCAGGTTGTCCACCAGTGACGTCAAACCAGTTGGTCTGCAGTTCTAACATCCTCCATGAATTGGCACATTTCTTTTGTTGTGGTACGGCAAGTCTCAAAACTCAATCTAAATAAAATATTTAAGTAAAATACGTTACGATGTTGTGTCTTCTCATCTTTAACTCATTTGTAATAATATTACCCATACCAGTTTCTTTACATTTTTTATACTCCGTCATAACATTCTCAGGATAATACTCTAATATTTTGATCCTCCCTCCCATCTTTCATTTTATGTAGGCTATTATAGTTCGTCGACGTCGAGGTCACTAGAGCCATAGCTAGGAACTAAGAGGAATTCCGTCATGGTCTTTCAATGCACCTACGAAGGAACTAAATGTAGGGATATTGGAAAGCGTAGGAAACAGAATCTGAATGGACAATCCAGGCATCGAATTCACATCTTCCCGAAAGCGAGACACAAATGTTAACCACTCATTGAGCATTCTTTGTTTCCATAATATCACTGAGTGATAGAAATTGTTTAATTTTCGCTTTACTTCATATTCTCGGTTAAGTCTTTTCCATACACAGCCTGCACCAACTTTACCCTAGTATGCTGTGCCTCTTTCACCAAACTCCTCAGATCACTCTCTAAGAACTATCCAATTCACTGCTACAGTCGAAATGATGGACCATTTAGTCATGGGTACGGGAGTATACGATCTTTAAAGTGCTCGGTCGTTTCAGGTGGTTCAAATAAATCCTGTTGAGCGCATTGTACAACGGAGGTGGAAAAGTGGACGATTTATCCGTTTTTAAGTTCTTCGTACCCAGAGCTCCATCGTTGTTGCTACCCCGTACATCTATCCGTCAAGCCTCTTGTTCCTGAACTGAGTAAGACGCTGAGCTGTAATCTGCACGTGTTATGACTTGCAATGACCAAGTATCGTATTTAAAATTTTGTAAAATTATATTTGGTTGCTCTCATACAAGTGAAGGGGGCCCAATTTAGTTCCTACCGTAGGCGTATCGTTGTTTAGTGCTAATACAATAAAGGTTTAAAAAATTTTCCAATAATTTTCACTGAAAGTAGAGATCTGAGTTACCGTTAAAACTGTCAATTTAATTCAGTTAGGTTTCAGGCCATTTTCTGACGTTGCGTAGTTAATTAATTGTTAATAAAGAACGCCAATGCCACTTCGAGTATGTCTTTTGCCGTACGAGTTTCTCCTCTCATCCAGGCATCAACAACGAATTATTTTAATAGGGTTGGTTGCCGCGTATTACTGCTTTTTCCACAAAGCGTGTCTGACTAGAGCCATCTAGCTGGGACTGTTTTGACACATGATTCTAGCCAGAACAAACTTTGTGTAAAAAAGAAAATTATTGCATATCTATCGACCCTAATGGCACCAATGTAAATGATTCGTCGCTGATGATACGTCCATGAGGGATGAAACGCGTACGGCATTAAAAACCCATTGAACTGACGTTATTGATTAAAAATTAATTGACAATTTTAAATTCGTTTTCGTTTCCAAGTCTATCTCAAAAACGCTGTTACCTAGGAGCTGGAGATTTTTCTCCAATATCAGTCATAAATTTTATTTAAAGAACAAATGCTAAGAAACCTACATCTAAAATAGTAAGTTAGTTCGAAAAGTTATATATATTTTTTTTTTACTTTAATACTATTTTATTGGAATTGGCCTTAATTCAAAGTATATTGCATCGCAATGGATAGGATAGGTTCTACCTACCAGGTAATGATACAGTAAATGTTATTAGAATTTAGTGATTCTGTAGCCATCTGATGATAGATGGACGTGGAGTGGATTCTACTATATCACCTGAATATATGTCAAGCGTTGGATTTTGAGCCAAGAGACTGCCGTCTGGCATACAAAATCCGTATCTTTTAAGGTCATTAAAACACAAAGCCTTAAACAGTTGGTGGCGTCATTGAGTGGCTGTGTCCATTTCAACCACTGCTGTAATAAGTTATCTAAAATTAAAACGTTGATACATTTCTGGTTACAAAGTAAAAAGCTGTCAGGTATATATAAAGTGTGAATTACTCCTTGTGTATACATTAATGATACCCTGTTTTTAAAACAAAAGCAAACGAAATCAATATAATAAAAAGCACTTAACCATTTGGTACTTGTAATAATGTGTTTACGGTTGGAATTAGGGTCTAAAATTAGCACCTAGCAAAAGAAAAAAGAAATAAATGCCTCATGCCCAGTAACGTATTTCAACTATCTAAAGAGCATACAGTTATTTGTTTAACAATTATGATTAAAATAAAAGTTAATTAAAGCGTGTAGTAACCCATTATTATCAAATTTCTTAAAAAATGAAGCATGAAGCTATCACAAATTTCTAATAAACTAAAAACCTGTTTTTAGACATAAGAATTCATAAATGGAATAAAGCTTTCAAAATGATCCAAAATCGTTTTGGACCGTACTTGCAACATCCGATTTTTTAAAATTAATACGTCAGCAACAAAACTAGAAATGAAGTATGCAAAACACCAGTTTAATGTAATGTGACATGCCGGGGACTGCGGGCGCTGGTTTCGCTGGGGGTGAAGCGATGTTGCTAACAGTGACTCTTGTGTCAGTATTGCGTGGAACTGTCACTCCTGCAGAATTAATTATCAGGAGCAGCGGATTCTGAAGGTCCAGTCAGATCTGGCATCTGCAGAGAAGGATTTAAAGGCCCTGAATGCAAAAAAAACTGTTCTCAGGCTTAGGCAGAACAGTGAGTGGAAAGAAGCTCTGGCAGGAGAGGTAGCAGTCGCTGTTTGTCTGATAGATTTCCAGCTGGAGACATCGAATGTGTTTCGGCCATTGGAGGATCTAGATGGTGACTTCGAGGATCGTCAGGTTGGACTGAACGATCAGGGATCTTGTAAAGTAAAAGGGAGAACTTTTCAGGTGGCATCTAAAAGTAAACGCAGGAAGCTACTGTTACTTGGAAGCAGTCATGGGAGGGGAATCAGTGATATGCTTCAGTCTGATTTGGCGCCAGATTATGAAGTCTGCGGTATTTTCTAAACCAAATGCAGATCTTGGAAGTGTAGTAGCAAATTTGGAAGATCTAGGGAAATATTTCTCAGAGGAAGATTGTATTGTAATTGTGGGGGGAACAGGAAATAGTCTTGATAAGGACCTCAATTATTCAGTTGAGGAAGTCATTGCTCACATTTCCAGGAACACACGTCAGACGAATGTGGGATTTGTGGGTTTGCTTGAGCGTTATGATATACTCTGGATGTGGTAAAAACATTAGGTGTACAAATGCATCGTTGGCAAGAGTTCTCTGGCAGCCAGCAAAGTCACACATTTGTTTGATAGATGTGGGCTGCATTGGTAGGGACAGTTATACTCGCCATGGACTCCCATCTGTTGTAAGGACGCTTCTTATTGCTGATGAGATCAGGGGATGCCAGGTTAGTGAAAGAGGTATGCCTGTTATAAGCGGTGTTAAGTTGCAGGCCTGTTTTTAGGGTAAATAAAATAGATGTATTAAGATGTCTAAAAGAAATTAACGTCTCTGCTGATCAAAACTTATTGAAATTAGAAATTCCATCTGACACACAACTATGTACTAAAAGTGAACAATTCAGAATCATTGAATCAAAGTGTTCAGACCACTGTTCTCCATCAAAATATTAGAGAAATATTTAGTAAAACTGATGACATTAACTTATACCTAGAAGAGATATTAAAAATTCCAGAAATTTTAATGTAGATGTTTTGCGCATATCTGAATATAATTTGTCTGACACAGGAATATCTCAGCTGTCCATTCCAAATTATAAACTAAGCTCTCATTTCTCTAGATGTATAATGGAGAAAGGGGGAGTTGCCATTTTTGTTAAAAATAATATTCAATGCAACAGTGTAAGTGTAAGTAAGTATTGTACAGAACAACACTTTGAATGCTGTGTTTCAAAACTGGAATATGATAAGGAAGAGCTCATAGTAATAGCAATTTACAGGGCCCCCCTCAGGACATTTTAGACTTTTTACCTCAATTAAAGTCTTTGCTACTATGTTTCACAAGTAACAAACAAATAGTTTTATGCGGAGAATTTAATGTTGACTTTCTCAATCACATCAAGGCTAGATATGGAAGCCTTGATGTTGTCTTTTAACTCAATGGCACTTGTAAACTTTCCTACAAGAATACAAAATAATAGCAGGACTGCAATTGATAATTTTTTCATGGATATTTGTCAGTACAGTAATTATATGCTTCCAGTAATAAATGGTATCTCAGATCATGATGCCCAGCTGTTATGTATAAAGTCCAGAAACACTGTTAAACAGATAAAGAAAAGCTGAGTACATAGAAGAAATATTAATGAAAACAATATAAAACATTTCATAGAGTCCTTAAATAATGAACACTGGTCAGAAATGTAAATTGCACAGGGTGTTAATGCAAAATTTGATTCCTTTCTTAATATATTTCAAACAGTTTTCGAAGGAAGTTTCAAAAAAGGCAAGTTGTCAACACTCCAAACAGTGAACTGGTTAAGGGATGGATAACAAAGGGTATTAGAGTATCTAGAAAAACAAAAGTAACTTTACTTAAAAGTAAGAGAATCAGATAACTATCCACTGAAAGCTTATTATAAACTTTATTCTAAAATACCAAGAAATGTAATAATAAAGGCCAAGAACAGGTATATATCAGAGAAAATAGAGAATTCAGGCAATAAACTGAAACAGGAAAATCTGTAAATCACTCTAGAGACATAAAAATAGAACAAAATGGATCTGTTCATAATGAAATAGGAGAAGTTTGTGAAATATTTAACAAACATTTTATTTCAGTTGTAGAGAAATTAGGCATAGGAAAGCAATAGAGCCCTAAGGCTTCTTCAGACTGCTGTCTCAAACAGATCTGTGGAGATGCAATTGCCACCAGTAACAGTCTCAGAAATAAATAAACTCATGAAACAATTAAAACCTAAAACTTCTTCCAGCTCAGACAATATTTCAAGTAAATTACTGAAATGATGTTCAGATTGCATCAATCATGTACTTGCCAACATTGATAATGAATTCTTAATGCAAGGCGTGTTTCCAAATAGACTAAAATATGAAGTTGTAAAACCGTTGTTTAAAAATGGAGAAGCAATATGAGTATATACCTATCGTCCCATTTCATTACTTTCAGGATTCTCAAAGAAAGAGTAATAAAACATGTTACGCAATATAATATTCTCACTAATTCACAATTTGGGCTCCGAATAGGTTATATATTCATTTTTAAATAACACATTTGAGAAATTGAATAAAAAAATTGAGCCCTGTAGGGATATTTTGTGATCTTAAAAAAATGGAATACTATGGTATTCATGGAACCACAGGTAAAGGGTTTAAATCATACATGGAAAGTAGAATGCAAAAAGTTTCCATTTTTAATTCTAAAATAAGTAAAGATGCTTCATCATACTGGGAGAGAATAAAACATGGAATTCCACAAGGCTCTGTCCTACAACCACTGAATTCCTCCAAAGTAAGGTGGGTTTCCATAATTCGCAAGTACAATAAACAGAGGCGATTATTATATCAAATGCTATTTTGTGTTTTATATAAGCAGAACGAATCATATATGGGATACCGATTTTACAAATAGATAATTCAAGTACACAGACTGAAGATAAATTATTTAGAATCAACTCCAAATACAGAAAATTTTGTAGAAATTTATTTTTTCGACATAATTACTTATATTTACGAATAGGCCTACAAATCAACGAAAAAACTAAAATAACGTAATGTTATTCAATGTAAGAAACGGAACTTTACCTAAGTCTAAATTATGCGTCCGTATATTAGTAGCTCTTATCGTACAAAATTAAAATATAAGAGTTAACAACTGGATTGAATTTGAGTGTGGAAGCCCTATAAGCATGCAGCACCTTGAGTTTTAAGTTTTTTAACAACATAAAAATTAATGCTTGATCCTAAACATAAAATTTAGACGTGGTACAAAGCATTTGCTTTTTTTTTCAGAGAGTATAAGTTGTAGTAACACACAAATGATCAACAATTGCCAGAAACACTTTAATAAAATTCCTTACCAGAGAGAGAAACGTGTCAAGTGTGTCCCTACCGATATCATTTTTTGCTTCCCTCGTCCCCCTATTCTCGATCGGCCAGTAAAGGAGCACGTGTCACCAACACCCTGTTTTCCACAGGTGGCCATGGTAAATCACGAGAGAGTGGGAGAGTAAGGACTTGTGTCCCGCCCGAATTGGAACTGGGTTTATTAGACCCAGCGTACTTAACCTATAGGAGGAATTTTTGTGTTGCCATCTGTAGGTGAAAACTTCTCGTGTTCAGATTAATAAGTGTATTTTTGTTTGTGAAATGGTAGTTTATTAGGCGGAGATAAGGCCGTCCGACCATTCGCCTAGATGATTGGGGAAAATCGCCTAAAACCGCAATCAGGACGGAAGATACGCGGCGGCAGGAGCAGGAACCTGGTCCCCCTGAACCTCCCCGATTCATTAAGCCACACTGGTGGGTTCCACTGTTATAATAATTATTTTAATAAAATAAATGCGGTAAAGATAATTATTACAATTACGTACCAGAATATTCTTGAAAGCTTGCGTGATAACCACCCTCGTAATAATTTGTATGGGTCAGATAAATTTAATTTAATTGCAATGGAGCACACGCTCCGGTGGCAATTTCCCTACACACCCATCTTCCCCCATATCCTGCACCCACCTACATTTTCCCTCTACAAATTTTAAGTCTGCCACAACAGATCCAACGGAAATTGTCTGGGTGACGCAACTGGCCATACCAAAATCCAGGAATTTGGCTTTGCTTCGCTCAAGAATATGGAGATTTCAATTTGAAAACTCACCAAGTTACACCCTTCAAATGGAGACAGCCAACAAGAAATTGATACAACCTAAATCATACAATGATTGGTGAGGTGAAATATTCATTCTTAGAAGGTGAAAGCTAAGCAATGGATTTTTTTTATTTTACTAATGGCTTTACGCCTCGTCGACATCGAGCTCATTATAGGCGAGATGGGGCTGGGGACAAGGAACGGGAAGGAATTCTATCATGGCCTCTTGAAGGTAGCATCCCGTCATTTGCCTGGAGTTATTTGAGAAAACCATGGAAAATCCAAATCTGGATGCCCAGTGGGGGATTCGAACCGGCGTCATCCCAAATGCGAGGCCAGAGCGTTAACCGCTCACCCGCCACGCTCGGTGTATACAATGGAAGCTTAACGTACGGCTAAACTAACTTTATGCTAAAACATACAATGAAATAATTATATCTTTCTGTAGTGGAAGACAGGATAAGTACTGCATTGACGGTATAAATGTGACAGCTGCGAGCGGGTCCCAGCGTAACAATTCTTGGAACAAACAACTCTCGTTTTGAATGGTGTGTGCACTGTCGGATCCCGAGGTGAGATACCTGCACGATGCGACTTAACGTCAACACGCAGAAAATGGTGATGTAAACTTCGAATCATTATTATGCGAACTATCTACCGATCTGGACCTGTCAACGTCAGAAATATCTAATTAAAACTCATTTCTCATGAAAAACCAAGTCACAATTCGTGACTAATATCTTAATACATTTTAATGTGTTTGGTAATTTGATATATTTTCATGTTTGTTTGGATCGATGCAAATCAACAGTACTTTCATTATATTGTATGTTAACTTGGGAATAAATACTTAATCCATATTTAAAAAAAAAAATCCTTCAGATTTTACTTTTATAAACACTAAAGCTACAATGATAAATACTATTGATTTTCATAGCTGCTGTTAAACTAATTTCTTTTGCCTGAGGGCGTTATAAGTGTTTTCATGTGTAAAAGATCGTTGATTTCAAAATAATTTTTATGTCAATGGTAAAATTCATTATTTTAAAATAATTGATGTTAGGCTTTAAACAAAAATTCATATGAATATGAACAATGTGTTTCTTACAGAATATACTCATGTCGATAAGGTCACAGTTCTTCTCGATCCAGGATAAATCGTTGCATCGTGGCGATAATGTGCGGACTGAAGTGTGGAAGCACAAAATACAAACACGTGATACATTGGCTGCTCAGTACGACACATGGTGTAGGAAACAGTCCGTATGTGCAGAGAGGTCTTGCGTCTGACAAGAGTGTTTTGTGCATATGGCACACAGTTTTCGAGTCACAAGGAAGCAGGATAGCAGAGAGAAAACATATGGATGACATTACGTGTGATCGGATCAGAGGACGGCCACAGTTGTACCAGAAGTTGGAAGTCATCAGTTGCGTCATTTCACGGTTGTGGCGATGATTCAAGAGGGAGGAAACATTCAACGGCAGTATGGGCAAGGTCGACCATATGTTACAACCCAGTGGCAGGAGCGTTATCTTGCCTTCATTGCGTGATGACGTCCAACCAGCACAGCACCTGCAATGGCTACAGACTTCACAGCCACCTCCAGATCACACATTTCCCATCAGACAGTTTGCCGTCGGCTTCATGAGGTTCCTTCGTACATTTGGCGAACAGCCAGATGCATTTCTCTCACACAGACACCGCTTGGCTCGTGGAATGTGATATTTTGCCCTCAGTCATTGGAACCAGGAAGAATTGGGAAGAGTTTTTTTTTTATGGCATTTGGCAACGAAGGCCATCAGCCAGCTCAATGTAATTTTGTAGTTTTTCAGTGTATAAGTCATCATCCAGTGTATATTGTATTTTCCAATGTATGGACGCCACAGGACGGACAAGACATTCACACAGACACACAACACTTAAACATCGATGCCCGGGGCCGGATTCGAACCGGCGGCCTTCGGCACGCGGAGCTAGCACTCTAGCCCCTACGCTACCGAGGCCGGCTTTGGGAAGAGTTCTGTTCACGGATGAGTCGCGGTTCGACATGAAGAGTGACTCTCACCGTCTTTTCATGTGGCGCGACCCTGGGACACGTTACAACCCTGCCAATATTGTGGAAAGAGACTGACATAGTGGCGCCATTCCTCGTGGCTGCGGCGGCATTATGTTAAGAGCATCATGATCAACTATGTCTTCAAAATTCACTATAATAGAGGGGCCAGATACAGCGGCGGGTGCATTAGTAAGTGCAATGATAAATCTGTTTTTATGCTTATAATTAAAGCAAGGAGTGCTGAATGAAGAGCATATTGAATTGTAATTCTGTATTTTTCATTTGCAGAAGTGTCAAAAGCGGATAAAAATTGCGCAGCTATCAGAAAGTATTAACTGCAAGGGTGATTACAATGTTTGGAATGTACTTCATTTCCGATGAACTATGGCGGTTGACGGCTATGTGCAATACCATTCGTTGACAGGAAGGACGAAAGAACTCAGGTGAAAAGTAAGCAAATCAACTCTTGAAGCAGCTGATTCCGTGAAATATTTGCTGGTAAGGACTCAAAAGAATATGAAGTGGGATCATCACAAAACATTAGTCACGAGTAAGGATAAAATTAGATTACAGTTCGTAAATAAATATCTGAAGAACTAACGGATATGTACAGTACAACAGGCTGCTTATAAAACACTTCTACGTTCCTAGTCAGAGAACTAAACTACTATGTGCGACAAATATGGAATTGGAGTTGTTAACAGAGCCGACAAGTTGCAGAGGACGGCCTAACGTTAGGTCACGGGTTGCTAGAATCAATTCTAGAGACTCTTTATTAGGCGCAGCTGATGTGCTCGGACAGTTTAGGGACAAAGATGATGTTATTTCCGATGGAATAAACTGAGAAAAATTTCTTCCTCTACTTTGGGTTCCAGCAGCAATGAAATACTTTGACCATTAACATATTTTGATCGCAACTGACTAACAAATACCATCAGACCTTTTACCTATTTTTATTGAGCTTCTGCTTTCTCAAGTCTTCGGGGTATGAAATCGAATGAGGGGAGCGTAATTCTACGCTCGGGAACTGAAAGAATATAATGTTTTTAAATTAGGATCTTACGACTCGTCGATAGCAGGGTCATTATATCCTTGCGTTGGTTTTGTTTAAAAGTATCTAGAAAGAAATGGATAGGTGGCTTTATTAGGGAATCATCCCGGCATTCATCTGGAGTGAATTCGGGAAACCATGGAAAACGGAAATCTGGTTGGACGGACGGGGATTTGAACACACGACCTCCAGAAAGCCAGGCCCAAACGTTACCAACTATCACCGGTCTCGGTAATAGGTTCGGAATCTGGAGAACAAAGTGTATCTTATCGGAACTTTTTACCTACATTCTCGTGGAGCGATTTCTGGAAACCGTGGAAAAAAGAAATCTGGATGTACGAGTTCTTCCGAATACCAGGTTCAAATATTAATCACTCATCCATCAGGATTCGGTTTATCAGAACAGTCAAAACTAAATAAAACTTTGCATTTTCAGAAGTATTGCCACTTCTGTCATATTTTCAATGATATGACTACCTTGCCCGTGGATGACTGGTAACGTCCTTGTCTGGCATTCGGCAGGACGCGGGTTTAAATCCTCGTCGAGCCATCCAGGTTTCGTTTTTCCATGGTTTCAGAATATCCCTGTAGGCGAACATTTAAAACCTTCATGACCAAATTCCTTCTCTTTTCTTGTACCCAATGCTCTCCCATCACTAATGGTCTCGACTTCGACGCGATAAAAAGCCATAAGTAAAATAAGGAACTATCTGTCGAAAGACTGAAAGGTTCTTTAATCGCGGTTGTTGTTATACTTGGCGTCTATTGTTTATAGGAAAGGTGACGTACACTTAATTATGATTGAGCCAAAGAAGGGACTGCGTAAGATATTTACAGATTAACATTGTTTGACAGAGAAAACAGTCATGATGTATCTCTATTTACTAATCTATCGGTAGACGAAGCCGTTTCGGTAATACGTGCTAAACTTCTCGCACATGGAATTTCTACTGGGTGGGCTCACCTCTCGGAGTTCTGTCTTAAGTCAACCGTTTTCCAATTCCGGGGTCAACTTTATGCTAAAGTTGAAAGTGCAAGTATGGGATTACCACTTTCACCTGTATTTGCAAACATATTCATGGAAGGATGTAGTCTTCTCGGGAGACTAGCCGAGTAAGTAAGATGTTTCCACACGATATTTCGGCGATCTCAGACTCCGTCGCCATCTTCACCAGAAGACGGAGTCTGAGATCGCCGAAATATCGTGTGGAAACATCTTACTTACTCGGCTAGTCTCCCGAGAAGACTACATCCATTCTCAACGCCGAGAAAGACTTCGTTCCTATATATTCATGGAAGCTTTCAAAACGGAGCCTGCTAAAACCTGCAAAGTGGATCCGGTACGTTGACGACACCTGTGTCATCTGGCCTCACGGTAAGGAGAGTTTGCAAGAGTTCTCATATCACCTGAATAGTTCCCACCCAAAAATCCATTTCATCGTGGAAGTGGAAGAAAATGGACTACTGCCATTTCTCGATGTCCTGGTTCATGAGCGTCACGATGGACGTTTGGGTCATACTGTGTACCGCAAGGTGACCCACGGTAGTAGATATCTGAACGCCATTTCGCACTATCGAGCATATTAACAGTATGTGACTCGGAAAGTCTGAAGGAAGAAATGGAGCCACTTACAAGAATATTCCGAGCCAACGCCTATAGTGATTTCGACATCAGAAGGATTTTAAGAACAAAAAACCAATGGATGACGCAACTTATCCTGTGACACCAATGTGCCAAGAAAATTCGCCTGTCTCTCATACGTGCATGGTATCACTGATGTGATTGGGAAATTGTTAAATCGGATGGAGTTACGAACAGTGTATAAGGCTCACTGCAAACGTGGCCAATCATTAACCAGGGTGAAAAACGGATTTCACCCACACCAGCTTACAGGTGTTTATGAAATTCCCTGCAGCTGTAGCAGTGTTTATATCGGTGAGACGGATCACACTGTAACCGAAAGACCTTGGGAACATATCCGCCACTATAAATATAACAATAGCGTCAAATCCGACGCAGCTCGCCATACCATTAACACCTGGCACGAATAAAATTTCAAGACACTAGCTGCTGTGGAGAGAAGACCAGTTGGCCTCAACTAGTGAAAGAGGTGGCAGAAATACTAAAAAATACCAATAGCATCATCGAAGACATTGCCCTATTACTCTGCGATGTTTGGCGCTCGTTGCTATGTCAACATTAATAGCATCTATTGTTATCAAATAAATAAAGCGGCATACCGCGAAAATCTAGTAATAATTAAAACAGTTTCATGCTTTGTAACAGTGAGAGAAAAAAAGGGAAGTCAAGAGTTTTCCTATCATAATCAATTAAAATCACTAACACTAATATTACTGAGCGGCGAGATATCTCCAGGCTAAATCCCGGTATACATGTCGCTGTGGAAAAGAAAACAGAATGTAATTATGAAACAGAATCCCTTTCAAATTTGAATGCTCGATGCTGATTGAATTTTAATATTTAATAGAACAATAACCTACATCGATTTTCAAGCTACATTTCGCATCGGTTTAAATAATAAATTGCTAACAGCTTCACGTTTGAAAGCATATCCGTTTTTTTTTACTGATTACAGCTCGAACTTTAAATCACCGATATGGTGGTAGTTCACGTGACGAATTTGTTAAAACTTTTCGCTCGTGTTAACGGCGTTCTCGCCTCGCATTCGGGAGGACGGTGGTTCGAATCACCGTCCGGGCATCCAGATTTGGGTTTTCCATGGTTTCCCCAAATCACTCCAGGCAAATGCCGGGATGCTTCCTTCAAAAGGCCATGGCCGAATTCTTTCCCATTCCTTGCCCCCATCCTTGCCCCCCATCCTTTCCCGTCTCTAAAGACCTCGATGTTAAAAAGAGACGTAAAGCAGTTACAAAAAAAAAAACAAAAAAATCGTGTTAACGAGATACTACTTACTATATCGCCCTTATTAACAGTGAAAAGAACCTCTTAAATCTAGTACAAGTTTTAGATTCTGCTAGAAGTGAAATTGCTGTTACTGTTAAGTTGTGGAGGGTAATGTTTACGATGTCTCGTCAAAAAAAAACATAACATCAACGTACTATCCACTGGCAGTGCACCCTTTTTCGAGACGTTGGAAGGCTTAGTAAAATTAATCATTTCATCTTGGGCTGCGGAAAGCAAACCACTCATTAAGGCCGGTTTGTCCTAGCGATGTACCGAGCGTGGTGTATGAGCGCTAACGTTCTGGCTTCGGTTTCGGGAGGACGCGGATTCGAATCCCCACCCAGGCATCCAGATTTGGGTATTACATGTTTCCCCAAATAACTCCAGGCGAATGCCGTGATGGTTCTTTAAAAAGAACATTGCCAAATTCCTACACGTGCCTTGCCTTCATTCCTTTCCCGTCTCTAATGACCTCGGCGGGGCGTAAAGCCAAAAAGAAATTATTCAACAAGAAATCTGTCCACTTTGTTCAAGATGTAAAAGTTTTCAGAGGATACGAGATTCTCATTTATCATAATTTATTTATCGCTGCTAACTTTGTGGGAGAAAGTTATTCTAATACTCTAGGTTGATACAGACCCTAACCGTTATTTAGTAAAAGGCCTACCCAAATTAAGCTGAATTTAAAATAGGAAGGTATGAAGAACTGTATTAACAAGGCCACACAGCAATCTATTGTAAAGCAACACAAATATAGGAGGAGGAAAAGTCTTATAGTATGTAATGAAAAAATCAAAGAAGTGATAAAAGATACACAAATGGGAAATGAATTATTCTCACAGTCTCCCACTCAATAACGATGGGGTCAAATGTAAGGTCATGAAATAAAGAGAAGTTAGAAATAAGGAAAGAATACAGTTGGGTCAAATTTATTGGAGATTTAGATTGTGATATGCATCAAAGACAGCATATTGCTTTCAAACTAGTAAGACAAATGAATAAAACCATGAAAGACAGCACAAATAAGTGTCATAAAACGAGAATAATGGATAGAACATTACTAAATCTGTGATACAATGCTGAAAAAATATCCACTAGGAGCAGTATTTATGCGACGTTAACGTAGATTTCACTACCTTAGTAGAAATTGAATTGGTAATAAAGAAACAAAAATCCAAAAAATCTTGGGGACCAGATGTCACAGAGGCAGAATTGTTTAAAAATGATGGTTTGCTTCTCAAATTTCTGGATAAATGTAGAAGTCCTTGAACACTGGCTAACTGCAAAAGTATCTCCTTTGTTCAAGAAAGGAGACAGTAGCAGTACTACGAAATGTTGAGGAATCAGTATGCTAAGCACGGCCTACAAAATATATGCAGGTGTTTTAAATAACAGATTGTGAGGAACCTACTTTGTTGTCAAGCTGCCGTCGTCCCCTTAACAGAGGACCACCAGAGCTCTTTGTGCGGTGTCTGCTGGGCCACAGAGAGTCATAGGCGGAATATTAGCGTGAACAGAGACAATTTCGTTGGGGTAATCTCAACCATTAAGAATATTCATTACTGTAGCTTACTTCATGAAAAGGTCACGGCGTTTCCCTACAAGTGTTACAAATAAGAAAATAAGCAAAAAAATCAATATTCACTTATATGAGCGGAAAACATTCTGTAAAAAAATACGATAGAAATTACTTTCTTGGTCTCAGCCAACGGAAAAAGTTAGACAAGTTAAGAAAAAAATAGCTGAAAAATTTAGGTGGCCCCCTGGAATTGCACAGATTGTTACCGAACGTATTCTGTCCATTGAATAGGATAAATCTTTCGCGAATCGCTTGGTTATTCCGGCTGGGTTATGCAAAATTTTATCACTGAGTTATTTCATTCCATTTGTTGACGTAATAATTTCCAGCGAGAAAGTGAGAAACAAATGAAATTAATTTTTGGCAACACAACAGCCTCTTGTTTGTTTCATAATTTATTTGAACATACGCTGGCGTGCATCGCTCGCGTCCAACGCTGGCTGACAGATTCCACATCTTAGCATGGAACAATGTATTTTTTTGTGCTTTCATGAAATACTACATTTTGAAGCTCATCTGACAATCGCTACTACACCAAGGAATTACATTAGAAAATACACGTATCACATGTGTTTCCTGTAAAATCTTGTCACCTCAAATAATAATAATGACTCAAACAGACTGAGAAACTCAGAGAAAGTGCAGAAAAAGTAGGGTTACAAATCTCACTCGAGAAAACTGAATTAATATGTTCAAAGACAGAAATAGTAAGTTTGAGAACAAAATAGGTAAAATCAACAGGGTCCCATACTTTAAATACCTCGGAGAATTCAACCGACAGACCGAGCATGGTAGTGTAACGGTTAGCGTTCTGGCCTCGCATTCGGGAGGACGGCGGTTCGAATCCCCGTCCGGGCATCCAGATTTGGGTTTTCCATTGTTTCCCAAATCACTCCAGGCAAATGCCGGGATGCTTCCTTCAAAAGGCCATCGCCGAATTCCTTCCCATTCCTTGCCCCCATACTTTCCCGTCTCTAAAGACCTCGCTGTTGAGAGACGTAAAGCAGTTAAAAAAAATCAGCCGACAGGCCTTGAGAACATCTCGCAGCAAAATAATAATAATAAAAAAAGCGTTAGGATTAGTGCAAAATCTCTACAGCAAAAAATCCATGTGAAGACAGACAAAAATTCGGCACTAAAACACAGTCATAAAATCAACAAACCTCTATGCGAGCCAAGAGAATAGCGAAAGTAGTAGAGGAGGGTAGGGAAGCCTGTTGTACGGGGTACATGTTAGTGAGAAGGGCATAAAGTTGTGGTGTGAGAGATTTCAATGAACAGGTATGGAATCCGTAATGCTCTCAGTTTTTGGAAATATGCAAATCGTATTGTGTTTAGTACACATATTTAGCCATGATTTACTAATGGATGTGCACAGCTTTAGAGGACGATGCGGAGTCATAAGAAAAGGCATAGTCGAAGAGGACTGTTACAAGGGATAGGATCCCTGCAATTTCTTCTGTGGGTCTTTAGTGATGTTTTTTTGGGGTTACAAGATTGTGCTGGAAATAAACTATTAGAATAAAACATCTAATTGTGGTAGTGACAATGTGTTAACACTTTGGATGCTTATAGAGAAGCGGGGACAAATCAGCATCCCTTTCTACCTGCTATTCATAGATTTAGAGAAGAATTTCAACATTCTGATTGAGTAGACAGCTACCATCTCCAGGAACTAATGTCTACACATGGCTATACGAATTATCATGTAAATTGTATTGCAAGTCAATATAATGGCACTAATTTTATTCAACATGTTCCTAATTATTAGATGAGAAAAATATTCATAAATCAGCGACCGAGCGTGGTGGTGTAACGGCTAGCGTTCTGGCCTCGCATTCGGGAGGACGGCGGTTCGACTCCCCGTCCGGGCATCCAGATTTGGGTTTTCCATGGTTTCACAAATCACTCCAGGCAAATGCCGGGATGCTTCCTTCAAAAGGCCATGGCCGAATTCCTTCCCATTCCTTGCCCCCCATCCTATCCAGTCTCTAAAGACCTCGCTCTTAGAGAGACGTTAAACAGATTTAAAAAAATCAGCGCTTAAGACAAGAATACATTGTTAGTTATTCTTTTTGATATACTCTCGGATGATGATACTCGGAAGTGAAAATAAAATGCACCATCACGGGTAAATCTTGGTGATCATAAATATCGTAATGCACTTTCACATGCCGAATAGGATGTTTTAATACCGCATTCTGAGTAGGTACGTTTTTCAATTGTATATGGAAGCAATTTAATCTTGAAATATCAACTAACAAAACTAACGTTATGGAATTTCATGGAAAATACCCAGTTGGAAATAAAATTGACGACCACATTTTAGAAGAGGTGCAGCACTTTAATTATCTTGAGAGTTTAATGGAGACAGATATACGGATCTTTAGTTCAAAGCCTAGTACACGCTGGGATTCTAAGTAACGCCTCATTGTCGCAGTTCTGTTTCCCAGGAGAATCTGAGTCTGCGACATTGAATATTTGCGTCCCACAGGAAACAGTATTCTGATTCTGGGACACATTTTTGTGCAACATGTGCAGTGTGGACGTGTTCCTAACTAACTGTGTTCTGTTCAGTTCCTATAAAACTTTCAAACTGCGCGTATGAAAAGTGGTGCGGGTTGTGCACCTAATTTACGTGTTTTTTTGCTTTCTTCTTTGTATGGTTACATTACATTACATTATGCGTACCACAGAGGTCACTGTTCAACTAATAGAAAATTTGCGAGCCCCTAATTGCCTATGGAACTTTTCATCGTCGTGGTACAAAAACCGAAATATGAAAGCAGATTTTACGAAAAAGCTAGCTAAAAAATTTTAAAGTGTTAGTTGCCAAAATAGAAAAGTAGGTTTATAAGTTGAAGTGACAGTTTCAAAGGTACTATGAAAAGCTGGTTTTAGAGAAGTGGAATTTTACCGAAAACGATGTTTGCTGTTTCTGTTGCCCGCCTAAGACCCTTTCAGTTCAGCATCCGCATCACCAATTCCTTCTCTGCAAAACGCTTGAAACTCACGAAATGTAGCTCAACAACACTGCATTCTGACATTATTTGAGCCTCGGAAATAGCAGTTTATTCGCCAAATTCTGATAGTCAGGACTGTACTTATCCCACGCAATCGTATTTTAAAAGGAAAATAGATTGTTACGGATTTTATATACTTTTTCAGTTTGTAATTTACTTGTAACCACACAAAATTTTGCTAAATATATCATATTTTTTCTCTATTAATATCTTTTTTATAACGCAAATATGGTGTCCTGAAACACGTCTTGTACAAAATGTGATATCATTCACTTCGAAAATTTGAAGGTATACGTAAGGCTTGAATAGGAATCTTTACGTGCAAGGAATCTGAATGTGGCATCGAGCTTGATATCAGATGAAATAAATTGTCCCTCGTTTTTGAGAGGTATCAAATAATGTATGAATGGTTAACAGAAAACAAAAGGATCACGTTTTGTATAATCATGGTTTTTCCAACCTTGTTATATGGATGTGAATCATGGGTAACGATGAAACTACGCCTAAATGGTGAACTATAGTAATTGGATCTCGCAATCAGGAGGACATGGGTTCGAATCTCGGTCCGGCCAACGATGTTTCGGTTTTCCAAGATTTTATGAAATCACTCTAGGTGGATGGCGGGACGGTTCCATCAAAAGAATACGTCCAAATTCTTTCCTGATCCTTGTCAGCAATCTTCTCCCGGCTCTAATCACCTTAACGTCAACGAGATGTAAAGTCACAAGAAGAAAGAAAGAAGAAGGTAATGTTGAAGATAGATATTTACCCATATTGAGGCCATAGAAATGAATTTTCTTGATAAACTGATTAACAACGAAGGGCCAGGACACTTCACCTAGGAAATAACTTCAGCAACAGGAAACCGGTCAAGCTGCCTTATGTAAAAAAAAAAGGATTTGAAGAATACTAACTAAAGTCAATGTACAAACTACATACAAGAGTGGTAATAAAATTAATACAATCCTGAGAACTGCAAAGGATCCCAAAGCTTCCCTGCAGACCAATATATCTTCTTAATGTGGAAAAGTATATGCTGGCGAAACAGAGAAGATTGCGTCCGGGAGATTAGAATAGCATATCCCCCACATCAGACTGAATCAGGCCGCTATGTCAATAGTTGCCGAACAACAGGAAGCAGAGGGCCATTAAAAAACATAAATCCTTCCTCAATACTAAAGCTTTTTGTAAAAATAAGTGAAGGAGTTAACTGAAATTTTTGAATTCCATTGAAACTTATAAAAAGACGTTGATTAAGGCTACATTTAAACCTGAAGCGTGTATTGTACAAGAGTGGGACAGATTAAAATTTTACGACATGGATGCCAGAAGAATGTTTGGTGCTGTATGTATAGTGTTCTCTGGCTGTGAGAGGTTCTTGGTAAAACTCAGAAACCATTGCTTTGAATATAACCCCAGCCTAGAGCCATAACATAGAGATTTACAATCAGATTACTCAGAAATAAGCAGTGAAGACGTTTTAATGATACAATGATGGCTGCTAAAAACATGAAAGATTTAAGTCCTACCAATGTTACATCACGCTTAACTGCTTTCGTCATTTGAATCTGAGTAGCGGCAGACTGAACAATACTCCTGAAAACACTTGCGTGCACTGCCAGTTTGCTTCCAGCCTACTTCAAATGTTTGCAGAGATTATGTTTTCGTGTTTCATACGAAGATTTTCGACTCTTCTTGTAACGGTCATATGTCAAGCTAGTATACTAATGATAATAAATATAAAATAATGTATCTAATAATCTGTAATACAGATTGTAAATGTCAAATACTAATGGTAGTTCGTACACTGATCAGCCAAAAAATTATAACCTCCTTCTTAATAGTGTGTTGGTCCATCTTTGGAGCGCAATACAGCAGCGATTCGGCGTGGCATGAATTCTAAAAGTCCTTGTTAGGTTTCCGTAGTTGTCTGGCACCAGATGTCTACCCACAGGTCACGCAATTCCCTTAAATTACGGGCCGGTGGTTTGCGGACGCGGCATCTGGGAACGAGCATCTCGGAAACGGCGAGGCTCGTCGGCTGTTCGCGTACTGCTGTAGTGAACATCTATGTAGAGTGGCTGATGGACGGTGATACCACGACTGGGCGACAAGGTGGAGGACGTCCACGCCTCATTACAGAACGTGGAGGTCTGAAGCTTGCCCGCTCTGTAAAGTGGGATAGGCGGCGATCTGTGTTAGATCTGAGAGCAGAAAACAATTCTGGTGCAGGCACAAGTGTTCCTAAGCACACTCTACTGTCAGATCTGCCACAGATCACCGCCTATCCCACGTTACAGAGCGTTTAAGCCTCAGACCTCCACATTTGTGATGAAGCCAGGAATTCCATCACCATGTCGCCTAGTCCTGGTTTCAACCTCCTTAAACCATTCTGCATAGGTACTCACTACAGTAGCAACAGCCGAACAGCCTCGCCGTTTCCGAGATGCTTGTTCCCAGGTGCCGCGCCCGCAAACCACCAGCCCGTAATTTAAAGGAACTGCGTGGCCTGTGCATAGACATCAAGTGCCAGAGAACTCCGGAAACCTAACAAGGACTTTTCGAATCCATACCACGCCGAATCGCAGCTGTATTGCGCTCCAAAGATGGACCAACACACTAATAAGCAGGTGGTCATAATGTTTTGGCTGATCAACCCGGAGCATTTAATCTAAACGAGGAATGTTTGCGTTGCCATCGGTCTGTGAAACGTGTAGCTTTGTTTTTTTTTGTATGGTAAGCGTATTTTTTTGTCTATTTGCAAAATGTATAGGTTATTAGACGGAAATTGGGGATTGTCTCAGCATTCGCTTAGATAATTGCGGGATACCGTAGTGGCTTATTTTAAATTATTTTTTAAATCTTATTTTTATTAATTTTTTGATAATAATAGTTAATTAATTTTTTTAAAAAAAGGTTTGTGTTAGCTACAGGGTGAGTCAAAAAGGACTTAACAACTTTAGTATGATATAGAAAGTTGTTGAGATAACTTAGATAATCGATAGATATATCAAATAACTGCAAGTTTGATGCACGTAGCGCATCAGTACACCACTCCGCCACCAGGAGTGCCAGCGTAGTGCACTGATAAAATGGCTACTTTCACTGGTGCGGAGTATGCTCGCTGTCTGCTTTGGTTTCATAAAACGAACTCTGCAACAACTGTTCGGTGTAAATTTCGTACCGAATACGCTAAAGAGCCCCCAACTGGCCTAAAATTTCCTCAATCTACATTCAATCGTGGAACACGTTCCTGACAGCCCCAAAGTTAATGTGTTTTGTGCCCTTGGCAAATTGAAAGTAGACGGCCCTTTCTTCTTCATGGAGAAAATTGTCACTGGTATTATGTATCTGCATATGCTTAAAAACTTTTTAATTCCACAGATCGATGAAGATGGTCGAGTTGGGAAGGTTTAGTACCAGCAAGACAGTGCATCACCTCATTTCTTCACTGAAGTTCGACGTTTCCTAGATAATCGCTCCCCAGGTCGGGGGATATACCGTGAAGGGCCAATCACATGGTCACCTCGCTCCTCGGACTTGACACCACTGGATTTCTCTCTCTGGGGTTTCATTAAAGATCATATGTATGTTCCTGCCCTACCAAACAATTTGGCCGACCTGAAAAATCGAATCTTCGCTGCCGTTGCACAAGTTACGCCCGATTTTCTGCATCGAGTGAAGGAAGAAATTGATAACCAGTGAGATGTTTGCCCTATGAGAAATGGTAGTAACATCGAACCAAAATGACACTTGACACTTTTATGTGAAACTTGAGGTTGTTTGCTACAAAATGACATATCAACCGCTTCTATAAGTAATCTCAGTAAATTTCTATCCTTTTTCACTCACAAGGTATAATTGGGGAATGTAGCAAGGTTTGACTGCCTGGGGTACTCGCATTGTTTAATTAGGAATAGACATGCTACAATGATCAGAAGAGGTGGTTACCGTTTGCTAAGTGATTATGTGGCAATTTGTTTCTTAATAAACCTGAAATTTCGTTTCCACACTAAACTGTTTTCAACGAATCATCCGTTCAGTAAACAGTATCAGGAAACCTGTTTCCTTTCCTCTCTACTCCGGAGTGAGATGGATGTTGTCTTATTGGAATTTCCCTCAGAACATTAAGCATCGTTAGTAGAAGTGGTTGAGTCTGTTGTGCACCTGTATTGAATTTACGTCTTCACTGCCATTCCTACGCGGCTGTTTGAACACAGGCATCCAAGACATCAAAGCAGACGAAGCCCCTTCACGTCTCCATTGACCGCTTCTAGCTAGAACGTTGCGCTTCAAGGAATTTACCTCTCAGCGGAAACACCATAGTTTGTATTGATCATGATTCCTAGTCCATTGTGTTCATTACTTCCGCTTCGCTAGCAGCTATCATACCCTGTCGTTGATGTATAGGTAACAGACAGTAGAGTCAGGATCCTTATACTATCAATTTAACAAAAATATGGTTAATATTTTGCGAGAATATTTCTGAACAGGTACGGAAATTTAAATCAATGAACCTATCTGATAATTTTCTACGAACGGCAGCTCATTTCCAGAGATTTTTTTTTAACTCCTTTACGTCTCTCAACAGCGAGGTCTTTAGAGACGGGAAAGGATGGGGGCAAGGAATGGGAAGGAATTCGGCCATGGCCTTTTTTTAAGGAAGCATCCCTGCAATAGCCTGGAGTGATTTGGGAAACCATGGAAAACCCAAATCTGGATGCCCGGACGGGGATTCGAACCGCCGTCCTCCCTAATGCGAGGCCAAAACGTCTCCAGAGATGAAATTAAAATTTTACTCTAATTTTGCTCCTTTATATAAAGTAGCAGTCTGTTAATTTGTGTCTAGATCTACTGTAAATGATTTATTTTCACCGTTCATTGAGACACATCTAAATTGCTTTTTTCTAAAAGAACATAAAAATTCATAAGGTATAAAGCTGAGAGATGAGATAGTTTTAAAAAAATTACCAGACTTTACCGTAGGCATTTAAGTACGAGGCAAAAACATGATGGTTTTAAAATGCTTATTTTTGTTTATGCCGTATATATAAATATATAAAACTAATTATTCAACAGTGAAGATGAGTCAGTTTCTTTGCATCTTTATGATAGACTAATTTTTGTTTTTCAAACTGTGTTGCACGTACTTCATATGGAACTTCCACACACACACACACAAAACTATAGTGCAAACTTTTCAATTGAAGTTTAATTTCTTTATTTTCAAGGTACCTGAGTGTATTAAAGCCAATTGGAAAAGAAACAGTTTGCTTAAAAATATGTTTCGTGAAGGATGTAACGTTAACCCGGGTACTGACTAGCGAACTGTAACTGTAACCAACAGATACAGTAACCACGTTCCAGTGTGGACGCGGGAAACGAACTTCGCTCGCAACGAACACCGAGCCACCTCACTGAGCGTACTCACTAGCGAGCTGTAACTGTATCCAAACGGATACTGTTACAGGGTTCTAGTGTGTACGCTCACTGTAACCGTAACGACAAGCCGACTCTATCCGCATTGTTCGTTTGGAGCTCCGCGATGTCGGACGAAGTGTCTCTCGCTTGTGCAGCATACTTACTTGTATATGCTTTACTGGATAATTATAAACGACCACGAAGATGGCGTATTCATAGAATTAATTGAGAAAGAAGTGATCTAATTATTCTTTTAAGAAATCAACAAATGAGTGGTAATTACAAAAATTTCACGAGAATCCCTTCAACTGATTTTGAATATCTAATGAACATAATTGGACCCAAGATAGAACGAAGAAACACTTCGTTCCGAGAAGCAGTGTCGGTTCAAGGCTGATTAACTGTGAAGCAGAAATACTTAGCTACTAGTGATTCTTTTACAAGTTTACAATATCTTTCTCGCATTTCCAAATAAGCCATGAGCTGAATTGTCCCTGAAGTGTGCCAAGCGCCGATAGGAGCTCTGGAAGAATAAATGAAGGTAATCCTTTATTCAATAATAAAAAAAAATAATAATATAATTTATTTTTAAAAAATCATACGTAATTTTCTAAACTCATATCTGATGAATATTCGCTATTGTTGCTGTACGGGGAGTATGGAGGGTTGTGTAGAGGAATTTGTTGGTTTTGATTTGGTGAAGAAGTGGAAGGGCAAGCTACATCTGGATTTATAGTGGAGGAAGAAGCTGAATGGTGTGGAGCTTGTGTAGTGGAGTAATAACCATAATTTTGTATGGAGTTATAATGTCTTTGTTGAGCACGCATAATTATTTGAAATATTTCATGTCGAATTGAATTTTTTATTTCCTTGGTATAGTTTTTAAATTTTTCTTCTATGAAATCAAAGAAAGACCGTAGTTCCGTACCCTTTTTCGGTTTATCTGCCGCATTTTTCAGTATTCCGAAAGCCTCTTTCAGGATTTGTAATTTCGGATCTGGTTTTAGCTTTTTATTGAATGGTTCACGTAGAGCATGTCACTGTGTTTTTGTGTTATCATTGAGGTCCTCCACCTAAAAATATTTTTTTTTGTTTATTATTGATCAATAATAATAATTGGAATAATTTTATTTTTTAAAAGGTTTATTAAGCCTTGCAAAATTAGGGCTGCCAATCCTTGGGTTTCCATAGGACACTGCTTTCGTGATAGGATTCTATCAGCTGAAGACATTTATCTTCTGTCCATTCACTCATGACGCTTGAGGATACTGATAGGTTCGCAGCGTGCAACAACCTTCACTCTCGACGTCCACGAGCGCACAGCGAGCGCCCTTTGATTCGCAGCAAAAACCGACAGTTGTCGGCTCACTGCGAATGCAACGCGTTCCGTCCCCGGCAGGCTCGCGAGCCACGTACTCACTATCGTATTCGGTAACAGTAACGTGCAACGGTTACAGCTATGTTTATGTGAAGCAACAGTGATATATATATATATATATATATATATATGTGTGTGTGTGTGTGTGTGTGTGTGTGTCATAGATATGCAAAACTTATTCAGCAACACGGTCCAATGGAAACGACGCCTGTGATTAAATATCTGCTCACTAATGCAAATTACTAGCCAAAATACTATTTATGTATGGAGAAATTTTCCAGCAAACATTCTTGAACGAAAGTAGCCACCATTTTCTTTTCGACTGAGTGTAATCTACCGGTCTAGTTTCATTTTCTGATAAGCGCCCTTCGATTTAACGTTACTTTAAATTCGTTTGTTATTTGAGGGTATAAAGTTGACTGCCGTCAGCGTTATGAGAGCTTGACAGATCAATGGTGTGGAAACGGGATATTGGGATAAAATGAAAATCCTCGTAATATCGTCCGAATAAAAACTGCACTTTGACTACCCTACGGGATTATCAATATGCAGGTGAGTATCATTTCGCAGATTGAAATGTTATTTACCTTAGGGCTTAGCGGCAAAATGTTTGATTACTTACAGAGAAAAAAGGAAACATTTCAGGACTCGCTTACAGAAGTGTCAATCAGTCGTTTCTACCTATGTTAATAACGGTGTAATCAGCAACTCTGCTAAGTCAATAATGGGTTAAAATACGTGGAACTCTGTCTTCTTCTTGGAGGTCTTTTAAGCAATAATAAATGGAGAGAAAGGAATATGGGTAGGTGATACCCTTCTCTTGGTCATGGTAGATAGGGTGCAACTAGATTACCTTGCACCCGACGAATGCAAAAAGTTTTTACCATGCCAGCAGGAAGAAAGGTGTGGTATACAATTCAAAAACATCAATGCGTATGTTAAATTCAGATCCTCTCCACAGTGCGTATTGAATTAACTCGTACAACACTGCTAATGGTGATTCGTTCGCCGGATGGGAAAGTTAAATTTGATGGTCCCGTTGGTGACATATGGATCAGCTGGCAAAACAACACAGCACACACAAACATTTCTCACACACTTTCACATAACACAAGGAGAAAACAAAGAGGGTATTCTACCTTCGTGTCATTGCTACGAGAATATGGGAGTTGCCTTATGGGACAATGACTGAGCTGGATGTAACGGTGGACAGATTGTTTAATATTATGTTCAACTATGCCTAACGCAATAATTTTTTGTCACTATGACTTCCCTTTCAGTGCAGCGTTTATTTAATACGTTTAAACTTATGGCGCCAAGCTTCGCATTTCATGTTGGACTTCAGGATAAGGAGAACCAATACTAGCTGTTGACCTCTGGTTTAATATGCTTCCTTCGGGAGTATCCGGTGAGCGTTCTAAGTTTTTTAACGGTTCGGCCGTCATTTGGGCGTCATCTTATGATCCCAGTGGCCACCTAATGTTTTATGGTTGACTGAGACGTTTCTTTCTTTTTTTTTTTTTTTAATGGTTAAGTTGGAGGTTGATGATTGATGGGTCTTTCTTACTGGTGAGGTTAAATATTTACATGCACGATTTTGTCATCTGCCCTCCACCGAGATTAATGGCACCTTTCTGATTTAAATTTTTTGATATTATATGTTTATATTCTCAATTTTTGCAATCTCAGTATTTTGAATTTGTAGAAAGAGTGCAGAAAGTTAAAATTCACGATTTGGCTGTATCTTCTTTATAGTGGCTTCTTAATCCAACTGAATCATTTTGAACATGATTCCCATGTATTTTATTTGTATCCATTCTGTTTTTTTTTTTTTTTTTTAAAAAAAGACGATTGATTGAAATCTAAATTGTAGCTGCGCAGTAATGTGATATTGTTCACAATAGATTTTTATATGTTTTCTGCTCTTTACTAACTTTTATGCACCCCGTTTATGGAAAAACAATGATTAATAAGTCTCATTAAATTTCAGTAACTTGAACGATGTTTATGGACAGTGTGTGTACTTATTGAAGTAATTGGGTTATTTATTATGATTCATCTTCTTGAACCGACTGAAGGGAGATCAAGTTCAAAAATAAAAAAATGTACTTAATTTTGACATTACTGTATTATAACTTTTGCAATGGGCACGAGAATAATTTTATTCGTGATAAATACTTATCATAATTCAATTAGTAAATTAATATTTGGACTGCTAATGCTCAGGATATAATTTAAGTCACGCAAAAAATTTCTCTGTCTCGTTAGAAGGCTCGCAAATGTTTTATACGCGAATAAAATACTGTGTAGTTTATAAATTTGAGGTACTCTTGTCCTCGAAGACGGATGGTGTTCAGTCTGCCAGTAAAGGCCCCTGCCAGGCAGACCTCACACACAACGCGCCTGCACGCCGGGATACATATACGACTCCAAACAGGCGCAGAGACATCAAAACAAACCAGGAAAACAAATAGAATCATCTAGAAGCTAAGTGGGACTATTTCTTACAGAGGTCGCCGTACTACCAAACAACGGAATTCCTGCGCCAGGCCGCCTATATAAGCGTAGCCGGCCGCTCTACCGCCAGTTCCGGCCTGACCGCGGAACCAGCTTCAACTACAGAAGACCACCGGAAGTTCGCGAGAAGTAGAAGCCGTCTCTCTACCCCGGATCAGGACCAGGCTAAATTTCTCGACGGTCATCCGCTAACTGTACCACATTTGTTATTGTTTACCAGTGTTTTGTGTACATAGTAATAAACCTCAAGGAACCATTAAGTGTAGTTCACTTCAGTGGCGACAAGGTTGGGATAAGAACTCTCGACCATCATGGCTACGCCAGCAGCACCTACGGAATGGCAACAGTTCCTCCAAGGACTTCTACATCAGTTCTTCGAATCTCAGAGACAACTGATTGCGGAAGTCAGGAATCTCCGCCAACCCACGGCCCCGCCTCCGTTCCCAGCATTCAACGACGACGTCGAAGAATGGGAGACCTACGAGAAGCGCATAAAACAACACTTCGCAATTCATCACATATCCAAAGAAGAAGACCAGCGTGCATATTTCCTTTCCTGGAACCAATCAAAGATGTATGTCTTGCTCACCAAACTTCAGCCACAAGACCCCGACACCCTCACCTTCACGACCATCTGTACGACACTGAATGCATACTACAGACGCCGGTACCATGTCGTCGCGGCCCGCGTCGAATTCTATCAATGCCGGAAGAAGCCCGATCAGACGTATCGCCAGTGGGCGGCCGAACTCCAAGGCCTTAGCAGAAAATGTAAGTTTCAAACTCGTTGTTCCCACGAATCCTACGCCGACGACATGGTGCGTGATCACATCATACAGGCTGCACCAGATGCCGCACTCCGGCATGACGCCCTCAAGTTAGAGGACCCATCCCTGGAGCAGGTCATCGAACTTGCCTACAAATTCGAAATATCTACGGCCGCAGATCGCCGCCTGGAGTCCTGGGCGGATGTGGCCGCAATCCGAACCGACGTAGAGGACACACAGGACGTCGCCGCCATCCAGAGCTCCCAGTCGCGCTCCTCCCGACACCACAACCGGGGACCGCTTCCTCAGAAGGACATCGAACCGGCCCGTTCCGGCAGGGGCACCAAGTCTCGGCAGCAGCAGCGGATCCCGCAGCGCCGACGCCGCAGCCCGCTCCGCCTACCCTCCTGCCCCGCCTGTTATTCAGCACATGAGAGGGAAAATTGTCCGGATCGTTGGGCTGAATGCTCACGTTGCGGCAAGGAAGGACACCTGGCGTCCGTCTGCCGCACCAACACCACCAATGCCAATCCCGGCTCTCGCCGCCCAGGGTCTTACCAAGACAGGTTGAGCGGCGCACCTATGGATATCAATCAGGTAGACACTTCCACAGCATCCAAACTTTTTATTGACGTTACGGTCAATGGCAAGCCCCTGCGCCTACAAGTCGACACAGGAGCAGCAGTCTCATTGCTTAATTATACTACTTATGTGCAAATTGGCTCGCCCCCCCCTCTCGCCGGCCCCCAAGCGCCTCCTGACATACAACAAACAGGAAATAGCACTCCTGGGACAGTTCACAGCAAACGTCATGTATAAGTCTGTACATCGTTCAGTCCCCTTTTTAGTAGTTAACAGTTCTCTCACAGCAGACTTATTTGGACTGGACGCTTTCCGCTTATTCGGATTTTCAATTGAGGATAACATACACCTCGTATCTCAGCATGTTCCTTTTCCTGAAGTGGACGCCCTTTGCACCGAGTTTCAGGACCTGTTCTCACCAGGCGTCGGCTGTGCAAAGGACTTCGAAGCATCACTCCAACTCCGGCCGGACGTACGGCCTCGATACTTCCGGGCACGCCAGGTACCCGTAGCGCTTCAACAACCACTTCAGGAAGAACTTCAACGTCTCCAAGACGAAGGGATCCTCCAGCCGGTGCGGTTCAGCCCCTGGGCCACGCCGTTGGTCATAGTTCAGAAGCCAGGACGCCGCTTACGTCTCTGTGGTGACTTTAAGACCACCGTCAACCCGCATCTGCTGGTAGACGACTATCCACTTCCGAGACCGGACGACCTCTTCCGTAAACTAGCAGGAGGTACCTACTTTACAAAAATTGACCTGGCAGAAGCATACCTTCAAATCCCTTTGGATATCCAGTCCCGACAATACACAGTCATCAACACTCCCTCTGGCCTCTTCCAACTCAACCGGCTCATGTTCGGCTTGGCCAGTGCTCCAGCGATTTTTCAACGGTATCTCGAACAACTTCTCCAGGATATTCCGGGATGCATCAACTATCTCGACGACATAGTCGTCACGGGACCCTCCGCTGCCGAACACATGACCAACCTCCGCCTACTCTTCCTCCGCCTCCGTGCAGCAGGATTAAAATGCAACCTTTCCAAGTGTCAATTTTTTCAACAATCCATTTCCTACCTGGGTCACATCATCGCTCAGGAAGGCATCTCCCCAGCATTTTCCTATGTGGACGCTATTTCCAACTTACCTCGGCCTCAGGATCTACATCAGTTGAAATCTTTTTTAGGCAAGATTTCATACTACAGAAAATTTATACCCTCAGCAGCACAAGTGGCAGCACCCCTGTACCACCTCTGTCGCAAGAATGTCCCGTTCCGTTGGACCCCAGCTTGCGAGACCGCATTCCACACCCTTAAACAGCAGCTCAAGTCCGCAGCATGCCTCATGCCATACACTCCAAACCTCCCCTTGATACTTGCCACAGATGCATCCGATTACGGTGTGGGGGCAGTTCTGTCTCATAAATTACCAGATGGCACGGAACGCCCCGTAGCCTACATCTCCAAAGCCCTATCGGCTGCTCAGCTTAAATATTCTCAAATCGAGAAAGAGGCGCTAGCTATTGTTTTTGCCTGCTCCAAATTCTATTCCCTTTTATATGGGATTTCTTTTCATCTCATTACCGACCACAAGCCACTCCTATCACTATTTGATCCGTCCACACGTCTGCCTACCAAAACATCCCACCGCATCCAGCGTTGGGCACTATTCCTGTCCCAGTTCAGATATACCATGCATTTCCGTACCACCTCCAGGCATGCCAATGCAGACGCCTTATCCAGACTACCGCAGGGACCAGACCTTGCCTTCGACAAGTCGGAACTTCTGGTGTTCCAGATCGACGATGACATACAAGAAGCACTGAAGACATTTCCAGTCACGGCCTCAAAAGTCGCGGCAGCCACAGGGGAGGACCCCCTCCTCCGTGTCATCCGACACCACATCCAACACGGGTGGCAAACACGTTTCCCCTCCACGCCATCATCAAGACCTCAAGTTCTACTACTCCATCCGCCACCAGCTCTCAGTAGTAGAGGGAGTGCTCCTCCGCACAGAACCAAATTCCACCCCGAGGGTCGTCGTTCCGAGATCCCTACAACCGACAATCCTCCAAACTCTCCACCAAGGACACTGGGGAATTGCCCGCACCAAATCCCTTGCCAGACGCCATGTATTCTGGATCGGCCTTACCACGGATGTCACGAAGATGGTGCGGCGCTGTACCATCTGTGCCCAACAACTGCCCCGCCCCCCTCAAAAGTTCCTTTCCTGGCCGGCACCGTCCGGACCCTGGGAACGCATTCACCTCGACTTCGCTGGCCCATTCCTAGGCCACCAGTGGCTCCTAGTGACGGATGCCTTTTCCCACTTCCCATATGTCGTCCGTTGCTCCACAATCACCACAGAGGTCACCATTTCAGCCCTCACGAAGATCTTTTCCATCGAAGGATTACCATACGCTATCGTCACAGATAACGGACCGCAATTTCGAAGTCGGGAATTCCTATCCTTCTGTACCGCCAACAATATCCAACACCTCCTCACCCCGCCCTTCCACCCCCAATCTAACGGGGAGGCGGAACGGCTAGTCAGAACATTCAAAACCCAAATGACCAAATACACCACAAGTCACAAACTCGAAGAGGCATTGACACTCTTCCTCAGTTCCTATCGAACCACTCCAGTGGGGGCCAAAAGCCCGGCGGAATTGCTACATGGCCGCCAACCTCGCACTCTCCTCCATCTCCTCTTACCCCCGCCCAAAGTACAGGTACCTTCGGGCCCATTCCGTTTCACCCCGGGCTCCCTAGTCTGGGCCCGCGGGTTTGGCTCCCGGGCCGGTTGGCTTCCGGGGGTCATCCAGCGGCCCCGGGGCCGCCAACTGTTCGACGTCAGCCTGGATGGCCGGATAGTGCGACGCCATCGAAACCAACTACGTCCCCGCTACCCCACGGCACCGTCCTCTTCCACCACGGCACGGCCATCCACTTCTTCCTCTCCTTCCCTGCCACCTCCACCACTCCTGCCGTCTAACCGTTGCTCAGGGACAGTTACAGCGCCACCAACGACGCCACAACCTGTCGGTCGCTCCGACACCCTTCAGCCGCAGCCTCTCGACCACCTGCGGGGACCATCTTCAGCGCCCCCCGTACAGCCCCCGGCCATCGACGCCGACGAACCGATGCCGTTAGCTCCACAAGTACCTCCACCACAACCTGCACCACGACGCAGGTCGGCACGCATCGCCAGGGGAACAGCTCCGTACTCCCCTGGAGGTAGCCTTCATAGTCTGCTCCAGGGCGCCGCGGCAGACGACCTCGCAGACGTCGCAGACATCGCTTCCCCCCCTCCCCCCCCGGGAGGGAGGTATGTTCAGTCTGCCAGTAAAGGCCCCTGCCAGGCAGACCTCACACACAACGCGCCTGCACGCCGGGATACATATACGACTCCAAACAGGCGCAGAGACATCAAAACAAACCAGGAAAACAAATAGAATCATCTAGAAGCTAAGTGGGACTATTTCTTACAGAGGTCGCCGTACTACCACACAACGGAATTCCTGCGCCAGGCCGCCTATATAAGCGTAGCCGGCCGCTCCACCGCCAGTTCCGGCCTGACCGCGGAACCAGCTTCAACTACCGAAGACCACCGGAAGTTCGCGAGAAGTAGAAGCCGTCTCTCTCTACCCCGGATCAGGACCAGGCTAAATTTCTCGACGGTCATCCGCTAACTGTACACATTTGTTATTGTTTACCAGTGTTTTGTGTACATAGTAATAAACCTCAAGGAACCATTAAGTGTAGTTCACTTCAGTGGCAGTCGCAGCGGCGTCAGTAGATCAGCGGTGACTACCATGGCCGAGTCTGTTGAGTGATTGATGGCTGTCTTCTACTAGATGGTATTATTTAGATCTCCCCTTCATCCTATCGCCCCATTTCACTCTTACCTTTTTTTTTGGGGGGGGTGGGGCTTTAGGATTTGATATACCATACAGCAAGCTTAATATACTTACACAAGCGATTGTTTCATAAGCTTTGGCATTGTTTTATTACATTAAATGTATATTTCTGTATTTTTATATAAAGTCTCTAATAATAGTGTATATTTTCCTGTTGTTAGTTGCAAGTAGTCCGGTGATACTTGTTGGTAGTGGCTGTCCTGCTCTCACTAGGGAGTTGATGAATGATTGCTGCTGCTGTCGGTATAGGGGGCATCTGAAGAACATATGGTTGAGATCTTGCGTTGATTGCCCATCACATTGGCAGAACTCTTACCTGTTACTGGAAAGATTTATGAAAAAATCATACATATGCGAAACGAACATTTTTGCAATTCCTTATCATTTATTCCGTCAATCCAATCTGGCTTCCGCTCACATCATTCGGCCAATGACCCACTACTACGCTTAACATCAGCTGTTACTAAATCTTTAAATGCTGGTCTCCGCACTCTAGCCATATTTTTCGACTTTGAACGGGCCTTTGACTCAGTTTGGCACTCGGGTCTGGTGTACAAATTGCTTCACCACGGCTTTCCCCCCCCCCCCTCCCCCTTTCGTTAAATTAATTCAAAGCTTCCTCACTAACAGATCCTGCAGTGTCAAAAAAGGGGATACCCCCCCTCCCCTTTCACTCCAGAAACTGGCGTTCCCCAACGGGCCGTCCATAAATTACGTGAGGCGAAATACGGGGGAGGGGGTCCGGCGAAATCTCACCAAGGGGGAGGGGGGATCAACAGAAATCTCACGTGGGGTTTTGGAAATTTTTTTGTGACTATAGAGCTAAAAAAAAAAGGTCTACAAATGACGCGAATGTCGATTTTAGGGGCATATTTCTTCGAAAAGTTGGGGTGTAAACGGCTTTGGAAGGTTGAGACCTAAACACCTCACGTATTTTATGGATGCCCCCCCCCCCAAAAAGCCAGAATCTCCCCACCCCTATACTCATATATAACTCTGACGTTTCTACTCCAAAACTTTTGGCAGAAGATATGGCACTTTATGCCGATGATGCTTCATACTGGATTTCACACAACAACACCACATTGTAATAATCGTCTAACTTGCTTATTGATATTCTTGTAATATTAATTTTTACTGTTCGGGATCCAGAAATGAAAGATCTCTAACTAGTCAACAAACTGCATTTAATCTACATATTTCAAGGTGATATGTCAAACAAACAAAATTATTATACACACATATATCTCACTATCACTTCCAGAATTATTTACACCTAATATAAAATTACAAATTTTCATTCATACTGTAATATAAAATCATTCTCGCCTCGAAATCCTATGAAATCAAAAATGATTAAGCCGGCTAGCTAATCACGCAACACCAAAGCACTGATTACATTTGCATTGTTAAATAGAGCAATGCAATTATGTTTAAGGGCGTGTTACGGTTTCCGTATTCCTCATTGTTCGTGATAATTTGTTGAACAGAATTATTTGATTTACCGTGTCTTGTAGAATACAGGAAGCGGCCACAGCTACGTCAGGTAATAGACTCGAGATGCTTATCTCATCCTCTTCGTGTTTCCTCGCCAAAACAGGTGGGCTAATGGATACAGTAAATGCATGTATCGTTATTAAGACAGGTAGAACAAAGCTTAACCCATCAGCTGCTCGTTAGTCTGATTCCTGCTGTATGCAAGCAACAGACAAAAACATTTAACACTACTACTGGGCAGTCAGTAGAAAATACGTCTAACACGTTTCGTGCTCCAGAACAGAATGATTCTAAAAATGGCCGAAACTTAGTTTCCAAACCACTTCGTTCACGCCTTGGGTGCTTTCCATTGGTTCAGCGTGGCTTCGGTATAGGGGACAATTTTCTGAGCTTGTCTTAGTAAATTCCTACTCGCAGGTATAGACCCTTCTCCCGCTAAGTCGTGAATAATAGCATCAGTTCAAAGGACATATTCAAACTAACTGCCCGTTCGACACTTAGAGAAAATCCTCCAGCACCCTTCCTCCCAGATCCTGCTAATAACCAGTACATTCTAGATAAACATAAAATGTAATTTGGACTATTACAATATATAAATAGCAAAGCTAACAGATTCCTTTCCACATTCCAAGCTTATCTACAGAAATGGCACATCAAGCCGAATCCGTCAAAAACACAGGCAATCCTTTTCCAACACCAACATAAGACATCCACCTAAGCCCAAAACGAAAGCAATATACAAATAAAAATTTGGAAGTCCCATTCGCTTCAGCCCCAGTGCCTCGACAAAACCCTTAATTTCGGCCAATACATGTCCAACCTTAAACAGAGACTCTTCAGCCACCTTAATCTTTTAAAACTACTCCGTTCAAAACTAACTCATCCACCTCTACCTTAATCTATACATAAAAAACGTTCATGAGACCACTAATCGAATATGCATCGCCAATTTCAACTATCATGTCACCAAATAATTTTAAATCTCTAGTACAAACCGAGCGCAGAATTCTCAGAAACATTTTAGCAGTACATCCACATACCCCTTCAAATCCCATTTATCAACTAGCAAACCTTCCTCCCCTTCAAAATAGACTCTTCAATCTCAGGAAAAATATGTTACCCACCTTGTCCTCCACCGTCATGATCTATTTCCTCTTTTAGAGACTAAATTACTCCACCATCCTTCCCCAAAGCATAAATATGTCTATCCTCCTCACATCCTTGTTTACACACTTCTCTCAGATGACACTATAGATCCGCAAACAAAACAAAATCTATCTTCACTTAAAATTTCACCAGTATCCGAGCATTGCAATCTGCTACCGGATAATCAATAATACCTTTAAGATCTGTTTTCTTCTCTGCTTTTATCCATTTGTTTTTCAACCATTTTCTATTCTTCCATTAATTTTTACATAGAACTGTAGCTAATGGTGCCTGGAGTGCAAAATGGATTTCTATAAGGTTTAACAAAAACTCTCAAACCTGCTCCTGACCTCCGAACAAAACAACGTACAATTAAAATCGTAATGTGATTCTACTTCAATCACTCTCACCTCATCTCTCCCACATCATGTCCAATATTTCGCACCATCATCAGATCCTTTCATCTAGATTTAAGTTAACTTTATTTATACTGGTTATTCAATCATTTCTATATCACATTTTTGATAGCCATTATATCAATGTAAAAATGTATCTTATTACCTTTGTAAATACTGAAATAAAAATCTTGTGAGCATTAACAAATCTACAGCTGAAAAGGGCTTAGTTTGGCCCTACAACAGCTCGCCTTCGGCCTTCAGCAGAAGGAATGAAAACAAATATTGAAATATTCACAATCTTATCAAGTACTTTTGTAACGCCGTGAAGGCAGAAAATGTAGAGTGACGACCAATCTTAATTATACTGTACTGAATTAAAGCTGTTAAAATGTTCGCTAAGATGGTATATTTGGGAGGAATATGAAAGTCAGAATTTAAATTATATCCTATCGAATTAAAACTGTTACATACCCAGCACTCCCTGTTAAACTGTAACTTCCAGTTATTTGGCAGGACGGCTACGACAGAGGTCGACTAGGATAACCGTTAAAAAAAAAAACTCTTTTACTAAGTGGTAAAGAGCATAGGAACTTACTATATACTCACAGTTATACTAAAAAGTTATCAACCACAGCACACGAAGACTGTAACTGGAACAGCGCTGAACTAACTGCATTGCTCACTGCATTTACGAAAGTTTTGTTATTACTTTTACTAGAAACTAGACGGACCGTGCGAAAATTTCGCGAAAGAATGCGATGAATAGTGAGGTTGAATGCTTGTAGTATAGTGAAAAGTAGAACCGTACTTTTGTAGAAAATATTTTTTTAGTGTAATAGGTAAACATAAAAATACTCACAACATACTACGAAACAGTTAGGAAAATATAAAACACTCTGTGTTTATGACAAACTGTCACTGACCTTAACAGAATAAAACCAACTTGAACAAATGCACACAACATATCAACCTCTCTGAAATATTTATTGCTGTGCTAATAAAATGTGTACATTAGAATTGTATAGCAAAACGACAGTGTTACCAAAAATCCGAAAAGATACTTATTGAATAAAAAAAAGTTTCTAGACATCTCTGTGATATCCGCTGCTGCAGTCTAGGGACTTGGTTCTGAACAGTCTCATACGCGCTACCACTTTAAGAAACAAATTCCGAAAAATCCTTCCTTAATTTATGATTTTACCTAGCTGTAGACCTTAATTTTTAAAACGATATGACATTTATCGATTTCGGCTAGGTATCGAAGAAGATAAATGGCTTGTAATAATAATTTTAAAAAAAGTTTTACAAATAATATTGCCCTTTAAGGGTCGAAAACCAAAACATTCCTTTTATAAAATATGGTGTGACCAAAGCAGCCACCTTGGTATTTAAAATGATACCTCATTTATCGATTTCGGTAGTTATCAAGAAAGGTTAAAAAAATTTGAGAAATGATATTTTTGCACCTTAAGGGTTTAATTTGGAGAAAGTTTTTATCTTAAAATATGATGTGACCATAGTGGATAATTTAATATTTAAATCGGTATCTCATTTATTGATTTCGGTTTGGTATCAAGGGAAATAAATAGATGGTGACAGAAAAATGTGTTGTAAAAATATTAATACTTTGCCCTCTAAGGTTATAACCTTGAAAAATTTCTTTCTTTAAAATGTGGTAACGTAACCGAAGACATTACGGAGACCTCAATCTTTTAAATGATACTTCGTTTATCAATGTTGTTTAATTGTCAAGGGAGATAAATGGCTCGAGATACAAAAAACTCATTTCAGAAGAATTGACATTTTTGCCCTTTAAAGTTTGAATTACGAAAAATTCCTTTATAATGTTACCACGGCGGAGACCTTGGTCTTTGATATGATGGGGTGTAAAGCTAGTCCGCCCCCTCGTGGTGCACCCTGGGTAATGCTAAATGAACTAGCCCATACTGGCAGTCAGACAATCCTGAAGGATCTCCTGACTGAGACACTAATTCATCTCAACTGTGATATGAACAAGATACCAGACAAAACAAACGGTCCTTCTAAGGACAATTTGACTAGAGACCTCGGGCCCATGGTTCGAATCTGCCATATAAATATAGAAAAAATAAGTCATAGTAAATGCCAGTATCTATCAAGAATTTTAAAAAATAACAACATTGACCTTGTTGCCATACAGGAAACCCACTGCGAAATAGAAGAACAGTTGAAAAAAAGAGGCAAAATACCATGTTATGAGTTTCTAGGAGCAACATACCACCGATCATATGGTGTAACTACCTACGTTAAACACGACATTGAGAACGTCTCTCTCATCGCCACCTCCACTGATGATAACGTTCACAGCGTCGTCTCAAAAAACGGAAGCATCACCGTTTCCAATACTTACAAGCCACCTGCCACACCCTGGCCAGCCCAGGTTATTCAAACGCAGCCTCATCTTGCCGTATATGTAGGTGATTATAATAGCCACCCTGAACAGTGGAATTACAGAGACAAATGACTCGAACGGCTCGAGACACAAAAAATGCATTTTAGAAAAATTGACATTTTTGCACGTTAAGGTTCCAATTACGAAAAATTCCTTTCTTAGGGTCTATAATATGATATCCCAATTATCTATATCGTTTAGATATCAAGGGAGATAAATAGCTCCTGACACAAAAATGCGTTGTAGAACCATTTAAACTTTTTCCCTTTAAGGGTCGAATTCCAAAAACTTCTTTCCTAAAATATGGTGTCACGAAAGATGAGACAATATAATCTTACTTCATTTATCGATTTTCGATAGATATCCAGGGAGATAAGTGGCTGGAGACACCAAAAACGCATTTAGAAATACTGACATTTTTGCCCTTTAAGGGTCGAATTACGAAAAATTCCTTTCTTAAAATATAATGTTACCACGGCGGAGATCTTAGTCTTTAATATGATACTTCATTTATCTATATCGGTTAGATATTAAGGGAGATAGATCGCTCGTGACACAAAAATGCGTTATAGAAAAATTTATACTTTATCCCTTTAAGGGTTAAATTCCAAAACATTCTTTCTTAAAATTATTAGTCTGTTATTTCGGCAGCTGGAAGTAATTGAAAATCTTAGTTCCAAATCGTTTTTAATCCAATATTGTTAGTTTGATATTTTTTGCCAGGAAATGTTAAGTGTGCGTTTATACTCATGCTTTAGAATTTTATACTCGTAAATGTCTTGTATCCTGTGTTTTTAAATGTTTGTGAAAACTGTATTTCGTTTCAAACTGTGTTATATAGGAACTTTTTTTTTAAAAATGGTTTTAAATGGTTTTACGCCTCATCGACATCGAGGTTATTATAGCCGGGAAAGGAATGAAGAGTAGGGATGGGAAGGAATTCGGCCATGACATTTTGAAGGAAGCATCCCGGCATTCGCATGGAGTGATTTGGGGAAACAATGGAAAACCCAAATCTGGATGCCCTGACGAAGATTCGAACCCGCGTCCTCCCGAATGTGAGGCCAGAGCGTTACCTATCACGTTCGGTAATATATTAGAACTGCATTTATTTTCAGTGTTTAGTTTATCCACTTGACCACTGACTCATAGAAATCATGTGACTCTTAAGGTGTTCAGTTCGCTATGTAACTATTTGGCTATTTAGTGCCTCTAATCTCCAAATTACAAAGACAAATATTTTTTGTTGTGGATGTAGCGCAAAGAACAAAAATTGGATATATTAGGTTAGCCGTTCTCAATAAAAATTGCGTTTGTTTGATGTAATTCATGATTTATTATTTCCTCGGATCATCCTCAGAGTAGTGATGTTCCGATACCATCAAAGTATCGATACCTACTCAAATGAGTAGTACTCAAATTGTCTTACGATACTTACTCATATGAGTACTGCAAAAGTATCGATACTTACTCATATCGATACTTTTTTTTAATTAATGTCGAAATATGAAATTATACGTGACAAGTTTATAAATTATTTATTTTATTTGTCTAGTGTAATAAAATCAAATAACATTTAGTAAATATTTTTATTTTTTAATTAAAATTATAATAAATCTCACATTCTAAACAAACTTGGAAGGTTTTATCTAATCTTTATATATTTATTTATTATAGTTTTAACACTTTTAAACAATAAAAGTCTGCATTTGCAAGGCTTCCCCAAAAAAGCAATTGGTCCAAATATTTTGAGGACAGCTTGTTTCGTTTGTTTGTCATTGTTTCACCGGCATTAGAAAACAAATATTCACTCAATACTGACGACGCTACAACAATAGGATACTGCTGTGCGTATTTATACAGACAAGGAAATATAAGTTTCATTTCTTCCCATTCTGTAAATGGATTGCTTTTTAGAGACATTACAGTGTTTGACAAGTAGAGAGAGGCTTTGTCACTACCGTGCGTTTTCGTTTTCTTTGTGATTTTTCCGGAAGTGATACTCGTGTGAAACGCTAGTTGAAGCAGCTTCTTCGATTCACATGACCTACTTAGTTGTTTATGAACCATATCTTTTAGTTTTTGTGAGGTGCTGCGCGGTGACGACCATTGGCGAAATACGCGCCAAGTACAACTTTATTACAATGAAATACGGATCTAAAACAAACTATTCTAATACTGATTTTGTTTTATTTTCAATGCTACCAACTTGACGTAAGCGTGAAATTAATTTCGCAGGCGCGATTGAGTGGCACAGCAGCGATGATGCATTTAGAATTTAACATCGGGTGCGTTTAGATACTTTCGATTCGATACAAGTAATTTTCTTCCGATACCGAGTAACTATCGAATGAATTAATTCGAATACGAAAAGTACTCGGTATCGAAACAAAGTATCGAGTACTTACTCGTATTTACTCGTATCGGAACGTCACTACCTCAGAGTACCACGATCACCTGTTCGGCTGCCGCGAAAGCCACGTTCAAACTCGCCAAACCGGTTATTTGCCGCGCGAGCCATTTCTGTTGACAAGCGCAATCGTCGCGCGCGGCAACGCAACCCAGCCAGGACTGCGCGGCAGACTGTCCAGGAACGGCCTTTTTGTGAAGCCACCATGGACGTTTCAAGTGCACGAGAAGTTGCCACATTCACTGTCATGCATCACATTGTATACTAGAAAACCTAAACGAAAAGTGTGTAGGTGAATAAGGAAATTGTATTTTAATATAATGCTGTATTGGTGTGAAACCGATGGAAGATTTGAGATATGTAGCCATCGAGGACACAATAAACAAATTTTACGAGAGTGACAACGGTTGAGTTAGAGTTCTTAAAATCATTAACGGAGCCAGGCGTGAATAAAGCGACCGCTCAATTTTGTGAGGCGATTTCAGTTATTGAAAGACGCTATATATTTCAAGCAATTGGGGACTCGTGTACTAGACTGTAATACACTATCGAGTGCCAAAACAAATATTTTAGAGAGTAGTTTCAGATGTTTTTGACGCATCAATGCGAAGCTCTCAAAGAATGGGTAAAGATAAAGGAATAATATCCATTTAATGTTGAAGTTTTTATGGTTATTCAATTTTCTGTAGCCATTCTTAACGAGAACTTACTTAGGTAAAATATATTGAGTTAATCATGTCATTTGGCGATGCTTTAGATTCGTTGATTAGAGTTTCAAGTGATGATTGTGGTGGTAATGGAGGTAATACCACCAGAGGCTGATTAGGCTACACATTTGCTATTCCACAAAAAAATCTTGGGCACCGCACAATTGTATTTTCATTATCCATGGTAGCAAACTGTCGCTGTGCCGCGCGAGGCAACTCGAACAATGAGTGGGGGGCCTTTGCCGCGTGCCTAAATACCGACAGAGAATGGCTCGCAGCGCGGCATGTTCGACCGCGCCAATGTTCGAGTCGCCTCGCGAGCCAATAGCGTATCCCTCATGCACGGCCGTCGCGCGAGCCAATGTTCGACGGTTTGCCGCGCGTAATGGATACGCAGCTGTTGTATTGTGTATGATAAGTGTTCTTTTGTGTGTGTGTTTGTGCAATGTGTTGTTTATGAGTGCAACCACTGGACGTACTGATTCTTTTTCATCTTTTGGGGTGGTTATAACGAATTACAGTGGAAATGCTGTGCTTTATAGTAAAACACCCTTTATATTAGTTAAGATTTAAATTTTTACGTTCTATTGGAAAACAGACTTCATTTATCTTACTTAAACCATCCTTTAATTATTTTATTTCCAAGAAGCCTTAAACAGAGGTCAGATGACACTTTTATAACCATTTCTATTGATGTGAGATTTATGATTAAGTTGCCAATACTGTTATAAGATATGATATCCAAAAATAATAATTCCTACTTCTTGTAATTTTGAATGTAGAAACATGAGTTCAATGTACCTTAATTCTTGGATTTAAGACGCTTCGGAACTCAGCTCTTCAATTATCGAGGCAAGGTTTTTAAAGAATTAAAATTTCTTACATTTACATTCCCTCAGCTCCTCACCTTACAGTATATGACTGTGCTATTACTATTACTCCGCGATTCACTAAAAGTGTGTGCTGATGTGTTTCACTGCATAGTTTAGACACTTTTTTTTTTAATTATGGCTTTATGCCTCGTCGACGTCGAGGTTAGAGGCGGGATGGGACTGGGGACAAGGAACGGAAAGGAATTCGGCCATAGCTTTTTCAAGGAAGCATACCGGAATTTGCCTTGGAGTGATTTGGGGAAACCATGGAAAACCCAAATCTTGTAGCCCGGACGGGAATTCGAACCCCCGTCCTCCCAAATGTGAGGCCAGAACGTCAACCGTTCACCCACCACACTCGGTAGTTTGGTTACAAAATTTTCCCCGTGGACGAATAATTCACTCATCTCTCGATATAAGATCTGATTATCTGATTAGGGATCGTGCACAAACCACGTGGCTCGGTCCAGGGGGGGGGGGAGGGGTTGGCTGGAAGGCTACGGTGGGCTACGTGGGGGGAGGGGGGGGGGGTTCCGAGCCAGGCCACGTAGCTTTCCTTTCATAACATTTTTCACAGTTAAAATGAGGAATAGAACACACAACAGCATGTGAATATTTATTTCCCTCAGTTAATTATCTTTTTATATAATTTACAATCGTCTGACGGGAGAAAACAGTATAAAATGTCTTCTGGAATCAAAAGGGAAAAATGCTACGTGCAACGTGGGGGGGGGGGGGGGGTAGAGGCAAAAGCCACGTAGGGCTACGTGGGGGGAGGGGGGGTTCACAGTAGGCCAAAATGGAGCTACGTGGTTTGTGCACGCTCCCTTATGTCAGTATACAAGAATGCATTGTCGTCTCTTGGGTAGTAACTTCATGTTACCCCAATATTCATATTTGTGTGCATATCAAAAATGTGTTCTACAAAGGGTACTACATTAATGACAGTTCCGGGGAGTCCCCATCCATGTTACAGGTCATCGTCCTGCTAGTGTACAATGATTAGATAATTTATAAAATGCTGCTCCCTGCAAAAAGGAATTTTTTAAGCTTAAGTCTCATTAAAATTATTTTGTGGTGGAACTTAAGTTCTGTTACCAAAAAAAAAAAAAACGAAAGGAAAAATGTGAGAGGTGTTAGCTCGAGTCGAAGATTTTATCGGTCATATTTCTTGGCAGGTGTAATTATAGCAGCCCAGACTATATTGTTAGATGTATGAAAACTTCTGGGGTTTCAAGCCGCGTCTAAATTGAATCGTCTAGCGAAGTTTCGGTGATGTTAAGCGAGGCTTGACAATGGTAGGGGTGCAAGCTTCCGAAACGTTACCAGACGATTCAATTTTGACGCGGCTTGAAACCCGAGAAGTTTTTATACAGCAATACCGCCGCGAAAATGTACATAGTTATCTATATTGTTACTAGATGATTGATTGGTTCCTAGGTTAAATCCCATCGAATTTGTTTTTCTGGAGATGGATGGCAAAGAGAAATAGAAGAACAGCTATTAGTTGATAGTTAATTATATATATTAGTGTTTCTCAAATTGGGGTACGCGAACCCCTATGGGTTTGCCAGTCAATTGTCGGGGGTTTACGACAAGATAGTGAATATCGCTCATTTTTGTCAAAGGGATTCGCCATTGCCTGGGAAATTTTATAAGGGTACGTTTGAGAAACACTGATATATATTATATCTATAAGGTGTTTTTTTGCCACAAGCCTTTATCTCCATCTATAGCTAACCAAAATCGATAAATGAGGTATCATATTAAAGACTATGGTCTCTGCTTTGGTCACATCATAAGAATTTTTCGGAATTTGACCCTTAAAGTGCAAAAGTATAAATATTTTTTTTTGGTCATGAGTCATTTATTTCCCTTGGTTCCTTATCAAAATCGATAAATGAGTTATCACTTTAAAGATTAAGATCTCCAATAAGGCAACATCGCAAAATAAGAAAGGAATTTTCCGTAATTCGATACTAAAAGATAACGTGTTTATTGTTTTGTTTAGTCACGAGCCATTTATCTCCTTTAATACCAAAACCGAAATCGAGAAATGAAGTATCATTTTAAATATTAAAATTTCCGCTTTGATTATATCGTATTTTTGGAAAGTAATTTTTTGCAATTCGACCTTTAAAGGCAAAACTATCTATGTTTCTTCAAAGTGTTTTTTTGTTATGTTCTATTTATCTCCCTCGAGACCATACCGAAATCGATAAATGAGGTATCATTACACAGATTAAGGTAACTAATATTTACCCCATAACAAACCCACCGCCACTATTTTACAATAATTTGTACCACTCTACTGCTGAGTACAGTATAACAGCCAGTGTCTGAGGAGAAATCTTTAGCAGAATCCCCGTTCCCTGGAATTCTGGTGACCTGAGTTTTCTGGAATGGCAAAGACCATCCAAGGTCTTCAGAAAGGACGTCACTTCCTGTGGCTGTTAATTTCAACTCCTCCATGGATCAATACAGTGCTGTGGAGATGTGTAATCTCTCTTTTTTCTGTCAATTTACAGCATATTTCCTCCTTAACAATTGTTCTTATACAGTATTTAATTAAAGGAGTTTAATTACTTTAAAAACTGTCTGTTTTCAGGATTTCGCAATTTCTCGTTTTCTCAAGCGAATAAGCTTGCGCCATAGTTACGTCTCCTCCTGTTTTATTATCAGCATTGTGTCAATAGCCGAGCCGCTTAGTCGGCTTTATACGATTCTGCTGATGGGGTGATGCTTTGCCAAGCACGCCACCGTATGTCGTAAGCTGACTAACTAGGACTTGAATACAGCGAGACGTTAAGGAGAGAAAAGTTTACTTTTTACTATCGAGTAATAAACGTTGCGCTAAATAGCCTGTAATTCAACATCCACAATTGTATCTCGCTACCACATCAACTACTCATATGTCCATTTCATAATAAATTACGAAAGCAAGGTTCTTTGAATCGCAGGACAATTTTTTATTTTTATTGTACATCGGCTGTTGACTGAGAAGAAGGAATGTCTATTCCCCAACGTCAAATTAGGCCCGGCGGCAGGAGCCTTGGTATTAACTAAAGTCACGAAGCAAAACCATTGCAAAAAATTAAGTTTACCGAAGTTGCAACTGCTACACAACATACAACGTCTTGCAGTAACCATCAAGCGACGGTACCATGCTGTATTTTATCCAGCGTCAAGATGAAAATCATTTCAACCCCTAGCGTTGAATATTCCCTACCCCTTGTGTCACTGCGCGGGTTGGAGCACCACAATTATGGTTCGGAGAGGTGCAATGAGCCCAGGTTCATATCCCGGGCACCATCCTGATTATGGTTTACGTTTCCAAGATAAAAACACACATGAGGTCGTTAAGTTGTCGTATTGAAGTTAGAGAAGGTTAGGTTCTACCTTTATTTTGGTTCAAATCAAACTTATCTTGAAAAGTTTATAGTCAGATGGTTTGGCAAAATATGTTATGTGAGGAGTCAGATGATAACAAAGCCCTAATCTCTAATGTTACGTAAAACATTTATACTATTTCGACCAACATTGCTATTATAATCGATTATTTAACTGCGATGGACTGTTTGCACCAATGGCTCAATCCCTACAAACCTACAGCTGCATTAAAATCATTTACATCTAAAATTCTTTCAATGTTTGGATGTAGCATAATTTATTCTAATCTCTGATTCTCTTAAGTGCAAAAGAAAATTTCCCTGACTTATTTATTCCTTAAATAAAATACAAATTCTTTTTTTTATTATGGTTATCATTTCTACCCCTGATTCTTCTATCAATACCGACCCAAGCCTCATCGCCAATATTTGCCTTATCACTCCCAGCTCTTTCTTTACTTGTCTCCCAACCTAACTCCTTTATCATATCAGTTACTGATTGTATTCTGCTACAACTTCCGCAGCCAAATCTACTTGCCCCCCCCCCCCCCCTCGCATCACATCCAGCTTCTGTATGTGACAGTCAGAATGTGGTTCCACTTCATGAAGTTGATCTTTTAGTTTGTTTGAAAGGTTGAACAATTCATTAAAGGTTGAGAAAACCACCAATAATGCTCATCGCAGATTTAAAGCAAAAATGAATGTTTTTTACAACTTTCGACATGAATTTCACTTATTACACACCCTGGTAAGAAACTAAATTTGTTTCAGCCTTATTATCCCACATACATACAAAAGAATAATTATTTAAATTAACTTCCTTAAAGATAACAATGCGGTCATGATTGATGAAAATTATCCTTTTTTTTTTTGCTTATGGTCTTAACCCTCATCGATGTTGGGGTCATTAGAGGCGGGAATGAACTGGGGGCAAGCAACGGCAAGGTAATTGGCTATAGTGGTTTTAAAGAAACCATTCCGGCATTCGCCTGGAGTGATTTAGTGGAATCATGGAAAAGCTAATACTAGATTACCTGGTGAGGATTCGAATAAGTGTCCATCGAATGCGATGCCAGAGCGTTAACGCTCATCCAGCTCAGCTTCTGTAGTTTCAATTTAATCGTGTGTTATATCTGATTGTTTGTGATATTTCTAGCTCAGGATTCATTCCTAGTAGCAGAAGTCGAACCAGAAGCGAATTTCACAAGTTTGCAGTGGCTTTATTAAACCTGTCTTCGCGCTCTCGATACGGTATAGGAAACTCTCGCTTGGCACGAAGCTGACTGGGCCTGTCATCCAAAAATATCGTATTTCCTGTTTGGTATTAACCACTGGCCGTGTAGATACGCGAAAGTCAATATTTTAGCAGCTTGAAGTTGTTTTTCTGGTATGTTATGGAGGGCAGGAAAGCATGCGGTACCGGATTAAAGGAGCACAGTTTTAGTTGACTGGTACCCAGTAGGGGAATGGTCATTCTCAACCATAGATTGCGTCTGAACATATCCGCCTCGGAACAGTTTCCCTAAAATCTACTTTTTCATTACACAATTCTTACTTAAAATACTTTCACTGTTTGCGAAAAATTGTTCAGTACCATGCATGATTCTACCTCCGACTCCCTTACCTGGAAATGGAAACAATCCTGATCCCTTATGCCTGAAATCGAGTGTTTCTTTCTGGTCATTAAGATTTTTTCCTTTCCCCACACAACTTCTGAATCTTCGTCCAATATACACTATTTACCAAAAAGTAATTGGAAACCTGTCCACAATGTTTGCTCGGTGGTTGTCACCCTGTTAGAATCTTGTATGGCCAAGTCTTGTCAACATGACTGGCATGCTCTCTATGAGTGTTTGCAGAACTACGATAGGTATTCATTGCCATTCCTCTTGCAGCCATTCTTGAGCTGAGCTACTGATTATAACCACTCTTAACTACTCCTTATCCGGGGATCCAATGCGTCTCAAAGAATATTCTATAACGTTAAATAATAATAATTCCGTTTGTTCGTAATGACCTAGTGACAGAGTTTCTATTGGCTGCGCATTTTGCCCCTGTCGTAGCCACCTTAAGCTAACCCAGCAATCCTACCGGGTACAGAGGACCTGCAGTTTATCGTGGAATCGGAACCACACTTCACATTACACAGCAAGCTGTGCCAGAGGTGGAGGTCGAGTTAAGGGACTACGAAAATCCCCGCCGAGACAGGGATTCGAACCAGGGACCTTTCGATCTCCAGTTGGACGCCTTAACCACTTAGCTGTTTCTCCAGAAAGTTGATGTCGGACCAGTCCTGGCATTGTCATCCTGCAAGTAACAGGGGTCCATTCAGTAAAAACTCCACAATAATGGGAGCATTTCATCATCCAGAATGTTACAGTAGATCCCTGTGTTCATGCTACCATGGCCAAAAACTAGCGGTTCTAGACAGAAGGCCGTGAAACAGCTCCACACTTTCACTCCTCCACCACCTAATTTCTTAGTTGCCACTTTACACTCCCAAAGATCCGTTCCCCCAGGTACACGCCACACCCATAAACATCCATTGGACGGAAATGATGTACACTCGATTTCTCGGCATATCGATGAAACAAAATCCTCTCGGGTGTCCAGCCGGATGGTGTTGTAAAAATACCACGTTTCGACAGCTGCCTCTGCCGTCTTCATCAGGTATCTTATAACTGTCGCAAGCTGGCTGTCAGCGCCTCGACTGGCTTGGCCGCCCATCGAACCTTCTTTATACCTCAGAGCGAGCAGGCCTTCCAGCCGAGGGTATAAAGGAGGTTCGATAGGTGGCCAAGCTAGTTGAGGTGCTGTCAGTCAGCTTGCGACAGCTACAAGATACCTGATGAAGACGGCAGAGCCAGCTGTCGAAACGTCGTATTTTTACAACAACATCCGGCTGGACACCAGAGAGGATTTTGTTTCATATACACTCGAATCTCCACATAAACGATTTCCGCTGCTCCGGAGTTTAGTTACGAAGGTTAAACACTACCCGAGACGCCGAGCATTATTGCTTGTCGTGATGCGGCGCTTATGTACAGTTACTCTTCCAAAATACCCATGTTAGTTGGTCTCTGTACTCAATGTTTCAGTAGAAACCGATACTCTTGTTGCTGCATGAATCCTGTTGGATGTTAGCCGTGGGTTCTCTCCTATTTTTGACAATTTTACTTTTCAGTGTTCTGCGATGTATGTTGGTTAAAATTACAGGTCACCCAGAACGGGTAGCATTGACACAACCCGCAGCAATCTTCAACTTACGCAAGACGAATGAGACTGTTGATTTGGGCCTGTTCACTTTCAACCGCCGGCTAGAGAGTCCACTGAGATGCGGCCCCATAAAACGCCCCTATTGAAGTCTGACATCTCTGTACCGCGTGCCATCTCCTTGTCGACTGGTTTTACACCAGCCTGTAGCATATGGCGGCCACACAAGTTAGATGACGTATTAAATTACCTATCTTCACTGGTGGCCAATTACCTTTTGGTAGATAGTGTATTTTCCGGCCATATCACCAAGTAATCATTTCTCACTGAATAACATCTTCACACACGTAGTGTCATTCAATGACTCCTTTATCATACAATTTACTGATGGAGTTTTAATTTCCCCAAGAGAAACTGTCTGCCTTTCCCCGTACTGCTCAAACTACTGTAATTAATAATCATAAAGTGGGTGGCGTACTCTCGTGCCATACTCGAGCAATGTTCTGACCAAGGTTATGGATACCATTTCCCTTATTGCCTTGGTATATTCCTTCTTCACCCGCTCTACGAGACGAAATAATGGAAAATTAGCTTATCACATTCCAACGTGCTCTTCTTCTTCTTCTTATGGATGCCTTGCCCGTGTCCTATAGTAGATAGTCAGCACGGGGCAATGTCTGGGAAGGTGAACTGGGCAGATTTCCCGTTGCCTTCCCCGATGTGACAGTGTTCGTGAGTGTGGATGCCTGTGATAGTGTACTTGTTCAATGTGGAGCGTTGTTTCTGTTGTGGATGAGAGGGTGAAACTCGCTGCCGATCCATTCAAGCCTACTCTTCCGAAAGATACAAAGGAAACGCCAGGCTCAACGTCCAAATCCGATGGACGAATTGCTATAGCAGTAAAGACGCTCTCACTCAGTACACACAGCTGAGAGGTATGGTATTTAAACCAGGACTTCGACGCACAATGTGGTGATTAGGAATTGTGCTCCACCATCTCTCCTACCCATCTGGCCAAGTCCACCACCAGGACACCAACCAGCTGCTCTCGCGTCAGCGCCGTAGTATGGTACATCACGCTGCCGCAGCCAACTGAGCGAACGTGCACTGCCCAGCTGCTTTCATTATGCCCTGGCGGTTAAGGCGACTACAGATCGAAAGGTCCCCAGTTCGAATCCCTATCTCGGCGGGGATTTTCGTACGCTCTTAACTCGACCTTAACCTCAGGCACAGTAAGCTGTGTAATGTGAAGTACATCAGCACGCTTCCATGCTTCGGATAATTTACGTTAAACAGTAGGTCCCTTGTACCCGATACGATTGCCGGGTTACGTTAAGGCGGCCATGACAGGGGCGGAATGCCTGTTACCAGGTCGTTACCAAAACATGGAATTATTATTATATCAAATGACATACCAACATTTTTACATTTTATAACTTTTAAAAACCAATTCCCCTCTTTTTTATGATCGTAGAAAACTTTTTTTGTGCGTCTGTTTACTACATAAGGTGATTCGTCTTAGCATTTGTCTGCTTCCATGCTTTCTAACTTCATAGCCTATCCTAATCAAGTTGTTGTTCGCTACGATAATGTTTTATTGCAGTCATGTTATACAGGGTGTTACAAAAAGGTACGGCCAAACTTTCTGGAAACATTCCTCACACACAAACAAAGAAAATATGTTATGTGGACATGTGTCCGGAAACGCTTACTTTCCATGTTAGAGCTCATTTTATTACTTCTCTTCGAATCACATTAAACATGGAATGGAAACACACAGCAACAGAACGTACCAGCGTGACTTCAAACACTTTGTTACAGGAAATGTTCAAAATGACCTCCGTTAGCGAGGATACATGCATCCACCCTCCGTCGCATGGAATCCCTGATGCGCTGATGCAGCCCTGGAGAATGGCGTATTGTATCACAGCCGTCCACAATATGAGCTCTAACATGGAAAGTAAGCGTTTCCGGACACATGTCCACATAACATATTTTCTTTGTTTGTGTGTGAGGAATGTTTCCTGAAAGTTTGGCCGTACCTTTTTGTAACACCCTGTATAACACTACGTAAATTGCAAACAACTTAATATGTGACTCTTAATCAAACAAAAAAATTATTAACATCTCAGTTTTTTCGGCGTAACTTCCTTAGTTGCTAACTAACTGTTTTTCTTATTGGTCTTCCATCTTGCAACTAAACGGAAAGCTTTTTTGGCAAATGCGTTTCGTCTTTATCTAAGGCATGTTCAGTGCCCTAGGTAACCATATATATGTATTATTATTATTATTTGGGAATGAACCGTATCGAATTACGCAAAACCTTGATTGGGGACTGCATCACTTTGGAACCTACCCGAAACTGGTACTAAACTGCTGAAATTTTGATTAATTCATTCGATATAATGTCCTCTTCAGATTTCGCACTTTTATTTTACGGAAAAGTGGGCATAAATTAAATTAACAAATGCCGAAATATGAGAGAGATGCATCTCTTGAAATGTTGGTTAAATCCTTTGTTGTAACGTTTTCTTCTCATTTTAGCTTCCCTTCATTGTAAAAACTCGCACAAAATTTACAAACAGAAAATATTTATGCCAGTTACAATACAGTGATGTCCACCATCTTATTTCGAAACAAGCAATCAGAGATAGTCGATTGCTTCCATTGTAAACAAATACGCCATTTCCGAGATGGATGGTTCAGAACAAAATTTCCGGACATTTTTTTCCGTTGGTCCAGGCCACATTTCAACTTAACCACAACCTCTATGACAACTGTTTAGATTGATATGATACCTGTACCTATAATTTTTATGTTATTTTTGCAGTGCTAGTAGCATTTCACGAGTTGCGCATCTTATCACATTTCGTCATATTGTTTAGTTTCTAGCGATTTTTCCGTAAAATAAGAGCGTAAAACGTGACGAGGACATTATATCAAAGCAGTTCATCCAAATTTCAGCAGGTTAGTACCAATTTCAGATAGGTTTTGAAAGCGGTGCAGTCCACCCTTGATCCTCATCATGGTTTGAAATTAAGAATTTGTCCAGTGTTTCCACTGGATAATTAGAACCAGGGATTGTCAATTCCTGGAGCAACGGTAGGAACTTAGGTGTTGCTATCTGTCTGCGAATCGTGTAACTTATGTTTTCTATGATAAGTGTATTTTTGTTTGTGAAATGTGTAGGTTATGAGGCGGAGATTGGGAACCGCCCCCCAGCATACCCGAAAGTGATCGCGGCAAATCGCCTATAAACCGCTATGAGGACGACCGATATGCGGGGACCAGGAATCGAAAATGTTCCCGTTGTATCTACCCACATTGGCATTTATTATGTTTTTAATACTATTTTGTGCCGTGACACTTCTTTTTTTGTACAATAAAAAAATTTCCACCCAGCGCGTAGATATTTTTTCTTTACCATTTGACAATAATATTTTTATTTATTTAGTTTTTCTTTCTTTACGCCATCATAGTCGAGTATCAGTCATAATATCGATCGAAAAAATTGATTTAGATTTGTTGTGCTGATAAAAAATTGTTATGTTCAGTTTTTTATAAAAATGTGTAATCCACCCTTTTTTTAAAAAAAAAAAAAACTAAAAAATTGCATGGAGGAAATCTATATTTTTAAATGTGAAGGACTCATTTTTATGAAAAACTGAACAATTTTTTTTATCAGCACAGCAAATGGTATCTAAAACAATTTTTTTGGATTGATATTATGACTTTAGTTCGAAAGTCCATTATCCTTTAATCCTGAAATTCACTGCATCCTGTAGTCAAAGCAGCAAGGATACGTAAGAAATTGTTATGTCGTAATATTAAGTAGGATAATGACTTACAATTGCATAAGTTTTGACTTTGACACTATGATACAGGGCCGTGGAAAAAAAAGAAGATTTTTACCCATACATTTATATATATTTAAGTGTGAAGGACTCTTCTTTTTATCAAAAACTGAACATAACAATTTTTGACCATCACAGCAAATGTTATCTAAATCAATTTTTTTTGCATTGATGTTATGGCTTTAGTTCGAATGTCCAATATATTCTAATCCTGAACCATTGTGTGCTATGTCGACGTCGAGGTCATTACAGGCGGGAAAGAACTGGGAGCAAGGAACAGGAAGAAATTCTGCCATTTCCTTTTGAAGGAATCGTACCAGCTTTAGCCTGGAGTGATCTGGGTAAGCCACGGAAAACTGAAATCTGGATAGCCGGATAGGTATCCGAACCCGCGTCCTCCCGAATGCGAGACCAGAGCGTTACCGCTCACTCATCACGCTCGGAAATTATTTTTACAAAATCCAAATACTGAAGAAGTGAAAGCACAAATTAACAAGACGCTAGAAGGCTGGAGCGCTACGGAAGTGATAAATTCCCGCCTTTGAGAAGAGTCTGGCAACCGGATCCACAACAAAGGAGTCAGTCGGTGGGGGGAGGCGTGCGGTAAGAACACCGAGCCTGGCTCTGGCTCGTCAGTCTACAGCCAGGCGGTCAATACGCAACACGGCCAGCACCAGGTCAGTCCCAACGCAACCGCACACGGCTCACACGTAAACAAACACACCACACATACCACGAAACTCCACGACCGCAACTTCAATACATACAACCTTTATATGACATTAATATTACATTTATTTCTAACAAATGTCGGTATCTACTGTTTGAGACGATCGTATTAGAGACGATATTTTCATGACTACAATTTATTTCAGCAAAAAATAATACCTGCCTTTCCTGATAAGCTTTTCCTGAAATTTTGACCATTGTAATTTCGGCAACTTTCGTTTTACTAGTGTCATATAACTCAGAGCTGAATCCATTGTTATTTATTGCTGTACCGTGAAAATCTTCGGGAGCACAAAATTAAATGGTCAATACAAACAACAATCGAAATGGATCATCTAAATAAAAGACTAGTTGAAGGATTCGTTGCCCCGAGCGATCGTATTACTGACATTTCACAACAGGGATTCCCTGACTAATTTTAGTTACTTATTGTAATAATTAGCCTACCGTAAGATGGAAAATTATAATTAAGATTAAGTTATTTTTCCTGATTTGTCTTGTTAAATTAAAATATTATTTATATTAAAAATAAATACAGCATCGCAAAATTACATCCTATTCTGCGTATTAAATCATCGGGAACACAAAATTAAATCGTCAATACAAGCAACAATCGAAATAGATCATCTAAATAAAATACTAGTTTAGGGATTCGTTGCCCCTAGCGATCTTATTTGACATTCCACAACAGGGATTCCCCGACTAATTTTAGTTACTTATTGTAATAATTACCGTAAGATGGAAAATTAGAATTCAGACTAAGTTATTTTTCCTAATTCTTGTTAAATTAAAATATTATTTATATTGAAAATTAATACTGCATCGCAAAATTACATCCTATTCTGCGTATTACTGCATACATCAATATCCCAACAACATTAGCAGGTTAATGGTAAGTTACTGGTAAATTACTCTTATGAACATAGTATGAAATACCGTTTTGATCATTTCTTAACGAGTTTCTTTCTGAAATAGACAATTGTGTGTAACAAAAATAGGAAGTGTATATATTGCTGCCTTACTTTATGAATTTTATTGGTGCTATAACGTGCGGATTCAAAATATCCACAACTTTGATGGAAAGCAAGTCGCAGTCAGCCCTGTTCCAAATCCCGCAAAAGGCGAGCGGGACTTATAGCTTTAAGGTTGTTTTTAGTGAATGTTGGTATGGTTAGCGCGTTGGTGCCTCGCGGATAACAAGCTTTCGCAAGAAAAATGACATAACGGAGTTCAGGGCAGAACTTTAGCCTTTTACCAACAGTTCGCTACTGCGAATATGCACAGAATATACACGATACGAGGTCTAATTAGGGTGAAACTTAGTGGTAAAGTCATGTCTACGTGTGTATGTACAAAATAAAAATATGTAGACAAAATTTCCCTCAAATTACGGTTGTAAAATTCACTTTAATCACGATCACAATCATTATAAAGGTGAACGCATTTTTTCACTAATTTAGATATTCGATTAGCTTTAACAATCTTTGTTATGTATAAATAAAAAAATAACTGAAACTCTGTCATATAATCCTTCCAGTTTCTTTAAAAAGATTTGTATGCATGAATATTGACATTCATTTTAAATAGAAGAATTATGATACATGATTAATTTAATCACCTCAGCCGTTACATGGTTTCGTAGTGTCAATAATAATGTAAATATGATTTCAATTTTCCGCACAAAAATTATTGTTTAAAAAAAATTTGAAGGTAATTATAGCACACTTTTTTCATAATATTTAATGGGCCCAAAAATTAAGAGTTTTTAAAAATTGAAAATTTGACATTCAAACGGTTCTAAGAAATTGTTTAAACCATTTCTCTAATAATTAGAAATGTAAGTTTTACTCCACAACTTATAAAATGATGTAGTCAATGGCCTAGATTTTCATTTTATGCTTTTATTAGTGGCTTGACTACTTTGGAGCAATCCTTAATCTCTTTTTTATTTCTCTCTCTTTTTTTTTTTTTTACTGCTTTACGCCTCGTCGACGGCTAAGGTCATTAGAGGCGGGATGGAACTGGGGGCAAGGAACAGGAGGGAATTCGGCCGTGGCCTTTTTTTGAAGGAAGCATCCCGGCATTCACCTGGTATGATTTGGGGAAACCATAGAAAACCCAAATCTGGATGCCCGGACGGGAATTCGAACCACCGTCCTCCAGAATGCGAGGGCACAACGTTAACCGTTCACCCACCACGCTCGGTCCTTCATCTCTTCCAATTCATCTTTGTCTTAACTATGCTCCTTACCGCCAGTTATCTACTTCGTGTATTCTAATCTTTGTCATTCTCACCAGTTCACTCCTTCAACTGTTCCCTTCCCAAGCAATTAAACATCCCAGATTTCTTAACATATGACCCATCAGCCTGTCTCTGCTTTCTGAGGGACTCCCACACAAAATTCTTTAACAGCCTATTGTTAAAAATTCACTCGATATTAAAACTTTGTTTTAATTAATTAATTAAATTGCAATGAAGCGCACGCTCCGGTGGCGATTTCCCTAAACACTCATCTTCCTCCTTTTCTGTACCCACCTACATTTGCCCTTTACAAATTTTAACTTTAAATTCCTTCAACGTTTTTGGCAAATTATTCATCCTCTCGGTAACCCATTACAATCCTTAATACCCTTACCTAAAACAGAGAATCTTCCTACACCCTTGTGCTTGAAATCGAGTGCCAGCTTGTGGTTATGGTCATCTTTTCCCTTCCATGGATTAATTTCAGTTCTTACACCAACAGCCTTCCATGCCTCATCACGACCCTCTTCACCCTCCTCCTGTCTTCCAATGAGTCCCATTCCAGTTCTATTAGCATATCTGTTACTGATTGTAATCTGTGATAATTTCCAGAAACAAATCTAGCAGCCCTTCTTTGGACCCTCTCCAACTCCTGTATTTGATACTCAAAATGTGGGTCCCATACTGCACTACCATATTCAAGCAATGGTCTGACCAAAGTCTTGTAACCCAATTTCTTTACTTCTTTAGTACATCTCCTCATCATTCTCTCCAACAAGTGCTGAATTTTGAAACCTTTTCCTACTACCTGTCCAATGTCGTCTGGCCAGTTAAGCTTGTTATCAAATGTAATGCCAAGATATTCACATTTCAACTCTTCAATAAGCAATTCTTTTCCACCTTATAATCATAATAAACCTTTAGTTTTTTATTTGTGTATCTAATAAGCTGACACTTCTTTGCATTTATCGTCACCCCATGTTTACCAACCCAACTAGATATCCTGTCCAGATCACCCTGCAACTGTGCAACTGTTTACAATCCTCTATCGTTTTGATCCTTTTATATAGCATTATGTCATTTGCAAACAATCTAACTTATTCGAGGACTGTCAGGATATCGTCCATATATGAGATACGTTGTCAAGAAATATGTATAATATACTCTAGCACAGCGGTTCTCAACCTGTGGTCCGTGGTTCCTAGGCAGAATATTAAAAATTTGACTAATTGAATTAAAGATATCATAACAAAAAATAAATTAGCGAAAATTGTTCGCATAAAATAGATACTGTACATGTACTGGGCAAGGTAATCAATGGGTATAAATTGTAAATAAGCCAACGTCTAGAAGCTTTGAATATTTCAACGACCAGGCAAGAATCTGGAATTTTCAAGGACATTATTATTGAATTGTATTATAAATCAATATGTAATTCACTTTTAATAGATCAATTCCAATTTCATAAATGTTTCATTAGGAATTCAAAACATGCTTTTAGGTTTATTATGTTATAATGATAAAATAAAATAAGTGTCAAATGTAAATAATGCAGATAGGAGAAAGATTAGGCCTTTTAAGTTACTGGTCTGTAGATTTATTTTTTAAAAAGGTAGCCACCTAGGTCGGCAATCGTAATGGCTGTCGTTCCTTGTATAATTTCTTCTGCGAAGGTGATCAAAACTTAATCTGTCGATTATCACACCAGTACTTTTGCAAAGCTTAGTTTTTGTCCTGAAAATGTAACTGAATACGAGTGAATAATGAAAGTTTTCATTTTGTTTATTTTTTAAAAAACTTTAGAAATAAGGAAAAATGCCACTGGTTTACAACTTCTTAGTAACAGTGAAATAAATAAATTCTATTGTCATGACCATCTTTAATCAGAAGCGGAAAATAGTGAAAGATCATATAAAATCTTTTGTTAGGTTTATGTAAACTTCTGCTCCTAAACTGAAACCGAAATCAGTGGATCACGCAGTTTTTAAGCTCCGCGATCAGCGTTTCTTTTGCCAGAAGCACTTATTAGAGATCTGACAGTTGGTTTCTTAAACTATTTATGTATTGAAAATATCTAAGATTTTTTTATGCTGATTTTCTGCTGCAGATGTTGATCTGCTCCTTTTATAGAAATTATAAACTTTTGCTGTCGAATTCTAAACTTTTAGGTTTGTTGAAAAAACACAAAATCACTTTGAAACAATAGATTCTCTTGGTTGTTACAACCTATAATGTGACGCTCAGGGCCGCATTTAAGCATCGGCTACATAGGTTGGAGCCTAGGGGCCTGCACCACAAAGAGGGGTCCGCCGCACCACAACCCTGGTCCCACGCCTGTTCCAGTAATATAGCTAAAAAAAAAAAAGTCAGCCAAAAATTTTTCGTGCCGAATTTCGAATTTAAGCAGCCAGGGCCTCTGCCGACAGGGGGGGCCCGCACCACATGTATAGCCTAGGGGCCCACAGAGCCTAAATGCGGCCCTCGTGACGTTGTTCATCGCCACATTCTAAGGCGCATTTTTATTATAGCAAGGAGTTACAGGCAACTCTTTGGAAACAATTAGAGATATTATTTTAAGCCACCTTGGTACTTCGACAGAGGTTCTTAAGGAAAGCACTGCTTATCTGAAAGTGACAGACATAATCAACCACTATTTCTGGATAAAAACACAAAATCCGGGAATCTGGAGCTGGTAGCCATGTACTGTGCTTCGATACGCCCACGGTTGTTATGTCCTTCACGGGAGACCTCGAGCGTTGACCTCATGGCAGGTGTCATTGCGGCTCCCAAACACTTTCGTTAAATCACAGTCAGCCACCAAACGAGAGGTTTCGGGACCTCTCACAATGGTAGTTGATGAACTAAACGACATCAAAATACAAGACGCAGGTGAAGCTTATAATGAAAGGTTTAGTCCTCCCTCTCTTACAGTTAATCTTGCAGCTAATAGACGAGTGGCAGTTAAAGTACAAGTTAATGCCGTTCATATTACAGGCGGTGCTGTTAGGTATAATGAAAGGAACAGCTCCTTTTCGCAGTTAATTCTGTAGCTTTTAGTAGTAGACAAACATCTGCCTCAGAATTATACAAATGTCAACTACTGTGAATTTGTTCACGTCCGTAATTGACTGGAAAGTGCAATTTCTTTTAACTACTTTACGAAACATAATAAAAACTTCATTCTTAACGAGAAAAGTTCAGATGCTATCTTCAGTACCAGATTTCTCCGACTGGTATTATCTTTAAAGAAGTAAATAAAAAAATGACTTTTGTCGTTGAAATCGGTTTGCAAACAAGCGGTAACAAAGCAATACGTTGAAGTTACTAAAATAATACGGATCGTCCACAAATGTTAGTTTTAATGTTTTTCTTTGACTGAAGCATTAGCCACATTTGTGAAAATTTCTACAAAAACCTTTTTTGGTTTACAATTATTCGATATAACTCCAGGAACTGCAAAATTAGAGGTTACGTGAAGATGGTTGTGCAATATAATTATCAGCTTACGTTTGGCAGTATGATTTAAACAGTTACACGTCTATGTTGATAGTTGACACAGGGTCGAGACTCAATGTTTTCAACCATATTTTGAAAACAATTAACCTACTACTGCTGCTCATTGGCCAGCAATAAATTTATCAATTTTCAATTCATACTCCAGCGAAAAATCCTTGAATCGGTTTGCAGGTCTCGTTTGACTACTATTACTGAAGTAAGCTGAGAATCTTATTGGAAGTTCCTTTCCGCTGGAAGATTTTGAAGTGCGAACGCACGCCACTCTTGCAGAGAAGGTACAGTACATAGTTTTTGCTAGTTCTATGCTGGACTGAAAAATACTCGATTTCTACGAATTATTCGATGTTGTAACTATAAACGAATTTACATTATACAGTAGGATACTTTTGTTTGCTCGTATACAATGAAGATAATTATTTTTGTTGAATTTTTATAGTTTTGTTAGTTTGATGATGGTTTCACCTTCTACAATTAAAGCGGAGAACGTTCTAGACTACCAACGTGTAGCCTCATATTCATGGATGACCTGAGGAAATGCTTCTCAACGCAAATATAAAGGAATGCCTGAAACGAAATTAAGTATTAAATAAATGTTTTCCAGTATTGTATTTTCACTTCTTCTTAAGGTTTGTTAAACTGCGAACCATTGTCTTTCTTTACTTTCTCTGAATTTTGGTTTCTTTATGTCCTTGATCAGCTTTTCTCTGTTTTTTTAATTATCTCGCCCGATTCTGCTCCTTTCTTTATCTCCCCTCCTCGTACCCCAATCTCACAATCAATTTAACTGTTTCGTTTTCATCTTTTTCCTCTGGTTCCTCTCTTTTAGTAATTTCACTTCGTAATTTTTCAACCCCCTGGTCTATTTCGCTTTTTTCCATATTACTCCCTACTAACATTTCACGCATATTCAGCGATTCCTATTTTACGTTTCTAATAACTCTACCATTCACCGTTCATGGTGGGTGTCCGATAACACTAGGAGACAACATAACGGAGGGCATGGGTTCAATTCCTCGTCCGGGCATCGAAATTTCGGTTTCCCTTTGTAACTCAAAATCACTCCAGACACATTCCTTCGTATCCCTTATACCCAATCCTCTACTGCCCTTAATGACATCGACATTTTATAGAGCAATAAGCAAAAAAAAAAAAAAAAAAAAATAAATTGTGGCATTTGGTCAAATCCATGCCACGTTGCACCTGATTTCGAGACATTTCCTACCTAAACAGACGTAAGTTGAAAAAAAAAAAAAAAAAAACAACAACAACAACAGCAAAAAAACATGCGTATAGTTTCTATAAAACACGGGTACAAATGTTGCTAACGTAATTTTCGGCCATAACTGCGCTCGGTATGATTTATTTAAGCAGATGCTATGTTTACTAATAACTCACCTAGTAGAATCTCTATTCATCAAGAAGGGGATATAGAAACATCTAACTTGCTATTTGAAGTAAATATTACAATGCACTCGGTAGATAAAAATGAGCGTCCACGAAACCGGAACTAATAACCCATTCATCCAGTGATGAAGTGATTACTGTAGCTGTCTGCCTTGACTGATGATAGGCTTTGGAGAAATTGGTCCCCGTTCGGACAGATAACTGATTGGCTGTCTGTTGAACTGTATCTCAGTAGCGTCTACAAATTATTTCGGTGTGTATGTTTCATTTCTAAAGATACTGGAATACATTTTTTTAATGGATATTTTTGGACCAAAGGTTTATTGTTTTAATGACGATTCTAAAAAACTGGTAATTTTCCCAGAGTAACCTATGGTGATAAGCAAACAGAGGGTTGGGGGGGGGGGGGGGAAGGGAGCAAAAAGGGAATGATTCAGGAGGATGAATGGGGAGATTCAGCAGAATGAACGTGTCGTCTGAGAATCCCAGTGTCACAAGAAAACTTAATTACATCAAAAGTCTTGTTAATATTTAGTAATCTGGTGATGACGATGCCACTATGGCGTGCGCTGCAACGTAATTAAATTAAATTAAAAATAGCTCTGCAACAGAAAACCAAACACTTAATTTGGTTACAGATATGAATTGTTTTTCAACCCTAAGTTTTGTGCCACACACCTTTGGCTAGGTTACTAATGGTGGAATCGGTTTTCTTTATACATCCCGCGTCCTTTTACTAGTGAAATTGTTAAATATGCCAACATAGCGTAATTACATATAATTTGTGCAGTAAATTTGCCCCCACAAAGTTCATACTTGCATCCTTTTTCATCACTAAAATTGCATTTTTTGGATCTTACACTTCAATAGAAAATTCCTTAAATCAACTTCTGGAATGTAAAACATAGAATTAACTGCAATGTTACTGCGAACCATTCTCCCCCTGCAGTTGCTTAATTAAATGAGTAGTTGATTAATTGTTTCTTAGTGAATTAAGTGTCGGGCGCCTTTCGCATCTAAACCAGGTATCACCAGAAACAAAGTGTAGAAATATATACTTAGTTTTTTTGGTTAAATAAGTTTAACGTAACTCTGAATTTGTACAATTTTAGAAAATGACCAGCTACCAAACCTACCATACCAGTGTAAATGTTAAGTAAAAACAATCAGAAAATTACAAAATTTTACAATTACGACAAAATTATTGAATCGAAGTTGTAAAACAAATTTAATTATTTGTGATACATTTTTGGTTAGGTTAAATGTGGGCACAATAAATTTGTTCAAATGGTACTATTTATCAAAAAATCAATACACAAATAATTCATGTAGAGAGATATAAAATCAGTTTTGAAGAAGTCATATCCACGTGCTATTATTTTATTGGTATCAGTTTTTATCAAATTGTATTAGAAAATCGCCTGTTGGTTTAAAAAGTTAGATCATTACATGAGAACGGTGACTTGCAACGAAAGTTTCTCAGTCAATTCTAGATTCAAAGTCATTACATACAAACACAACTAAACTGCTCTTAACAAGAAACCGACGAAACCCTGACATTGTTTTCCGCATATATGCTAATGATTTTGAAGTCATTATTCTTAATAATCTATAATAATTTTGGGGTTTTATAATCAACTCCTTAAAGAGGATAACTTTGCGAACACCTCAACTTTTATATATTTTACTAAATATCATACGATAAATAAATAAACTTGGCAAACCCTATTCAAGCATGAGAATTTTGGGTTTTTCTCTTTGCATAAACAGCTCTAAAAATCCTGATAATAGCTACTGAAGTTTCTCCTTGTTTTCTAGTGAATCGAGAAGCAATTTCCAAATATTTAGGTTATTTCCTTCTCCAGTAGTTTTTTTAGTAATCAACAGTAATAGAATAACACTCTGAAGTTTTTTTTGGCTATACGTTTTAAATAAACAATTTGATTATTTACTGACGTAACACTACCTGAACTACTAATTACGAAAATGCATGAAAGGAATCCCCAAATAATTTTATTCCATTCTTCTTAATGAGAACTGATCGCAGCAAGATGCGCTGTTAAAACTTCCTAGCAGAAGTAAATACATCCATTCACATACATTAGTGTAAAGAACATTTTCGTCAAGGTATTTCAGTTAATAACAACTTGTAAATGACTGAAAAAGGCGAATTGGTTTATAAAAGTAACATAATGCTTACATTTCGTAGTATCTGCTGATAAAATTTTAATCTGCTACGTTGTTGATATGAAAATTAAAAGTAAAATGGCATAAAGCGTAAATAGTAAAAGCCATTCTACATTAGGTAATTATATAAAATTTACCCAAGTTGTAGGCCACCCTACAGTAGAGTAAGCAGCCCGTTTCCATTCATTTGAAGAACGCCCCTGTAGATCCTGTTTTAAACAGGCTGACCAGCGGTGACCTTCGTAAGCAGTGCTTTCGTTAACCTCGATGTTCTGAAGGCTCACCACTATTTGACACACTCAGATATCAGGTGTTTGTAGTCCAAGACCGTTTGGTTTCAAGACAATCTCCAGTCGCTTGTCATTTTTATTTTATACTACAGCCTTCTCATTAGTTCGTTTTAAAGAGTAACGGCGTTGTGAAAAGTAATTGTGTTCATGTCGTCGATGATAATATCCATGTCGAATTAATTTCAGTCCAGATATGTTCGCTATATCAGTTGCCACAGAAGCTTACTGAAGGTTATTTGCGATGTAGTAGGTCTACATCAGCAAAAATATGTAAATATATTATTAACCTTCTGAATTCGGAACACAGTTACTCTACTTGGATCAAAGTTTTACGATTTTTCTGTAAAGAAAGAAAGCGGAACATAAATACAAAATCATAAAACAGTCAAAATGCGTGCCATGCTCATTCTTCAAAGCGCCAGTTTTTGTCATGTGGGTTGTTACCCTCCAATACAAACGTGTACGAGGAATTTAACTAGGTTGATTTTCCTAATAGTGATTAGTGTTTCTAGCAGTAAATGTTATTTCTTGCGTTTACGACTGGGACAGAATTGTACTTATCCATCAGAATAAAAGAAGCAACCTACGGCTGACCAATTCAGGCCTACGTTTCCAAAAGGTACCAAGTAGGCTGCGAGTTCAGTGTCCCTATCAGGTAGACCAATCATCGGTCTCAAATGCCCTCAATCCGTAAGCTCTGCCCAAGTTTAGGATTTATCACAGGCTTTTGGTGCACAATATGGTGACCAGGAATTGGGCACCAATACCTCTTATACCCTGCTGGCTGAAACAGTGAATGATGAAAATATATTTTACCTCCAGCTAAATACATCTTGAAAGTCGTGCACAGTTACTGTACCTTAATGAGTTCCACCACGTCGTGTCCCATAATTATGAAGGGAAGGGATAACAATCAGCTAGATATTTGAGTATATTATTAATTTCAATGGAGCATAACAGCATAAAGCATAAATCTCGGGGTTATTTCTTTACTTTTTTTGTGGATTTAAGTTTCGGCAACGTTGAGGTTAGAAGTGGACTGTGGGGAAGGGATGGGAAAGAATTCAGTCGCGGCATCTCTGAAGAAATATCGCATTTCGAAAAACCATGGTAAACCCAAATCTGGACGACGGACTGGGGTTCGAACCCGCGTCCCACCAAATGCGAGGCCAGAGCGTTAGCGCTCACATTCCACGCTCGGTTGCTCATTTTCTTTTACATTACTAAAATGCTCACTTTAAATTCTTTCAGTATTTGAGGTATTCAGCATGTTGAGAGGCTTTGGTAACAAATTGTAGCCAATTCAGTTAACAGAGGCGGTTCAAGGTCATTCTGCTCTATCCTCGCTCCACTGCCTTTACCGTTACATGTGAAGGGGAAATTCAGAACTCGCCTCCATTGATAGTGTGTCTGCTCGGAGAGGTACGAAAGATCATGAGAGGATGGTGAGGTGAGAAGTGGGACCAGGGAAATGATCTTGAACCACCAGTTCGGAATGAATGGGGTATAAGAGAAACAAAAACTCTGAAAGTCCTTTATGGCTTCACAGCAGAGCAGGTAAGTTCCCTGCGACCTCTATATTTGTTTATGACTTCGTGCAGCTCAACTGTTGAACGCCTACAAGTTTAGCTGAAATAAACACCCATAGGCGGCACAAACTTCTGTGTTATTTAAAATTTACATCTAAAAATATTGATCATGCTTGTGTTTTCACGAGTGGCAAACAACTTATCTGACATCTTAACTACAGAAATGACTGTGTGTTGACAGTACTTTTACAAGGTGACGAGTGAAGTACCAATCAACAGTTCGCAAATCATCTTTCAGGTGGACGTTGAAAAAGCTTACTGCCTGTCACATTTGTCACTGTCACGGTAATTCTTTCTCTACGAAGCTTAAAGACGTGCTATCGAGCGTGGTGGGTGAGCGGTAGTGCTCTGGCCTCGCATTCCGGAGAACGCTGTTTCCAATCTCCGTCTGTCCAGGCAGATTTCGGTTTTCTATGATTTACCGAGATCACTAACGTCCCAGTCCTTATTCCAGAAATTGCTCAGTCCTTCCTCGCCTCTAATGACCTCAAAGTCGACAAGGCGCAAAGAGATAAAAAAGGGAAAAGTCCAGAGGCACCCACGAGAGACTCGAAGTGACCATTTAACTTTTTAGCATAGGCGTATTGTCCACTAATTTAGAGCAGTCTAATTAGTTACATACTACATTACAAATTGCATTCTAAAAACTCATTCCAGAAGAATTTTGTACTGTTGTTTCGGTAGTATAGAGGTCAGTGAGTTGGCCTCGAGATGCACCTGTTCGACTCCTGCCCCTGGCACTGGTGGTTTTAATTAAATTTTGCGTCCATTCTGTCTTTTTCGCGATTTGATGAACAGAAATAATTTGTGCACATTGGGAAAAATGATGTAAATGTAGAAGCATCAATGTACAAAAGACGAAAAACCATAGAAAGAATAGGATACGAGAATATCGACTGTAATTGCACATAACTTTAGGACAAACCAGCTATCTGAACGCACCATTGGTTTAATTTTGTATTTTTTTTTTACTGAGCTTAATGATTAGAAGATTTTATTTGACCTCGATCGCTACTTGAAATACTAGATAATACATCTGACGAATTTAGTAACATATTTGATTTGCAGATTGCAGGCGGCAGGGATGAGGTTTCTGAGAAGGATAGAGAATGTCACGAGGAAAGACAAAATTAGAAATGAAAATATCAGGGAGAGACTACAAGTGGATGCATTAGAAGAGATGTTAAGAACGAAAAGACTGCAATCGCTGGGACATGTTATGAGGATGGAGGAGGAGAGGAGGCTGAAAGTAGCACTGCTGAACAGCGGGAAGGGAAGGAGACCAGATGGAATACATCGGCCAAGGTGGATGGACCAAGTGAAGAAAGATGTAGAGGCTAAGGGAGTCGTTTGGAGGAAAGTGATGGAGGAAAGACCTTGGAAAGACCACCAGACTTGGAAGAGGATGTGCAGGATGACCCGCAAAAGAGGAAACATCTAATGATGATGATGATGATTTGATATAGTTTCTTTGATGTTCACTTACGAAGACCCAATAAATTCTTACACTAAATATAAAACAACGAATCACAACACGAGAAGCAAACTTGCTATCAGAACGGTTGTAACCAAAATACTTCATAATTTTTTTTATTAACTTTTCGGGTTCGTTAATAGTAAAATTCTCATCTATGATTGTTATTGGTTCACTTGCTGGAAACTGGCACATTGTTCTAGCCATGACTTTCATCACACGCTTTGAGCGTGGTATCTGATGCTATCTATCAAAACCCTGCAGAACGGAAATGAAAACTTTTTCTTCTGTTGTTAAATAACACCAACCTCGTCCTAATGAAGGCAAAAAAGGAGAATCTGAACGACCGAAGCAGCAATTTAGCAATATTATTCGATGTTATACCTGCTTGTGGCACAAATTTTTCTAAAAGTAATGTTCTTTTAAAAGCAATGATATTACTATCATGATAATACCGTCATTCGATGCAAAACTTTTTATAAGTACCTATTAAGTTGTGAAAAAACAAGCCACCATGATATACCCAACAAACTTGGAATTTAAACGCCATTTTTTTAAAAGAAATATTTTTGGTGTAGATTTGAATGGTTTTTCTTGGGCTACAGGAGTTTTTGTAGGGGGAATAAAAGGTCCTTATTTATAAGTGTTCATGTATGGTGGTATTACTGGTATTAAGTGTGCATGGAGTGTAAGACAACATGAAGGAGCTTCACTATAGACGAACCGTCATTTCCTTCCTGTTAAGCAACTAACTGCTGGAGAAACTCAAAACCAAGCTACCTTACAAAGGTAGTGATACTATGACAAATGTAGTGTTACTCTATTTAAAGCAAATATGGCAGCAAATGGTGTATTCTCGGAAACAGCTAACCAAAGATTGAAGGAAAACTCGAAGAAAATCCATACATGGCTGAAATGAACCTAAGCTAAGCTTGGTCATCATTGTTGGAACTCACAGAAGGAGGAATCCTTCCTGGTATCTGAGAAAGGACAGTCAGTTTCTTTTCTCCTTACCTAACCTAACTCGGTAATCCTGCCGGGCAACCGGCTACAGAGGAGCTACAGTTTAACGTGAAATCCTAACCTTGGAAGCGTTCTGGCGCACTTCTAATTAAACAAGCTGTGCCAGAGGTGTACGTCGGGTTATGGGCTTTAAACATCCCCGCTGAGACATGTATTCGAACTGGGGACGTTAACTGTCCAGTAAGACGCCTGAACCAGCAAGCCAACAGACTATACAACATTTTACGCTTTTAGCAGGCGTCATATTAATGAAATATTCCACTTACTTTTTTGGGATTCGCACTGCTTTTTTCGGTGCATTACTACCGACGTTTCGGCGCCCAACCTGAGTGCCTTCATCAGGGCTGTATACAAGTGAAGTATCACTTGTGACGGTTTTCACACCACTCCGTCGTTGATCTCGCTAATTGTGTTGGTTACCGGCAGCGGGTGTCAGCTGTTCCAGAGATGTTGTCGTTGGAGATTTTGTGTCGCGATTGTCCACGAGTGCACATTTCCACATTTTGTTTAAGCCATAGCCGACTTTATTGAAATTTTTGGATTGTTTGAAAATTTCAATCAATTCCCTTATTTTCCGTACAAGGAAACCTTTCGGTTGTGCTATTACTTCGGTCTTCTCTCATTGAGACTTCCCGAGCGGTTACTGTAAGACTAAAAGAACATTGTCGTCACGCAAGACTCGGTCAAACAACAAAATAAACTGTAGCAGAACATCAGATAGAAGAAGATCATAAAATTCAATGGGAGAAGACCGAAGTAAAAGCACAACCGAAAGGTTTCCTTGAACGGAAAATAAGGGAATCGATTAAAATTTTCAAACAACCCAAAAATTTCAGTTAAGCGAAATGTGGAAATGTGCACTTGTGGACAATCGCGACACATAATCTCCAACGACAACATCTCTGGAACAGCTGACACCCGCTGCCGGTAACCAACATAATTAGCGAGATCAACGACGGAGTGGTGTGAAAACCGTCACAAGTGATACTTCACTTGTATACAGCCCTGATGAAATCCTCAGGTTGGGCGCCGAAACGTCGGCTGTAATACATCGAAGAAAGTAGCGCGAATCCCGAAAAAGTAAGTGGAATATTTCAGTCACCAGACTGCTTAACACAACATAGTGGTAATACGTCAAATATAGTGGCACTCTAGTTAAAGGAAAATTAACAGTGACAAAAGTTAGTGTATTCGCGGATGAAGAACTGTACCAGATAAACAGAGATTGAAGAACTACTAGAGAAGAAAGTAATCAGATAGGGGCGCTAATGACCCCGACGTCGAAGCGCCCTAAAACACCAACAACAAATCAGATAGGGAAATGAAGACAGTTCTCGCAGTCCATTAATGGGTGAAATGAAGCTAATAATGATTTCGAGATTGAGTGGTGTGCCACTGTTAAATACTTCGGTGTCACTATGGACACCCGGTTAACCTGGAAAAGCCACATCGAGGACACTCGACGAAAAGTCGCAGCTAGGCTCCAAGAACTGTACCCGATCCTCAATCGGGACAGCTCATTATCAGCCAGTACCGGAGTCAGTATATATTGTAGTCTAGTTCGCCCGATAATTGAATATGCGTGCCCGGTGTGGGGCTACGCATCAAAAACCGGGTTGCACAGACTGCAAACAATGCAAAACAGAGCGCTTCGGTGGGCACTACATGTCCCGAACCGATTCCCGACAGCAGACCTGCATGAAGCCGCAGGTGTCCCGCTGCTCCAAGGAAGAATATTGGCGATAACCAAGTCCTTCTACAGAGCTGCAAGAACGTCTACAAATCCACTAATTGCAAATCTCGGACAGTATAACAATGCATATGACAAACACGAAAGGCCATTGTCCATCCTAACTAGAAATTAAAACAATGAAAGAGCAAAATGAAAGACATACCATTAACAAAAGACACCCAACCTGAAAGTCTGAAGGAAATGTCCAGAGACAAAACCTTCACCTAAACTGCTTATAAATATAAGAGCAGAAATTGCTCTCGGGCGGGGCGATTTTAGAAATCTGAAATTTGTTTCCATATTAATCAAGAAGGAAGAAGTGAAACTTCCGAGAAAGTTGACTCATTCTGTAGGATCAGGTAGATACTGAAGGGTGATTGAGATATATATACGTGAGAACTAATGTTTACGTAACACACTTGCCAAAGTTTGGCGGTGCCAGTTCGCTTAGCTCATAAACAGGGTCGCGAGTATTTGGCAAGGCCGTCAGATAGGCTGGACACCGAGAGAAAGCAAGACACTTGTTGGAGAGCGACTTCCGCCGACCTCTGGGGACTCGAGGCAGCTGGGTGGGAGTGCGACCTACTCGTAGCCAGCTGATACTGACCGTGGCGTCAACGGTGCTTATTACCTAACAACTTTCACCAAATATCTCCCAGTCTCTACCGATCACATGCACGCAGTACTTCGTTTTCATTTTCTCGTTAGCCGTGAGCAACAAGGTCAGCTATCAAAAACTGATACTAATCTTACGAAATTTGGATCAATCGAATAGTAGTGATGAGTTATTCAACTTTGGTTATACGTCTTTCTCTAAGATGGTCTCCAGGAAAGTTTGAACATTCACTATTTTTTTTAACTGCTTTACGTCTCTCAACAGCGAGGTCTTTAGAGACGGGAAAGGATGGGGGGGGGGGGGGGGGGCAAGGATGGGGGCAAGAAATGGGAAGGAATTCGGCCATGGCCTTTTGAAGTAAGCATCGCGGCATTTGCCTGGAGTGATTTGGGAAACCATGGAAAACCTAAATCTGGATGCCCGGACGGGGATTCGAACCGCCGTCCTCCCGAATGCGAGGCGAGAACGCTAACCGTTACACCGCCACGCTCGGTCATTTACTATTGCAGTTAGTTATACAACAGTCAGCAAAGTTATTTTAGAAAATAAGTAACATTCCTCCAAATGGCGATAGAGGAAACGTTGGTGGCTTTTCGCGTAAAGTAATTACTACACCCATGAATAAATTACTACTCGTTCTATTTTTTATTCAAAGTCAGTGTGATAAATAAATTGTTTCATATATGAATTTTATTGGTCATTAGAGGCGGGAAGGGACTGAGGGCAAGGAAAGCTAAGGAATTCAACCATGACCTTTTGAAGGAACCATCCCAGCATTCGCTTGCAGTGATTTGGGGAAACTACGGAAAATCCAAATCTGGATAGCTGAAAGGGTATTCGAACTTGCATCGTCCCGAATGCGAGACCAAAGCGTTACCGCTCACACACCATGCTCAGTGCTTTTTTTTACATTTCCGAGAAGGTTAAACCAGCGTCATACTTCACAACAGAATGGCATCATGAAACTTCGTTACTAGCCACCCGGATTATGATGTTATTGTGTTTTACCGTATTCATCTGTGTCGATATTGAGTTTATTTCGTCTTCATCCTCGAAAGTTGTACGTAACTGAATAACTAATGCCGAGTAGCAAATGAGTGACTCTTTAAGTAACGTGGAGTTGCCAAGAGTGTTTGCTATGTCAAGCCTGATATTGCTCGGGCCTGGCGGTCGGCAGAATGCGTATTCCAGTTCCCCATCCCAATTTTGGTTTTCCATGTTTTTCCAGAATAACTTCAGGTGAATGCCGGGATGGTTCGCTCGAAAGGCCATCGCCAAAATGGCCTAATTCCGTTTGTACTTTCCCCTTCCTCTTCCTTTCCTCGACAACTATGAACTGTAGAGCCATAAAAATTGTTTCCATCATTTTGGTCTGTGTTTCGACAGTGCTAGAGTATACATCCAATTTACGTCAGATGTGATGTATATTCATTTCTGGTAATATTAATCAAACTTGTGAAACTAGCAAATACAGGTATAGCTGTGCAAATCTTAAAAAGGTGCCATAGTGTGTAAAATAGAACTTTTTAAGAGAAACTTCTTAGGGAGCAATAGGAAAACTTTGTTAGGGTTAGGCGTTAAGTACGCATGCGTACTTAACGTTCTGCGCTTGCGCACTTAACGTTCTGCGCTTGCGCACTTAACGTTCTGCGCATGCGCACTTTCTACGCATGTGCACTTAACGATACTTTGACGCAAGCACCTATGATAGTGTCTGCTGTCACTTAAGATCACGTTAAACAGTGAGTATTCGCTACATCACTTTGAGTTAATTGGCGCTCAGTATTACGTTTTCTATGCACGTGTCTATAAGTATATGTGTTTTACAAGTATACTTAAAATGTATTGAAAATGTTACAGCTGAAATTGCTTAAATACTTCCTGAAAATTGCGTGACGTCAGGTGGTATAATTACATCCGGAATAGTCGCCATTAATACACAATAATAAACACATCAGTATTTTTAGATGCTTTTTGTTTATGAATTGCTGTTTTGTTTATTTATATTAGTTCGATGTAAATGGCTTCATTATATTCTTTGAATTATTTTATGGTCAGGAAAGAAAGTTTCAATTCACGCTCGTCTACACGCTGATATAAGCATCAGTTTTTCTTTATAATCCACATTATACCATAAAGAAAACTACTTGCGATATGGCTTATATTTTAGGTTTAATCTCAGAAAATTTTGAGTAAATAAAGCAAAGCTGTAAATTTTTCAAAGCCAGAAAAAATAATACCAAGTCAGTATTACAAGTAACAATAACATTTTTTCTTAACTGCTACAACTTTCTCTACAAAGTTACGTAATAATATAGTTCAGTCGTATCCATATTCCGCGACTACTCCAACGCTTGTTTACGATGGCGAAATGAGTCGTTTCTTGATAATTTATAAGTTCAGTGAATAAACTGTATTTCTTGGTTGTGATTAGCTTCGTCTTCCAGTCAGTAAATAAGAAAACTTTACGAGTTATCAGGTACTGTGGCTATACGAATTCTGTGTAAACAATTGTGGAACTTCAGCAATAATTACTTATTTCCAGATGAGAATTGTAGATCATGTCACAAATGAAGCACGGCCCTTAAGATCTGCTGTATTAAGCTAGGATAAACTGCAGATCATGTTACAAATAAAACATGCTATTGTAAGATCTGCTGTATTCGACAGTTTGCTCTTGGCGGATCAATAATTTGATTTCTTCTCAGAACAAAGTCGCGCATTAAAATGAACTTTATTTTCACCACTGTGCTGCTAGCATAAACGTTACTATTCAAACACTTAATGATGAAACCGGTTAAAACTTAAAACGTGGATAGCTGAAATACATAAGAATTGTGAGGTTTTTTTGTTTCTGTTTTTTTTTGTTGCTTCTGGTTTTTTTCTGTTTTTATGTTCTGTTTTTTTTGTTTGTTTTTTTTTTTTTTAAATAAAAGGAATTATCTTAGAGAAATGAAGCAATGTATTTGATCTGTCTCTACGCTTATAAATCTCCAGTTTTGTGCTACCTGAAATGTATTTGTTAATTAGTGATCTTTTATTGTAAAATTTCGTGGTAGGCTGCTTCAAATTACAGTCCGCCCACCTAGATCTCGGCTTTCCGAAATAAATCCAGGCAACTGCCGGGATAGTTTCTTCTAATAATTATGGACGAATTTCTCCTCCCCAATCTTCTTCCACCTCTAATGACCTCGACGTCGACGAGACGTAAAGCCATAAGAGAAAACTAAAGGAATGAAAATTGTTTTTTAAGGCACATAGAGAAAGCCGAGCTAGTGGATCCATATCAGATTACTTACTGGGGCGTTACTATCTGGACCCTGTTTCTCTTCGGGAGTGTAATGACCGGCTGCACGAGTAGCAAGACAGTCCGGTTCTTATTTCGATTCGCTCGTGATCCATTCAGTCAGTGCTGCCAGCTGGAACGTCCATGTCTACTGACCTTTACAACTCTAAATACTCCCGTATAAGAATTAAGAATCAGTGTCATTTAGCGGTGTTTACAACTGTATCGATATTCGACCAGATGTTACTACTATAATATTAAAACTAAATAAGACAAAATTAAAAGTATTAGAAAGCAAAAAGAAAGCTCAACCTCTTCACTTAACAACATGCTGCAAAAATACTGCTTATTTTTTTTTAGTATGATTGAATCCCCACCCAACGAGCTCGGTAAGGTAAAATAAACTGCACTGTAGCCTGCATGAAAAAATATGAAAGCCCCCGATTAGCAGTAAAAATCCCTAGAGTAATTTTCTATACTGGGAAATAGAATAGTTCCGTTCGATTGAATCAACTGAGGTCAAATATTGGCTGGGATTTTTTTTTATATATATATATATAACGATACTATCTTTATTGCATTTCTGCAGTAAATAGGAAACATATGAAAATTATCAAAAAGTTAAAGCAGACTTTTCTAGATTATAGAGTAGTGCATCAAGCCTTAATATGTATTTTGCATTTTGTGTAGGATAACAGCTTTGAGGCGGGCTGCTGGAGGATCTCGGCGACCCTTTTCAGCCGACTGAACTACGGGGAGGGAGGGGGATGGAAATCGGCCGTGGCCTTGTAGGGAACCATCCCAGCTTTCGCCTTGAATTACTGCGGAAAACCACGGAAAACCCCAGCAGAAAGGCCGAACGGGATTTGATCCCTGTCCCCCCGAATGTCAGGTGGTAGTGCGAATTAGCACTACTCCAGACTCGGATAACAGCTTATAAAAAATTATCTCAAAACCATTCTTACCATCAATAGTATGCGAAAGACATCAGCGAAATTAAAAATTTTATTTGGAATAAATAAAAACCATTTTATTACATAGATATTTACAGATAGTATGTTGATGATGGTTATTATTATTATTTATAACAATATTAATATTATTTTTACTTTATCCATAATAAATGGATTTATAAAAGTCTGTAACTGTTTTCATTTGAAGGGTAAGCAAATTATTTTACAGCAACACAGTTACTTTTGCTGATGTTTTATTTACGCTGTGCGTGACGTGTTTCGAGAAGTGATTCTCATTTTCAAACGCATTACATATTATTACATTTTCAATGTGCAAAGTGTTTGTATCAGTTTCTGCTAGACTTTAGTAAAGCTTTCAGAGTGTTTCGTTTTTGAAGGCATTCTTAAAACACGACACCACAGAAACTCAAACATACACATCCTCGTTGCTTTAAATATAGGTACTAGCTGAAATTTAACGTTAAATACATAAAGCAAAATAGGAATGGCCAAATGAAAAAATATGTCGATAAATATCATATCGATATTTACAAACAGTATCGATATGTATCCGGAGTAAAATATCGATATTTTTATATTTCGACATTTTTGCCTAAAAAGAGTAATTTTTTAAAATATATCAAAGTATTTAAAATGATTCGGAAAATTAGAGACATGTGGAAATTATAGAATCTTTAATTAATTTATCTATTTTTACAACCAAGCAAACCAGTATTCATCTGATGTAGATATCAAAAGAATTCTGTTTCTTATATGTTCTCCCGTCAATCTACTCCTTTTGTTCGGTGCTGACAAGTGCAGAAGCCACTCTTTTTGACGACACAGAAGAGGCTTGACATATCACATACTTCGTCAATGCATTCCCTTCTATTCATCAATAATAATAATAATAAAATACCAATTGAAAACAGAAGCTGTAAATTTACGTCAACCCCGATTGGTAACGAAGATGATTAATCAATATTCCTTAACTTCATTACAACTAATCTAAACGTTAAAATTCAAATATGTTGACAAAAAAAAGAGATAAGACTGTTAAAGTTTAACATTTTTTAAAACTGTTAACCATTGATGAAAATGTTTTAAATTACGACTAATTCACTTTTTTAAGACGCGTTCAGATCAGATTTGCACTTATATTTATCCAATATAAATGAAGCACTTGAAACTGTATACTGATTTGCGTTCGCACAAAACTATCGATTGGTACTTAAAATTGATACTCCAAATAAAATATGGATTTTTGATACACTGAGAATAAATAATTTCGACGATAAATATCGATATGTTTTGCCCAAGCGTAGTCAGAGGTAGGACGGCCAGTTCCTTTCCTCTGGAGCCTACAGGTTGTAACGTCTACCTTGGGGACGTTTATATTTGGGTCGCACTGTTTTATCATTAGCAAAATTATCAATTTGGAATATCAAAAGTCATACTTAATCTTCAGCTTATCACATGAAATATTATTGTAATGAATAGGAAAACTGAAAATTGGGTGTACAATTTATTATTGTGAAATTAGGCAAACATGAGTTTTGTTTTTATTCTGAGGTTAACAATTACATATCATTGAATATCAAACAGCTAGAGCAAAATCTCAGGGTCATTACTGGGTGGAACGATTACATGAGTTTCCGTCCGGGTCGTAGCTTTTACCATTGTTCACAGCCCAGGTCAGCGACCTGGCAAGACCAGCGCCACATGCGGTCGTCCAGCTTTCTCGACCGCTGTGGCGTCGTTGAAGGTCACTTCGGCTGTACTAGATGAAGATCTGAACCAGAGTGTCTCGTCGTCCGTTCTTCTCCTCCGAGCAAGACTCTGTACTTCTCGTAACGCCATGTCGCGTCCGGCTCTTGGCGAATCACCGCAATCCGCGCCAAAGGACCAGCGCCACATTGGCCCCAGAACAGACAAGAAAAAACACCAATACGGCAATCGATTGAGGCGGCTTCTCTATTGGCTGGATCGTCTTCCCCTACTCTCATAAAGCACTCATTTACTAGGAAACGTCACTAAGGTTTATTTTTGCTAGTCTGCGCCAGTTTTCGGCGGGAACTTTCCTAAACGTGCGAAAATAGAAAGCGGGTCTCAGTTATTTATGGGGGTTATAAATCCGCTTAATGTCCAAGTTGAGTCGGACGTTGTCAGCACCCCCCAAGGTGCGTGTAAATCTGGACGCTTTAGTTCCGTCACGTTTCTGTTCGTTGACACGACGCATCGGCAATATTCACACATACCGTGGGATCACTTAGTGCCTAATGGCACTGTACTTTTTAATTCATTACAAGGTTAATGTAGAATTCAAGTTACGGAACGTCGTAGAATAATTCTTATAGTCAAACACGACTCTTAAAAATTCCAGGCGCCATCGAGAGTTGAACCTGGATGCAGAACTTATGAAAGCAAGCGTCTTAACCATTGAGTTTCCAGACCGCTCGCATAAGTATTACGTACAATGAATTTGAAATTGATTGGGAACTTGGAGTGGAGTCAGCTGTTTAGCCTGAGAACATGTTATGCGGCGAATTCTGTGCTTAGCAGACTTCAATCAGATCGTATCAGATTCCTGAAGGCTATTAGAAAATGGAATACTCCATTCTGGAGTGTCGACTAGGTTTTTAGAAATTTTTGAGTGGCTGTTTTCTGTAGAAAGCGGTCCACTCGTTCCGTCTGCTGACATCGTATTTTAGCTTGTTGATGAGTCAGCTGTCTTGTAGCAGCTGAAGATGATGTAGAATGTGAGAATCTTTCTTTCAGATTGTGCACTCAGCGGCCCAGTGTCACTCTCACTGACTCAAAAAAGAATTTCGGTTATCGTTATAACACACGGTATGTACTCTAGCGTTGTAAAGGTTTGGAAGAGACCACGATTTACTGATGGAATTATCTTGAGCATTTTGAGAAGTTACTGAATGGTATGAACAAAATACTGAAGAAGATTTTGTACTAAATATAAACTGCAATAAATCACTTCATGTAAATTTCGCCATCAGGTATGCAGTTACGAATTTTCAGTTTCATTATTTTAATTTTCCATCTAGAATTTTATTTTATTTCCTCTAGGTCAACCTTACTTTGATCAAGTGCAAAATTTGAAAAATGAACGCTAAAATTCGACGCGTCTTTCTCCTAACTGGCGTGGAAGGCTTAAGTAAGTTATGAACCGTTAACATTTCCTCGATGCCACGTTATAGAAATCCGTTTTTAGTTTCAAAGATTTGTTACGAATATCAATGTTTATCATTTTCCATTCAGATTTTCCATTTGATAAAATTTGGTTATGGAGTAATTCAACGTTGTTTTTAAAAAGAATAACTATTCTGGCAGTCTGAGTATACGCTCTGAATTTAATATTCGTGTGAAGGAGGCAAATTACGTTACAGCATACGTTAAATGGTTGTTATTTGCTAACAACACTGCGTTAGCGTTGATTACAGAGTCACAGCTAATATTGTCAGTCACGGTCACGCATTAAACGCGTATTCAATCTTCCAGCTGCTTCTTGTGATGAAAAAACTGGAAGTTAATGTAAACAAATTATTACTCTACAAATATGTTAGGCACGAACATCGATTCGTTTACATACTCGCTTTATGTCCTTGAATTTTATCTCCTGAAGTAGCAAAAAAAAGTGTTTATCTACGGAGAAATGTGTGCTGCTACCGCAATTTGTATAGCTACGCCTTGGTCCCTTAACATACATAAATCAGTTATTTCCGGAAAGTAAGCTTCATTAACCCTTTGAATTAATATCTTTGACGTTTCTGGTATGCAATAGAAGAATTCTTACAGCGTGAAGATACTTTTTAAATATCTTGCCATAACGTTTGATAATAAACTCAACTGGACGGAGCAAATTGGGCAGGTGATAGGAAAAGGTTACAAAGTCCTTCATTTAATGAAGAGGGTGATCAGAGGATGGGTTTCAAAACTATGATCAGACCATTGGTTGAATTTGGTGTAGTAATTTGGGACCCACATATTGGATATCAAATACAGGAACTGGAGGACGAGCAAAGAAGAGCAGCTAGATTTGTTTGTGCAAATTATTGGAGGACCCAGTCAGTAACTGATATGATAAAGGAGCTGGTTTTGGAGTCAGTGGAAGATAGGAGAAGGGTGAAGAGAGAACTGGGAATGTACAGGGTATATGTTGATGATGGGGCTGGAGAGGATATTGGTCGAAGAATTAGGAGTAGAGCAGGGAAGGGAAAAGATGACCATGACCACAAGCTGGCACTTGATTTCCTGCATAAGGCAATGAGAAAATTTTCTTTTGTGATTAAGGATGTCGGATTGGAACAAATAACCAAGTAAAGTGATGAATAATTTACCAAAAATGCCGAAAGAATTTAAAATTAATATAAGATAATAAAAATAAATAAAAAAACTTGGTTGTTAATTGACTAAGTGAATTGCCACCGGAGCATGTGTTTCATCGCAATTAAATTATTAATAATAATAATACTTTGCTAAGCACAGATATCTGTTTGAGTAATTATTTAAAGTTTTTATTTTATTTTTCAAAGCACTACCTCCACCCAGTAGCCTTAAGGTGAAATTTATGCCATAATTTTAAGTGATCGTAAAAACCAGACTCCTGCGCTATGTTTGGCATTCCGTGGTGTCCGGCTGATGGAGGAAGTGGGGGAAACCTGATTCTACCTCAGAACGCATGCCGAGGAAGGAAGGAGTGGAATACGCGCTTTCTCTCAGCTCCCATGAAAGAGACAGCGACAACATTGCCTGGTTCGCAGGATATCACAGCTTTTCCACTGGTAACATGTAAATTGCGAGTGTGGCTATGTTTGGAAGGGGATAAATCTGTGAGTTCGCAACTTCCCGTTCCGCTATGATGTGTTGCGCGCGTAACATATAAATGGGTATCGCTAACAAGCTAATGTTAACAGTATATCTGTTTTTTTTTTTTTTTTTACTACAATGTTCTTCATATAAACGCACAGTTTTTATCCAACTTCGATAGAAAAATACTGTTTACATTTGATTAACAAAAACCTAAACCCTCTCCTTCTCCCCCCCCCCCCCCTCCCTCACACTGAATTTCTGTCAACTTTGTTAATACAAACCCACAGTTTTAATCCGATTTTGATACTACTTAGCACACATATCCTGCAAAAATGGCGGCTGGTAGCTCAGCAGCTAATTCGCTTACTTCCTAAAGTCTCTCTCCGGTCGCGGTTTCAAATACCGTTGTGAGCAAGAATTGTATGTGACTATATGAGATACGCCAGGACGTTTCGTGTTTCTGACTCCTCTGAAGAAATGAATCAGCCTTCCTGAATCTGACACAGTAACTTGGTACATCTCGTTCCAGAATACTCGACCAACCTTCGGGATGCGGAATAAGTTAGATATTTAGTTTTTGAAGTGAAACTTCTTTAGGCGCGTTGGGTGATTTTTTGGTGGATTTCGCATAATCGACATCCTAATGTTACAGTATATCTGTCGCGGTGTGGTAGCTCAGTGGTTAAGGTGTCTGACTGGGGAATGAAAAGTCTCCGGTTAAAACCTGTCTCAACGGCGATTTTCCTGGGCCCATAACCCGATCTTTACCTCTAACACAACTTGCTGTGTAATGTGAAGTACGCCAGAATGCTTCCGTTATTCGGATTATAAGTTAAACTGTAGGTCCCCTGTACCTGGTAGCATTACCGGGTTAGGTTAAGTCGGCTTAGACAGGGGCGGAACGTGCAGCCAATAGAAACCCTGTCACCAGATCATTACGACCATACAGTATTATTATTTAGTACTAGCTGACCCGGCAATGCTTCACTATTGCTGAACTTGAGTAGGCACATAGATTAAATGAAAAAATATTTACATATAAATTTTAAACTGCTGTTTGATTCATTTTCAGTTAGAAAGGGTGAGAGGGGATGCGCTTTGGAAAACATATGCAGGCAGTATTTTTCTGTTTGTTTCAAAGTATAAGTGTGCAAATTCCCATTGAAATCTGATGAAATATGTGGTTTTGTCTAAATTATGGGGAGGACGGGTGGGTTTTTTAATTTTTTTTGACAGAAACCATTTTCGACATCCCCTCGACAATTCACCATAGCTTCGCCGTAATCGGACGAACGGTTTGCGGGTTTGTTTAAATTATGGGGGAGTTATGGGGAAGAGGGGGTAATTAAGGTGGTGGAAAGAGAGGAGAGGGATTGGGTTTTTGTCAAATTAATGTGTACAGTATTTCTCTCTCTTTTTTAAAGTATAAGTGTACAAATTCTTATCTAAATTGGATAAAAAATGTGGTTTGCCTAAATTATGTGGTGAAAACGTAATGGGGTTGGAAAGGGGGAGAGGGGATGAATATTCGGAAACCATACGTAGGCAGTATTTTTCTGTTTGTTTTAAAGTATAAGTGTGCAAATTCTTATCTAAATCGGATAAAAAATGTGGTTTGCCTAAATTATGGGGTAAAAACGTAATGGTGTTGGAAAGGGGGAGAGGGGATGAATATTCGGAAACCATACGTAGGCAGTATTTTTCTCTTTGTTTTAAAGTATAAGTGTACAAATTCCTATCTAAATCGGATAAAAAATGTGGTTTTGCCTAAATTATGGGGTGTTATGGGGAATAGGGGGTGATTTTTTGGATTTTTTTTTTTCACAGGAACCTTCGCAGGCGCACACTCGAAAACTCTCCAAAGTTTCATTGCAATCTGATAAATGGTATAGGAATGCATAGAAGACGAACTAACCCACAAACCCACAAACATTGATTTTTATATGTAAGAAGATATCTGTAGATACAAGCTGACGCGTATGATATTCATAGTTTTAAGTTTTCATTTCTGTCGGCAGTCCCCAATTATTACAATTTTTTAAATTTTTTTATTTATTTACTTTTTTGTTTTTGTTTATGGCTTTACGCATCGCCGACGACAATATCATTAGAGGCAGGAGAGGACTGGGGGAATAGAACGGGAAGGAAGTCATCACGTTCTTTTGACAGAACCATCTCTGCATTCGCTTGCAGTGATTTCGGTAAATCAGGGAAACCGAAATCTCTTGGGTCGAACGGGGATTCGAACCCTAGGAAAGTAAGATTAGAGTGTTACCCCTCATACTCGTTGTTTAAGATGGAATCTGAGCCACTGAAGCATTCTGACGAACTTCACATGCACAAACCAAGCTTTGCCAGAGATGAACAATGGGGTTAAGACCCTTTGAATATCCCAGCCAAAATAGTGATTCTAACCAAGAACCTTTCGTTCGCGGTCAGACACCTTAACCACTGAGCCAACAGCCCGCTGAGATTAGGGAAAACTATTTACTCACTAACGGCCACCGGCAGAAAGGTGTTTCCGGAGTCTACTTTCCCGTTGCTGAAATGGACCATAACGATTAGGCAAGCCACTTACGCACCATTAGCACGCAGCCGTGCACTGAAAGCAAGTTACAAGCAACAATTAATAATCTTAAAATTTCTCCTTTTCTCCCTTATATATCTCTGCACTAGAGATTACTTCCTATGGGCTGCGTTACATAACATAACATATTTTACCTGACAGGTGGTTCATATTTTCTACATGGCAGATTGTTCATTTCGATATGGAGAAAGGTTAGTATTTATGACCATTTCCAACAGTGAAATAAATGGGTCTACTTTCTAACAGATGGTTTATGCTGCTCAGTCTGTTTTAGCTTCCGGAAATTATTCAAGATTAGAAGTATAAGTCTAGCACAATTGAAACGCAGGAAGAGAAATTTCGTTCTGCTAAGCAATTACTACAAATAATACTGTGGTTATTGGCAGATACAAAATCTAGATAATGAAGAGTCTGCCTATAACATTAAGGCCAAAGTACCATGATCCTGACATGTTTGTACTATTTAATCCATTTATGTGAAAAACATACTGTTATCACGTTTATAATGTACGCAGTGATTGCTTTTCTTTTTCCTTTTTATATTTTAATCGTAAGATTAGATTCTTGTTTCGAATGAGACTGTCGAAGTGTGAAATGTTGTTCTTCATTAATAAATGATGATATAAGCACAAATAATGTTCAGTAACGCTGAAGATTAAAAAAAAGAAAAAAAAAGGGAATTGGTCTTTTCGGCAGTATAGAAGCTCACAGTTTTTTGTTTACACAAAATTTACCATTTTGTTACAGGTGTTATTGATCCACGTAGTTAGAGCAACACAGACGAAACATAATTAAAACCAACGTTGCCCGAGGCTGTACTCAAACCGGCAACCCATTGTACGTTAGGCCTGCGACCTCTACGCCACTGGGAAAGTACGCTGTAATTCTGTTCGGAGTGTTTGCTGTAAGAATACTTATATTTTTATTCCCTCATCTGACTTTATGATCATTATCATGGCTTCGTGTAAGTTCTTCTATATACATTGTCACCAATTTTCAAATACAAAAGTGGAGAACATCATGCTATCCTGCCAAATAGATCTTGAGAAATTACTTATCGTAGAACCGTTTACCAGTGACGTTATGTGAGCGAGAACTTTCAGTCTTGGAAGACGCAAAATCTATTCCCAGTCTATCCATCTCGATAGCAGCTCTTCATGGTTTTCCATGCTAAGATAGTCTCTTAATAACGGCTCCTAGAGACTTCCACGCAAAGTCATAAAACCTTAATAAAAAAAAAAAAAATCAGACAATAAGATTAACTTACACTGTTTTACATTTTTGGGATACACTGCTTTATATTCATACCGATAGATGGCATTTCGAAGTATCTTGTCAGGTGGTCTAGATGCCAGTTTCTTCGATTTTTTGATTGCTTAGTTACACTGAGAGATAAATTTAGAAATTTCGTTTCGATGAAATTCTACTCAAATGGCACAACCATGACAGATTCAATACGCTTCGCCAGAGATTTTTCGTCGATTCAGACCCCGCGAGCAGCTATATCAAACCTTCTTGTGTGAACTATGCTCACTAGAATTTGACAGTCATCTCGGTTTGAAGTTTCAGCTCAGTGCCCATACCACCTATGTGGAGATGACGGCATTATAGGCCCTGTATTTGCTCTAACCTGTAACACCAATCGGATGATTACAGAATGTTTTATGAAAGAAATTAGTCCCGATTTACGCCTTGTTGAGCTGATTAGAGGCAGGAGAAGAATGGGTACTAGGAATGATAAGGAATCCAGCCTTAGCCTTTAACGATCTGGGCAGTCACCTCGAATGATTTAGGAAAATTATTGAGGCCCGAAATTTCGATGGCTGGACGGGGATTTGAACCTTTGAATCATCATCCTCCTGCACGACAGCCTTGAACGTTCCGCTCATCCACCAAGGTCGAAGTCCAGTTTTCGTGCTCGAGTTTTTGAACATGCGGTGTAACCGACATTGGTTCTTAAAGACGTATTCACTTCAAAGGTGATCTGTTACGTGCTCTTCCGTCGGTGTGGTTAAGGCGGTTCTTCTCCACCTACATTTGTGTGCACACGTGCTGCATCGGCCAAGGCCGTACAGGTGAAGCAACAGGTGGCCAAGTAGTGTGGGCAGTCAACGAGAAGACTATTTCTCACGCACCATTCTGTAGTATCTTGCATACAAGCTATATTAAACAACGAGTTGGATACAAGGCAACTCCTTATCTCTGCGGTTGAGTTGGTATGAGCAGTCAAAATTGATCTGGAAGGGAGTCTGGATACACGTATGTCACCAAAGATGAAGCCATGGTGAGGGAAGGGAATGCTGGAGAATTACTAATGATGTTTTAAGATGAGCATGTGCTCCGGTGGGTATTTACTTTCACACATACTCTGTGTTTCATTAATTTTTAATGTATATTCCCTTGATAATGCTCCAGTTCCTGGCTCTCTTAACTACAGAAGAATGTTTTCTCTCTTTCTTGTACCTGAAATCATAACTTGGTCGTTTCTTCCTTTAATTTTCTACAAATCATCATCGCCACATGTATGTACCTTACACAATCCTAACACTAACTTCTCCCACCCCTGTCTTCCAGCTTCTCCGAATCCAGCTCATTTGAAATACCAATTACTGACTGAGTTTTACGGTAATTTCCTCCAAAAATCTAGCTTCTCCCCTCTGCACACCGCCAACTCTTGTGTCTGGTAACATGGAAAGTCAAACAGTAAATTACAGTGAAGGGAGATTAGCGTCAATAGACTATTGAGATAGTAGTTACCAAAGTTAGAAAAAGTCCGTGTTAAAAATAATAAATGACTCAGTGTTGAATGGCAGTTCTAAGATAGGTAATTAAATTATTCTAATGCACATATGCATTTTGCTTGTATACCGTCAACCTACCATAATTCACATGGAATATGCTTACTTTCACACATTAACGACGTTCTGATCGAAGATGTCATAGGAGTTTCGGTTCCCCCTGTGCTGGAATCGTGTTTTCGCCACCTCCTTAATTACCGCGACCCTAATTACAAGATACTTTTTCTCCGAACAGAAAATTGGTGGGCTTTGAAATAAATCGTATCTTTATGAGTGACGATTAAACGTCTTGGGCAAAAACTTAGAAGAACCAAGAATAGTTGAATTGATGTCCAAATTATTCCGAATTAAACACATATGCTTCTCAGTCGTGAACCAGGAGTGCTTGAGGGATCAGTTATTCGAGGAAAATTTTAACTCTGAACAACATTTCGTGTTTTTCATCTTTTTTTTTTTATCCTTTTCACTTTTCTTTCTTTCTCTCTCCTTCTTTCGTTTTCTTTATCTTCAGTTATATTTCTTTTTTATGTTTTATACTTTTTTTGTAAAAAAAAAAAGCTGTGATTAGTTCTGAGAATTCAGTATGTCTTATCAAAAATTTTAATCGCTCCCTTATTAATTTAATTTCATACAATAGCATTGTTTTGGTCAATGAAAAAAGTAACAACAAATTAAATAAGTGACCTCCCCGTTAGTAGTATTTTTGCTTCAGTCCTATCGTGTGACTGAGACTAATAAAGGGGCAGCTATTACACGGATTGCTTTGGTCCTGGTTTACTCAGAGAAACTGTTTAAACTTGTTCGCAACGGTTTGTAAAGTGACAGCTGACACAGTTTTATGGTCGTCATGAATTTAATTTCATACAATAGCATTGTTTAGGGAACTGAAAAAAGTAACAACGAATGAAATAAGTGACCCCACCGTAAGAAGCGTATTTCCGATTATTCTGTCGTGTTATTGACTATCAATGTTGCGTCATTTATGTCATAAAGAAACTTTTTTTTTAACTGCTTTACGTCTCTTTTTAACATCGAGGTCTTTAGAGACGGGAAAGGATGGGGGGCAAGGATGCGGGCAAGGAATGGGAAGGAATTCGGCCATGGCCTTTTGAAGGAAGCATCCCGGCATTTGCCTGGAGTGATTTGGGAAACCATGGAAAACCCAAATCTGGATGCCCGAACGGGGATTCGAACCGCCGTCCTCCCGAATGCGAGGCGAGAACGCTAACCGTTACACCGCCCCGCTCGGTACGACATAAAGAAACAATTTTTCTGCTAAAGCAACTTACGTTTCCACAGATTAATAAAATGAGAGCTATTAGATGGATCGTTGTGGTCTGTGTTTACTCAGAGAAACAGTTAAAACTCGCTCGCCACGGTTTGTAAAATGACAGCTGACACAATTTTGTGGTGGTTAGAACACGGCTAGTTATGCCGCGTCTAAGTAGGCAATTACAGGCTGCGAGTGGGAGGCAGGTACACTGCGTTAATGCCTGGAGTGTCTAATTTGCTCTGCCCGTGCCAAGTAATCAGTCTCTAGCCACCTCCATTCCTTTAATCCTAACTTCAAACATGTTACGGCTTAAGGTGGGCATTCCTCAGAAATCAACATCTGACGCATAGGTGGTAAGCAAACAGGGTGTTGCCCAACCATTGCATCTCTGTCTGAATGACTCTGGACATGCATTCCTCCATCCGAGGGGCGGATCCAGGATTCTGATTTGGGGGGGGGGGCTTGAGCGAACTTTGGTTGGGGGGGGGGCTTGACTTTAGTGAATTTTGGTTCACAGGGCTTGCCTTCAGTGGATTTTTGGTTTTGGGGGAGGGGGGGCTTGAGTCCGCCCATGGGGTAGTCTTTATAGCCTACTCGGGCCTCAAATCCGTAGAGCTAAAAAAAAAGGTCTCCAAAATTACAATGTAGGGGGTGGACCTAGATACTTTTTTGGGGGGGGGCTTGAGCCCCCTAGCCCGCTCCCCCTGGATCCGCCCCTGCTCCATCCCATTCTATCTTGCACCATCATCTAAATATACCCCTTACAGCCCAAGTCCTCAATTATCTGCTTCATGTTTTCTAAGCTCTGTCTTCTAGAGTTTTTACCTTCGACTGTTTCCTGCACTAACAAATTAACCAATGCTAAAATGACCTACCATCCTGTCTCTTCTTTCTGTAATACTCTTCCACAAACTTCTTTCCTCACCCATCATTTCCAAAACTCGTTCTTTTCGTACCTTATCTGTTCATTTAATGTTCACCATCCTTCTGTAGCACCACATTTGAAATGCTTCAAATTTCCATCTTTATGACATTCCTAAAGTCCATGCTTCGCTATCATAAAGTGCTGTGCTCCACACATACAGTTTTAAAACGTTCTTTCTAAGTCCTAGATCAATATTTGAAACTAAAATATTTCTCTTTTTCATGAAAGCTCTTTTTGCTAGTGCTGCTTTTAACATGATTAGTGCTTCGGCCATCAGTTGTAATTTTACTTCCCAAGCAGCAGAGTTCATCTACTTCTTCTGTCACATCAGTTCCTATTTTTATATTTAATCTACTGTGATTCGTATCATTTCTGCTACATTTCATCACTTTTGCCTTACTTCGGTTTATATTTTAACCAAAATCTTCCTTCAGTATTTTGTATATGACATTCAGCAACTTCTCATTATCCTCAGCCTGTTATGTTAACAAGACAATTTCATCAGCAAATTGTAGCGTACTCATTTTTTTTTCCCTTGAACACTTATGACTAGGGTTTGGATCATTATGACCAAAAAAATAGAGAAATATGCAAGCAAATATGACCTTAAAAATGGGTAAATATGATCTAAAAATGAGAAAATATGACCAATCTTTTAAATTTACTATACATCATAAAATGCTCAATTATATATAATTTGTTTTATCTAATAGAGTCGCTTTCATGTAGACAGTATAATTTGCTTCCGTGCACTCGCTGCACCATTGAGAAATTAAATTTTGAACCGTTTTGTTGAAGTCACTTTAATTTCAGATAATTTACAGAATAGAACTCTTTCATCTGTACTAAAATACTCCTCTCTAAATTCCCTTACGTAACTTCGCACTTTGAGGAAACTTTATCTTTGACATGGCGATAGGTCTACTCACTGATCCAATGCAAATGTAACGATGACCGAGGATATTTCATTGAGATATTGATTAACGCGGATCGACACAGGCATGCTTCTGCTGCATTGTCGAGATTAAAAGACGGGCGGAACATTACGTTTAGTGAGTGACAGTAATGCATAACTTTAATTCTTGACTGTTGAATTCTGACCACAGTGAGAATTATTTTGTTTTTTCCCCCATCTGTATAGCAAAATTACAGTTCTGTGAATAATTATCTTAATTTCTTTTCATCCATATCTAGTGGATTCCCGGTACAATTAAAAAACTACCAGATTTTTCCTCAAGATATGACCATATGACCACAAATATTATCGAAAACTTGGAAAATAGTATGAGTATGCATTTATATGCTATATAAAATACATTTAAATACAATCAGAAACTTTGAATCAGTGTTTAACTCAGCATTTTAGCTCAAAAAGAAGGCAGGAAAAAAATATGACTTGTCTTAAAGATCCGAACCCTACTTATGACACATTAAAATTTTTGTTTCACCTCATTTATTATTTCATCTACATACTAGTTGAATATTAGTGGGGATATACTACAACCTTGCATCACATCCTTTTTAACTGGTGCATGTCTCTCATGAGTTTCTTCTTTTGTTACAGCCACTTGATTCTTATATAAATTATAAGGTATTCTTCTATTTTTAGAAGAGATAGGTGGGCTAAAATACAACAAACACAGGAGGTATAAAGATTTTCTGAAAATCAGTGTCTACCAGCCCGCCCAGTTGGATGCGGCACCATGATGACACGGGGATATCCGGTTCGATTCCTAGTGGTGGAAGAAATTTTCATCATCAAAACTTGGGTGGTGCTGCACTGTAGCCTACCTAGTCACCAGATTGTGCGCCAAAGCCGTGGGTTAAATCTTAAACCTCTCCACAGAGCTTTTGGAGTGAGGGAAAATTACATTGTTGATGGTGATTCGTCCGTTTGATGGGGACTTTAACCCCTGCGGCCCCTTTAGGTCTTTCGGAAGAGTGGACATGAATGGACGAGCACCGGATTTCGCCCTATTCCTTGTTCGTTTCATACAACGCAAACAAGACTCTATACTGAAAATACACAGTATCACTGCGTGGGTCCACAGAGACATGAACACAAATTGAGGAAGACAACAGGAAACCATCCGAGTTGATTTTCCCAAGAAAGTTCCCATGAAGGAGTACATTCTCCACGGTAACCGCCCTCGCCCGGAGTAGGGTATGGCATCACAAGAAGAGAATGATGTAATATGCCGAATGTGAGGTAAGCTTATTTCCTGCTTTCCGGGCTGACTTTCGGCGTTACACATCTATGCTTGAATTTTTTTTTTTTTTTTTTTTTGTTAACGATGGGTTCTGTTCTTGAATATTGACACCTAAATGCTGTGGACAATATGGATTCTTTTACTAGGAGCAGATTCTAAAGATGATACACTGGAAACCTCGGATTGTTTCTCAAAATAGCATGAGATCGGTAGTACAGCTTTTTAAGACCATGAAATGAACAAAGTGAGCAGCTAGAATTGTTAAATGGAGGGAGGTTTGGTCTAGTTCCGCTTAAAGTTAACTATCGGATTAGTTGTTGGTCGATGCGAGCACTTCCGAGGTTAAAGAGGATTATCTCTTTGCTGGTCTGCAGGCAAATGAGACCGAATGTTTCGATATTGGGCCGCACTTAAGCATAGCGGGGATTGCGATGTCAGCTTTTCTCGTGTCAGCACGTAATGTTTTGCTCTGATCGGCAAATTCCATACGGAACCAACAAACTGTGATTGCGAGCTCAATAATCGATAACTGCTTGAGAAAACTCGCTAAAACTGCTGATACAACTTACTAAAATAAATGTTCCCTCACAACCGTACACTTTTCCAAAGGACCTTTATTGATTAGCCAACCTTGTCACCATTCGACGGACCAGTTGCCTATAGATTGTATAACCTCATCTCGTAGTCAATTCCGAAAGACCTGGAATTTAACCTACTAGTTTTGCTCAAAAACTAATTACTATAAATTCGCTTCTAATCCCGTTAAAAATGACTGATTGAACGTAATCTGGCAATTCATTCCATTTCAGCTGCAAATCTAATTGTTATTATATAATGCTCACAACCTTGATTTTGTAATGTTGTACATATTTAAGTTGTAACTTACATAGCGATACAGTTGGAACTTCTGCTCATTAATGACGACGCAAAAATGGAACTAACGAAATTAAAAATAAATGAGGAATTCCAGTACCTTATGCTATACCACGTAATATCAGTTTTATTCCTGGTCAAACGCACATTCAGCTAGACAAATAACTTCAGTAGCATGTCGCTTACGAAAGCAGCTTAAATTGTTTATAAACCTAAATTAATAGTGAATTATGCTTTAAAAAAATAAGTCAGTAGTTATTTTGGTGCTGGCTACATTTTAACGTAACCACAATCTCCACTAATATTACCGCTCGAAGTTTAGGCTTATAATTTCTATCACCGTGTATGAATACATTAACTGTATCGCGATCTAAATTTGACAAAATGGGACTGTTAACATGCTGCTGATATAAGGACATTAGTAACAAAAAGCAGCTAATAATTAATATGTTATTTTAAACGCAATGCATACTTTTTTAATTCAGTGTTTTGGCCATTCATTTGTTTGAGTTTACAACATGAGTGACACAGAATATAGCGGAAACATCTGCATAGAATGTAAATTCCTTGTTAACCCCTTTAAAATAATGGGTACAACGCAGTTTTCTGGCAGTTTATTTGCTTGCTGTTACTTAACTAAACGCATATTGTTAAAAAAATTACGCTAATAACCATATCAAATCATTTTTAAGTTTTATATTTTTAGTTTGCTGTACCAGCCATATACCTGGACAGATTATAAGAAAACATCCACATCGACTAAATATAAATAAACAAAACGCAACTAATAATTAATATATTGATTTAAGCAAAATATCTACTCTCTTTTGTGTTGGTAATTCATATCTTCATGGATGCTTAGTAAAATAGAACTCATAGTAAATAAAGTTCCTAACCTTCTACTATATCTCTGGCCGTTGTTAATCCAGCAAGGAATGCTGGATGTGTGACGTAACAGCGTTACGCGTTATAAATATGGCTACACTATGACCAAGTTTAACCTTTTATTAGTGTCAATTATGCAACAGCATCACCAACTCTACCAAACAAGGTTGAGAAATATCTCGCACCACAAGTTTCGATCTATTTAACCACGTCTTGAGCATCAGGTACTGTTAGTGCTCCACCTACCACAGTCATGAGGCGGTCTTCTTCTTATATAGCACATATAAATGCTGGCAGTACCTCGTGATCCAATCTTTCGCGTACTGATAAAAAATCGCGTACACTTACTCTAATGTTGAAGATCATCAACCGAGTTATATGGTTTGAACCGAATTTCGTGAAGACGTGTAGCTCTGATCGGCGTTCAGCCAGCCTTTTTCTACTAAATTTAAGTTGCAGATAGTAATTGCACAATTGTTCTCAAAAAAGGTGATCGCTTTAGTTGCGGTTCATGGTCTAAATGAAGAGAAGTTAGGTATCGACCTTCTTGGCATGGGTGTCGAGATTCTTAGGCTAAAAATCGACGAAGCTGACTGTGCGCGATGGGTGAGTGTAACGGTCTGACCTCACATTTGGGGGACGCTGTTTCGAATCCCCGTCCAGCCATCCAGATTTCGATTTTCCATGGTGTCCCCAAATCACTCAATGTGAATACCGGTATGATTCCCTTTAAAAATGCCATATCCGAATTCATTCCCAAGTTAGAAGGCAAAAAACCATAGCCAAAAAAAAAAAGAAAAAAAACAACTACAAAACTGTTAGCAAATCGTCTATATCACTATAATTTCGTCTCTTATCTTCTCGTCATCTTCACACGTTACAGCTCTTTTTGACTTAAGTATCGCCAGAAGCATTCTATTCTTCGTTTATAAAATTCATCAAATTTTCATTGTTATTAAAAAAAATATCAAGAAGCCGTAAGCTATGGCTGGCGCTAGGATTTTGGGACCCTGGGTAACCAGTTGATGGCCCTTGGCGAATTCATCAGTTAGGGCCCTCCCTCAGACCAAATGGGTGACTCTTTTTGTTTTAGCTCTACAACTTGTCGAGCGAGGGACCCCTACAGCCGGTGATCGGGCCCCCCATCAGCCGGGCGGGCCCTGGTAAATTTGACCCGATTAACCCTCCCACTCCCCCAACGCCGGCGCGCCGGCCCTGCCGTAAGCTGATTACTTATTTGTATCTGTATATTCATATAAGTAAATACGTGAAGAAAAAGATAACTGTTTTGATCCATTTTTACACTTTTTGTTTATTACAGTTTATTCATGCAATTTTAATTTCAGTTTTTATGTTTTTCTTGTCCTACAGTAGATGTTTCGTGATATCCGGGTTTGTAATACATAGGTTTGTTTTAAACGCCTGTGCTGGAAAGGTCTTCTTATACGTATGCGACTAGTTACACGATTGCAGTCAAGTCACACTTAAATTAATTGTGCCATGTTTTTTCTCGTAGTTAAATATTATCGGTATCTGTTTATATTGACTTGAAAGCTTCACAGCGCTAGACCGAGATGGGAGGATGCCAATATTGGCCTCCTACCTATCATTCGGGAGGACCGGGGTTAAACTCGGTTCGGCCATCCTGTCTGAGGTTTTCCGTGGTTTCCCTCAGACACTTAGGCGAATGCTGGGATGGTTCCCTACAAGGCCACGGCCGACCTTCCATCCCCCTTCCCTCCCCGTAGTAGTAGATCGGCTGAAAAGAGTCCCCTATGACTCTCCAGCAGCCCGCCTCCCAGCCTTCTGCTGGGAGGAATGAAATGATTAAAAAAAAAAAAAAAAAAAAAAAAAAAAAAAAAAAAAAAAAAAAAAAAAAAAAAAAAAAAAAAATCACAGCGCTATATAATTTTTGAAACGATTGATTGAAATGTTTTTTGGTAACATTTAGTGCTTGTGAATTGTAATTATCAGCTAATTTTTGCTTGATGCTCAGACGTGCAGCGATTATTATTACTCATGAATCACTTACATTACTCCATCGCAAATAAAAAATGTTATTGAAATATATTTAGTCACGGAGAGGAATACCTTATAGTAATGTTTTTAAATTATTTTTAATATCTAATATGTATTTATAAAAATAAATATGAGTAAAAGAAAAGAGGAAAATCAACGATGTATTTGGAATTATTGACCAACCTGATGGGTCATCATTATCTATACCCTTATACAGCTCGAACTAACATTTATAAAAAAATGGAATGCGCTGGCTACAGAGGTATTCACATACTAGTTTATGATTTCTTACAACGCTTTTTACTGGACGCACCAAGTGAAATACTGAGGAGTCTTTGCTCCATTGAAGAGTTAATGTCCTGAGACTGATAGCGTAATGATAACAATACCTCTGTGTAAAATATTAAAAGCTAAGAGAGGGACTCAACCCGGTGGTTGCTTGGACCCTTCCGAAGGAGGCACACTAATCCTGCTGTCAGAGGTAGTTCTTTTGTTCCTTTCCTATCCTAACCCGGTAATCCTACCGGGTAGAAGGGACTTACACTTTAACATGCAATCTGAACCAGCAAAGCGTTCTGATGGACTTCGCTTTACGCAGCATACTGTGCCAGAGGTGAAGGTTGAGTTAAAGACCTCTGAAAATCCCCGCTGACACAGGGATTCGAACAGTGGACCTTTGATTGAAACGTATCAAGTTCCTCCAACTGTTGGTTTGATAACGCGAGTTCTTACTGCGGCTTTTCAAGTTCAGACTTTAACTGATTTGTGTCAGCTACTACCAAACTAGGGCTATCCTGCACGTCTTCAACACTGAATGAACGTCGGTGGTGACAGACAAACTACTTTTCGGAAGAGAAATCATATGGGCGAGTGTCTATCAGCCTGTAATCAACGAACTAGTTTGCTATGAACTTCGCAGGTTGCCCATACTGATATCATTAAAGTAAAGAAACAAGTGACCAGTTTTAAAGGAACATTCCTGAACGGCGTTATTGATTCGTCGAAAACAGAAGTTTGTATTACACAGCCTAGGGGGAGGGGGGGGGGGAAGAGAAAGCTGAAGCGGCCGGAAGGGGGGAAGAAACGAAAATGAAACTTTTTTTTCTGTTTGTTTTCTTTGTATTTGTCAATCGGCCTATAGCCATTCAGCCAGCAATGTCAATGAATCTTTCCGAATTTTTATGTGAACGCTCAATTTGTAGGACAACACAGGACACCCACAACACAAACTTAACCTGAACACCCATGATCTCGGCCGGACTCGAACCGGCGACAATCGGTACGTGGAGCAAGCACTCTAGCCCCTACGCTACCGAGGCCAGCTAAATGAAACTTCACGGATTAAGAAGGTATATGATATAAATAAATGTAATTTTTCTCGGCGTTGTTTATTTATAAACGTTTCTCGGGAAACAAACCGAGTAATATTGTTATTAATGCACAATATTTCGGCGACTTTACACTCCGTCGCCATCTTCAGGTGCAGTTGCAAGTCATGAAGTCTGCCGAAATATTGTGCATTAATAACAATATTACTCGGTTTGTTTACCGAGAAATGTTTATATAAAAATATGAAGGTATATGATGTTATTTCAGTCACTACAAAATCGAAAAACTTTAAAAAGAACTTGAAACTATGAGCCCAATTATCAGTATGGCGTTGAGTTTCCCTGGCATAGATGCAGGCACTGTTTCGGCTTGTAAGGGTGTCACAAAGTCATTGTATCTTCTGAGGCAAGCTGGCCTACAATTGTTGTGACTGGTCCTCAATATCCTGTATACTGGCATATTGGTGGTGTTGATGTCCAAGCTGGACCCACGCATGTTCTATCGGGAACCGATCTGGGAATCGTCCCGGCCACGGGAGTCAATTCAGCATCACGTAGACAGTTCATAGAAACAAGTGCCGTGTAAGACGAGAATTGTCCTCATAAAAAAATGTCACCTAGAAACTGTGACTCGTGGACCGAGCCTTGTGGGTGAGCGGTAACGCTCTGGCCTCACATTCGGGAGAACGCGGGTTCAAATCCCCGTCCGGCATCAAGATTTTGGATTTCTATGGTTTCCCAAAACCACTCCAGGTGAATGCTGGAATGCTTATTTTAAAAGTCCATGGCCGAATGCCTTCCCGTTCCTTGTCTGCCTGTAACGATCTCGACGTCGACGAGCCATAAAAAGGTAACACGTGAAGACGCATGATGTTTGTGGTGTACCGTTGTGCCGTCAGAGTTTCCTTAATGACTATCAGCCTTGACCTGACACCATACCAGGTGGCTCCCCACACCATGACGACATGAGTAACACGGCTTTGCCTCTCCAAAGCATTGGAAGAATTAGACCACTCCCCACGTCACTGTCGACAATAGTCGTCCGAGTTAGTGCCGAATCAGGATTCATCGCTAAATACAATGCGACATCATTCATCCGAAGTCCGTGCTTCCCGGTCAAGTTGCGATGTTAACAACAGCCTACGCATGGGTTGGCACGCGCAGATGTGGAGGAGTTACGTCGTGATTGGTGCATAATAGGTGCGATCTTCCGTTGTGGTAGCCAGACATGGTCGACCGGAACCTTAACGACGAGTATGCCTGCCATCAATTTTCCAAGCAATACAACATCGGATCACTGTCACATCCTAACGCTCGACATATATGGATACTTCGTGATTCGACCAACGGGCCAGTGATGAGGTGTCTTTGAAACTCTGTCAGGTTCTGATAACACTGTCTCACACCACTATCATTCACAATGATCACTGAACATCTGACGCTGTTCATGATTCTTATATACGTTACCGGGCCTGGCAACACAATATTAATGCACTCTGGTGATAGTTCTACATGTCATAGAGAACTGAAACTTTAATCATTTACATACACATGGTGTGTGTGTGTGTGTGTGTGTGTACGAAGCTACAGTGACACAATACCATGTTTTCTGGATGCTTCTATTTTTCTGTCGGCAAATGTACTTTGTCTCCAGGACGTTAATTTTGCTATGCGGAATGTAATGTTACAGTTACGGGATATATGTTACAGGAAATATTCTAAGAAATATGCTGACAAAGCAGGCTAGAAATTAAACGTCTGCTCACCTCGAGTTTTTAATACGTCTGGTGAGGCGTTACTAGTTGGATGGAAGATATTCGTCTCACTGCTGGAGGCGAAAGAAAATGCACACTGTTGAGAAATATGAGAAAGCATCCTTCACGGAGATAAAATCATTTGTAAAAACTTACAAGGACACTGACGCCTCTCGTCTCAGACAGGATGTTACCTCGTTAATGACGGTCAAATTACGTCACTCAAGTTGCCATGACTACGTAATCCAGCATTTTTTCCCCTTCCGTGCACTTTCTTTTTATTCCGCTATTGCAGAGTCAGTATTTTCCAGGATGCGAAGTGTTAAATTTTGGACGGCTTGTCGCTGAGCTTGACACCTCCTGGGGAGGAAAGTTTTGTTGCCATCTGTCTGCGAAATATGTAACTACACTGCCAAAACAACACGACCACGTGCTTATTAGCGTGTTGGTCTATCTTTGGAGCGCAATAAAGCAGGGATTCGCTAAGTCCATGTTAGGTTTCCGGAGTTGTCTGGCACCAGATGTGTACGCACAGGTCACGCAGTTCCCACCGAGCGTGGTGGGTGAACAGTTAGCGTTCTGGCCTCGCATTCGGGAGGACGCGGGTTCGAATCCCCGTCTGGGCATCCAGATTTGGGTTTTCCATGGTTTCCCCAAATCACTCCAGGCGAGTGATGGGATGCTTCCTTCAAAAAGGCCATGGCCTAATTCCTTCCCGTTCCTTGTCACCAGTCCCATCCCGCCTGTAATGACATTAGCCGTAAAAAAACAAAACAAAAAAACCCGCAATTCCCTTAAATTAAGTTTGTGGGTGCGGCACCTGGGAACGACCATCTCGGAAACGACCAGGTAGTTCGCGTGCTACTGTAGTGAGCAACTTGCAGATTGGTTGAAGGACGGCGTAACCACGGCTGGGCTACAAGGTGGTTGACGTCCACACCTTATCACAGAAGGAGGCTGACAGAAGAGTACAATGCTGGTGCAGGCATAAGTTTTTCGGAACACACTCTGCCACAGATCTTTCCCTCCACGATCTGTGATGAGGTGTGGACGTCCACCAACTTGTCGCGTCTGATTTCACCGTCCTTCTGCATAAATGCTCACTGCAGTAGCACTCGAACAGCCGACGAGCTTCACCGTTTCCGAGATGCTCGTTCCCAGGTGCCGCGCCCACAAAACACCGGCCCGTAATTTAAGGGAATTGCGTGACCTGTGCGTAGACATCTGTTGTCAGACAACTTCAGAAACATCCATGTCACGCCGAATCGCTGCTGTATTGCACACCAATACACTAATAAGCACGTGGTCATAATATTTTGGCTGATCTGTGTATATTCTGTGTGAACTATGTGTATTTTTGTTTGTGTAATGTGTAGTTTATGATGCGGAGATTGTAGAACGTTCTGGCATTCGCCCTAGTGTTTGCGGAAAACCGCCTAAAAATCGGCCGGTATGCGGGGACCAGTAGATAGATATGTTCACTTTGATCCCATGTGAGAATAATCTCGGGGATGTGGAACAGTACATACACGTATTTTTAATCTCAATATTACTATATAATTGATAATATTATTATATATTGACAAGTTAGCTACAACCCATTAGTATAACCAATATCTCCTGTAATCTACACATAAAATCCCGAGTTAATTAATACCTATTATATGTAACAGTGTATACACTTGTTACCAGCATCTAATAACCAGTTAATTTCTTACCAACCAGTTACCATGATAAGTTTCACTGTAATTTGCGACTACAAATTATATCATGTTAGTTGCTATTTATGTGAAACAGTACACACACCTATTAACAATATCAATTATATTACCAACAACTCATAAGCTGTCAATTACTTAAAAACCTGTTAGTATCATAATTTTTCACAGCAGTTTTTGAGTACATGCTATCCCATGTTAGTTACTATATATGAGTGAAATTTTGTAAACAGTGTAATTACTTCATTTGTCAAAAGTTTCAACAGAAAGAAAAAAAAAAAAAAACCATATATCATTTTAGTAATTGTGGACTACTTTGTCACCTTCCCCTTCCATATACCATATATACTATTTTATCAGTCATTCTTAGTTACCAAATTCCAAGAAGAAAATTCTTTCACTGAGTAAAATTGGTTCTGAAGCAGAAACTTTTTCAGTTTGGACTTAAAGTAGTTGGGTTTTTGTAGATAACATTTAATTTCTGTTGGTAAGACATTGAATAAGGAAGCTCCAGTAAATGTTAACCATTTCTGTACAATTGACAGTGATTTGTAATCCTTGGGAATATTTTTTTTCTAGTATTATGGCCTTGTATGTCAGCATTAAGATTGAAGTGTTCAGGATTTTCCACTACAAATGATAGTACGGAGTATACATACTGTGCTGGCATTGTTAGTACACCCAGGTTTTTAAATAGATTTCTGCACGACGTCTGTGGGCTTGCTCCACAAATAGTTCTTATAGCACGCTTTTGTAATTTAAATACCCTCTGTGCTTGTGACGAGTTTCCCCAGAATGAGATGCCATACGTGAGCAGGGAATGAAAATATGCAAAATATACTAACTTTCTGGTTTCTTTATTAGCTATTCTAGATATTACCTTCAGTGAAAATGTTGCAGAATTCAGTTTTTTAAGAAGTTGTTGAATATGTTGTTTCCAGTTCAATTTGTTATCTATGTATATATCCAGGAATTTTGTGAAACCGCTTTCACTGATTGCTTTTCCTTCTGATATCACATTATAGCTGTCCTTTGTTTTATTTTCTGTAACAAACTGAAGTAACTGCGTCTTTTCTACATTAAGTAATAGTTTGTTGGCATTAAACCACCTGATAATTTTCTTTATAGCATCATTTGCTGTGTTTTCGAGGTTTTGTGCTGATGGGTCTTTCAACGATATGCTAGTATCATCTGCAAAGAGCACCACGTATTAATTATCACCTAGTATATGTGGGAGATCATTTGTATAGATTAAGAACAGCAGAGGGCCAAGAATTGAACCCTGAGGCACACCACATTTAACTACACCCCATTCTGAGTTTATAACATCTCCTGTATTAGCATCTTTCGGTGATACACATTGCTTTCTATTTTCCAGGTATGATTTAAACCAAAGTCCTGGCTTACCACTAACTCCATAGTGGTCTAATTTACCTAGTAGAATCTCATGATCAACACAGTCAAAAGCCTTAGCAAGATCACAGAATATATCTAGGGAATTTAATTTTTTATGCATTGATTCCAGTATGTTGTTTACAAAAGTAAAAATTGCTGAATCTGTTGAAACGCCTTGTCTAAAACCAAACTGTACTTTACTGAGTAGGTCATTCTTTCGTAGATGTTCATACACCCTTCTGTACATTGCTTTTTCAAAGATTTTTGAAAATGCTGGTAGAAGTGATATTGGTCTGTAATTCTCAATCTTTGAGGTGCACCCTTTTTATAAAGCGGTTTGATTATTGACTTCTTGAGTGAGTCAGGGAAGATACCTTCTTCGAAAGAACTATTGCAAATATGACTAATAACTCTACTAATGCTGGTGTTACATTGGTTGACTACATGGGTTGAAACCTCATCATAACCAAATAACTTTTTATTTTTGAGGAATTTAATAATTTTTTCAATTTCATTTTGATTGGTGGGAAATTGAGACATAGGTGCTGTTTTTGGTGACAAGGATTTAAGTTATTGCCATACCATCCATATTACCAATATATTTCCCTTTAATTTTTTCAGCAACTGTTAAGAAGTAGTTATTGAAAGCACTTCCTACATAAGAGGGGTCATTTACAAGTTTATCATTAATGCTTATAGATATAGGTTTATGTTTAAGGGATGATACAGTTGTTTCTCTTTTAATAATGTTCCAAACACTTTTCATCTTATTATCTGAACTACTAATCTCATCGTTTATGGCCAAACGTTTAGCTTCTTTTATTATTTTGGTTAAAATTCTACAGTAAGTTTTGTAATGTTGTCTGAGAAGCATATTATCAGTATTCCTAACTTTTACATACAATTACCTTTTACGTCTGCAAGATGTTTTAATACCAACTGTAACCCAGTTTTTGTTTACTCGTTTTTGACCAATTGGAGCTAGTTTTGTAGGGAGATACCTTTCGTAAATTTCTAAAAACCTTTGGTGAAAGTAATTGAATTTATTGTTTACCCCTTTTAATTTATAAACAGTGCTCAAGTCCTCATTGAGAAGTTCATGATTTAATGTTTTTATTAAATGCTATCAATTATGGTACTACTATCTTTTTGTGTTCTAGTTGGGAAATTTACAGTTTGATAGAGATTGAATGATCTAAGCATTCCTAGAAGATAATCTGTCTGGTTACATTCTACAGCAAACTTTATGTTGAAGTCTCCACAGAGGATAATTTCCCTTTTAGTTCGTGATAAATTTATTAGAACTGCTTCAAGTTTATTACAAAATTTACTGAAGTCTCCTGTGGGAGCCCTATAAACTGTCAGCACTATAAGATATTTGTTTTCTAATTCTAACTGTATTGCACAACATTCAAAATCTTATTCTATACAGTATTTACTTACATCTAATGATTTTGTCTTAGTATTTTCTCTAAAATATATTGCTGCACCACCCATTCTCATCTCTGACCTGCAATAACATGAAGCTAATCTATATCCAATAAAAGGGAGGAGACATAGTTCAGAATTCTTCAGATGATGTTCTGTCAGACATACGATATTTATGATAAGATTCAATAATTTTTGGGTTTCTTCTATAGATATTATCAACTCATCAAGTTTGCTCGAGATACTCCTAATGTTCTGATGGAACGAAGCTATTTTAGACTGACATTCTTTATTTTTGACTGTAATATCATTATGTACATTTCTTAAATAACTCTTCCTACTCTTAATATTTGGCCTAAAAAAGACTGAGTCCTACCACCAATTACCGCTGGGATGGGGTTCACATCCAACCTGCCTCTCCTGATGCTACTGGCAATCAATTGCGTTAGCCTCTGCTTGCCCCGAACATTCAGGTGGAGTCCATTGGGGGTATGGTCACTCCGTGTTATGCAAGAAACACCTATCAGACCAATGTGTGTTCGGTCAGCCTGACACAATGCACGCTTCAGATCTGCCTGTGTACGCTGTACATGACCACGTATCCACATAGCCCAGCGTCACAACAACCAACTAGTCTATGATATAATGAAGGAAGTAGATAAGCTACAAAGCAAGGAGAAACAAGTAACAATAGCATGGGTTAAAGGCCACTGTGGTATGCGAGGAAACGAAATGGCAGACAACCTAGCCAAGAAAGCTATCACGGACGGAGTAAGACGCCCACACAAGATTCCTGCGTCGGACCACCTGAAGAAATTCAAAGAAGCACTGAGATCTAGATGGGAAGACGAGTGGGCACGTACAGCAGAGTACAAAGGAAGTCATTACAGTGAAATCCACCCGAATATACCTAAATCACATTGGTACAAAAAATGGAGGGTAACCAGAAAATTTTATGTAACAATTATGCGTCTGAAAGCCAACCATGGAGCCTTTAAGAAACACTTACACCGCATCGGAGCCCAAGAGACGCCTTACTGTGAGTGTGGAGAGGTGGAGGACACCAACCATCTGTTATTAGGATGCCCGATGAGAAGAGTAGCAACAGAGAAGCTCCTCAAGAAACTACGCGACCTGGGTTACGTGGGCCCAACCAGGGTCACCACACTTCTGGCCACTGAGGACGTCAGAACGTATAAAATAATATATGAATTTTTTATAACGATGGGAATTACAATATAGATATGTTTCTGAGATTATGTTGTATATTGTTCTTTCTTGTATTAATTTTAATATGGGACAGGGAAATTGGGAAAGCATGTAATTGTATATGCTATACTGTAAATTAAAGTCTGTTTAGTATTAGTGTAATATACGAAAACATAAAAAATTTTACAATGTAATGTATACGTCATGTTAACTCTGCTTAGTAATAGTATCTGCAAATACATAATGTAAAATTGTATACATAGGATGGCTGTATGGTCAGGAAACCAAAAGACAATAAATAAAAAATAAAAAGGTTGATCATAACGCTTGAAGAGGTCAACAAAACCAACATTGGTGTGAGTGGTGTTTTTAGCAATGTTGTCAATGTCTGTTTCAACACAATAATTGAGATTTCTGGACAGACTATTTCCAGGATCCCCAACTATAATTATATGATCCTCTATCTCCCAGGTTTGAAATTTCATCCACAACATTGCCAAGTTCTGCATTAGACTTAAATATACTACACATCTCAACATTAGAGCGCAGGCTTGACTGTAACATTGCACTTAATCCTCTGTCGTGTCTACTTCCAAGCAATAACACCTTCTTGGATTTCTTTTAACGAGCTTTGCACAATGTGTGCTTTTTTACAGCTTTGTTGCAATAAGAGAGCCCTCCTGTGGTATCTGATACATCCTCAGTTAGATTCTAAAACACCCCAAAAGTATTGGAAACTTCCAACTGAAAATTTGTAGAATGCAGGTCCTGTTGTTTCCCTCCAGTTTTGGCTGCAATCCACTGGAATTCCTTAACGTTTAATGCTGCTTTTTCAGCCTTCAAAACATTGAGTTCTTTGGTTAATTCAGCCACTGTGGATTCGAGACAAGAGATCCTACTTTCCAGTTCCCTCTTTTCCTTGCTACTTTTGCAAGTCAAACAACTCCAAGGAGACTGAAGTACATTTTCAGCTTCCATGTAGCCACATTACAGCTGTTTCCCTGCTTTACAACCCTGAGACAGCCACCACACTTCATGCTCATTGAGATATTAAACAAAAACAAAATATGGGCCCTTCAATAGATTTGTAACTTAACCTATAAATACCTTTCCTTATTTTGCAATATAATTTCCACAAGACACACCTTTCTCCGTTTACCACGCAAGCAAACCAATTTTAACAATAAACCTGTTAGTAACTTCTTGTTTCCTTCACTGGTAGAAGATTAATTCCATTTAACGGGTATTAGTATGATGTAAACAAAACACACGTGTTTCAAACTTGTCGAACCAACACCTCTTTCAACTATTTAAACTATGATACTTTTTCTACACAGTGTTACTACACTCAAATTCGCTAAACACACCACCAGAAAAATATTTCTACACGTTATTTAATATTAAAAATAATTTAAAAGAGCTGGTATCAATTCACAACTTCCGCGAGTAAGAAACCAGAGAAAACAAGGTCCGTTTGTACCTTCCCGATACAGTTTTGTGGCGTCTTATCGTGGGTAAATACATAATCCAACATTACTAGACGGAAACTAAAGGATTGCAGAAGAAACCACAAATACTCCTTTAGCTAGTAGAATCATTGTAAATGTCTTAATTACTAAAATTATCAGCATTACACTAAGGTGATCGATTATTTGTTCGTAGTTACATTAAAACATAATAAATGCAGTTATTTTTTTCCCTTCACCTTATCGCACTCTGTTCTGAAGTTCCGGCGATCACGTTTACCATTCAGATAGACATGACCTGAATATGCGGCGTAGTATTTCGCGTAAAAAGCGGTTCACCTTCATTGGATCGCAGTGGTTAGGTAACCTGTAATTGCTGGATTCCGCTCCAGTAGAAATCTGCAAGCAAATGGCTGTTCAGAATCCTCTGAGAGAAGTTTAGACAGCAAGTTGTAAAAGTATCTCCAGAATTATCTATGCAGCATCGACGATGAACGTCGCAGTATCGGCATTCTACAGGTTTAAACTTGAAGAAGTGTTTGGTAAACCTGAGTATACGTTTTCACATTTCGATCTCGTTACCCGTACAGGTTTATGGAGGCAGCATAATGAAAAGAACAGGGTTCATCGATAAATATGGCCACCAAATGTGACGATACCGCGAAATGATATCACAATTATGGAGCACCGAATAGGTGTGGCATTGTCTGCCTCCACAATTCTGTGTAATGTGCATCTTTTGTTTTGCTGAGAATCCCCTTAATCCTGAATATCTAACTGAGTGGTAAGTCATCTACTGGATAGCAAAATGTCTTTTACTTAGACAGAAATGAATGTCGCACACGCAAGTATATTGTAGTGGTATTGTTTCTAAAGTAACACTGCACTATTGACCAAACTGTAGGTACTTTGGTATACTGGTTTTTTTGGGTTCTTTACAAATCTCTGATGTTACACACTGTTTGCTACTTCAGCGATTATCACTACATCAGGAACGAGCCAGATTGGTGAATGGTTGAAACTTTGGCCACGTATCCGGGAGGATACTTTCCGATACTCGGTTCTGCCATTTAGATTTAGATTTTCCATGATATCTCAAAATAATAATAATAATAATAATAAATCGGACTAGTTTTTGATTTGCTTGATTTATCAATAACTTTCCATGCTCAGCAAGTTTTCGATCCGACTCGAGTACAATGTGAAGCTCCTGAATTTGAATGCCACGAAGTGTGAAAAATATACCATGGTTCTCTGAATATTTTCACATAATTTAGTCAATTATTTATTACGATTTATCCACGGAGAATTTATATGTTATACCCATGATTAACTGTGAATATTTATAGTTAATTTTAAAATATTTTGGAAAATATATAAAATTTTAATAAGTTTTGTAACTGTGTATCAACATTACCGAAATTAAAACAATAAATATAGCGTAATTTGTAAGAGAAACTTTTATTCGTCGACTTTTGTTTGTTTATGTCTTTATGTCTTGTCGACGTTATTAGAAGAGGAAAAGTGTTTTTTTTTTTTTTTTTTTTTTTTTTTTTTTTTTTTTTTTTTTTTTTGTAACTGCTTTACGTCTCTTTGTAACATCGAGGTCTTTAGAGACGGGAAAGGATGGGGGCAAGGAATGGGAAGGAATTCGGCCATGGCCTTTTGAAGGAAACATTCCGGCATTTGCCTGGAGTGATTTGGGGAAACCATGGAAAACCCAAATCTGGATGCCCGGACGGGGATTCGAACCGCCGTCCTCCCGAATGCGAGGCGAGAACGCTAACCGTTGGGGATAACGAACTGAATTAATTCAACCAAAGCCTTTAAAAGGAACTAACCCGGCATATGCCTCAAGTGATTTGGGTAAACCATGGAAAACCCAAATCTGGATGGCCGGAGGGGATTCCAACTCGCGTCCTCCCGCATACGAAGCCAGAGCTTTACTGCTTGCCCAACACGTTTGGTTGTAGATGTAATCTGGAACCAACATTTTGTTTTCACCCAGAAAAATTGATTTCAGTTACTTCCTAGATCAACATAGCTTGCAATTAATTATAAGAAATTGTGACCGGTTTGTTTCCCAATCTGTATATGAAATACCAGAAATCTATCTTTAGCGTTTTCGCCTCGCATTCGGGAGGACGGCGGTTCGAATCCCCGTCCGGGCATCCAGATTTGGGTTTTCCATGGTTTCCCCAAATCACTCCAGGCAAATGACGGGATGCTTCCTTCAAAAAGCCATGGCCGAATTCCTTCCCATCCTTGCCCCCCATCCTTTCCTGTCTCTAAAGACCTCGATGTTAAAAAGAGACGTAAAGCAGATAAAAAAATCTATCTTCCTGGTGAAGCTCTTTTGAATTTTGCTTCCGACGGACACTGATATAAGTACACTTGTATAGTTATAGTTCTCAAAGAGGATCTCCTATAATTTCGTGACGGTGCATGGTGTTGTGATTACTGTATTGTATCCTAGGTTGCCTTGGCTGGGAGGTTCACTAATGGCGAATGTCATTATGCTCTAAGTTAATGATTCAATGCGGTTTTGAGATACCTTTGTAAATTCTGAAGCAAGTTTTAAGTGGAGACGCGAATAAGTATTTGATCCCAAAAAAATTGTATTAACTAGCATCTATGTTTACAATAATATTATAAACGCGAAAATAACTCTGCCAGTTAGTGTGTTACGATTTTACGGCTAAACAGATCTTGATTAAATTTGGACAAGGAAATATTGTGTATCGTTAGAAACGACATACGATACTTTTTTAGGGATAAATATCATGTTTTGTCAAGAAATTTTGAAAAAACAAACAGAACAGTGACAAAGGAACGGATAGCGTGTGTAAGTCTCTGTAATTAGTTACTCAGGCTTTGTTTCTCTCGCATTCAGTTTGTGTATGAACTGTTCCCTAGCTCACGCGTTTCCAACCCCTCAGGCTATATACCTTAGCAAAAGACAGAAAAACCAATAACGTTGGGTACAAAATAGTTGTGGCATAAAATAAGCGGAAAAGTGACATAATTTTAAACCACAAACAAAAATCTGCCGGAGGAACTGTGGTAGGCAGTCCCCACAGTTAACTCTCTCCCCCCTCCCCCTAGTTTGTTGCAATTTTTAAACATGATGCAAACTCGTTCTCTTTATGAGACAGGTTCAATTGTACATGGTACAATAGTACAGTGAAGTCTTCCCCGTTTTAATATCCCCAATACGTGCCGACTCCGACACCTTTTACGTAACTTACAGCTTTCTATATCCAATTCGAGCAATAAAATTCGAAGTCTACGCGTACGAAGTCGCGGGTGACAGCCAGTTGTAATAATTCAAGTGAAATTTTACGAGCGGTTTGCTTAAGTGACTAAGCATAATCTAATGTTTAACGCTAGTTGTATCTTATAATGTATATTCCGCATTTTTAAACCGAGCGTGATGGGTGAGCGGGTAGCGCTCTGGCCTCGCATTCGGGAGGACGGCGGCATCCAGATTTTGGTTTTGCATGGTTTTCCAAAATCACTGCAGGCGAATGCCGGGATAGTTCCTCCAAAAAGACCATGGCCGAATTCCTACCCGTTCCTTGTCCCCAGTCCCATCCCATCGCGCCTCTAATGAGCTCGACGTCGACGAGGCGTAAAGCTATCAGTAAAAAAATAAAAAAAAATATATATATAAATAAATAAACGCATTTTTAAGGGAACAATTGGCGTTGTATCCTGTTGGTTATTGAGGAATAGATTCAAGATTTGATTTTAATGCTTCATTGATGAGATTAGACACCAAAATCACTTAAACGCCAAACTTTCGCGTCGCGTTCCTTTCCTTGATTTTATTCTGTTCTGAACTGGTATAATATATCATCCTGATTAACAGCTTATATCTAACAATTTTAACGGGAGAGAAGCGTGGAGATCGCGGTGAATAGCCTCAGCCCCACCAGAATGGCACTCCTTATTTGACAATCAATGGGCCCTAAAGTGACTCGATCTCCCCCGCAAGACCTGGGCAGCTCTCAACAGAGTCAGGTCTGGCCATGGCAGATCTGCGTCATCTCTTGGGGAATGTGAGATTCACAGACTGTGATGAGGAAGAAACAAACATCAGTCATGTGACCTTTGCCCTCTTCGAACCTTCAGGGGATCACCGAAAGATTTCATATATATTTATTTCATTGGCTGTACTAAGTCGATTTTGAAATTTAACTAAAATTTAATTTAAAATTTTATTAGTGTGTTCCAATAATATATAATTTTATTATTAATTATGTGATATGGCTATAAGATAAATTCGGTTTTCCATGATTTCCCGAAATCACTCCAGGCGAATGCAGGGATGGTTCCTCTAATAGGCCAAGGCCGGACTTCTTCCCGTTCCTAAACCCTATCCAATTCCTTCGGGCGGAGAGGCACTTGGTGCCCTGAGTTTACCAGGGGAATCAGGAATCTCCATTTAAAAAAAGGAGCCCTGCCTTGTCATTATCCGTGAAATTCGAAGATAGAGAACAATGTAGTCAACTTCTCCAGCAGTGCGGTAATAAATCACACCGGTGTACAGGGAACGATGTATCGCGTTTTGGACGGGGAAAGTTGAGATGAAATCCTTGAGACAATACGTAGGTGTTGAAACCCCGTCTCAGACTGTACCTGATGTGGTTGACCCCAGAGACGCTTATTATCTTCACACATCGAGTCATCGTGACAACGCACGTTTCGAAAAGTCTGCTGCTGACAAACGCAGCCAACTGCTGAACGATAAAATACATAGCCACGGGGCGCCAAACATGTCACAGCTGCCACTGAAAAAAGAACATTTTTGCCACCTTGGTTTACGTAGTATGTTTCTTTGCGATGCGTTATTGTAATAACTGAATGAAACCCGCTAATGTGTCTGCCCGCGTTTTGACACCATTATACTGGAATCGGGAAGGTTCGAGTCCTGGGGCCCACGTGACTGCGATTTTTAGACTGTTTTCCGTTGTTACTTAGGTGAATGCTGGGACACACAACAATCTTCACCTCAAAAACTACACATTTCAATAATAATAATAATAAAATACACGTATCAAAGAAAACATAAGTTACATGAATCGCAGACAGATGGCACCACTTAAGCTTCCCCCATTGATCCAGGAACTGACAATCCCTGGTTCTAACTACCCAGCGGAAACAATGGATAAATAATAACAAGCCACGATGAGAATCAAGGATTTGCATGGTTCAATTCGCAAATCATAGAATGAATTAGAAATGTTCAGACATTTCTGTTGAATGAATTAGAAATGTTCAGACATTTCTGTTTTAACGCTTGTGTCCAAACTTTTTATAAATTGTGAGTTTTTCAATCACTTGAAAAAATTGATGTGCAATTACGAAACCGTCTGTACTGCGCGGATCATGTTAAACGCCTGTGTAGGGAACCATAATTTGCCGCTTTCCCCATAAATCATTAAGATAACCGATAATTACTTAATTGTTATGGATACATGTTAATTATTCTCTAATTAAACGATACTGTGACACTAGCTTATTTTGACTCGTATAGATCATAGTTCGTGAAGCAAACCTTTTTTGCTCAAGGTTTTTTGTCTCTTATCCGTATGCGACATTTGTGACGTAAAACAATGAGTATTATTATTCCCAAGCGACGCGACGTTGAAATTACCGGAGAAATAAAAGTCAGAGTGACGTGGACTGTTAGACTCCTGTAGACCTGTTCTTAAGACTGGTCTCGGACAAAAACAGGCAATCGCAGTACAGCTCAGCGATAAAGAACTGCCGAATTATACAACTAAAACCATTAGTTTTCAGTATGACTCATTTGCCGACGAAATAAGGTTTGTTGGATGGAACGATTTATAAAAATCCATACAGACGACATTAGGTATAATGCTCTTTCCGCGTTATTCTGCAGTTTGGTTGACTTGCAGAAGAGAATTTTTTCATTTTTGTCTTCTTTTTGCTTTATTTTTTACAACTCGTTGACAACTGATTCATTTGAGCCGGGATAGAATTGCTGAAAACATACGAACAAAATCATCCCTGGTCAACATCCAGGAACCACCCAGAAATTTACTTGCGATCTCGGGTAGCCATTGAGAAGGTAAATCTCTAGTTGGCTGGAACGAAGACCGGATACTATACCAAAATGTTAACCGCTCTCCCAAATCGTCCGACAGAATTGTTAATAAAATCGAACAGAAAAATATAACGACAAACCACTCGAAAAACATTCGAGCCATCCAGAAAAACTTTGTAGGAAGATTACAAAGTAACTTTTCCGGCAAGATTCGTATAACATTCTTTTCTAGTCAATATTTGTATCGTGATATTTCAACTGATTCAAAAGACACATAACTAATGGTAGTTATTCTTGCGAATAAAATACGACGAAGCGTTAAAATTTAAAGGCGAGTTTGGTGGTTTTAAGTAGTCTGAAACTTCGAATTATAAACAAACAATAGAATAATTACTAGATTTTCGGGGAATGCCACGTTATTTATTTGATAATTTTAGCTTTAGGCTGCCACTCTACAGCCTTCGTCAGAGATACTATTCATGTTGACATAAGAACGAGCGCCGAGATCCAACTTTTTCATAGCTTTTCGAAGTTGCAAAGATATTAATCCCTTTGGTAAATCCAACTTAATATTCCCAAACAATTGTGTCCTATAGAATTTAAATGCTAAATGAAACTTAAAGTCAGCCATCCATTTTAAAAGATTTAAGCATTTAGATCACAATTTTATTTAGTTTTCCAACCCAATTGTAACTGCAACAGGGTTCTTATAACTAGGGTGGCCATTTTTCTCTCAAACTATTCTGACGAGATGTTTTATATATTTCAGAAAGCTAACGATAAATATAGGTTTGTTCATTTCTAAGATCGACATCTGGTAACACACAACGTGTTACAGAATTTCAATAATCTGTTATAATTCGTCAAACTGTTCATCCACTTAAAATCAAAAGTCTAAGAAAAATTAAATAGATGGAAATGGAGAAAAGATTAGAAACTAGGAAATATGGTAACACAAATGTCCTTTGGAATCAAATGCAAGATTTTTGAAATATTAATGAAGGTTTAAGTGGATGCTGAGATGGTCCACAATCATTGCCTCATAAACTACACATTTCACAAAAAAAGACTTTACACGCACAGAACGTAGTTACACGTTTCACAGCCAGATGGCAGCACTTCCGCTTTTATATATTACCACGACACGCCTAGCAAGCCGGTAGTCTGACTGATAACTATGCTTCAAAATAAAACACAAGCCTTTGGAAAAAAAGAGGTACTGGGACTGATGCATAAAATAGGAAAATGTCAGCAAAAAAGATGATGAATACGATTATACTGTTTTCTATGTGTGTTATAAATGTTTACGAGAGAAATCTCTTATTTTCGCAGAGATGGCGGGCGATGACAGTTCCGGTAGCGAGGTGGCGGCCTTCTACAGCGGCCGCTCCATCCTCATCTCGGGAGGCACCGGCTTCATGGGCAAAGTGCTCGTCGAGAAACTACTGTACGCCTGCGGCGACCTGCAGAAGATCTACGTCGTCGCCAGGAGCAAGCGCGACAAGAAGCCACAGGCGCGCCTCGACGACATCGTCAAGCTTCCGGTGAGTATGCTGCCATACAGAAGTCAACGTCAGGCTATAAGTAGTAGGCTATCAAGTTAACGGAGGCGGCTCAAGGTCACTCTACTCTATCCCCACTCTATTACCCTAACCCCTACATGCGACGTGGAGAGAGTGCCCGCCGGCAAATTTTATACCTGCGTGCAAGGACACAGGGGTCTAATTGTAGGGGTTGGCAACACGATGTGACGATTAGGGGAAGGGCAACATGACCTTATATCGCCGGTTGACGGTGAACAGAGTGTAGTCATTTTAACAGCTTTCATGCGTAATGATGCTTCGTGGAAGGGGCGGCGGGAGGGTAACTGTAGGGAGTATGGTTAACCTATATAATTTTTTTTCATTTTCTCTGTTTTGACCGCGTAGACCTTTCACCACAATCATTAAAATTTTTTCGACTTATTTATTTCGTGTCAAAATCATTGCTGCATTACGTAAATCACAAACAGCTAGTAACAAGAAAATCAAAAGAAGAGAGAAATATCAAACACAGCCAAGGATCAAGGCCATTAGCAGTGGGAGAGACTTAGTTCAAGGAAACGATAAGGAATTCGGCCATGGACTTTTAGAAAGAACCATCCCGGCATTCGCATGAGGTGATTTCGGGAAACGATAGAAACCGAAGTCTGGATGGCCCAAAGGTAATTCTAACCGAGCGTGGTGGGTGAGTGGCCTCGCATTCGGGAGGACGTCGGTTCGAACGCCCATCCAGACATCCAGATTTTGGTTTTCCATGGTTTCCCAAAATCACTACAGGCGAATGCCGGGATCCTTCCTTCAAAGTGCCATGGCCGAATTGCTTCTCGTTCCTTGTCCCCAGTCCCAACCCTCCTCTAATGACCTCGACGTCGACGAGGCGTAAAGTCATAAGTAAAAAAAAAGTCTAATCCGCTTCCTCCCGAATGCAAGGCCAGAGTGGCACTGAACACCTTCCACGCTCGGTAGTATTAAGGAGATTTTCCAGTGTGCAAGGTATTTGGTTCTGCAGTCAATCGTTTAGGTGCTGGATTGTTTGTTCTGCCCAAAATCCACATGGAGCTCTTGGATTGTTGAGATAATACCATCTTGCTATAAGTATTAGCCTGTGACCTCTTCTCAGCCTATTTAACAATCACAATGTTTCCCAGTTCAGATTGCTATCTGAGTGCAGGGCCACTACAGTGGGTAACCATTGTCCATGATAATTCAGGCTCGCTCGTTATAGAGTTGTAGGGGAAACGTGTGTTTGTTGATAGAGTTTTTTTTTTTTTTTTTTTTTTTTTTTTTTTTTTTTTTTTTTTTTTTTTAAGGATCGAGAAAAGATTGTGGCATTTTTGGCACTTACTGTTATACCTCGTTTAAATTGAACTGGCGACTCAAGGACATGATCTCCTGGCCTCGGTCCTCACATCACTGTCCCTTCCGTTACTACCCCTCCGAGCTGACGGTATGTCCATGTAGGCTACTGATAACTTTCCCCGTCTCCTGAAGTGGTAAGAGCAGCAGAGTGGGGATAGGACATAATGGCCTTGAGCTGAATATTAACTGAACAGGCTATAGACTGTTCTTCACTAGCGACTTGGTCCTCCGGGCTTATCTTCCATTCCACTGATTGCTTCACCAATAACAATGACGTGCTACCTAATTTATATTACATTGCGGAGAGATTTCTGATTGAATGCAGTGCTGATTTAACCTTCTCCTAGCTGGTTAGATTAGGTTGTCACGACACAGGTGAATTGCGCTGAGAGGTGAAACTGCCACGTAGGCTGCTGTAAATCTTTAAGTCTTTCTGCCAACAATGCCATACAATTTCGATGACCGGAGATTTCGAGGCGTTCGTCACAATCGCTACTTTTTCTTCTTTGGATGCCATACCCGTGTCGGAGTGTAGGCGGTTATTTTGGCGGAATGCTTACACTTCAATGGTAACCTTACGGGAAAATGATGAACTCAATACATACACACTGCGCAGAGTTTTGGGAATTTAATCCACGACTTTGGTGCACAATCTGGTGTTTAGGAATTGTGCACCACCACTTCTCTTACGGTGCCGACCAAGTAGTCAACACGAAATTTTCTTCCACCAGTAGGACTGGAACCAGCTAACCCAGTGTCAGTGTCAGACACCATCACGGTGTCGCAAACAAATAAACCAACGAGGGGCCAAGTACTGGATATTCAATCTTTTTTCCACATCAACGACTCGAACCAGCTATTACCAGTTGGAGAGCAAAATACAGTTTACTGCTCCTTAGCGGCTCCATTCACGAGGTTGTTGTGCAATGTAATAACAATATTTCATTTTCAAATAAAATGACAATTCACGTTCGACCGTCACAGTCATTTTATGAATGCAACGCTGCGTTAAATCAACATTTAACTATACCCGTATTGTTAGGTAAGTTCAACTAAACTTCAGGTTGGTGACCGCTAAGTTTCTCCAACGATGTACCCAGGTGTTGAAGTGTTATAACAGCATGTTAGGCAGAGGAAGCAAGCGTGTCTGTCTACGGCCTTGGGTGAAATAAAAGCGAAAGCTACTCCTACCGGTTCGAACGAAAGGCATTTCGCTTGGCCCGTAACAAAACACTTGCATGGCTGAGATTATCGTTGATCAGATTGATAAGATGAAGCGGAATATTGCTAACAGTGAAATTTCAAATTACTTATACTCTAACCACTACAAAGGAAATAGCCAGGCGGGTTAGTAAAAGTGGAGGAAGAGAAAACAAAACTTTCTCATGTTGGCATTTGGTCGTCGTGACCTTGCAGAATGACACCTATACAAGTATGCATTTATATCCCGCCAGTGTGGCTGATCGCGTTAAGTCCCCCCCCCCCCCCGCCCTCTCTCTCTCTCTCTCTCACACACACACACACACTGGATCCGGGAGGCACAACGGGACGAGGTTCGAGTCTTAGACCATGTGTACTGATCGTCTGAATGAGGTTTTTCGGTAGTTTTCCGCAGTCACAAAGGTTAATACTGGGTCGATTCCCAGTCTCCATTTCAAGAACTACACATTTCATAAACAAAAATACAGACATCATACAAAAACATAAATTATACGAGCCGCAGAGAAATGTCAGCACTTAAGCTTCCCCCATTGGCCCCGGAATTGACAATCCCTGGTTCTAATACCCAGTGGAACATTGGACAAATTCTTAATTACAAGCCATGATGAGAATTGAGTCTTTGTGTGCTCAGGTCGGGTCCATTCTCAAATAATAAAATAAAGATGATCATAAAGAGAAAATATTTTGTGGTGAACTTCCCATTCTTATTCCACAAGTACTTGCAGAAACTGTGTAAAATTTCATCATATATTGCAATTGTACTGACATAATCTGCTTCAATGAGTAAACATTGTTACGTGTTTCTGTAATTTTACTATTATTGCTAATTTAATTGCAACGGAACACATGCTCCGGTGGCAATTCCCCTAGTCATCTAATTACCCAGTTTATTAAATTAAACTATCTTACATAGTTTGAGTGTTAAACCCCCCCCCCCCACCCCCCCCCCACCCCCACCCCGAAATCTACATACGCGATTTACGAATTTTAATTTTAAATTCTTTCAGCGTTTTTGGTAAATTATTCATCACTTCAGCTAGTAATTTATTCTAATCCTTGACTCTCTTACCCACAAAAGAAAATTTTCCCACTTCCTTATGCATGATATCGTGTGCTAGCCTTCAATGCAACATTCCTAATTCTTCGACTTATAACCTTCCGAGCCCCAACACCAACATATGCCTTGTACACTCCCAGCACTCTCTTGACCCTCCTCCTGTCTTCCAATGACTGCCAATCCAGCTATTTTATCATCTCAGATATTGGCTGGGTCCTGCGATAATTTCCACAAACAAATCTAGCTGCTCTTCTTCCCACTCCTGTATTTGATACTAAATCACCATACTCAATCAATGGTCTAACCAAAGTTTTGTAATCCAGTTCGCAAACTTCTCTGGCTTCTCATCACCCTCTCAAGTAAATCAAGAAGTTTATAATGTTTTCCTACCATCTGTCAAACATCCAGTTGAGTTTATTGTCAAACGTTATGCCAAGATATTTATAGTTCAAGATTTCTACAAGAAATTCTAACCCTACCCTATAATCAAAAACATTTGATTATTTTTTTATCTGTGTACCCAATAAGCTAGGAAAGTTCCTAGAATTTTGTATACAGTATAAGTCATAAAGTCTTGTATTCTGGTGTTGAACCAGCATAATAATTACTTTACTGCAAGGAATTACACTGTACGGATACAGTCCAATTAATGCTTCAACTGTATAAATAACGTATTACAATCTTTTCAAATGGAATTTAAAATGAGGAGGACGCGGGTTTGAATTTACGCCTGGCCATCCAGATTTCGCTTTTTCGTGGTTTACCGAAATCACACCAAGTGAATCCGGTTATGGGTCCTTCAAACGGCCATGGTTGAATTCGTTGGCTCTCGTTTCACCCAACCGTTTCCCACCTCTAACGGTCTTGACATCGACGAGGCATAAAGCCAGAAGAAAAAAAATTAAAAAGAGCAGGGAGAATAAAATTTTTATGGTGAATCTTTAAATAGAAACCATTAAAGTTTATTTCAACCATGCTCCTCTGTATTGCCAGTAGTTAGAGAGGATTACAGTATCGTTGGCTGTGAAGCATAAGCTGGTATGAGGTAACGATCCTATCGTTAAACGCATATGAGCGCTATGTTGCAGCCAAGCAGTAAAGCAAATCAACGAACGAATATTATATGACTGTGGACGGGTGCTATAATCTCCTCGTTTGTGTGATGTAAAATCAAACAAACCAGATAGACTAAGTTTGCCGATGCTGTTTTTACCAAAGCACGAAGAAAAGAGTGTGAAAAACGATAAAATATTAGCACACCGCTTTGACTCAGTTGGTGGCTGCACAGTGATGGTGTCCGGCGCTAACATAGGGTTAGCTAGTTTGAGTCTTGGTGGTGGAAGAAGGCAATGGGAGACCACCCCGATTCATCATCTCCCAGACACGACCCCTTGGACCCGTGAACACCCACCATGATAACCACCTGCATTAGGACACAAAGGTTATTTGAACAATTTTTATTTGTGCCTTCATGTTTTCTGTTACATGTTAACCGACAAAGCTAATTAGGTGGTCGGCTGGTTATTTATTAATGTTGTTTCCGCTTTGAGGGCTGGAGATTTTACACACACCTCACACGATCTCTGCAAAATCGTGCATTGTGTAGGCCTATGTGAAGTACGGTGTGAACGTTCGGTGGTTAGCATTCAAAGTTAAACTGTAGACCCAACTACCACAGAGACGGAATGTGTGTCATATTGGAGGCTGAACTACCCTTCTTCATGATCCACCTGCCAGGAAAGTAGTTTTTTTTTTTAGATTCTAATTCAGACAATCGAAAATACTTTCCTTTAGTTGTGCTTTACTGCTTTACTTCTGTTGCTTACGCGTTTCAATTGCAAGGAAGCAAAACATTGGTTCGTGGATGTTGTCAGCTTTTACCATTGTCTTAACTGTCTGATGACTCAGTTGCGATAGGACCGATTGTTTCGTTGTAGTAGTTTCGCAAACCAATACCCAGATCTGTTTTTCTTTTTCTGCGTGCGAACATTAAAAATGAATGCTAGTGTTTATACAAGTAAGTTTACAGATCCGTTTTATCAATTGTAAGTCTGATCATTATGCCATCCAAGCTGGCCAGAAATGGTTTAGGACAGTGTTTCTCAGCCTGTGATCCGCGGAGATGGTTCAGATGGTCCGCAGGCAGAATATTAAACATTTAAATACCGTACTCGTATTGTAAAAGCTATTAACGAATGCAAGGTATGAGCACAACTTTTTAAATGCCAAGAATAATTCCATGACCAGGCAAAATATGGTCATTCCAGGAAGAGAGAATAGGACAGCATTGTGCCGAAAATAGCCTATTTCTTAATAACATTTACAGTTAGCAGCAAAAAGAGCAATTTTTGTTTGAGGATTATGTTAGTGACCCTTTTCTGAGTATCTTGTATTAATAGGTGTTAGGAACCGTGGAACGTGGTAATGTTGGTAACATAAAAGTGGTGAAGTAGACAACAAAAAATGTTGTTAGGTATTGTTAATTTTATTTTGTTCATGTAGATCGATGGTATAATCTGGCACCCAACCTAAAGTAAGATTATTATCTATACAGTTAATCATTATTAAGAGTCTTAACTTTAAATAGTTTACGTCCACTTTCCTAACTGTGTTTCGGTAGGATTTCAAAACATGCTTTTACATTTATTATAATATAATGGAACAATAAGATATGTCCCAGATGTTAATAATACACACAAAAAGGAAGAAAATTAGGCCCACAATAACTTAATGGTCGGCAGCATTATTTTTGTCAATTTATTGATCCTTGAGTTGAAAAAAGTTGAGAAACTCTGGTTTAGGATGCGAGGTATCATTTAATTTTTTTTGTACTGCATTTTTATTTTATCTTTTTAGCGTCGATAATTAAAGAAATCCAGGTTGGTCTTACCAATCCTTCCAGGTTCTTTTGCAGTCTCCTCTGTAATTGATAGCACGTTCTGAACTATAAATATCGTCACACACGTTTTTTGGCTATCACCTCGCAGATTAAATTTAGTTGTAATCTTCTCTATAAAATCAAAATATTTGTTGTTTTATAACAACTACTATTTATTAACACATAATAATCAGCTCAAATAATTACACTTCTCGCATTCATGAAGTCAAATACAAACAATGGCGCTTTAATATATACATTAATCTCACCGCCATCATTCTTATATTCATCAGCATCTCTTTGACTAAACTAACAATACAATTACAGTCTACCAACTTCAACACAACAAAACATATTACGAAAATTTAAATTTACCCCTTTTTACACAGACTACAATACTCTACGGCCTTCTATTAAAAAAAAATACATTCATACATTGCATAAAAACGAAGTCGTATAATTATTACTATTATTATTATTATTATTATTATTTCAATGTCTGATGAAGTGGGACCTCACAAGGAACAAGCCTGTGTTACTACTAGTGTTGTAAAAAAAACAGTTTTTTTCTGACGTGAAAAAAAAAACATGAAAAAAACTGTAAAAAAACATGTTTTTTTTTTCTGGGACATGTTTTTTTTCATAACTACTAAATTTCAATTTTTAAGGCATTTATCATTTAATATGACTGTTTTAGAGATTATACTAAGTACTTATCTTACTTTTAAATCTACTATAACTTTCTGGTTCAGTAGAAAAAAAAAAATATTGGTAACATCGACTGAAGTTTTGTTTTACGAAAGGGGACTTCCCGAAAAAGCTAGGTTGCGTGAGAAGGAATCCCCGTTCGGCCGTTCCCCATTGTTTGGATTGATACTCGCTATTTGAACTAGTGCTGCCAGGCCCTACAAATTTATCTATAGACCTACGAATCTTTTTAAAAAAATTAGGTAATTTAACTACGGTTTTTTGCCTCTTTTTATTACTTGTTGTTGTTTCCTTATAGTCATATACTTGTTAAACTCGCAGCGTATAGTGATAATACTGAGTTATTGTCAGTAATTATGAATAATTTCCTTGCAACCGTTGGCGTAAACCAACGATTGAAAACAAATAAAGCTCCTATTTTGTATGATAATATATTTAAATTAAAACTTAAAAGACCGTAATACAGAACTATCGGGGCAGTATTCATTCAGTGTGTACTTTGCTCACAATTTAAAATTGCAATCTCAAAAGCTTTTGCATGCAATACAACCGGTAAAAGAAAATGTAACTATTTCTGAAGTTATGGATCTAGAGGGGACAGAAGAAGAAACAGAAAATTCCAACTCGGACCGAACTAGTGGTTCCGACATAGAAGATGAATAAAAAATTATGTTACCTATATAGATACATTTATGAATCATTATGTAAGATATTATATGATTTAGTAAGGTTTAAAACACACATGTAAAATGTAAGTTCCATAAATAAAACTATAATTTATCAAATATATAGTTTTCTGAAGAAAAAAAACCAAATTTAGAAAAAAAAAACGAGGGTGCTAAGTTTTTTTTCATGTTTTTTTTCACAAATCTGATTTTGTTTTTTTTTCAGTTTGCAACACTAGTTACTACAGAGAGAGAATAAACTTCAGTCATAAAGAATACGGAGATGAATTGTCTGGTATATGAAAAGGTATTTTCAGTATAGGAAGATAGCTCGAGAGCGACGGGTTAAGTGAATAGTCATGCGGCGACGTAATGAGAAAGCTATTACCTCAAGCACTGGACGAGGGGAAGGAGAGTGTGCTGGTTACAACATGTTTATGAACTCTCTGTTACGAAATAAGAGAATGAAGCGGATTATGACGACCTATAGTACTTCAGAGTCAAAGCATTTACCTTTGAGATTTATCTCCATTCTTTCACTAGACGTGTTGTCGGTGAGTGGCGACATCGGCAAACAAAATGGGAAACTAATCTATCTATACTATAAAATAATTACAAATCTGTAAGTAAGATGCGTGTGTCTCTTTATCTGAACGGGAACCGAGCAAAAACTACAGCAGCAATTTGGTTGGGGTTTTCAAATGTTTAGAGCTAATGGTTCGAATCAGAATCGGCTTATTACTTATACTTACCACGGGAAGGATCAAGCAAGTAAAAACCTTTACACATGAAAAATTGTGGTCCACGGATCATTATGCACTTCAGAAGCGTACTCCTTTAGAAAAAAATCTGACAAAACTTAGGATTCAGTTTTATTTTCTTACTTTTGTTATTCAGTTTTTTCTGGACCGCAGTACTTTAAAATAAATAGATTGCGTTGATCAAACGTAATCGGTATTTACCTGCATGTAAGTTACGATGCGAAATTCGTTAGATTACTAATGTGGTAGACATATATTGTCTCTGGTAGACAGTTAAATAGTCTTTGGTACAATATGTTTTCCCTGATCGCTAATGCTGTACAATAAACGCCTATACCTCTTCTTTACTTATGAATACGAAATTCAGTTATTTTCTCGAGGAAAGATGTCTGAGAAACAACTACCATAAATATCAACAGATAACAATAGGTAGTTTTTCCATAATAACTTCTACACTACTATCCATGTAATTTCGATGGACTTTGCTCGATTAATGTATATTTTGTGGCTCTAATGTGCAAATACTCTTCAATAATGTCGCCCAAGGAACGTGTGTACAAATTTTGGCTGCTGTTCAAACTACGGCCAGTAAAATAAACTGTTATTTTTATAAAATATTCTCTTAATCGCGATTTTCTAATGTCTATAGCCATACGTGCTATTGAGTTAATGACAACGGCAACATGCAACCAGTGAAATTAAAAATTATCTAGGCATCATAAAACCTTATTTTACCGCAAATTATAAAACTAAATCCATTATGCCTTATGATCTAACAAAGCGTGTCAGTTGTCGTTCTGGTCGAGGCTGCATTTCAACCTAACGACAAACTTGGCTAATGATTCCGTTCGAAAATCACATACGCATTTAATGAATTCACCGTTTAGCTATTGAAAACTGGCCTGCTGGAGGTACTTATATGTGACTGAAATAATATCATAAATAATTCGGTTTTATTGAAAGCAAAGAGAATTGAAAATAATTCATATCCTAATGCTACATCGCATAAATTATAAAGCTAAATCTATAGTCTCTTATGTTTCAACAAAGCATATCAGCTGTCATCATGGTCCATGCTGTATTTCAACCTATCCACAACCTCCGATAATATGGCCGTTCGAAATTCATAGCTTCAGTCACATGCGCATTAATACATACACCCTATCGTGATCAAATCTTGATATTTTGGAATTACTTATATGTGGCTGAATTAGTGACATTAGTAATACGACGATCTGAAAGTGAAGGAAATTAAAAAATAATTCTTAACGTGTGATATCGCTTAAGATTAGTTCTAATCCACGTAAATATATATTTTAGAGCAGAAATAATTTATGGTATCAGCATATCGTCAAAATAAAACCAATATACTGACAGAAAAAAAAAATATATTTCAGAAAATTAAAAATCACTGATTTTTTTTGTTATAGAACGTTGATAATTTTTTTTATGATTAAATTGAAATATATATTACTATTACTGTTATTGCTACATCAGAAAATGATTCAACTGGCTGATAATGATTACTGTTATTATTTACGAATAAAACTCTTACAATATAACAACCTTCTAAAAGTATGAAGATGCAGGTAACTGTTATATCTATATAAATTTTCGGCACCACGGTTACCATGCAGTCCTTAGTATCAGCGTTTAAAAACGGCACACAGAGACATTACAGTGACCGACCAACCAAGTAAGGTAAAGGTAACATCTTATTTCTCTTAAGCATTGCTTTACTTACTTATATCACAAAAAAACAACCTTTCTGAAATATTTTTTTTTTTACTTCACACAATAATTATCCCTATGAAATAGTACATTTAATTTTTCAGATAGTTTTTATACTATTTCATAAATTGTATTACATTGCACTAAACCTTCGGATATCAGTATTAAAACCAAGACTAAAACAATAACCAAAAGGAAGGAAAGTTTTAAGACGACATTCACAATTCATACCTCTCAAAATTAATATTTCGTAATAGAATAAAATCGGTAATTTTTTTTTTACAAATACCAAAGCACACGCGCGCGATATAGAGAGCCAATCCTAGTTTTATATAAATTTAATCATTATATAAAAAATCTGAGAATTTATGTTTTTGCACGCTGTTTGGCAATCTGAAAGTAAATTACATATTTTATTATTATTATCATTAAGAGAGATTTTCCTCCAACGTAACAATAAAACCTCGGTACACAGAACTTGACTTCATCTTCTCAAAGTATTTCTCCAGATATTTCGATCTTGTATATCTTCCTCTTCTGCACCAAATCTTCTCATTGCTGTTTGCACACTTTGGAGCCAGATAAACATGGGCCGTCCTCTTTATCTCCCTTCTTTAACTTCCCATTCCTGTACATGTTTTTGTATCCTAGTGTCTTCCATTCTTCTTACATGGTCATACCATACCAAAATTTTTGTTCTATAACTTCTTACATTTCTTCTTTCACTTCCATTAGCCTTATTATTTCGGTATTCCTTACTTTTTCTTTTCTTGATGTTCTTGTTGATCTTCTCTAGAAATCCGTTTCTAATGCTTTCAATTTCTTAGTATGTTTTTGGTTGATTATCCAAGTTTCTGATCCATGTAAGAGTATACTTTCCAATAACTACTAACATATACGATCTTTATTAATTTTGTATTTCTAAATCCTATGGAGACCTAACTTTTGGAATTTCCCTCGTAATTCCTCAAAGTAATATCGAACGAGGAAAAAGCTTTTGAGTTATATAGCCAAAACTAAGCGTCGTTACAAAAAAAGTATAAATAACAAATATTTTTATGTTTTGTAATTTATAGACCTATCAAAGCATTTATAGGAATTGGGAAATTATCGTGATTTTTTATTTGCAGACACAGAATGAAACAGGTTTCAGCGTTTTCTATTTAAAGACAAAAGAAAGGTACCAAATTACTGGTTTCTTGAAACCACTTTGTGACATTTAAGACATTGTTTTTGTTTTAAAAGTTCATCTCTTAGTATTAACTGTAGAATTCCTGAAATTGTCATTGATCTGACACTACGGGCTTAGACACATGTAAGTAAATTCGAATGTCCTACGACTTGGTATCAACATTTCAATTTGCCAAGCCCTCTGTTGTGGCTGGATCCACGGTTTAACGTGGCAATTAGACCATAGAGCGCTGTACTCTTATGGGCAAAGTAACTACTGTAAGAGTTCCTGGCAACTTTTGGGTTCACACCAAGAATATTAAATTTTCAAAACGAACATTTTAAAGACTAGCAATCAAATAACTCAGACGCATGTGGCGTTGTTTGGTGTAAATTGATGATGTAACCATATTTTGCAAATAATTCCGTCTTCTTCATAGTTTACACAGCGAAGTTTCGACATCACAGTAACTGCACTTTCTGTCCGCTGTTTCGGCGCTCCGCAGTTCACCGTCCTCGCAGTAATCTGTGTCGTCTGCGAGAGTAGCGTCAAATTATCCTCAACCACAATCACAGTGCTGATGAAAGTAATTTATACCTTGTGGAAGAGCTTGAGGAAATTGAAGCATTATAATAGTTTTCCTGCTAAAGTAGTGCTCGTCCGCATTGGCTAATTGCAACTTTCTTAGGAAAACCTAGTGTCTAAAACCCAGAATTAAATCCAGAACGCTTAATTACTGCTGTGATTCTTAAAAGCAGAAATTTAGATCATTACTGTTACTGAATAACAAGCTGTCTAGTTATCGAGGTGGCGTATTCAGCTTGAAAATAATCCGTCAAGTGCAAGATATGTTTGTGCACATAGCAATCTGAGTGAAAATTACGTAATAAATTAGATTCAATAAAAAATATAAAAACGTTATTTAAAAATCACTTATTGGATTTTTTAAAGAGTACATTATTACTTTCCTATAATTGATGTTTAAGTGGTATATATTAATCCAAATAAAAATTAGTGAAAAAAGTAGTGAGTCTTCAAAAAAAATTTATAAAAAAGTATTTTAACGACACATCTATCGGATTCATTAAGCTCGACGTCGAGTGAAATTGAAATGAATTTGATTGTAATGGAGCGCACGCTTCGATCGAAATTTCCGTAGTCATCTATTAATCCCTTTTGTTGCTATTATTATTATTATTATTGTTATTATATACTTTGAGTGTAAATTTTACCACCCGTATACTTTTTACATTTACAAATATTAATTTTAAATTTCTTCATTCTTTTTGGTAAGTTATTCACCTTACCCTTGGTAATTTATTCCAATCCCTAACAATGCATGAAATGGAGTAGCAGCTTGTGGTCATCGTCATCTCATCTCTTCCAAACACTACTTCTAATTCTTGCACTAATATCTTTCCAATACTAATCGTAAACATGTAACGTGTACACTCCCAGCACTCTCTTCATCCTCCTTCTGTCTTCCAGTGACTCCCATTCCAGCTCCTTTATCTTATCAGTTACTGACTGGGTCCAGCGGTAATTTCCACAAACAAATCTAGTTGCTTTCCTTTCTACGCCCTCCAACTCCTGAATTTGATACCCAAAATGTGGGTCCTTAACTATTCCACCATATTAAAGCAATGATCTGACCATTGGACAGGTGGTAGGAAAAGATTTCAAAGTTCTGCACTTGTTGGAGAGAGTGATGAGGGGATGTACGAGAGAAGTCAAGGAATTGGGTTACAAAACTTTGGTCAGTGTAGTATGGGACCCTCAAAAAAGGGCTGCTAGATTTGTTTCTGGAAATTATCGCAGAATGCAATCAATGACGGATATGATAAAGGAGCTGGAGTGGGATTCATTGCAAGACAGGAGGAGGATGAGGAGGGTCATGGGAGTGTACAGGGCATATACTGGTGATGAGGCATGGAAAGATATTGCAATAGGTATGAAAAGTAGTGCATGGAAGGGAAAAGATGACCATGACCACAAGCTGGCACTCGATTTCAGGCACAAGGGTGTGGGAAGATTCTCTTTTTTAGGTAAGGGTGTCAGGGATTTGAATGGGTTACCAAGAGAAATGATGAAAAATTTACCGAAAACTTGGAAAGAATTTAAAGATAAAATTTGTAGAGGGCAAATGTAGGTAGGTGCAGGATAGGGGAAAGATGGGTGTGTAGGGAAATTGCCACCGGAGCCTGTGCTCCATTGCAATTAAATTAAATTAAATTAAATGTTTTGTAACCAAATTCCCTCACTTGTCTGGTACATCATCTCATTGCCCTCCCTATTAAATGAGGAATTTTGAAATAATTTTCTACCAACTGCACAATATGTCCTGCCCAGTTGAGTTTATTATCAAATGTTGTGCTATGATATTTGCACTTCAAGCTTTCAACAAGCAATTCTGTCTCCTCCCTATAATTATAGACAAAATTCTTCTCGTCATTTATCTTCATTTCATGCTGATCTATCTAATTAGATATGCTATACGGTTCACCTTACTGCTGATCAATCTTCTCTCGTTTTGACCCTATTATATAACATTGTCATCTGCGAACAATCGCACTTCTGACTGTTAGCTATCAACACAATCATTCATTAGAATAATGAATAGCAATGGTCCCAATACACTAACCCGTGGCTCTTGAATGATAGGTAGATATAATTACTTGTTGACAAAAATTACTTGCTGAAATAATAAATGTGTTAAAATCACTCATTTAAATATTTGGCGAAATCCATAAACTCTAGTAATATTATTATGTTTTTCCTGTAGACTAAATTTTTAACGAATTTTCGGAAATGAAAGGATGACTGGTATTTTTTTTTTTGGCCAAATATCGCGTTGTAAAAAGAAAGTGTTTTGTCGGTTGGTTTCCAGCTTTCATTTGTTACTTATGAAGATTAGCTACTGATAATGTTTATTTTAGTCCTCCCCCTACTAAATTACATACATTTATTTTCATCAATAATGAATTTTTCAGTACGATCTAAAATTATATGTAATGACAACAATGTATGGTAAAGTGTTCAAAAGTTTGGAAGGTGTGAGATATAGACGGACAAACAGACGGAAAAATGAATGAATCCATTAGTTTTCCGTTGTTCGTTCAGAAGGTAGAGATACCTTAAAATGACGTTTACAGGGGGAGAAGGCAAAAGTATTTAAAATGATGGTGCGTCTGAATTCCACCTCCAGTTCTATAATGCTTAATCACAGTAGGATGTGAAAGTTAATCTTATTCTTCAGGGTTTTGTTATGAACTGACAAATCTTTGATGGTAACATTATAGATAAACGAACAACGTGATATTTCTACTTTTCGTTTTATAAAATTGAATATTTTTAAAAGGAAAGAATGTGAAACTGGTATTATCAGTATCTAATAATGCCTGTAAGCATATTTTAAGTTAGCCTAGCGGTTGTTGGCCTATTATTGTGAGCGTTTGGCTTTTTTTTTTTTAAATCTGCTTTACGTCTCTTTTTAACATCGAGGTCTTTAGAGACGGGAAAGGATGGGGGGCAAGGATGGGGGCAAGGAATGGGAAGGAATTCGGCAATGGCCTTTTGAAGGAAGCATCCCGGCATTTGCCTGGAGTGATTTGGGGAAACCATGGAAAACCCAAATCTGGATGCCCGGACGGGGATTCGAACCGCCGTCCTCCCGAATGCGAGGCGAGAACGCTAACCGTTACACCGTCCCGCTCGGTTGAGCGTTTGGTGTGGCAAACTAGAGTACAAGTGAAACTAACCTTGTTGACTTTCTTCTACCTCTTCTAATACCTTAAATATTTTCTGTCTTCAGGAAAGCTTCTGTCTTCTTGTCTTGTGAGTTAAATATTAATGTAAATAAGTCATATCTGACATTACCTCCATTAGTTACGATTGGTTATACGAGCATAGAGAAGGTCAGGGAGACTAGCTGATATTTAACTGTCCTAATAGGTGGTATAGACGACTAACTGGTAAAGAATCCTATTTATTGATTTCTGAGAACAACATGGTACAGTCGATAATATGATCTGCAAAGATAGCATCTATGGAATTATACTGGTAAACTGAATGAATATACTATAGAACTGAATGGCTGAATGATGGTCTGAATAACAAGCTAGTGATTGAATAGAATGCACCGCCTACATAGCGGTTAGAATAAGCTTCAGTCCCAGCTGGTAGTTACTCCACAGTATCTCGAAGACTTCTGGAGAAAATAAGAACGAATAATGTGTTTGAGCCTCCGAGGCAGAGTTCCATTCAGGTCAGCACCGAGCAGACTGGTTCAACAGGTGGTCAATAACAGCAGTTCTATGCACACACATGCTACGCGGAGCCTGTGCCTGGTTATAACTAGTTCATGATACACAACTGAAATAAAAAAAAAACATTTACATTTGTAATTACTACTTCTCCCCAATAAAACCATAAGGTTAAAACTACCCTTACATTATACCCGAAATAGCCTCAAAATAAGGGTTAATATCATCTAGAATTTCCCTAAAGGAAAGTACGAGGCGCGTCCAGAAAGTAAGTTCCGTTTAAATTTATCTCCGCTGCAGCGCTGCGATTGCAGTTCCGCACATGCACTGTAGACGATGTGTATCAAGGGGAAGAACGTGCACCATTTGGAGATCGCTGTCAGTTACGTACGCTTTGTTGTGCTTGTTTGAAATGTCGGCGTTGATTGAAAATCCCGCCGCCTGTGAAATCAGGTCTGTGATTCGGTTTCTGAACGCGAGGAAAGTGAAACCAAGTGAAATTTATCCGCAAATTTGCGATGTTTACGGACCAAATGCGATGAGTGATTCGATGGTGAGAAGATGGGTCCGACAGTTCAATGGCGGGCGTAGTGATGTGCACGATGAAGGACGAAGTGGGCGTCCACCTTTGGTTACAGAAGAACTGGCAAGACTTTCATCTGTTCTTACATCTCAAGTCTTTCCTTGGCGGTCATCACTTCACCAATGACGACGAGCTGAAAGAAACTGTTTCCAACTGGTTGAAGACACAGGCGGCAGATTTCTATGAAGAAGGTATACAAAACCTGGTGCCACGCTATGACAAATACCTGCAAAATTTCGCCAGTTATGTGGAAAAGTAGTTTAAGAGTTGTAGAATTTTGTGCAGTAAAAATTTCTTCTGTATCTGTGTACAATTTCATTTTATTACCAAACGGAACTTACTTTCTGGACGCGCCTCGTATTAAGCATGAATCACAACAGAGAAACCGGTGGGGCAACTACTTAGTATATTACCTACGTCGGTTTGGAAAGCTGAATAGAAAAAAAAAATCAGGAGATTTTAACAGATTCTTTATGTTTCACGATACTTGATTATGAATACCAGGTGGCGAAAGAATTGATCATTTTGCTTACGGCTTTACGCCTCGTCGACGTCGATGTCGTTAGAGGCGGGAAAGGACGGAGGACAAGGAACGCGAAGGAATTCGGCCATGGCCTTTTAAAGGAAGCATCTCGGCATTTGCCTGGAGTGATTTGGGGAAACCACGGAAAACCCAAATCTGGATGCCCGGACGGGGATTCGAACTCACGTCCTTCTGAATGCGAGGCCAGAACATTAAACGTTTACCCACCACTTTCGATCGAATTGCTTCTTGAAAATTTGAAGTGTAAATATCTTGGCATAACATTTTATAACAAACTCGATTGGGTAAGTCTCATCGAACAGGTAGTAGGGAAAGGTTTCAGAATACTTCACTTGTTAGAGAGAGTGTCGAGGGGATGTAGCATTTTTTTTAATTAATATTATTTAAGGCATTCGGCCTTTTAGCCATTCAGCCAGCAACTGTGTTTCTTTTTTTTTTTCGTCTTTGTTTCTCAATTGTGTCTGTACATTCTTGTGTTATTGAGGATTACAAGTGACAGGACAACACAGGACAAACACAACACTTAATTAAAACCACACATGCCCTGGGCCGGACTCGAACCGGCGACCTCTGCAACGTGAAGCCAGCTCGCTAGCCACGCGCTACCGGGGTCGGCAAGGGATGTAGCAGTGAAGTAAGGAAATTGGGTTACAAAACTTTGGTCATACCATTGCTTGAATATGGTGGTGTAGAATGGGACTCACATTTTGGGTATCAAATACAGGAATCGGAGGGTGTGAAAAGAAGGACTGCTAGATTTGTCTCTGGAAATTATCGCAGAACACATTCAGTAACTGATATGATAAAGGAGCTAATATGTGATTCGTCGGAAGACGGGAATATGGTAATGAGAAACATGTGTTAGGTGACAAGGTCCCTTACAATTTTTGATGAATATGTTTGCAAAAATTAAATATTATTCTTGCTCTGTTGATACAAATGTGTTAAAGTTGTGTGTAAAATAAAAGCTATGTGAATATTGGAGTGCTGGAATATCTATGAACAGTGGCCGTCTAAGACAATGAATATCTTTGGACAAAAGAAAAAGAAGAAGAAGAAGAAAAAAAGGAGATTATTATGGCGAGGGGTGCTAGAATGTAAGCGATAGAGAGGATATGGTGGTAAGAAAACGGAACGTAGAAGTCGGTTATTCTGTAGTGTAATGTAAAGAAGTTTATTCTATACCAAGTGCTTAATAGTAAAATTGCTTTCGAGTGTTTTCAAATGATTCTGACGTGATATATGTATTATTTTGTTCTGAGATGTGAAATAATATAATGTGGCGACTTCTATAGCTAGTATTTCAGCTTGACGACAGGCATATTATACATCAAGAAGAGGTATAGTTAAGTGCTCATACCAGCAAGAATAAAGCAGGTAACTTACACATGAGAGTTTAGAAGGCGCATACTGCTGATGAGACGTAGAAAACAGAGGTGCATGGAAGGGAAAAGATGACCATGACCACGAGCTGGCACTCGATTTCAGGCATAAAGGAAAATTTTCTTTCGTAGGTAAAGGGGCAGGGATTGGAATAAATTACCAAGAGACATCATGAATAATTCAACAAAAACGCTAAAAGAATCAAAGGTTGAAATTAGTAGAAGGCAAAAGCTAGTTGGAAATAGAAAGGGGAGAAATGGACGTGTAGGGAAATTTTCACCAGAGCAAGTGCTCCATCGCAATGAAATTAAACTGCTACAGAACTTCGTCAGTGTCCAGGACGTGCAGGAAAATGAAATTTAAGGTGGAATTTTCCATTGTTGTTCCGATTTCCTCCTACAGAGTGGTTCTGTTTCCCCGTCCGCAGATACGTCTTAGGAGTGGAAACTTCCGATAATGGTGATATCTGGTCCAACAGGTTGATGGCGACTTGCAGCTCCAAGGTTGACTTCCATCAGCTGGCTTGGTTCCAATACCAGCTTTAACTTTTTCGGCATGAGATTGGTGTGCTGGGTCCGATACTGAGCTAAATTTATCATCCAGAACCTAACGCGGAATACAACTCATCAAAGCTACCTTAAAGAAAGAAATAGTCCATCTTTACTTTTATACGCAACCATTAAGCGTTTACTTTCGAATAACGAGTCTTAAACTAATTATTATTAATTTACTTTAGGTTAGTACGTTTATTTGGTTATTTCCAGCCAGGACGAGAACATCTTACGTCTCCTTTTAAACTTAAGTGATTTATAGTAATATACGAAAGAACAGTTTATACTACCTTATTTTGCTGTACACAATTATACTTCCAAATACACGTCAATTATGTATTCAGCTGTAACTTTGCTATTTAAACCAAACACAAATTTTATTTCACAACTTTTCATACTTATTCGAAAACTAATTACAGCTTCCACTTCTGCTTGACTTATTCGTCCGCCACAGTAATAAAGTTTATGAGCTGTGACTATAAAATAACAAAACTAACGTAGTAAGAAAATATATGTTTTGAATTTATACATACCTGGTTATGATCACCTTCAATATACACTCATCCTCTATTCCTACAATGTACCATACGACTTTTCCATTGTTTGAAACAGTGCTGGAAGCCTTATTCTGTGAGTTCCTTCATAATGCATGCAGCTTTTATTAACACAGTTTTGATGGACAGAAATCTTATTCTTTTTACTGCAGATTTTATCTAGGGAAGCAGATAAAAGTCACATGATGCAAGGTCAGGCGAATAATGTGGGTGACCTAACACTGGTATGTACTTAACTAGAAACGTCTTCACAGACATCGCCGAATGGACCGGGGCGTTGTCTTGTAGACCCATGACTTGTTCATTTACAATTTGGATCTTTTATTTTTTACGGAGTTGAGCAAGAACTTTAATGTTAGTTAGCTGACGGTCAGACCGAATCAGTTCACCGACTTTTTCAATATTTTCATTCGTTTATGACGTGGAAGGATAGCCGGGGCGTGAATCATCTTCAGCTTCTTCAAGGGCGTCTTGGAAGTGCTTAAACCACTCAAAAACTAGCGCACGAGATAAACACACTGCCATATACTTCTTGTAATGAAGGATAATTCTCAGTAGCGTTTTTTCCAAGGTTTCATGTGAAATTTCACTACAATTCGTTGCTCTGTTATCATTTTTCCGGCGTACCCTTGACAACGCTGGCCAAAAGGTAGCGGCCAATTCTTCAACCATCAGGAAAAACGATAATCGGCTATCTTCAAAGCCAAAATTGTAACTTGGGGAGAGGAGAGTCTGAGGACGTTTTTCCTGCAGAACAAAACAACGGCTCCTATATAAATGAAGGCCACCGCCAGACTGATTTATTTACAGACACGAGAGGCGCTGCATTCGAAAGAGAAGGCTTCACGTTACTCATCTGTCAGTGGTTAGCCTTTGGCGCAGCCATAATACTTCTGTAGAAGCATCAGTCTCGTTATTTTATAGCCGCACCTCGTATACAAGTCAATTGGTTTTTCTGTTTACAGTGCAAGTAAATGTTTTATAATTTTTGCAGCTTCATCCACGCTGCGCCCACATTTTTACGCCTTTCTAGGCTTCTTTTCTCTTATAATAATTATTCCTTTTCCTAAAATCTAAATCGATCAGTTACTCCTTGCCTTCAGAGATACTGGTGCAACAGGGTTAGTATTGTACATTTATAATTCGTGATAAAAATAAACAAATAAATTCTATATTTATAATTATTAAGATATGACTGCTTTAGAAGGAGAATGATGACGTGAACAGTGAATAATACCGCTTAATAATTAACTCAAAATAGTTTAGAAACTCACGGTTGTTACAAAGAACTAAAACCGTGAGTGAAATGTATAGCTCAAGCTGAAACCTCAAATTTCTGATTATAGACTTCGAAATCACGTACACGTTGTGAAAGCAACAAACAAACGAAACGTGCAGAATATAACTTTGGGCAATGTGAGCTCAACGCTAGAAATATGTGAGAGCTTAGTAATTATGGAGCAGTGTGGAGGGAAAGCAGTTCTTGGACTACTGTCTAATTTTAGAGTAGATTCGGGCGTTTTGAACGAGTAGGCAATTGCATAACCAGGGCCTCTGGCGTGTCGAGCAGTTAGAAAGTGGGTGAACTGAGTGTGCTCGTGTAAATGGAACCATTTGTGGTCCCTCGTTGCCGGAAAACGCAACACCCATAGGAAGCGAGTAATTAGCTTTCTCCGTACCACATCACACGCCAGAATTCGAAAATCCGTAATACCACTAACATGTAGGGTTCATCACAGTGTGCTTCACAAACAAAATTACAGTCCAGATATGCTATTACACATATACGATGGGTTACCCAAAAATAACTGGAATATCATTGCCGTGGGTGGAGCGTTTCTGCCGTTGGGCGATTATGGCGAAACTCATTGTCAGTTCAGTGCCGCATATGTTGTCGAAATGGCTTATTCTGTTAACCTGCAGTGCTTGTTTTAGCTAGCACTGTTTTGTCATTGTTTCGTTTTTGATGATGGCAAGTTTAAGTGAACAAAGTGCAGTTGTGTAATTTTGTTTTCTACTCGGTAAAAATTTTGCTGAAAGTTTTAATGCTCAAAATAGCTTACAAAGATGACGCTATGGGAAAAAACTCAGGTGTACAAGTGGTTCACTCGGTTTTAAAATGGCGATATGTCAATTGATGACAAACCTCAATCTGGACGTCCATCAACTGCCCGAATCGACGAAAATGTTGAAAAAATTCGAGAGCTTGTGCTCTCAGACCGTCGACAGACAATTGATCAACTGCCAGAGATTAGTGGGTTATCTTAGCGCTCGGTTCAGCGAATTTTAACCGAAGATTTGGAAATGATTTGTGGCAGACAGGAGATTGGTTCTTCCACCAAGACAATGCACCTGCACACACACTCTCTGTTAGGCAGTTTATGACTAAAAATGACGGCTCAGCTGCCCCACACACCTTACTCACCTGACCTTGCTCCGTGCTACTCTTTCTTATTTCCACGCATGAAAAGGGGCTTGAAAGGACGCCAATTTGACAACATTAAAGAGGTCAACAAAAAAACGAGGGAGGAGCTGTAAGCCATTTTTAAAGATGACTTTAGAAAATGTTTCAAACAGTGGAAGCACCGGTGGGACAAATGTATTAGTTGTACATAATAGAAATTATTTTGAAGGGGATAAGGTTGTTTTGTAAAAAACTGAAAATGTATAGCTATTAAAAATAATTCCTTTTGTAAAAACTATAATCTGCTTTGTCGATTTGGTCTGCGTGTACTGTATTTATAATAGATAATCAATTTTTGGGGGGTCTTTACATCTCGTTGATGTCGTTAGAAGCTGGAGAGGATTGGAACAAGGAACGGGAAGGAATTCGGCAATTTCCCTCCGAAGCAACCATGCAGACTTTCATATGAAGTGTTTTGTGAAAACTAAGGAAAATCGAAATCTCAATAGCCGGACGGGAATACGAACCCACGTCCTTCTAAGTTCCAGGCGACAGTGTTACAGCTAACTCACCGGCTCAGTTTCATGCACAAGGTTCAAAACGTTCATTTAAATTTTTGTTGTATTATTAAAAAAATTAACACAAAATAATCCAGTTTAGTAGGTCGAGATCCAGTAAGTTAATGATCCAAATAAAAAAAAAACTGTAACATTATGACACTCTTCAAATTGCGGATCAAAAAAATTGACTTTATGCCTAAATCAATCAATACTTCTTTAAAAAACAAAAAGGTTGAAGTGTACCGCGAGTAGGTTAGTTAAAATGCACAATTTAATTAAGAAAATTAATATCCAAATAAACATCTATAATTAGCCCTGAATTGAGCGCCTTAAATTGAAGTGTTCCCTATGCGAGGGAAGCTACTTCTTGATCCTATGACTCTGATCTTCAAAATTACAGCAATATTTGAAATTATGAAGACTAGTAATTGATTATAAAGTCAAATAATATAGTTAATGACTGAATAGGAACTGCCGCAGCACACTGAGGCAAGTTTTGATTCGGCATTTGGCTGTTCAGCTGCGGTGTCCACGTGGATATGAAGTACAAATGCCTGTCTGTGAGACGACATTGCCATCCCACCGGCCAGTCCAAATCTAAGCCAACTCTGTTTCCCTTGTCATGCTACAGTGTGCTCCTATCCCAGCCTATAGCAATGGTGCGCGCGTAGTTGTCCTCTCATTTGCTCCCCTCATGGAAAATAAATATAACAGTTTATAACGTCGTTAAGGGAGCGTGCACAAACTAAGTGGCTCGGTCCAGGGGGGGAGGGGGGGTTGGCTGGAAGGCTACGATAGGGTACGTGGGGGAAGGGGAGGGGGGGTTTCCTAGCTAGGACACGTAGCCTTCCTTTAATAACATTTTTCACAGTTAAAATGAGGAACATAACACACAACAGCATGTGAATATTTATTTCCCTCAGTTAATTATCTCCTTATCTAATTTACAATCGTCTGACAAGAGAAAACAGTACAAAATGTCTTCTGGAATCAAAAGGGAAAAAAGCTACGTGTTACGCGGGAGGAGGGGGAGGGGAGAGGCAAACACCACATAGGGCTACGTGGGGGGAAGGGGGGTTCACAGGAGGCCAAAATGGAGCTACGTGGTTTATGGACGCTCCCTAACAAACGTTGTCATTCGGAAGATTCCCACTATGGCGATCGCTGCATACGTAAGGTTTCTTTTAAATGGCAGACAATTGTTGTCCGGTCGTCCAACGCGAGCATGATTCTACTGAAAGTACACTCCGAGTCGTTTATGAGGGGCAGTAAATTTCTTGTCCTAATGGCAATTTCGCTCAGGCATTCCACACTCCGGGAGACAGTTCCTGCACTTAACATCGGTATCTTTGAAACTCATATACAAAGCCGCTTAGGTTTAGCGCCGAGGAATGCAGGTAAAAATATATACCTTGAAATTTACCGTACCCGAGAATGTATTACGAGGTTCGAAAATCCAATTAAATTTTACAATGCATTTTTTTTTGCAATTGTAGTAATTGTCCTACAAAGCCATTCACTGTAAAATTTCTGCTCTGAAAGATTGAACTTTTAAATAGAAGACATGCACGGGCCGTTTGGTGCTAGTTATTTTACTGGTTTTGCAAATAAATGAATAATCACATTTTAATGAGGTATAAAAGTCTTAAAATTCAAATTTTCATTAATTGGTAATAATATAAAATCAGGAAATCGGTATTGAGCGTAGATAGATCTCAATTTCAGTCGGTTATGGGTCAGAACTACTTTTTGGATAAATGTAAGGACTAAAGTTTGTTAGCTCAGTAGGTTGCGGCGCCGTGATGGTGTTCTTAAATTGCTCGAATCGTGGTGCTGGAAGAAATTTCCATCACGATTTGGCCGACAGTATAGAAGAGGGGTTGGTACACAATTCCTAGATTGTGTACCGAAGGTGTGGGCTAAATCCCAGACATCTCTGCAGTGAGTACTGTTGATCGTGATTCGTCACTCGGATGGGGACGTTGAGCCTGCCACCCCTTCGTGGCGTCTTTCGGAAGAGTAGGCCTGAATGGGACGGCACCACGTTTCACCCTCGCCATTCTTCATCTCACATTTCATACAATACAAACCTCTACACGTAACACACTCACTATCACAGTCATCCACACTACAATAGTAAATACGAACACACACTGGGGAAGCAAACGGACAATAACCCCAGATATCTTCTCAAGAGAGTTCTCCATGGTAACCGCCTAGGCCTGGAATGAGGCATGGCATCGTAAGAAAAAGAATAATGCAGTAAGAACAAAGAACAGCCATCGTTACATAAAAGTTTAATTTAATTTCTTTTGGTGTTCATCCCATAAGTTACTTTTAATTATTCGTCTCCTCTTAGAAAAATCAGAGAATTACTTGTTAGCGTCTGTGTTATTTCGATGCGTGATATTGCGTAAATTATCTTTAGTCTCTATTAGTTACTGGAAACATCATCCTCTGTTTATTTTTTGACGTATAAGATTCTCTTTAAATATCATAACTTCAGGTCTGCTCTTTTAATTTACAAATTACAACTTTTGTGATGATATTTGACTAGTCTTTTAGAAAATTTTGGTGAGATGTATTGTGATCTGATTGTCAGCAAATACATCTCAGTGAACACGTTTTTTTATATATAAAGTTTTGACTTAGTCTTGACAAAACTTCTTACCATTCGTTTAACAAATCGATATGTGTAAAACAGGCAGAAGCCTGGACAGAAATCAAATGTAACATTCGGTTTCTTATTTCTGCCCTCACATTCTCAACGTATGATCGGTAAAAAATTGTAGTGATGCCTCTGTACAAAATTTAAATGGGAAATACAGAATGTTCTCAACATGTTTCTTTCCCCAGAGTCCATATTTCCACCATGGTTTTTTTCCCCACAAACTCAGTGGTTTAGGCCTGTTTTTCTCAACCTGCGGTCCGTGGAAGAGGGGACAGATGGTCCGCATGCAGTATATTAAAAATTTAATTCAATTGAATAACAAAAAAAGATAAAAATTGTTCATAGGTACAGTACGCTTACGGAATACGTCTACAAGAGAATACAAGCCAACAGCTTATAAACCGAACTTTCTGAATGAATATTTCAAAGACCAGGGAAAATTTTTTAGTTCCAGGTCTCAACGATATGATTGCAACTTTACGATAGTGAAACAGGTTTCCAGTTGGCATAAAAAAAGAACGGCGTTCCTTTATGTATTAAGTTAATTCAATGTAAGCTTCACGGTTGTTCAGCCGGATAGCGTCAGAAAAACACAGCGTTTCGACAGTTGACTCTGCTGTCTTCATCAGGTGCGGAAAGCTTCAGGTGTTGTAAGCTAGAAGTCACGGCCTGTTTTATGAGGCCCTTATTATAGGTGTTAGCCTTAACAGAGCGAGGTATATATTGATAACAAGTGTTAGGTTCGGGTAATAAAATACACATGGGTAAAATTTAGTTGCATGTTAGTGGTTTTAATATTTTACTGATCTTGGGATTGAAAAAGGTTGGGAAACGCTGGCGTTCTTTCTGATGTAGTGTGAATAAAGTATGAGAATGAATCACTTTTCACTGAGCTGTTGAATGTTAAACGTTTCATCAAAGAAGCATCTGGGATGCATGTTGTTCTTTTCCCAAGATTTACTATTATATTTAGATTTCTTGTGACAATTAGTCAACATATATTCAGCATTATAAGAGGTGTCCTCTGTAGTTGCCAAAATGTTTAATGTCATCCTTAAGAAATAGTCATGTAACTCTCGCTTCATCACAGTTTTTAGACAGTTAGTCATGGTTAGAGGAATAGTTCATTATTAGATTTTATTTGGAAAAGGGGGTAAGGTTTTATGGATAATTGCTGAGAGAGAATGTATTCCACAAAAGTGATTTTGGGATACTGGATGCTCGCATCAAGAATAAAACCCATAACTATTGGATTGCTGGAGCTCAAAGTCACAATTCGAGATTTAGTACTAAAAATAAACAAATAAAATTGTATCACTGGATCAGCAGCTTTCTCCTTTCAGATATTTCGTTTCAACAAAAAAGTTTTCATGTTAAAACACAGCGTTAACATAATTTTGGAATGAAACTGAAATCTTTGTTTTAAGAACGGATATCTCAGTAACTCTAAGATACTTCGATGGCCTAAATTCGTCCCAGTAGCCCCAGCTACTCTGAGCGTATCCAAATTAAGAAAGTGCTTTCTTTAATGTTAAGTGTGCTGAAGTGGTGAGTATTACGGCACAGCCCTGAGTGGAGGACATGCTAATGTGACTCCGAGTAAACATACTGAGTGAGGGACGTTACCTCAGACATGACAATCTCTACTCAAGGTTGTTCGACATCTCCTCACTACTACGGCTTGGTTTCTTCATGGTCCCGTGACCAAAATCAGATCTCTTACGTAATGACGTCTCTAGAAATACATAAACAGTCAAAGTACTTAACAAGCGAGATACTACTTTACGTCCATTACGCTTTCCACTGTCCTCAACGTTTCGACAGCAGTCTAATCCTCTTCAGGAGTACAACTTTCTGCTGAGTCTACTCGAGATTGACGCTGTATCCATGACGGACGCTACGTAACGCATCGTTGAGTATTTTACAAAATAAAAATGGCAAAATCTTTTGTAATATATCTTTTTTATTTTTTTTTCTATAAATCTTCTTTGAGACAGGGTTATATCTCAGTTTAGGAATTGATAATACCTTTTAATCTTTCAGCCAACTTGGAACCTAGGAAGTAGCTTCGTGCCTTATTTTATTTATTTTCTTTCCTTTGTTTCCATTATTTCTTTATCCTTTCACTGTGTTTTATCTTCTGTTCATACTGTTGCTTCTACACTTTCACCCTCCAATTCTCTGATTTTCTTTTAGGCCTGTTCATGATTACTCCTTTTTTAAAATTCGTTTTTGTTATTTAATTTTTCACTTAGGTCATCCGGGGAACTGGTTTTGGTTTTTTGTGAACTAATTTAAATTCATTATTTATTCACGAAGCAAATAATTTACATAGTGTTATTTTTTAATATAGTCTCCCTCCTTTCCAATGCACTGGCGACATTTATCCATTAGCCCACATAACCCTTGATTTCCTATTTGTTTCATTATTTTCGGATACCGAAAATGCGATTTGACATACTCTGAACAATCTCTGAAAGCCTCATTCCTAGGATTGCTAACTTATTTGGGAAAAATTTATATTTATATTTGGAACAGGCTAAAAATGTTCAAAAAAAAGTATTTTCAAATTTAGGTATTTATTGTCTGTTAACACATATTTTCTTTGTACTTATGGAACTATCTACTCATTTTTGATTTCCTTTCAAAACATGTTAACGGATACCATGTTCTAATTCTAAATTTATAAATCAGTGAACAACTATTTTTTAATTAAATTTAAGGACACTCTGTTTCTCTCTTTCTCCATTTTGCATTGATTACTCTTTCAGTGAAAGCTGAAATAGCACGAAGAGGAGCTGGTAGGAAGCCATTACTTGTATATTTGTAAAATTATCAAGTTCCTTTTCAAGTTCAAGTGTTATGTCGTGGATCTGTGATTTCTTCCACCTCCCCTCCCCTCCAATCACAAAATATTGATTCAAGTGTGCGTTCCGTTTAGTCGTAAGCACTAATATTGTACGTCATTTGGAAACTGATCACCTACAAGAACATTCCGTTCCATGAATTGCATATTTTATCAGAAATAAAGTATTTCTTCATACGTTATGGGTAGGATAAAGTATATCGGCCAAAAATAAAATATTTTACTTTATTATAAAGTGTGGCTGACGATCCTCTTCACTCCGTTCTTACAAAGGTCCGATATGTGTTTAACTGAATTTAATTGTTTTAAGCAGAGCCACTCTCAAACATTAAGAAAATAACTCCTAAGAAACTGTATAATTAGATACACCCAATTAAAATTTCCGCTGAAGTCATCAGAAGCAGTTACAGCCAGCGATGTAAGTTAGTGCGGTCAAAAAGTTATTTAATTACAAGACAGAATGTCACGAGTTCCTTCCCATATAGAGATACTGATAGTTTCTTTCTTTTTCCTTTTCACTCAATAAAATAATAAAGACTTCTGTTACGCAAACGAGATGTGTGACGTAAAAACTGTGTATGTTTCTGCAATTAATCTTCCGTTAAACTCTCTTTAGCACAAAGACGTTTACTTGCCAAACGATCCTTAACAACTGACTGATAATCTGTGTTATAAGGGGATCTGAAAATAATGAAATCGTAAAAATATTTATGCTGCTAATAATGATTTCTACATTCATATTGATTCGAAATATCAGTACGAGTTTGTAAGTTTAAACATACATTTTTCCATTTCTGTTTTCATTTGTTGCATTAAGACAGGTGATATTCCTGCTTCTTATGGCTTTACGTCTCGTCTACGTCGAGGTCATTAAAGACGGGAAAGGGCTGGGTGCAATGAACGGGAAGGAATGCGGCCGTCGTATTTTTGAAGGAAGCATCCTGGTATTCGCCTTGAGTGATTTGGGGAAACCATAGAAAACCAAAATCTTGATGCCCGGACGGCGATTCGAACCCGCGTCCTCCCGAATGTAAGGCTAGAGATTTACCACACACCCACCACGCTCATTGGTGTTCCTGCTGGGGAGTGAACTATGATATTCTGTTTTCTAACACAGATACTTACCGATTGCGTTGAGGAAGAGTTTTTGTTGTAATTGTTGCATTTCAATTGCTAGCGGCTTAAATGAACAATTTCCGCCCCCTCACAAAATATGGCGTACCTAGTTACACAGCTTTATAGGAGTTATTTTTCAATGCTGGAAACTGATCTTGCATGAAACAAGTAAAACAATTTCTTGTTAAACGCTCGACACTTGGTCAAACAATTTTTTAAGCTTTCAAAGAAATTTACTTTCAACTTTCATTTCTCCACTTACACCTGTCAAACAAAAATCCTGTTGCAGAAGGACTAAAATGGGTAGTACTCGTTTCTCCTATAGTACTACCAATTCGTGCGTTAGTTTTTTTTTCGCTCGTCTCTAAATACAACTATCAACTTGAACGACACTCGTGCGAAAGTTACCAGGTCAGAATAAATGTTGATACAGTTTAGTTTGGGTGGGCTTAAGGCAATGGTGCAGATACGACAGGTCAATTGATAACACATCCGATTAGTATTTATTACTGTACAATAAATGGTTATGAAATCGTATATCTGCTTAGAAAATGAGTCATTTTCGTTAGAATATTCCGGTACTACTTGAAGCTGATTATTTGCATAATTGTCTCTTGGTCTAACCGCAATGACACAAATGTACGTTTCTTTGTCGCTGGCAGACATGGCATTATCACTGCGTCGGATATAAGTGAGGAAACGGATATTTCATTAATTTGTGCTAAGCTCAGCGAGGGAGAGAAACTTTTGGCTCACGATCCACGATTACCACGGTGCAGGGTACCAAAAATGTAATCATCCCTCTAAGGGTGAACAGGTGCAAATTTGGTTAAAGTCACGGTGATTCATTACCTGTTGGCGTCATTAGAGACACTAGACAGTGAGTGTCAAGTCTATTAATGTCGCTTACGAATAGTTGTTTACATTTGTTTGCACGGTCGATTTAAACTTAATAAGATTAGGGGAGAATTTGTTCAAAGTGGAATGAAAATGTGTTTGAAGAAACACTCTTGCGTTTTACTGATAAAAGTAATACGACATGTCTCTCTGCTTTCTTGCTGTGTGAATTTATAGATTCTCCTCATGAGCAAATGCTTGCTAAGACAGTGAATGGAATTTATGCTATACTTTTTTTTTTTTTTTTTTTTGAACCGTTTGTCAACAGGAACTGAAAGTAAGATTAGACCTATCGACAATATCCACCTCCGAAAAACCTCATTTTAAACTGAAACAACAGGAATTTTTTAAAATATAATATGGGACATAGATTGCTAATGGAGATGCAGCAACCTTTTTTTAAAAAAAAGTGTTTGTAGCACCTTAAAATATTGGGTAATGTCACTTTAACTTAAGGAACGTCATAGAATAATAGTACTAATGAAAGATAGAAGCATATAATCACTATCAATAAATACCATTAAAAGGATAGTTTGTCATAATGTCATTTCTGTAACGCTGACGTAAGACACCCGGCCTTCTTTGGCGGGTTAAAACGGCAAGAGATGATACTAGCAAATCGAAGTTATGCTCATTTCTTAATTACAATTTTATTTAGATAAGCATTGCGAAAAAATCAATTTTCAGAGCACTGAACGAATATAATATGTTTCGTTTAAATTATCATATTAATTATTGGCTGCTATCGTCTATTTATATTCGTTCCATGTGAATGATTTCGTTATATACTTTGATCACTGTTATAGTAAGAAATAGCTAAGAAATATGGGATCTTATTTATGTCGTGTTTCAGGATAAGAAGGCACGAGGAATTGCGTCGAGCGTTATTTTATAACAATTCTATTTGGTTAAGCGACTGCGGGGAAATGACTTGCCAGAATTTATTCAGAAAATCATTGTTTGACGGGTTTAACGATAGTTTAGACATAATGAACTAATATGGAAGTCCTTTGGGTATTGTGTTGGGACCATTGCTATTCATTATTTTAATGAATGATTGTTGATCGTTTGCTATCAGATGTTAGATTATTTGCAGAAGACATAATGCTAAATAATAGGACCAAAACGGTAGAGGACTGTAAACAGCTGCAGGGTGATCTGGACAGGATATCTAGCTGGGATAGTAAACATGGGATGAAGATAAATGCCACGAAGAGTCAGCTTATTAGGGACACAGATAAAAAAAAACTGAAGGCTGATTATAATTATAAGTGATGAAAGAATTACTTGTTAAAGACCTGAAATGAAAATACCTCGGCATAACATTTGCTAACAAGCTCAACTGGGCAGGACACATTGGAATGGTAATAAGAAAACGTTTCAAAATCCTGCACTTCTAGAGAGTGATGAAGAGATAATCAGAAAAGTAAAGGAATGGATTACAAAATTTCAGACCATTTCTTGAATATTGTAGTGTAGTATAGAACACACATTTTAAGTATCAGATAAAGTACTTGGAGGGGATGCAAAGAAGGGCTGCTAGATTTGTCTCTGGAAATTACCGCAGAACACAATCAGTAATGGGATTCATTGGAAGACGGGAGGAGGGAGAAGAGAGTCATGGGAGTGTACAAGGCGTATACTGGTGATGAGGCGTGGAAAGATGTTGGTGAAAGATTTAAGAGAGGTGCATGGATGGTAAAAGATGACCAGGACCACAAATTGGTATTCAATTTCAGGCATAAGGATGTGAGAAGATTCTGTTTCGTTGGTAAGTGGTTCAGCGATTGGAAAAAGTTACTGAGAGAAGTAATGAATAATTTACCAAAAACGTAGAAATAATTTAAAGTTGAAATATGCATAGGGGAAAAGTAGGTGAGAACAGGAAAGGGATAAAGAGGGTGTGTAGGGAAATTAAAATCGCAGCGTACGCTCCATGGCAATTAAATTAAATTAAATTGTCTATAGAATTTTGTTAACTGTTATTTTATTAGGCAAGTAATTGCAAACTAAAACAACAATTAAAATTATTCTATCACGTAAGTTATGTTTTTAGTGTTTTTAGCTTTCACCTGTAGAATCTAGTTAAATATACTGTTAAGGTTTGGGAATTTCACGTAATAATCAAAATGGAAGCAGAAAAATTGCACAAAACATCAGACAACGAGACCATAATCAGGCAAGAGTGTTCTCCGACACAGTGGACATTATCTTTTAATCAAGAAACATTGTTTTGACCCAAACATTAAGGTAATTATTCGTTAATTTCGATTGTATGTTATCGATTGACCGAGCGTGATGGGTGAGTGATAACGTTCTGGCCTCGCATTCTGGAGGACGTCGGTTTGAATCCCCGTACGGCCATTCATATCTGTGTTTTACATTGTTTCCTCGAATCACTCCAGGCGAATGGCCATGGGCGAACTCTTTCCCGTTCCTTGCCTCCAGCTAATGGTTTCGACGTCAACGAGGCAAAAAGCCATAAGCAAAAAAGAAGTTACCAATTGCTTCTCTGGAAGCAAGGCCTCAGCGTTGGCCCAGATAGTCCAGGGTCGCCCAGACTCTGGCCCTGGCCTCTGACAGACAGATTATGCATGCGTGCTGCCGCCTTGTACTACGTCATAATGCCGTGATGGTGCACTTAAGGTTTTGTTTCTCGTATACACTCGTTACTTTTCTTATAGGACGACAGACTCTAATAGAGAAGGCGCTGAAACGAGATGCAGGTGTAACGTTTAAATACTAGAAATGACGTTCTAGAAACCCTTCAACTTGTACTGCTGGGGGAAACGTCCACTGATAAAGAAAGACCTCAAATTATTGGCGTGGTTGAAGTAACATCTCTTTTACCGGTATTTTATGATTTCTTTTCTTTTTCTTTTTTGCTTATATTTTTGTTCATCGTCAAAGTCAACATCAATAGGCGCGTAAAGAATTGGAGCAAGGAAGCGGAAGGAATTTGGCGATGGCATTTTGAAGGAACCAATAAAACATCCCGAGATTCGCCTCTAGCGATTTGGGGAAACCATGGAAAACTGTAATCTGGATGTTCGGATGAGGGATCAAACTCGCTCGGAAACAAATTTTCAATCGATATTTGTTCTCGTAAATGTACTACAATTCCGAACCGAAGCCGGAGAAGGATGCTTTCGATCAGGGCAATAATTCGTCTGGGAACAAGATTTGTAATATTTGTTTTAATTACGTGCTGTTTACATTCTGGCATCTCGAAATAAAGGTCAATAACGTAAAAAAAAAACATCTAATGTGTATTGTTCTCGTGTGTTGACCGTTCGGTACGCAAATTGTGTATTAATTTTAATTTATTAAAAAAATCAGTAACAATTATTCCTTAAATAGATCTCATTATTTGTTGTCTTTATAATCGTACGCAGACGTCAAATGCAAATAAAATTCAGTTTAAAAATATTAGAATGTGTCTTACGAAAGTTCAAACATTTTCAGAAAAGTGTTTCCACGACATATTTATTATATGATCTGTCGTTTGATGTGTAAGATTTTTTCAACAGCAAAAAATCTGCTGCAGTATGAAAAGTTCTCTTTTTACTAAAACAATAACATCCTATTACTGTAAATTAAAAGAATTTTTGTATCAGTAGATTAGAAAATAAAGGGAGGGTATTAGACTTTTAATAGTTTTTGCAACTCTTAAAAATCGTGAACAAAATAATAATAATAATAATAATAATCATCCTCAACTTTTTCACTGTCGGAAGATTTGCAGTTTTCATTATTTACTCATGAAAATTATCTAACAACAAATTCTTTCGGCTTCCCAATAAATCATTTTTACTCCCGTCATGTTTCCAGTTTTCACTTTATAATGATTTTAAGGGTAGTAAAAATTAAAATATTGCATTGTTACAAAATTTAGTCGTTGAAGTATTCGGGAGTTTTGATATTGTAACACACGTACGTACATACAGACTGATGGGTTATTCCATAACGTTTCAGTCCTCCTGTTAGAAATAAAAGATGACTATTTAGTATCCGTGACAACAGTCGGATGTTGCCATGCAATATCCAACAAAAGCCGAGAAATTTTGCACCGAAATGATTATAGAGGGAATAACGGTCAACCACTACTCGAAGTCTTGTTACCTGTCTCAACCTTTACTTATATCACACATAAATCGCTATTCCACACAATCTCTCGTTACAAATACAGTAATTAACTTTACCTCTTATTGATTTTTCTGCATCCTCCTGGAGTCTTCTGTTATGCATTACATTACGTTATTTTTTATTAACCGTACTCCCTTTTTACCTGAAAAGGAAAATTATACTCCAACTTTTTTTATCTCGTCTACGTAATGAAATTCTTCATCCTTTTGACCAAAATTAATAATTTATAGTTTCACTTGAATACATATCTATTCTACAGCTTAAAATATGTTATATTGCACTAAATTGTCTTTATTATACAGTTATATACCTCTTTATAAATTCGTCGTTTTGACAACTTAGATGTCCAAATCCTCAATATAACATTCTTTGCAGCGCATTTTATGTATCTTCCTTTACATATCTCTCCCTTGTTCCTCTCTTCTGTTTTTATATATAACTTCTCCTCACGTACAAGATGATATCCGCATGTCTACTCAAAAGAACTCAAGAACAACTGGAAAAAAAGATTAGTGACCTTCAAGCAGGTTTCAGACCTGGAAGATCGTGCACAGATTAGATACACAATCTGAAAAGTGTACTGAAATTGATGGCTCTTAGAAATAGACCCATACTGTGCATGTTCCTTGACTTTAAAAAAGCATATTACTCCGTAGACAGGCAATCCTTATTTACTATCTTAAAGGAATTTAGACGACAAAACCAGAAGATTGATAGAACAGACACTAACCTAAACCACAACCAAATTTAATTTCATGGGTGAAATATCTGAACCATTCAAAATTAGAACAGGAGTAAGATAGGGAGATGGGTTGTCACCACTTCTCTTCAATATTGTACTAGATAAAGTAATGACAGAATGGGAAAAATAGCTGAAAGCAGAAAACGTGTGGGCACCCATAAAAATCGGGACTAAAGGACTATACATACCATATATGGCATTTGCTGACGACCTAGCAATCATCACAGACAAAGAAGAAGTGGCCATCAGGCAAATAGAGATCCTCAAGGAATGCACAGAAAAAACAGGATTACAAATTTCATTTAAAAAAAAAACAGAATTCATAGGGAACAAACGAGAAACGCAAAAACTAAGTACAAAATATGGTGAAATCAACAGGGTAAAACAGTTTAAATCTCTAGGCGAAATCATAGAACCAACAGGACTAGAAGGGAAAGCACAGGAAGCAAGAGTACAGAAGATGAAGAAAGCAATGGATTTAGTACAAAATATTTGCAACAAAAAATGTATTTCAGATAACACCAAGACATTATAACATGGTAATTAAGACAACAGTTACATACGCAAGTGAAACATTAGCAATGAACACAAAAAAGCAACAGAACAAATCATGAAAGAAGAAAGAAAAATTATCAGAAAAATCCTGGTACCCAGAGTGAATGAAGATGGACAGTACAGACTTCAAACTATAAAAGCTACAGAGAAAATATAAAACATAGAATCAGACATGAAGTTAACAAGGCTGAAATTTCATGGACTTCTGAGTAGACTTCCGGAGGAAAGAATCTCAAGACAAATTTTAGAATACACACAAACAGTAAAACAACAACCACCTGGATGAAGGAGGTGGATAAAGACCTGAAGTCTGCAGGTGTTGCTAAGGGAGACGTCACAGATCGAGAGATTTTTACTAAGAAGGTGAACTCATGGGAAGTTATTTCAGAGACAAAAAAGGGAAAGTTAACACGCTTCAGGACTGCCGAAGAAAAGAAAACCGTCAGTGAAAGAATGAAAAAATATTGGTCCGACAAGAAGAACATCCCAAAGAGGAACTGAACGCATCCAGTCAGGATTGCTTATCGTACTCCACTATGGGGACATACGAATATAATAACAATAATAATAACTCCTCCTTATCACTGGTTCTACTGTGGCGCGCTTTATTCTTTGCTGGCTAGGCTACTCTAAAACAGTACTATTATTTTTTTATGGTATTTTATGTACATAATAACTACATTTATATACACACTTCCAAGTTGGCGTGATGTATGTCCTTTATAAGAGGAAAAGGTGGTAAAAACGCATTAGAAAATAGTCTTTAAGTTTAGATAAGTATTGTAGATATATGTTTTCTCCAACAGTGAGGTATGTGGTAGTATTCATTTATGCGATCTAATTCGTGCTTTCGTTGGTGCTGCAGCTGTTCCAGCGACTACGGAAGGAGCACCCTGATCGTCTCCAGAAGCTGGAGTTCCTGCCTGGAGACATACAGCAGGAGAACCTCGGTCTCTCCGATGAAGACCTGGCCAAAGTGCGGCGAGATGTTTCAGTCGTCTTCCACTGTGCCGCTACTCTGCGACTGGAGGCCAAGTTGAAGGACGCTGTGCGCATGAACCTGCTCGGCACATGGAATATCCTCCAACTCGCCAAAACGCTGCCCAACCTGAAGGTATGACCAACCACGGTCTCATCCTGAAAGTATTCCTGTCAACTGAAATTTGAACTGAACACTAATTCTTTCACTTCTTAGGGAATCGAAAGTAAAGAATAAAATGTTTGGTATCTCACTTAGTTCTCGAAATTTCATATGTCAAAATTGAGGTGATTAGGTTGAAAATAGCTTGGAAAAATTTCGCTAGCACAATATTCGATGATTAATTCTTCTGTAATTCGACGAGACAAATCGAAAGCATATTTTATATATATATATATCTTAGTTCTAGAGACATCGTATCTCAGACAATACTACAATATCCGAGCCACTGAAATTTGATGAGTTTAATAGTTGATTCTTATATATATCGACGAGAAAAATCGGAAATAAAGAATAAATGTTTTTGATATATCGCTTAGTTCTCGAGATATCGAAAGTTAAAAATCAGTTATAGGTAAAGTTGGGTGACGTTTTTCTTCTGATCCAGGCCTTATTTCAACCTAACAACCACATCTAGGGAAAAAAAGCACCTATTGTGCATGTTCACCATGTAGTTCCTAGTGACTTAGGCGAATTTTTTCTGGTCCATGCAGCAAGTCAACATTAACCACCTCAATTTTGAGGTACGGCAATACTACGATATCGCAGTGTTGCCACTTGTTACGATAGCAGTATATTTCTTAGGTGTCCACAACAGGCGCGCTGCGCATCAGGCATGTGGGATGGTAAAACGTGGTGTGAATCAAGCTAACAGGTGTGCGAAATTTGGTCGAAATCGATTGACGGGTGTAGATTTGTGAATGAAGAAAACATTCAGACTTCAAGAACGTTCTATATAAAGCTCAAAGTCGAGAAATTATGCTTGTATTCATTTATATGTTCAGTTCTTCCAAAGGCACATCATTAGAAAATGAACGAAATTTTTCTGAAAGAGGGCTTTGTTTCTTTGACGACGGGGCCATTAGAGCCCGAGATACAGGAAAGAATAATGTTTATTATTACCTATTTTGAAAGATTACGAGTTTAAAACTGAACTGCTGAGGTTGTTTACTGTGAAACACAGTTTGTAAACGCGAAATATTGTTGGTATGACAAATTGCACTTATTGCATGTGTATTCTTCCTGTTGTATTAGGAATATTCCACATTTAAAGAAATTTAAACGTTTATCATATCGTAAGATTAGGTTAAAATTTCTTTTGTAATTTAATGCCTAAATAAATAAGATACCAGCAACTTATAAATACGCACATTGCACAAATATAACAATAGCACATCAAAATAATTCAACAAATTTTTATACTTCTTTTAAATGCATAAAGATTTTATATATATTTAAATGTATACTTCACAGAGGCTTTTATTCGAGTACCAGTTACGTAGGTAAAGTAATGTAAAAGAAGAACATCAATGGAGGTGAAAGGTTAGGGAAATTTAAGTTTAAAAGGTTCATAAGCGTCATAACCAAAATCTTTCCAGAGTTTGGTTTTCGAACTTCAGTGGATTTTTCCACTCTTGGGAAATTACGTAGTGCTGTTTATCTGAGTACATCTTTGTGTTCGTTTATGCAGACTGCAGTGCATGAGATGAAGTGCTAGATCGTGCAGCGGAAGCCGCTAACAGCGTGAAGCAACATCAAGAGATAAGAAAATGCACTGCTCCTAATAGCACATAATAATGCACTGTATTTCACGGTAGAAGCTCTTGAATATGATGGAAAATTATAGATAATTATTATTCCAAAGATAAAGAATCAAATTTAATTTGCCCAAAATATTCTTTCTAAATTAGCAGTTACCCACTGGTTACCAAACGAACTTCCAGCTCATTTTACATCCCACGTTTCGTTCGCGTCATTTAATCTCCGGTGTGCTTAAAATGAGACTTGTTGCATATCTCTACCACAACCCCAGTAATTTCGTAATAGACAACCAGCACTACAGTGATCTGGGGAGGGTTGAAACTGCCGAGGGGTGTCTAGTATCAAACTGATAGTGCCAGATTGAGAGGATCATCTGTGCGAAATTTGGCCGAAGTACGATGAACGGTGTGGATTATGATACGAAACAAACATTTAGTCCGAGTTTTGGGTAAACACTGATCAGCTAAAACATTACGACCATCTGATTATTAGTGTGTTCTAATGTAGAAGGAACGATAATTTATTACCCATGAATTTAATTTAATTAGCTTGTGTTAAGTGATTGCTTGTAAATAGGTAGAATTGCTGAAGTGTATGTTCTAAATACGTTCATCAAGTTGTTTAGTAGAGTGTAAAAAGAATATTGCCTTTTATATACAGTGTGATTCAAAAAAACTTGGGCAAAATGACATGGTATATCTGTCATACAATAAGGATCAAACATCGCATAGGGACAGAGGGTCGCAAACGCCTGTAGAGGGCGCTAGAGCCACGAGAGGCATGGCTACCACGATCACCAGACCTTTCTCCCTTGGATTTTTTTTCTTGTGTGGATTTTTAAAAGGACTTGTGTATGAAACACCTGTTGAAACGTCGGAAGACTTGGTAGGAAGAATCGTTGTGGCAGCCGGATGTGTTCGAGATACACCTGGTATCTTTGAGAAGGTGTGCCGTTCCATGCAACGGAAATGCCGGGCTTGTCTCGATGCATCTGGCAAAAACTTTGAGCATCTGCTGTAGGCTCAACATTTGGTTTGAATTAGTCGCATGTGAGTGAGTAATTATCAATAAAATGATCTTTAGTGGTTTTGTTTCTTCTCTTTGTGTCACTATTATTTTTGACGCCCTATGGCGGCTCCGAATCGCAGTTGCGACCCTCTGTTCCTATGCGATTTTTGAATCTTATTGTATGACTGATCTACCATGTCATTTTGTCCACGTTATTTTGAATCACCCTGTATATGAATGATAACACTGTTTCACACTACATGTGTGCATCTGCCGCTCTCAGTTCCAGACTAACTGCTACTGTCTACGTGATAATCAGTGTTAATTTAATTTCTAGATACCTATTGTAAGAGGAGGCCAGATTGAATACTGACTGACAGTGTGTTTAAGGGAACTACCCACTCTAATAAGATATTAGTTGTTTCCAGCTTCTATCATCTAGCACTGGGCTTCTCATACATGTTCTTAGGGCGGAATCAACCTCCATGGAGAACTGCTCTCAGGCAAGATGATACTTCTCTATAGCAAAAAGAACGAGTATCTCTTCCCAGACCACTTAAACCGACTGCTTTCTTTTTTCCTAATGAATTGGATTAATGTCTCGTCGATGACCAGATTACTAAAGGCGGGAAAGGACTGGAGGCAAGGAACTGGAAGAAATTCGGCCATGACCTTTTAGAGGAACTATCCCCTCGTCCGCCAGGTGCGATTTCTGAAAATCATGGTCAACCGAAATCTGCATAGCCGGAAGGAGATTTGACCCTGCGGCTTCTCGAATGCGATTTCCGAGTGTTATCGCTCACTCACCATGCTTCGGAGTCAACAGCTGAGCAATAAGTATCACTGTTCTTCCGGAAACATGTCTAAAATAAAATTGTAGTTTTCTGAAAAAAAGCATGGGTTGAAAGAATCTTCCGAGGTAGGAGTATTCTGCAATCTGTGTTTTACGAGAAGTATATTGGAATACCAGAAACTTTTTGCATTCTTCGTGTGGCGATATTTACTTGGGCCAAACATCAGAATTATTTAGGAGCACAGCACTTATTATTCTGATTGCTACTGTCTGACAAGCAAAAACTAATTTAATAAAACGAAACACTGGCCAGATAATTTTATTAAGGGATTTTGTTATGAGAAAGGCAATGGACAGTTCAACAGCTGCAACATCGATAAGGAATAGACCGAGCGTGGTGGGTGAACGGTTAGCGTTCTGGCCTCGCATTCGGGAGGACGGCGGTTCGAATCCCCATCCGGGCATCCAGATTTGGGTTTTCCATGGTTTCCCCAAATCACTCCAGGCGAATGCCGGGATGCTTCCTTCAAGAAGGCCATGGCCGAATTCCTTCCCATTCCATGTCCCCTGTCCCATCCCACCTCTAATGACCTTAGCCGTCGACGAGGCGTAAAGCCATAGTAAAAAAAAAAAAGCCTGTAAATGTACTAAATACAATACAAATCACACGCACTGCACCTTATACAATGTACAGTGTTTACATAAATATTTATATGGTATTTAATAATTATAACGATACACACGTAAAAACATACATGCACAGTACATCCCACGATGATACCCCACACCAAAAGGGCAAAACGCGTTTGGGAAATGAAAAATATTCACCACAACAGTTGTTTCATTTAATAAATCTATTGCTGAACAATTGCGGGAAAATGGTCTACAACCAGATTAATATCGACTAGGAAGGTAGCCAACTTTCAGTGAACCCTTGAAACTTACGACAGACTGCCACTGCCGTGATCGCAGAAGATATACGAGTATTCAGCAAGAAGTCCCGGGTGAGAGTATTTCTGCACGCAGGTGGTAACGAGCTGCCTATGAAGCCAAGGCCACGCTGGTGAATGTTTGTTTTCTTTCTGCACGAGTCGCTTAACTAACGTACCATTGCGTAAAACAGCCTACCTACAGTCTGATTTATGAGACACCTTTATTTCGCTTTATGTAGGTATAAAACTGTTTTTCCAGAGATTACGCTAACGTTAAAGCTGTCATGAGCAGCACCTGGACTTGACATCGTGTTGGTTCGAACTTTCCTGAAATGAATAACCCATCTCCTACCTCTCAGCTTTTTTTGATACGGTTGTTTTGCATTTGCTCCAGATTATTCTTTGGAGAGTGAGCGTTGCTGCGTGATGGTCTCACATTGGAGTGTATGTACTGGTGATAATCTTATTATATTTTGTTCTCTCTTCTGGCGTATGATGAATGTAAAATAAGTAACTAAGATTAGGGTGGTAAGGATACATTTTAATTTTTAGGTGAATGGAAGTGTCAGACTGAGCATCCACTAAAAGAAAACAAAAAAAACAAAAAAAAACAAAAAAAACTTTTCACATTACTTCTTGTACAGCTTTAGAGTTTGTGGTCACGCTAAACCACTTTCGAAACGCATCGAAGTCACCTGTATGAATATCGTATAGTAACAATCAAATGAATTGACTGAAAACAAGTAATTTGATTGTGACTATGCAGTTCTTAAAATTGAGTTACTGAACGAGGTGGGTGATCTGTAACGTTCTGGCCTTGCATTCGGGAGGATGCGGATTCGAATACCAATCCAGATTTCGGGTTTCTCTGGTTTCCCCAAATTACTCTAGGCGAATGCTGGGGTGGTTACTTAAAAAACAAAAAATGGATTCACATTCGGTCGCCTGTAATTCATACAACTACTTAGAGAAAACATTAATATATAACAGTTTCGAAAGTGCACCATATGCCTAAAGACCTACGAATTACTTCAGAAATAAGCGCTTTACACATAAATTATAACGATTTCATGATTTCGTATTATGAGTTATTAATAATGCACTTAAATCTGTATTGCCTTTGTCTACTGTCTTATCAGCGTTTTTTTTTTTTTTTTTTTTTTTTTTTTTTTTTTTTTTTTTTTTTTTTTTTTTTTTTTTGAATCACCCATCTTTGGGGTACGTCAGATCAATCACTTCTTGGATGCTTGCGTTTTCTTATTCTCCCAGTATTTCTTCATTCTATCTGATCTCTTCCTTCTTTCCTCTTCTGATATTTGAATCGGTTTTTTGGTGTTTATCGCAACTTGGAACCTCTTACTTTTGTCTTTGGTCACGGTCTTGGCTGTACCATTCTTTAACATCACTTCGGTAATCTGGAGTTCTCTCAAATCCTTTTCCACTTCCTTAAACCAGTTGGGCTTAGTCTTTTTTTTATAAAAGAAGTCAAAGATTCTTTTTGTTTAGTCTGTTAGGATTCATTCGGAATATGTGTACATAGAAATCAATCCTTTTTTTTTCTCATGGTTTCCGAGTCTCTCGGACTTTGCGTAGAGGGCTTCGTTTCTGTAGAAAACTTGTTTGTTATTCTGGAATTTGGGACCCATGATCTTCCTCAAAATTTTCCTCTCTTTGATTTCCAATTTCTCCATTTGTCCTTTCCTCCCCATGACTAGTGTCTCTGCTGCATAGAGTGCTTCCGGCTTAATTACTGTGTTGTAATGTCTTATCTTTGTGTTCCAAGAGAGGCTTTTCTTATTGTGTTTTTGGTCTTCTGGAAGGCTAATTCCATTTTGGTCCTTCTCGCTTCCATTGTTTTACCTTCAAGGTTGTTCCATTCAATCCATTCCCCTAGGTACTTGAAACTCCTAACCACCTCTATTTTATGAGCTCCTACTCGGACTCTCGTAGGAGTGTCTGGTATATTTGTCATAATCTTTGTTTTTTCGAAAGAAATCTTAAGTCCTAACTTCCCTGCCTGCTCTTGTAATTCGGCGATTTGTTCTTTGGCTTCCTCCCATGTTTCTGCGAGCATCGCCATGACGTCAGCGAATGCCAAACACTAAATCGTAACTCCTTTATTTTTTGTTCCAAGTCTAATTCCTATCAGCGTTTAATTTGAACTAAAAAATTAAATTTTGTTTACATCATTCGAGATATCAATATGGAAAATAATTCTGAAATTTTACTTTCTACATTTTACATTGATATTGATGTAGTCTGGTAGAGAAGCTTTTCTGCTTTTCTCACTATCCATGTAACACTTTTTATCTTTTTTCTTATAATGCGGCAACAATCTGCCGAATGTTCCGACCTGTGTGCTGCACCTTTCACTTATACATTTGTCTTATCCATTATTACTTTTTTGTTGTGACAGTTTGTTTGTAGAATGAGGGTGTTGTGTTTGTAGTTAAGATGTGCGTTGATGATCGTTTTGTTGGAAATATTCGGCGAATGTGAAATGGCTATTGTACTTAAGCGATCATGTGTGTTCCTTAAATCTCTTTTAGATTTGGAATTATCTTCGTATATTGCCCCAAATTCTCACATATAAGCCGATTTATGGCAGAGATGGAAAGTTGTGCAACTCCAAGTATTCTTTATTTTATTTGTGTGTATTCATTTGTCTGTTCAAAGTGCAACATAAATGTCTTGTTGAAAATATTGCTTACACCGTACAAGTATTCATATCTGTCACTGAGGATCACATTCCAATTTTTTTGGGCATTAACAGTAGTTACTTTGATACTAATGTGATTTAATCCTTTTTTTCGCATTATTTAGGATTCTTCTGTTTAATGTGACGACATGACTATCTGTACTTTGAATTGATTATTTGATTGTTTCCTTTATAATGTGGAGTTCAATTTCATAGTTTTTCCTTATTAGTGGGATTCCGTTCAGCATATTTATCATGAAGCTAGTTGCAACACTTATTATATTTATAAATCAATTTCACAGCATTAATAACAATTTAACGAGCGTGATGGGTCAGCGATAACGCTTTGGCCTCGCATTCAGGAGAACGCGGGTTCAAATCCCTGTCAGGCCATTCCGATTTTGGTTTTCCATGGTTTCCCCAAATCACTCGAGGCGAATACCAGGATTGTTTATTCAAAAATTCAAAGGCCGAATTCCTTACCCTTCGTTGTCCCTATTTCATTTCCGCCTCTAATGAACTCCTCAATGTCGGTGAAGCGTAAATAATAAAAAAATAAATAAATAAAAAAAATAAAAAAAATAAAAAAAAAAAAAAAAAAATGCACTGCCGAAGGAAGTGAAAACTATGAATATCTTACGCACAACTCGTCATACTTATAGTGATATACTAAATAATAATAACAGTTCCGTGTGGTCGTAATGACCCGTTATTACGGTTTTATTGGCCGCGAATTCCGCCCTTGTCTTCACAGCCTTAAACTAACCCGGTAGTGCTGCCAGGTACAGGGACCTACAGTTAAACGTGGAAGCCGAACCACGGAAGCGATCTGGCATCCTTGAAATCACACAGCAAGCTGTCCCAGAGGTGAAGGTCGGGTTATGGGTCTATGAAAATCTCCGCCGAGACAGGGATTCGAATCGGCGACCTGTCCCCCTGTAAGACATCTTATCAACTGAGCCAGAAAACCGCACAGATATACTGTTAACGTCAGCATGTCGGTGACGCGAACTCATAAAATGTTATCCAAACAAAAATCGCCCAACGCGCCTAAAGAAGTTTTCACTTCAAAAACTAAAAATCTAACTTAGTCCACAACCCGAAGGATGGTCGAAAGCTATTGTGTCAGAGGCAGGAACGCCACCCCCTTTCCTCTGGGGCCTACAGTTTAACGTGGAATTTGAACCACGGGACGTCCCGGTGTAGCTCATATAATCAAATACAACTCCTGGAAAACAGTTTTCACCACGACCGGAGAGAGGAACTTTGCAAAATAAGCGCCTTGACTGCTGAGCTACCAGATCACCTTATTTTGAATAATATGTGTGCTAACTACTATCAGATTGGATAAAAACTGTGGGTTTGTATGAACAACGTTGACAGAAATTAAAGTAAGGGGGAAAAGGAGGAGAGGGTTTAGGTTTTAGTAAATCAAACGTAAACAGTATATTTTCTATTTATTTCAGAGAATACGTATGCAAAGTTCCATCGAAATCGGAAAAAACTCTGTGTTTGTATGAAGAACAGTGACAAACAAACAAAAAACAAAAAAATCACTTTTATGTAAGATACAAATATAATCTTTACTTTCACTGCTTTCCAAACGCAACACTTCATACTTATAGCTACAGATATACTGTTAACATTAGCATGTTGGTGACGCGTTTGACGCGCATATCATACGCGCAACACGTCATTGCATGTTGGGGACGGAACTTCATAGCAACGGTAAGTTGCGAGCTAATAGATTTACCACCTTCTAAACATCGCCTAATACACCTATAGAAGTTATCATTAAAAAAAGAGAAGTGCCTGCAATAGGAGTACGTTAATTTCGTATTCATCTGAATCTCCAGCTGCAGCTTCCTTATGGAGCCTAGACTACTTGTTGACACCAAGATTCTCACACCTTATGTGAACTGGGCTACGCTGCCGTGGCAACTTTTCGGTGCTGTGCGAGTCGAGACGGAAGCGGGTCAGCTGCTTGGTGGAACGTTCTGTGTGCGTGTCTACTTGCTTGTCGAGAAAAAGAAAGCGTGCGTTGTGCAACTGGACTTCAAGCTCTCGCCTGCCTCTTTCTTCCTTCGTCCTCGCGAAATATGAAATGCCCTCCTACGTTCGCCTCTCGATGATTTAGTTGGAATTTGAGTAATTGAGCAAGGTGCATTACAATGGGTGGAATTGTGCAAAATTAATGTTCTACTGGATCTACTTCGTGATTTCAAGTTGTTTCCAACCTCGCGGTGAAAACAGTACAGACTTGCCGCTTTTACCAGCGGTACTAATTATCTCGCAGAGTTACTAACGCACAAACAAGCGTTTATAACTGTAATTTGCTCAGCTTTCTACGCTTAAAATTGGAGGCGGTTCGGGTTAGGCTTAAATACTACCTGGAACAGGAGGTTACAGACTACAGATTTGCTCCTTTTTATGGATTAATAGTTCGGACTGAAAAAAGGTCAAATTATACAAAAAGCTGCTTTATTGAATCATACGCAGAGTACGGCGATATTATTCTTGGACTAATTCTGTTCATTCAGTAATTATTTACTTTTTATTTATAATGCCTGGCAAGATTAGGGGTACAAAGCCCACCTTCCATCATATCAGGTGTTTGTAATACTTTTTTACATAAATTTCAGTTTACAACATTTAACTTACACTTTAGTTAAATTAAGAACTAATCTTAATAACATTGATGTGTAATTTGCGAATAAGCTAGTAAGTGGCACAAAAAATTCTAGTGATGGCTGAAGAAGATTGTGGGAAGAGCATAATCTAATACTAATTAAGGCTCAATATGTATCTGAAAACAGCATAAATTAATACATGTGAAGAGTAAAAATACATAAAAGGTGGGGGGGAGAGGTTGGACAGCTAATGAAGGGACAAGTAATGCTTCCTCAAAATGTTTTTAAATGTACAAATTTCTTCAGCAGTTCTTATTTTTAAGAGAAGATTATTATACATTTTATCCACTGAAATGGAGAATTTGCAAGGGTTTCTAAGCAATGGGAGGACTTGGTTAGAATATTAAAGTTCAGAAAACAGTAGGGATATCACATGTTGGTGATTTTTTCGGCCCAAGTCCTTAGTTGCTATTATAACTGTTTTGTGGGTTGTTTCTGACTTGCAACTAAACAAATGCTTTTGATTGCATACGCGTTTCTCCTGGCATGGAAACACGAACTTGCGCGTGTTAATGCATATATAAAAACTGTAAGTACCTACTTAATATTTTCAGAAAACTGTACAAAATCAAACAACATCACTGTATATATGTTTATCTAGGGCACTGAAGATGCCTTGAATAAAGGCGAAACGCGTATGCCATCAAAAGTATTTGTTTAGTTGCAAGTCAGAAACAACCCACAAAACAGTAGGGATATCTGTAGGGATTTAAGTAAAACTTCTTTTCATCTAAGAGATGGGCTGCCCTGTAAAATTATGTGACGTCATTGTCTGCTGCAGTGGAGAGTAGTTCCATCGGGATCGTCATTCCAAGTATTACCAAGACGTGAACCTGTAGAACAGTTCGACGTAAAATCTCTGTTTCAGGTGATGGTGCACTTGTCAACAGCGTTCTGCCACTGCGACGTTGACGAACTCGAGGAGAAGATGTATCCGTGTTCACACAACCCCCACGACATCATGCGCATCGCACAGTGGATGGACGACTCCGTCATCGAAATGATCACGCCCAAGTTAGTACCACGGACTGTGTGTTGCCGAACATCTACTTATATTAAGATAACTACTTCGTCAACTTAACGGTTAACATGTCTATCTGCTGTTCCGATAAAGAGGATGATTTCTACTCTAAAGTGAGGCTAACTTCCACATTGTTACACCATTTTTTTTCTTTGATCAGTCTCTCGATTGGTTTGATGCAATCCTCCATCCCTTCCTATCGTGTGATAAACTTTTCATCTCACCATACCCCTTACAACCCACGTCCTCAATTATTTGCCTTCATATATTCTAATCTCTGTCTTCCTCTGCAGTTCTTTCCTTCGACTCTTCCCTTCACTAACAAGTTAACCAATCCTGCATGTCTCAAAATATGATCTAACATCCTGTCTCTTCCACAATCTTCTTTCCCCGCCGATCATTCACAAAACTCGTTCGTTTCGTACTTTATCCGTCCACTTAATTTTTAGGATCCTTCTATAGCACAATATTTCAAATTCTTCAATATTCCTTCATTCTGGTATTCCTAAAGTCCATGCTTCGTTGCCATAAAGTGCTGTGCTCCACACATAGAGATTTAAAAAGTTTGTTTCAGATTAATATTTGAATCTAAAAGGTTTCTCTTTTTCATGTAAGCTCTTTTTGCTAGTGCTATTCTGCTTTTAACATCATTCCTGCTTCGGCCATTGGTTGCTATTTTACTTTTTAGGTAGCTTCACTAACTTCCTAACGCATCCGGCCTATTTTTATATTTAATCCACCACTATTGATGTCATTTCTGCTACATTTAATCGCTTTTGTCTTGCTTTGATTTATATTTAGCCCAAAATCTTCTTTCAGTATTTTGTTCATGACATTAGGTAACTTCTCAATATCCTTAGCCTGTTCTGCTAACAACACAATGTCATCAGCAGATGGTAGCGTACTGTTACACCATAGTCAGCTTCAGACACACTCCAGTCATAGTCAAATGTAGAGCTTTGCCTCACTACAGGTTTCCGTATGTTAAGGGAGAATTAACATTCAGGATAGTATTGTCTACTTCTTATTACTGTTTGTGGAGCGAATCTACTGTGCATTGCAGGTTATCGATCGGTATCACAGATACAGCTAGTGCGAATTACTCTTTTAGCGGATTTTACAAAATTTCTGTTAGTTAAGGTAACAAAAATTTACTGTATAAATGCCTGTAGTGTTGTCTGGTGGTTCAGTCGTTCAGGCGAAATAGAAAGGTCCCTGGTGCGAATCTCGGCTGGGATTTTCGGAGGCCCTTAAGCCCACCTTCACCTGTGGCACAGCAGTGCGCCAAACCTCTTCCGTGGTTCGGATTCCAGGTTAAGCTGTAAGATCCCTATACCCGGTAGGATTACCGGGTTAATTTAACTACGAAAAGAGGATCATTTCACGGCGAATCGAAATTCTTTCACTTGGCAGCCAAGCAATCCTTCGGAATCTCACGTCCAACAATTCCATACGATGATTTGATTTGAATGAATGCCTGTAATTTTAACACAAAAATATGAGTATTTTTTAGTAAATGTAAACGCTTACAAATATGAGTCGAAATATCCAGCTATTATTTACAAAGAAGGCCACGGAAGTCGAAAAAATCATTTGGACGGCAAATTGATATTTCAAGTCTCCGCTGCTGTTCATCAGTCTTAAATTGCATTCTGACATCTCTCATGCTTAAATGTATGATTGCATTGAAACTAATTTTGTATTTTTAAACTATTAAAATTTTCGAAAAATTTTACTCAATCACGAACCAGAAGAAAAGTGGTCGTTTTTGACACGTTTTGATGTGTCACATCCTGAGTATATAGTGTAACGTGAGAAGTGAAGGTTGGGTTGGTTTCGATTTCAAAACTTCTCAAATTTCTATTTTGGAATCTTGAAATCCAAAGAGTGCCGAGAAATGCATCTCACAGGTAAATGGAACTCTTCAAGATGCTACCTACACAACTACGCGATGTAGCTCTTGCATGGAGGTAATAAGTATATTAATTCAACTCTTAGATGTTAAATTAAACAAACTCTTCAAGAGATATACGCCTTTCAGTTCGTATAGAAGAATAAGAGCGAAGTTCAGAGTTGAGTTGCACACAGTTTATAATTCTCGAGTATAGTAAAATGGTTTGATAAAAATAAAGAGACCGTTTTAAATGATTTTGCGGTTGCCAAACGACTTTGCGGTTGTAAAAGTATGCAAGTCACGGTCGGTTTATTTCAACGCACATAGTTTTTTTTTTTTTTTTGATACGTCGACAGCTTGCTGATACGTTTGAAGAGGTTGTCGTATGCCTCTTTGGTCACTGGCTAACTAAGTACTTGTGATTTTAGGAGTTTAGCATCAGCTCGTAGATTATCAGCAAAGTTTATAAACGAGATGCTGGTAATAATCTTATATATATATATTTCACTCTGCAGCCTCAGCTACCTAAAAGACCACTGGTGTTTGTATGTGGTAGTAGCATGGAGACGCTCATCGTGCACAACGTTTGCCTAATGTCGGTAGCTGTGGGGGTGTGGGAGATATGGTGGTTGAAAGTGGTTGATCTGAGACATTTTCATATTTCGATCAAAGACGTGTGTGTCGGTATATTTCGCTTTGCTGCCACAACTACATAACGCATACCATCGGCGTTTGAATACGGTAGTAGCCTAGAGTCTTCGTGCACAATGGTGATTGCATGTTCGTAGCTGTGGGGGTATGGTAGATCTAATGCTTGAAACTGGTCGACGTAATATAAAAATAGACATGTGTGTTCGCATATTTCACACTGCAGCCAAAACTACCATGCGGAGTCCACTGGTGTTTGTGTGTGGTAGTAGCCTCGCGTCTACCATCGTGCACCATGGTGGTTGGATGTCGGTAGCTGTGTAGGTATGGGAGATATAAAGGTTGAAAGTAGTTGACCGAGAGTGTTTTCACATTTCGACCAAAGACATATTTAACTTAAATACTTTGCGCAGATCACTGGTGTTTGTGTGTGGTATTAGCCTTGAGTCTCCCATCGTGCACTATGGTGTTTGCATGTCGGTAGCTATCAATAAAAATTCTTTACAAATACGAACGAAGTCGTGGGCACCATCTACTAAAAACTATAACGGATTCCTATTTATCTTTTATCTCAACCTGTGCTTCATTGTTAGAGTCATTTTAGGTTACAGGATTATGTGAGGGGTCACATAAATTTGATAAGGATAATTAGTAATGTAATTTTTGAATTTACTGTGTTTAAGATTTGGTGCTATAGAGAGAAGGTGACTTAAGGATGTCAATTTTTTAGTCATTGTTCATTAAATTCTCTGATATGCCAGAACTAACAAGCCAGTATTAGGACGCAATATACTTGCACTTCAGACGTAAATCAACGTATTTCGTATTACAAAGTTATCTTAGGGAGTGTTCGTTTCATGGACTAAACATTTCTGTTTTCTTTCCCTTCCGTGATCTCAGATTTAACATATAATTTCAAATCTGCTTCTTATTAGCTGCTACTGAGTGAGTGAGATGTCAGGAAGTCAGTTAGATATAATTTTGACAATTGTCGACATGGAACTTTGAAGTTTAATGAGCAAGGGGCTCAACTTTCTAATGTTATTAGTATTTTCCGAAAGTTTTTAAAATCTTTACGATCGCGTCGCCATTATATTTTATTTTGCTAAAGGAAATTATTCACATTGAATCCTTAATATCCTTTCATTTTGTTTTTACAGTACGTGTTGGATTGTTTGTGTTACAGCTTACAAGAAGACTGCTAAAAACATTGTGCCTTATTTCTACAACATATTGATTTTTCAAACTGTAAATTTTATGTTGAAGGTGTTCACAGTATCCTTGCGATGTGTGAAATGTTTTCTTTTATTACGTTGTTCGCAGAAGTGATAATTTGGAGTATTTGATACTCTTTATGTGAAACTGATAAACTGTAATCTATCTGAAAACCATTTACTAAAAACTATTTAAAACTGCTAGTTATAATAATCTGTCTTTCAGAAATCAATGCATTCTGTGTGCCAATCTGCGCCATTATGAGAATAGGTTTCTAAATATGTTTTTGAAATGTGAGTGATTATGTTGGTACTACATTTTTTGCAGATTTTTGAGCTGCAGAGTAAGAAAAAATACGTTTCTATACAGTCCGCACTTAGACAAATCAGTATATACCTTAGCTTGTCAGCTGTTAACAAAGTAGTTAAAGAAAATATCCACAAAATATAATGTGAAACACTTTAATCACAATCAAAATCTATACACTGCCTGGCTTCATGCACATACGAATCACACAGAAATATTTAAACACTGTTTTCAAACCGTAAATACCTGAAGATACATTAACATTTCTGTTAATGATGTTTCTTGCTTTCTATCCGTGTAAAAAAAAGGAAAATTAAAACTAACATACAGTGATTAAACAGCAACAGCTGTTACGTGTGAATGAGAGGAACAAATATTGATGTGCCGTGTCCTTCCCGTGTGTTTCAGGCTGATCCATCCTCATCCAAACACGTACACTTTCACCAAACGACTCGCCGAGGAACTGGTCAACGAGCATTACCCGCAGTTACCACTCGTCATCGCGAGGCCTTCCATAGGTGAGCAGACGTGCATCTCTTCACACTTTCGAAATCAACATTTCATTCATTTCCAAGTGCATTTCCTGTTCCACAAAGATTACATAACCACAGAATTCTCCATTGCACAGTAACGTTTTTACAAACAATTTGACAGATCATTTAGTGTAATCTGTCCTATCAGTGGTAATTAATGTCAGTTCACTTTTGGTCCAGGCTCTGATCCATTTGCGTGTCCTGGAACGGTCGCCATGTCAGATCACTCAGAGTGTGACCTATTCTGTCACTGGTAATCAATGTCAGATCTATTTCCTACTTCTGCCAATGGTTACAGTCGAGTATCTTTAAAAACAAAACTTTGCGGCACACAGCTGAGTCATCTCTACACGTAAATTGCTCTAGCTTAAAGCTTTCTATTGAGGTCTCCACGTAACAATTGCTTCATACCCTGTTACGCTTCTCGCCGCTCTGTTATCTTCCGGAACATATCCCCAAATTCCTCGTAATGTCCGACCGATCCTGGTGGAAATGATGCCTCTGCGTAACTTCCGTACCTCCCCGCTCAGCTGAGTCACGCTGGCACTGATATACTATGTTCTTCTGCAACTAAAAGGGGCCTACAATTTATGCGTTCCCTTACAAACTGTTTGGTTGGTTTTCGGGATCGCATGAAAACGATTTATCTGTATTATACAGAATGGTAGGGCACCGATTTTATCTAGTTTCGGGCATCACGAGTCGGAGATTTCTGTTCTTTCCACTTTATAGTTAGATCACTTTCTCCGTATTACAGCTGTTGCATTATCTAAACGATCTTTGTATCTAATACTTGCTACAGAATCGATTTTGTTCACGATTAATTTACGAGGTAAGATGATTTAACAAGAAAGAATATGACAGTAAAACGTAGGAATATAAAACATTTTCTGTTCCCCACAAACAAACTTTACAACAAACATCGCACGAAAATCGTTTTGCTAGGAACCAGCAACCACGCCATGATGCAATAGGAACACTCCGGTGTTTCAGCACTGTAAGATTTCAAGGTGTTTATGAAGTTATGGAATTATAATTTCAGAAAAAGTGTAAGCTTTTCTGTGTTATCTAAGTTTTAAGCCTCTGACTGTATAGTTTATTTTGAACATGGTTACGCACGGTGGCTGGGCAGTAGCGGTCTGGCTTCGCATTCGGGAAGACGTGGGTTCGATTCCCCGTCCAGATTTTTTTTAAATTTTTTATTTTTATATCCTCATACATAATAGCCGAACATCTAGATTCTACTCTGGGCCTATGTTTCCAATATATTAACTTTATAGTTTGAAAATAACAGCTGAATATTGTTCAGGATGCAAGACTAGTTTGTGAAACATAAACTTATCAATTTCCACGAAAGTTAGTTACATGGTTTCCCCAAATTACTCCAGGCGAATATCGGCATAATTTTTTGAAAAGACCATCACCGAATTTCTTCTTATTCCTTCTCCCCAGTCCTATTTTGCCTCTTATGACCTAGACGTCAATAAAAAGCCATAAAGTTAAAGGCCGTATCAAAGAATTTTAAATATTGTAAACCGAAGCAAGTTTACATAAAGTCGGAAGAAACTTAAGATTTCATTTTAGAGAGACCGCTCATCATATTTCTTTTTTGTGAAATAGTATGTTTCATAGTTTGTCAACAGTATTGCCATTTATGGTGAAAGTTATAATGTTTTCAGACTACGCTCTTATCTTTTTTTTTATTGTAACGAAAAGTAACCAACCACCCACATCATTACTGAGTTTACACTGAATTCTGATTAACAGAATTCTTTCGGTTTTTTAAGTCGTGACTTTCATTTATGTTAAACACTTAAGAGGACGGTAAAGAATCAATTATTATATCTACACCACCAACGCTTCTTAAAACAGTTTTGAACGATTTTTTTTTTTTGCCTTTTTACATTCATGCAACTGGTTTGGCTCAGTAGCTGTAAATCCAAATTATCTTTTTTTTTATTTAAATTCTCTACCAAATGCTGTCTGCTACGCTGATGTAACGATATTGTGTCACATAGTTTTGGTCACAAGTTGTAGTTTCGAATTCTCGAAGATGAAGCGATTATAAAGCCGTTTAACCTACCTCTGACATATTTTCTCCGTGTTTTGCACGAGGTTGGGCCACATATTTTATTCTTCTTGTAATCGTAAGCAATCCCTTACCCATTTCCTCACACCTCACATTGGCAAATTTAACAGTACTGATTTTGAGAGGGCACAGCAAACGATTTTCAGAGACATTACTGGAACAAACAAGATGGATATTCGAACATGAAACTTTTTTTTCCTTTTTTGTCCTATGACTGATAAATTATAACAGATCAATGAGCCAAATAATTGCCAAAGTAATTTTAGTTTCTCAGTTTTCGTTCGGTAATACATACTAGAAGAACTACTTCAGAACTAGTAATCGATTTATTTTATTTTTCTCCTTTTTGACTTTTATGCAGTTATGCCTAAAAATACATTTTAGTTTCGTTCCCATGGCCCCCACGCTCTCCTGACCTCAACCCTCTTGGCTTCCATTTATGGGGGCATTTGAAAGCCCTTGTCTACGCAACCCCGGTACCAAATGTAGAGACTCTTCGTGCTCGTATTGTGGACGGCTGTGATACAATACGCCATTCTCCAGGGCTGCATCAGCGCATCAGGGATTCCATGCGACGGAGGGTGGATGCATGTATCCTCGCTAACGGAGGACATTTTGAACATATCCTGTAACAAAGTGTTTGAAGTCACGCTGGTACGTTCTGTTGCTGTGTGTTTCCATTCCATGTTTAATGTGATTTGAAGAGAAGTAATAAAATGAGCTCTAACATGGAAAGTAAGCGTTTCCGGACACATGTCCACATAACATATTTTCTTTGTTTGTGTGTGAGGAATGTTTCCTGAAAGTTTGGCCGTACCTTTTTTGTAACACCCTGTATATATATATATATATATCGATCTGACAGTTTTTTCTACCCATAATCGTTTTCATCTTGTATTTAGAGCGAAAATGATTACCAACAATAACTGAGAAACATTATATAGTTTCAAACCTTACTCGAATTTGATCAGATTATTCTCAAACTTACAAGTTTGCTGTACTTCAAATGCAAAACAACATAGATGTAGTTTACATTGAAAGCAAGTCAAAGTAAACAATTAGTGTGTTAATATACGAAAAAGTTTACTTTCACGATACTGTAGGAAAGGAATCTGTAGGCGACGATTGTTATTTCAGGAACAGATAGCATTGTTACTTTTTAACTGGCACTTTAAGTATTATCGACGACGTAGTTATTAGGTTCAGGAGAGGAACGTGGACAAGGAGTAATAAGGACATTGGTGAGGGCATTCGCCTATGCTGATTTCCTGGCTGTCAAACCGGGAATCGAAGCCGGTTCCTCCAAAATGCCAGGTTGGGGGTGAGACTTTTCTCTTGACTAGGATATGTTTGTAGACCACTTATCACTTGAGTTCAAATTTCTAGAAAATTTAAATTTGGTTATACCCGAGGCGGTGTCCTGGTTGGAGCACCTCTATGTCATGTTATACTGGTTATGGCTGGCGATCTTGTCGTAGTGCCCTTATCACCTGCCAGCTATGGGCCTTGTCAGCCCAAATATGTATATGCATATTGACTTTTAAAAGAATGTTGTTCCATAATTAAAGTATAATTGTTGTTGAGTTTTATAAATGTCATGAAGCATCAAACGCTAAATAAAACTTGAGTTCAAAGCTGATACTTTCTCTTTGTAGCCCATGAATCACACTAGAAATGTTGATTTTATCCGTTACAATTGTCCGTAAATTACGCTGGCGGAAATTAAAACTGTTTCTCGCAAACGGAATTGTGATAAATGAATGAAATTTGGCCATAAATTTCCCCATATGAAGAGTATTAAGTGATTAAAAATTGAAAGTTTTACATGTAATGTTGTGAGAATTACGGGGCTACTTATTATGCAAAATTTGCTACGTTTTTAGCGTATATGTGGTGAACAGTGTGGTGTAACATGACTTTTTTTCCCCACTTGTCCTTGTTGATCAATTTTGCCAAGGCGAAGAATGACGACCTTCGACACCCAAATACATAACTGTGAGAGAGGTCGGAGAATTTTCGGTTTTGAAATGGGTGCATTATATGGTGAATCTGGGTAGATCGTAGTGCAATGTCAGTATACAGACATTTTACCAAGTGGTTGAAAGAAGACACAGGTTCATACAGAAAGATGTGAAGACCACCAAATTGAGTGGGTGACTGTTGCTGGCAGTGGCGTAGCTAGGTCAACAAGGGCCCCGGTCCAAAAAATTTATTTTGGGCCCTCAGGCCAGATGGGCGACCTTTTTTTTGCTTTGTGTTACTGGTAGGGGGCCCCTGAGCTGAGGATGGGGGCCCCTGAGCAGTGAGGGGCTTCCTGTGTCTCAGGGGCCCCCCTTAGACAACTGTAGAGCTAAAAAAAAAAGTCGCCAATTTGCCATGAAGGTCCTCTCAACCGCGCTTTGGGGCCCCCAGAGGTATACTTGGGGGCCCCCGGAGGTATGCTTGGGGGCCCCCTGAGCGTAGGGGCCCCGGTGCACTGCACCGCCTAGCCCCATAGTAGCTACACCCCTGGTTGCTGGCAGACCGGTGACTGCAGGCTAGATCCAAACATTGGTTACAGAGAGAGTCACCCCCGGACAATTGTAAACCAATTGCTTGAAACTTTCTCTCTGACCCCTATGCAGTGTGTTCGATTAACCTGTTTGCATCGCCAACATCGTCTAACCTGGTGTAATGCAAAACGCAAACGGACACTTGAATGGTGTGCATTTGTGTTTAGAGACAAATTTCGAATGTGTCTGTGACAAAGTGCTAATCGACAACATGTACGCAGGAGTAGTGGAGAAACGGCTTACCCTGCTGTGATTTCAGAACGTCACACAGGTCCAGCCACTGGTGTCATGGTTTGGGAGCAAATAGTTTCAACAGCAGGACTGAGTTGGTTGATGAAGCTACAATCACAGCCCACCATTGTGTGTATTGGGTGCTGCACCCTATTGTGATACCCTTCATGTCCACCATCCGAATCGCATCTTTCAAGAGGATAATGCCCGTTCTCATACTGTGGTTATCACAACACAAGACTTGCTAGGGGTTATGATCACAATATGGCGCTCATGATACCCAGGTTTAGAGCATGTCCGGGATGGCAGGAGTAGACACATTAGATCACATGATCACCCAGCAGAAACTGTGCAACAACTGACTGCACAAGATATGCAGGCGTAGAGAGACATACCCCAAAAAGACATCCGAATACTCATTGATTCAACGCCGGCAAGGATCCACGAACGTATAGGTGCTCAAGATTGGGACACTTCTTACTAACAACTGTACCTGTAACTGATACATTTCGATTTGTAATCATTTCTTCTGGGTATATTTACAGTTTCCTAAAATTCTACCATTCCTGTTTTAATTTCCGCCAGTACAGATAACTAGAGTGAAGACTGTGTGCCACGGATGAAACATTTTTGTGAGGTATTAATAAAGCGGCAGTTAGATGATCCGATGCTTGTAGCTGCTATTATCTTTCAGGCGCTGGTCTGAATGACGTGTTTCATGCCTTCAGTGACCCCGGCTGCTAGAGAGCCGATGCCTGGCTGGGTGGACAGCCTCAACGGACCAGTGGGACTGATGGTGGCCGCGGGCAAAGGCGTCGTCCGCAGCATGCACTGCCGAGGAGAACTGCGCTCCGAAGTCATCGCGGTCGACATCGCCATCAACGGACTCATCACCGTTGCTGCCAAGGAGGCCCGGCGCTTGGAAAGGTCAGATGTCGCTCGATTATACTACACAGATCATTGTTCCAGTAACAGTCGACTTTCCAGATATAAGTTAGACAGTATTTAAAAATGTTTGTATATTAACTCCTTTACTAAAAAAAGATAAAAGTTATGTAGTCTATAATGCAGCACAGATTTGAGATCGAGTAGGTTGGTTTTCCAAGCAGGATGCCTCTTCATCTATGGGTGTGACGGTGACTCTGGAGTCCAATGCGAGAAGCACACACCTTACCACAACGATGACAGGCCGATATGCTGCCATTTTCCTCAACTTTTTACTTTCTTTTCTGCGTTGCATCTTCTCATTCGCTGATCGTCGGCGATTTGCTTCAAATAACATGGTTACATGATGAACAAGTGACCTCAAGGATGAGCGGTCAAGGGCGGAGTTTTCCCAGTTGTTACAGTCAATGAGATACATCTTCATGCTAGCCTTGATAACCTCTTTAAATTTGTCTACCAACACCGCCTTTACCCACCGTTAGCTCTGAGTAGAACACTTGTCTGGGAATGCGAGTATTGGGCACTCGGGTCACGTGGACGGCCCGTCGCAGCTCAGCTGTCGTTTTACAGTCGTTGATTCTATGCTATAGGATTGGGTTTCTTCGAGGACACTGATACTGCTGTGTCTACCCTGCCGTTTTATTTGAAGGATTCTTCTCAGGCTGTATTACAAACCAGTAATCGCTAAAGAAACTTATTGGAACTGTATATCCCGTCAAAAGTGCCCTAGTATGAGTATTTCCCGACGGTGGATATTCATTTTCTCGGGTAACTAACCGAACAAACATGATGTTTCCGCAAGATATTTCGGAGGTCAAATCCTCTGTCACCATCTTCAAGTTAAGTGCTGACCAGTTCGGAAGAGTGAAGCTTGGTGCGCGTTGTTGGTTCGCTGACACTGCAATGTTGGGCGTTGGTTGGGGGTAGGTCGTTGCAGAACCGCATAGCAGTAGTCTCAGTTGCCCTTAACTCGCCGTGGAGTACACGAGTCGCAATGCTGAGGTCGCTTGGTCGCAATAACTGGCATCTAGCCTCTACTGAGTTGGTAAACATAATCATAGTTGAAAAGACTGGGCACGAGCAACGCATTAGTCCAATGCATTATGCTTCGCAGTTTGCCAACAGGATTTTTTGGCCTGCATATCTCCTAAGGATTTTTCGGCCATCTAGTGACAAGAATTTCAATTTACCGTCCATTCCGCCTCCGTCGGTGCTGGAACTACAGTTTAATATTAGAGAATATTACCATAGAAATGAACATTCACGGTTCGTTGCAGCCTCAAGAGAACTAATTATTCGAATTCAGGATAATAAATAAGTGAACAGTTTAACAACAAATCCGAACAACGGATTGTCCTGACAAGCTTGTACGATCAATTCAAAACCCATAAAAATTCCTAATTCCAGTGGGATGAGAACCTGAAACTTGTGTTTGGTTGCCAGTCACTTCAGCTACTGAGCTGTCAGATCGCTTTTTAACCGACTTCAAAAAAGGAGGAGGTTCTCAATTCGTCTGAATTTTTTTTTTTTTTTTTGATGTATGTTCAGCGATATCTTCGCCAATTTTGAACCGATTTAAATGAAATTTTTATAGTGGATAGAGTATACCTCCAAAGTGGTCCCATATGAATTTCATTTAGAAACCACCCCTTCTACCCCTTTACACCCCTTAACTTTTATACAAACCCACACGTTTTATCCTATTTTGATGGAACTTTGGAAATGTATAGTAAAAAATAAACAGAAAAATACTGTCAACAGAAAAATACTGTCAACTTTTGGTTTTAAAAAAAACCGAACCCCTCTCCCTCTATCCACCGATTAATTTTTGCCAATGTTCTTTATACAAAGCTAAATTCGAAACCATTTAACTGATCTCCATTAAAGTTTGCATATACATGTAATTTTTCATGGAAAAGGTTTCTGACCCCAAAAAATAAAAAGCACCCCTCTCTCCCTTTACACCCCTTAATTTTTATACAAACCCACATTTTTTATCCGATTTCAATGAAACTTTGGACATGTATAGTCAAAAATAAAGAGAAAAATGCTGTCAACATTTGGTTTGAAAAAAATGAGCTCTGCTCACCCTATCCACCCCTTAATTTTTGCCAATGTTATTTATACAAAACTGTATTCGACATCGTTTAACTGAACTCCCTTAAAGTTGTCATATACATGTAATGGACTAGGTTTCTGACCAAAAAATAAAAAAGCCACCCCATTTCCCCCTTTACACCCCTTAATTTTATAGAAACCTATATTTCATATCTGATTTTGACTGAACATTGCCAATGTATACTTTCAAACAAACAGAAAAATCATGTCAACATTTGGTCTACCAAAGCTCAACCCCTCTCCCTCCTACCAACCCCTTAAGTTCTGTCAATTTTTTTTTTATATAAAAAGCTACAGTCGCCACCGTTTGACCTATTACCATGAAAGTTGGCGCTTATATGTAGTTTTTCACGAGGAGGGTTTATGACCAAAAAATCAAAAAACCACCCCCCACTCCCCATTAAACCGTTTAATTTCTATACAAACCCACAGTTTTTATAGTTTAGATAGAACTTAGAAAACTTTTACTGTAAAACAAAGAGAAAAATAATGTCAGCTTTTGGTTTGCAAAAACTGAACCTTTTTCCCAGTTTCCGCCCCTTGACTTTTGTCAATTTTCTTTTTGAAAAGCTACAGTTGACACCATTTGCCCGATCTTTATGAAAGTTGGCACATATATACATTTTTTTTATGGAGAAGATTTCTGACCGAAAATAAAAAAACTACCCTAGCTCCCCTTTTACAACCCTTAATGTTTGTACAAACCCACATTTTAATCCGATTTCAGTGGAACTTCGCATGTGTATACTTTAAAGCATATTGAAACAGAAACATACTACTCACATAACTTTGACAAAAACACAAACCCTATTCCCCTTTCTACCCCTTTCATTACTGTCAATGTTCATTATATAAAGCCGTTTTTATCTGATTTTGAAGGAAGTATGCACATGTATACTTCAAAACAGAAAAATATTGTCTGCATTTGGTTTAAAGAAGCCAAACCTCTCTCCCCTTTCCAACCCTTCAATCTACACAAAGCACAGTTTCTGTCTCATTCTGAAGAAAATTTGCACACGTATACTTTAAAAAATAAATAACAATTGTGTTTAAATTAGATTGCAGAAGCCCAATCCCTCTTCCCTTCTACCCCCACCCCTCCTAATTTCCAATGTCCTTTATAGATACCTACCGTTTTTATCAGATTTCGTTGGAACATTGCAAATGTGTACTTAAGAAAATAGAGAAATATTCTGTTTACAAAACCCAACCCCTCACTCCCTTAACCCATTTAATTTTTGTAAATGTTCTTTACACAAAGCTACAGTTTTTACCTGGTTTCGATGAAACTTTGCACATGTATACTTTAAAACAAAGAGAAAAATACTGTCCACACTACCTTAACAAAAACCAAACTACTTTTCACCTCCGCACCCCTCAATTATTTTTTATACATACCTAAAATTGTGATTTGAAATCAATAGAAATTTACAAACGGATACTTTAAATCAATCAGAAAAGACAGTCTACATTTGGTATACAAAAGCTCAATCCTTCTTCTCCTTTACCCCCATCGTTTATAATTTCCAATGTTCTTTATAAAATCCACAGTTTTAATTACCGTCAAAATCAATTAAGCTTTTTTTAAGTAATTGTAGAATATTTATAAAATGTATGTGTCCCAATGTCCCAACATGCACTTCAGATTTCAACTTGGACTCCAAGGTTTTACGTTGTGAAAACAAATTAAATATCTATATTTTCTGTGTGATGCCGGAACTAACAGATATATTCCAGAGACAGATTTGTGTATGTGGTATGTATTAATGTCCAGATGTTACATGTTTCGATTATCGAGCAGCAGCTTCAACAGATGTTATGATTAGATCAAAACACAGCCTGGACCAAAATTTAAACTGAAATTCCTTAACACAGCATCAAATTCACCCCATTCTGAAAGTTGTTGTAAAGACAGATTTTTTAAAAAGTATTCGCTTTAACCACTGACCCAACAGGAAGATCGCAAAATGAGAACTGCTGCGGCATATTTAAATATAAATTAACTGTAATACTACTAAAAATTTAAAAATAAAATAATTGTTTAAAAAACATAAAAACCGCCTTCAAAAAAGGGCACTAAAAATTTTAAAATAACTTTATACCTTGCTTAGAAGAAATTAAATTTAAATGGACAATATTTTACATTACTGTTATTGAAACTTATTGAACATTAATTCGTTATTTTTGGAGTCGGTGCCAGCCAAAGCAAGAAAAACAAAAAGATAAAAAAATAATAATAATACATAGAAAATCATGTTACTACTTACCTACAATTAATTCTAGAAACATTTTTCAATAAAACTGAAACATTTAGGTGATATACCGATATAATACTAACTATAAAGTGTTTACTGCATGATGCAGCCTACAAACTGACACTGTAGCGCCAGAGATATGACTAGATGACCAACGAGGCCAAGCTACTGATAACATACCGTTAATTGTTTCCCTAGCTGTCTCCCGCAATAAAACTATCTTCCTCATGACATGATGTAAAATATTTGGAATTTTTGTTCGTACTCTCGGATCGCCTCGAACACCAAATAAAGTTCAGTAATTCGATCTGCGCGATCTGACAGCTGGCACCGACTCCAAAAATAACGAATTAATGTAAAAGTTTCAATAACAGTAATGTAAAATATTGTCCATTTAAATTTACTTTCTTCTAAGCAACGTATAAAGTTATTTTAAAATTTTTAGTGCCCTTTTTTGAAGGCGGTTTTCATGTTTTTTAAACAATTATTTTATTCCTCGTGCGTTGATGCAGTACGAAAAAAATCCCAACTATACAGTTCGTACAGTTTTCTCAGAAAGGCATGTTTTGTGAGATAACAGACTACAGGATTACTGGAGACCGCGATACCACTAGAACCACCTTCCGCCAAGCGCTGTAATGACGCCGTAATACTGCAGCTGTCTTTTTTTTTTTTGCTTATGGCTTTACGCCTTGTCGTGGTCATTAGAGGCAAGAAAGGAGTGGGAACTATGAACCGGAAGGAATTCGGCCATGGCCTTTTTTGAAGAAAGCATCCAGGTATTCGCTGGAGTGATGCAGATATCAATGTTATGACGTATAATTTTCAAGAATACACCCTGGACCAGCATGATTACTATTATAGACTCAAGCTCACAATGGAGCGCTTATAACTAGTTCTTTTTTATGCTCGCTTTCGTTTCCAATACCTCTTAAGCCTAGCTAATAATTTTTTCCTTTCTCTCCTGTGAGATGGGTATCAGAGATTCAGTAACTTTTGATGAGGAGACCAGGAGTGAACCATATTACAAAATTTGGAGTGATCTGTAACATCGGTATCGGGAAATCCCAGTGGAATCCAAATCTTTTTATACCTCATTGAGCAACATGCTTCCTCATCAGGTGACCAAAAAACTTCAGCCGCCCACGTCGCATGCTGGTGTTTCCAACAGTTGGTTCAATTCCAGCTGGTAGGTTTCGTCCGGGAGCACTCTAGGCCCATGAATTTTCCTCAGGAAACGTATTTCAACTTCTTCTAGATCATCCATAGTGCCTGCATGATACCACTAGAACTAGTTTGGAAAGTATTTCTAGCGTTGTCATGCTGGTCCAAGGTGCATTACAACTTAATTACTGCTTGAAAATAATACGCCTTGAGATTTACTACTGCAGTATTATGACTTCATTACCTCGCGTGGCGTAATGTTGTTCTAGCGGTATCGCGATCTCCAGTATACCCCAGATTACATGGTTGCATGTTGAAGACAGTCATCTTATACTGGACTCTCTTCATGTAGCAGTAGATGGTCGCTTGTTGCCATCGCTACACTTGTTCCCCACCGCTTCTCATAAAACAGGTCCCGCTCCGCCAGGGGTCGCGTGAGCTTACACAGGCTGCGAGAGATATTTCTCACAGGTACTTAAGGGGCACACAGAAAACATAATCCCAAAACAAAGGAATCAGTGCTTATTAAACTATTGACGTTTATTTTGGAATGTTTATGACTGACATCCATCAGGGATACGATACACTGCAATAACCTGGAAATAATGTAGTGAAAAGCGAAGTGTAGAACGAGACTATATGGTACTGACTACAGGGTTCTCTGTTCTAACAGCCGCGAGTTACTTGAAGCGTGATATTGGTCGTAAGTGTTACTGTAAGGGTGTATAACTGCTGTGATGACGTGGCTGTTCACTGCAGAATGTTTGCGTTGTGGTGTGAGATGAAAGAAAGAAGAGGACGAAACCCGGTGGCGGTTCTTTCATGCCTACTCTTCCGAAAAACCTAGAAAGCCGGCAAACTTCCGACGGATGAATCACAATCAACAGTGTTGCGTGCCTCAGGACATATGCACTGCAGAAAGGTTTGGCAGTTAACACAGAACTTTGGTGTACAATCTGGTGACGAGGAATTGTGGTCCACCACTTCTGTCCTGCCAGCCGAATCCAGATGATGCAAATTTTCTCAGCTACCAGGCCTCGAACTAGCTTATTCTGTGTAAGAGCCGTACACCACCACAGTGCCGCAACGAGCTGAGCAGACGGGGTGGGAAATCACAGTCATAACACATATGAAATATAGTTTGAAGTCAAGTTTTTTCTCACAGTTTTGCGATACGGTGAGGACTAATTCAATTTTATTTCTGCAACATCTTACACACTTCTTGTTTATAATTACCCAGTTTATTTCCTTAAAAACTGATACATACTCTTCAAAAAAATATAACTGCCATTAGAATACCAGCGTTGTGTATGCTCCATTGCGTGTCGTAATATCGATTCGTGACACACCAGCATGATTCACCGCAGCAAGTTCACATCTCAATCCAGTCACTATCACTTCACAAATTAAAAAGATTTCTCATCTCCCATAACTGGACAAAAATAATTTGTTTTGTTTTTGTCTAGCTGTTACCCGCGACTTCGTACGCGTGGACTTAGAAATTTATTGTTAGAATTGGACATAGAAAGCTGTATGTTAAGTGAAAGGTGTCCTAAAAGCATGGAGTCGATATATTATATGACGGGGAAGCCATTATAAGACCATTCTACTATCGAACCTGTCTCATGAAGAGAAACAATTTGCAACATGTTTAAAAACAGCAAAACCCTAAGGTGTGTGTATGAGGGGGGGGAGGGTTAACTAAGTGCAGCTTGTCTTTCAGCTTGGTCTTCTCTTCTTTCTTCAGCATGAGCATTAAATTCTTGGGTTCTAATAAATTAAGTTGCTCGTGTTCTGCTGGAGCTTCGCCTTAGATCTGAAATACGCCTGCGGGGTATGTCAAAAAAGAAAAAAAAAATCATAACGATGCCAGAAACTTTAAGATAGACACAAAATAATAGTCTTCTGCAATGCAAATCAACATCTATACCGTGTAATATGCTTTATCAGTAAATTAAATTTTTGAACATGTCGGATCGGGAGTACGGAGCTACTCTACTAGATGGCGCCACAGACGCAGCGAGCAGGATGCCAGCACCACAGCGACGGTAGAGTGACCTACGTGGAGCTACTTAACGGCAGTGCACAGCACACGGAGGTCTCTTCATGCCGGCCCATCGAGGCAACATCATTCCGCTATCTGTCATAGTGTATTGTGAGACTGTGTCTAATAAACCGGATCCTTGTAGCAGCTGTGTTCTCGTAGTTCCTCTCCACTGTCCAAGGGATATCGACAGCCTTCCTTCGCTAGTGAACCATCTACCTCGAACCAGGAACTCCATTCAACCCGCCAGACTCCTCATCTTTCTTGGATGGATTCGACAAACAAATCATACACTGACTGCGAGATAATCACAGCCAGAGTGACCGATATATCATTAATTCATTACAGAATTACAAGCGCTTTCCGTTTTTTTTTTTTTTTTTTTTTTTTTTTTTAACAGTTTTACGTCCCTTATTAACAACGTGGTCTTTAGAGACGGGAAAGGATGGGGGCAAGGAATGGGAAGGAATTCGGCCATGGCCTTTTGAAGGAAGCATCCCGGCATTCACCTGGAGTGATTTGGGGAAACCATGGAAAACCCAAATCTGGATGCCCGGACGGGGATTCGAACCGCCGTCCTCCCGAATGCGAGGCCAGAACGCTATCCGTTACACCACCACGCTCGGTGCGCTTTCCGTCTGTCTGACACTGTTAGCTATAGAAGTTTCATGGAAAAATGTTATTTATCCCGAAAAAAGTATCCTCTGTCTTCCCTAATGATTCAAAGTATTTCCTTGTCAAATTTAATTATTATTGGTATAACCATTCAGTTCACAAAACGTAACAATCGGACAGAGAGATAGTTACTTTTGCATTTGTAATATTATAAGTGTAGATTATACACAAATTGACTGGGAGAGAAACAAAGCCTGAACGACCGATATAGCATAGAAAAAGTAAACGCACATGACACTGTTGGTCGGGAGTATGCGAAGTATTGCTCAACCGCCTACCTGAAAGAGTTTTGATTTGCTAAGAATTCTGTCTCAGCTGTGGCTGTACCTTCAATTTAACGTAGAATGCGAACAACGGAACGTCCAGGTATGGTTCATACGATCAAACAAAATCGTTAAAATTTCCTGCCTCCACGGGATTTGAACCCGCAACCCGAATCCGAATTTTGAAAGCTAGCACCTTAACCACTTTTTAATAAAAATTACATTTATTTCAAGAATTTAATTTTTACAATTTGATAAACAGGTACAGAATTTTTTTTTATGAATGTTTCTCGTGAAAAAAAAACCGAGTAATATTATTACTTATACACAATACTTCGGCAACACATAACTATAACTTTTTTATGTATAATTAATAATATTACTCGGTTTGTTTCCAGAGAAACATTCATAAATAAACAACGCCCACAAAAACTGCGTTCATTTATACCGTACAGACTTATCGTTTCACGTAATCAAATCATAATTCAGGCACCCTACCAGCCCACTCGAGGCGGTACTGCAGAAACGTACACATGCTACTCTTCCGTCTGTCGCCGTTCGCTTAGTTCTCGAAATTCCTTGCCAAAAATCTTATTTATATACAAAAATGTACCCTAAGTCCTCCGCCATGGCAAATAGTATTTCCTTGTCAAATTTCATAAAGGTAAGTTTAGTCGTTTAGCAGCGAAAACGTAGAACACAGGCAAAGAGACAGAGTTATTTATAATGTTAGTATAGATGTGCCATTTCAAAAGTTTAAAATACTAACACTCATTGTGAGCTTAACAACTTTCTTTCTTTGAGTTCGCAATGCAATATTCTTGCCCGATCTCTCCAGTTGTATCGCTTTTATGGCCGTACGTAAGTTGCTCTCCGGTAGTTGCTAGAGCTGTGTGTTAATGGCCTTCGTTGCACTGCTCTTTCTTCCTAGGCGAGTCACTAGTTCCGCTAGTTTACTGCTGGGTCAGCAGGTGTAACTAATCAGTCTCCCTGCTCCTGTCATTGCAGGAGCTGAGACACTGTCACTGGAGAGAGGGCAAGAAAGTCGTGATGTTCGCACAATGAACAAACTCCACAGCTCTCACTCTCAGAACAGTAGATCGATTCCTTTTTCTCCTCGGATACCCCACAACTTTCTCTTCCTGGGGAGTACAATCGTTTTGTTTGGCGTAATTTCTTTTCACTACTTCTCCGTGATGTTTTCTTAAATAACCCGTACTTTGTTTAATGAAGTACACTTTCTTTTATTATTCTGCTGTAACACCTAAAGATTTAATTTTGAACTTAACCAAATCTCGATAGCTCCAACACCTAAAATTTTGAACTTAACTAAATATCGACAACCGTAACACCTACAAATTTAATTTCGAATCTAACTGAATCTCGATGACTGTAACAACTCACATTTGAATTTAACTAAATCCCGACAACTGTAACAACTAAAACTTTAATTTTAGGCTGTGGCGGGGGTTATGATAGTGGGGTGTGTTGACACGTGGGTTCTATGTAGTTATCCTTACGATGCCCTATGACTTGTGCCGACTATCTTCATGTACCTTCTGCACTTGAACTCCCGTTGTTCTGACCTATCCTCTCCTTTTCTTGCACTGCTAAATTAACATGGGTAAGGTTGCATCTACAAGAGGGAGCGGACAGCTAAGGGTTACTTAAATCAAACAATCTCTACAGTAAACCTCGTTTAATCCATACTAAATCGTAAACACACTACAGCTGATGATGTACAGGATAGAGAGGTATTCCGTAACTCGTGCTACTGAACATAGGGATGAGACTTAGCCTTACAGTACACAACTAACAGAGAATGGTAAGGCTGGTATAGTGACTAACTATTCCGAGGCCTAGTTGATAACTTGTTGCTCAACAGTGAAGAAGTGAGTGTGATCCATGTATTCAAGTATGCTGGTAAAGTATTGCCTTGCGTGCTCAGCACCGCACGTGTAACTTGCAACCTGAACTGTCGATCGGCAGAAAGTCGAACAAACAGGACGTGCTAACTAGACGTCTGGATGCTGTGAAACTTAACAAACTTACACGATTTTAGTACTAAAATGTTTAACTAAATGACGTCCCGTCGAAGGACCTAACTAAATATGGATAACTGTAAAACCTAAAATTTTGAACTTAACTAAATCTCGATAACTTGTTACAATTTTTTTTTTTTCCATCTATGTCACTCTACCATATCCATCGCCTATCGACCTGACTGCGGTTGTATGAATGTTGGTATTCTGCTGACTATTGATCATGATTCGCTGACTATGCTCTTACTCATAGTTGACCTTGAATCTGTTAATGGTGATATATTGAAAAACGTTTTCATTTGTTGCAGTATAGGATTTTTCACTCAATAACAGATGAAATTCGTTGTGGCAACAAAACGAATGGAAACATATTTCTACTATTCCAGTGTTTTAAATAATTGAATTTTTACTGTATTAAATTTTGGTGCCATACGATTCCAAAGCTTAGTCGACAAATGCTTCATTTTCCATGCTTTGAGAGCTAATGAACCTTTCTTACTAAAACGTCTATGTCATCAAGCATTTTCGCTTTATTGCACGTTCCTTATAAGCGTTTCTCAGATTCAAAAACGCTCATTTGCAGTCTGACATTTCACAAATTTTTTTTCTGATGGCAGTAAAAATCTCCAAGACATTACCAAGGATACAAGCTTTACAAAAACATCGGATGGACTTTCAGGAGGTAACGGCTATCATACATTATTGTCTCAAAATTTAACTAAATCATTTTGTTTGTTCACGACTCCAGTTTCACAACTTCAGTTATGAGGCACTACAAACCACAATGCACGAAAGCCCCAGTCTACATAGGAAACATAGGGAAGAACTTAAACCAGCTCAGAATCTATTTTCTAGAAAAAAAGTTATTTCGAAACGAGCTTAGACCCTCCGCCAACCAAAACAACAAGGGACATCTATATTAGACTTTCAACAATGGCCGAAAGAAACAACATTGAATTAAAATATCCGAGTACTAACTGGCCCCAAGTTTGGCGAACCATCTTTAACAAAAACCTTCCATCCGAGGTAATGTCCGCATGGTATAAAACAACCAACGAACTAATACCGACAAACGAAAAACTTTTTCGGATTCATCTCTCGGCAACTGATAGGTGCCACAAATGCGGCAACACAGACACCCTTTTGCACCGTTTCTCGTGCGGCGAAACACAGCGCATTTGGATATGGCTGAAATACAAGTTAGCACAGCTGGACGGAACCACAATTTCAATACAGGAAATCCTCAGACCGGATAAGATCCGAAAACCAGCACGGAAACAAAATGCCGCAACATGGCTGCTAGGCCATACAGTACTATATGTTTGTCAACACCACGACAAAGAATACACCAATTACATCTCCTTCATGGAGAGAGAATTCGCTAAGGCGACCACTTCTCCCCGTTACGCCAGCTCATACGACAACGCACTGCAATCCGTCGTAATGGGCGGACACCCAAGCATTCCGTAACAATACACACAGGGGTGCCAACCCGGAAGAGCGCAGCAGAAGACAGCTGCTGAAGAAAACAAAACTCACCGGACGACCACGCTGCAAGCCCACAAGAAGTGAACAGTGTGACTAATGATTTTAACAGAAGCATGTATCTTCGTATTTCACATCCAAGAAGTCTGTATCTTAAATCATTGTATTTGCACCAAACTATGATTTTGTGTCTTGTATCTTGTACCTGGCATTGATACCTTTATACCTAGTACCATAAATCTCTGAATTTTTGTAACCAGTAAATAGGAAAGTAATAAACCAAAAAAAAAAAAAAAAAAAAAGCTGTCAGAAAGAATAATTATAAAACCTGAAATACTCACGCACTGGATATCTAAAACTTTCTAGCGTACATATAGCTGTCACCAATAACATTTTTTATTACGGCATACAAAAATTCAACAGTGAAACTAATCGTTAAAATTTCATGTAGCTATTCCTGAAGCATATGAAGGAACTACAGCGAGTTTACGAATTATTAACCGAGTGTTAACATTCGGGGGGATGCGGGTTCGAATCCCCATCCGGATTTCGGTTTTTCATGGTTTCCGCAAGAGTCGAGTTGTTTCCTTCAAAAGGCCATGGCTGAATTTCTTTCCCCCAATCCTTTCCAGTCTCCAATGACCTCAGCGTCGACAAAGCGTAAAACCAAAAGCAAAATAAATAAATAAATAAACGATCTATGAAAAAGTATGTTACGGACGCTTGTTGTTGCGCGCATGTATCAAAAATTAGAGTTCTAGCTTAAGCATTACTGATTTCCTACTTTTGCTTCAGAAATACATAAGTTACACACAAAACAGTGTGAAACACGTTATCACAAAATTTAGAGATGGCAACACTTGCTAGGTTTTTTCCATTAGTATACAGTGAACATCATACATAGCTATTCTTGGTCTGCAGACAGCTGCTCCAGTAAGGGTTAAAGAAAGTGAAGTGGTAGTTCCAACCAACAATTTTACAAGTCCGATACACGAAAATGCTTGGCAACAAGAAGTAGCAATGTCTGTCTTACAGCTGCTTTAATGGGCGGGCGTGTCGTTAAGGACTTTGAATAGCGAAAGCTAACTCGGAGCAGTAAGTGGATAGGGTCACAACAAGAGGTGAGCCGTTTGCTGTTAAAGAGCAGGCACTTTAATTATACGGCCGTGTGCACTATGCAATGAAGGCAGTTTGTATGGTACTCGTTTATACCTCGCATATGAAGCAAATAATTGATTTTAAGTACTCTCCAATGGTATTCTGTCGGTTTAAAGTTTAAAATTCATTCACTGTTGAACAGTAAATCAATTCTTTTTGTAATGTATTTCAGTCACTAATTCGCTTACCTAAAAATGAAATCTTTACCACTTATTTATGGCTGAAATCAATGATCATTTGCAGTGAGTAATAAGTGCAGGTGAGTGGTGACGGTTGAATTCGGATAGTCGGCGAGTGCCGTAAATATAATCCGTAATTAAATTATTTTTATTTGAGTAGTTAGATTTATTTGAATATTCAATTATTGTCTTTTGATGGATGGTAAACGTAGTTTCATATTTCCTGTCTACTTAATTCTCAGCATCCTTCTATAACACATTTCAAATGCTTTAACCTGCGTCATGTCTGATATTTCTTCACTTGTGTTAATCGGTCCAGAAATATTGTTTTCGGGTTTCCATAGTTTGTCGAAATCACTTCAGGAGAATGTCAGGACGGTTCTTTGACCATGACCTAGTACCTTATAGTTCCCTCTCCCTAATCCTCTTTCGACTTTAATGACCAGGACATCAACGAAGTACAGGGCGTTCGCCGGAAAACGCTACCCTCCCAGTCTGTTGCCGTCGGCAACTTGCTCGGTCAGTGGCGCCAGCAGTTTCCGCCACACGCCACCGTGAATCACCGCACTGTTTAACACCTCCGCTGCCCCAACAGTGCAGTGCAGTGACCCTTACATTGTTAAGAACGGTTTCTTTGCATTGTAGATAGTTTGTGACTTCAGTCTCTTATTAATCAGTGTTGTGAATAAACGTTTCTTTGCGGTTTGGCTGGTTTGGGGCTTCATACTCTTATTAATCTGTACCGTGTTTGAGTGTGAGTAAAATTATGGTACGTTACAGTTTGCAACAAAGAATATTTCTCTACGATACATATGTGAAGAAGAAGTCGTTTAAAAAGTGTCGCAGTAAATTTCGTCGCGAATTTCCTGGCGCTTTACTGCCAGCTAAATCAACAATTCTGCGTCTGGTTAAAAAAGTAAGAGAAACGGGTTCATTTTTTAACAAAAAGAGACTGTCGGTCAACCGTATTCTCACGGAGGAGAAAATTGACGATATCGCTTTTCGACTAGAACAGTCACCCAAAAAATCATTAAGTCAGTTAGGGCAGCGTGTGTCTCGAAATATGTTCAGAAGATGTGAAATGTGCATTACACAAGAGGGTCAACACTTCCAGCATCTTTTATAAGGTAAGCTAATGAATTACGTCACATTTAAATGCTTAGCACACAAGTTTATGAAGTTTATGAAGCGTAATTATTATGAAATAGTCCGCGGCCGACGGTCGAACAATGCCGGAAACTGACCGCTCGCTCGCCGGGAGCAGTTTCTTCCTTGTAGCGCTAACAGTGGGTTGCGTTTCCCGGCGAACGCCCTGTATAAAGCCATAAGTAAAAAAAAATTTCAGTGCTCCATAGATAATGTTCCTTCCGATTCATAGATCAGTTTTGGAAATTAAACGATTGCTGTTCTAGAAGAAAGCTCTTTTCACTACTGCTATTGTGCTGTTAAGATAGTTCTTGCTTCATCCACGAGTGGCAGATTTATTTCTCAAAATAAGATGACTCTCTTATTTGTTGTTCTGCATCTGATAATATTTTTACATTTGGTCTCCTATTATTATCAGTTTTGCTATACTTCATTTGGTTTATATGCAATCCAAACACCTCTCCCAATATTTTCTTCACACAATTCAGCTATCTCTAAATATATTTCCACTATTTTAATAACAGAATTATATCATATAGCTTGTTTCTCCTAGAGCCACATTAAAATTTTCCTTTCATATCTTGATTTTTTCATCTATGAACAAGATGCATATCTGCTGGTATAGGTTACAATCCTCCGACAAGACATTTTTAAATGATGCTTGTCTCTCATGATTTTCTAGTTTTATTATAACCTCAGTACTGTTCTCGTATCGGTAGTTGGGAGCTCCACTGTCGTACGTGTAATATAATCCAGGGGATGTGGCGTATCACGAGTGGAAGAAGTACGAAGTTAGCTCTGCGTGTATTCCAAACTGTGTATAAAACTATTCTGAATGTCATTTAGCACTGGTGGAGAGAAGGCAAGTGCAGATTGTGGTGTATGTCATTACCAATGCCTGACGCATTCACTCTGAGGTTATCACCTTTTCCCTCCAGTGGCTAGTTGAAACAGTGGCAAGATTGTCACCTGCAAAAAACCTAACTTCTGATTGTACATTAGTAACAGTCACTGATGTGTATAATTAACTATGTTCGACTTTTGTTCCTACTTCAATCTTTTTTGATATCGCAATTCCTACAATGATTTTTTACTTCCTACCTTTTCATAATTCCTCCATCAATAAAGGCATATTCTGTTTAGCTTAAACCTCATGCATCGCAGCATTAGGCACACTAAAAACTAGCTTTAAACGGAAGGTGATTTCTTTTTAATTTTTTTTTTTTTTTTTTTGAGGATCACGTATCCCAAGTTTAAATCATTAGAGTCAAAGGCACCGTCCAAAAAGGAAAGGGACCTTTGAAAAGGTATTCGTGAGTGTTAAGAAATACGATGAAGGAATACAATCGAGATCGATGGGATAGCCTGGATTCTGATAGAACGGGTTTAAATACCTGCCCGGCCCTACAGATTTCGGTAGCTTAGTTGGCAACACTTTACTAATGAATGTCGTCAGACAGACTTCTCTAATTTTATTATAACCACAGTGCTGTTACCGCATCTTCTGAATATTATCATTGAGCGTGGTGGGTGAGCGGTTAATACTATGGCCTCGCATTCCGGAGGATATGCATCCAGTTTTGGGTTTTCCATGGTTTTCCCAGATCACTCCAGGCAAATGCCGGGATGCTTCCTTCAAAAGGCCATGGCCGAATTCCTTCCCAGTCCCATCCCGCCTCTAATGATCTCGATGTCGACGAGGCGTAATGCCATAAGTAAAAAAAAAAGAATATTATAATGTAAAGGTCATTGCAATATGCTCGATTTCAGTCCCGGTTTGTTTATCTTCCATAACAGGTTATTACAGAATTTGCTGATATGTATTTCTCGTGTTGCAGAGAGGCCGGCGAGTTGCCGGTGTACAACATCACGGCCTCCGGGGTGAAACAACTGACGTGGGGCGAGGTGCTGGAGAAGGGCCGCCGCATTGTGTACGAGTACCCGTTCGAGATGACCGTGTGGTATCCGGACGGCAACATCCGCAGCTCTAAGCTCGTCCACAACCTGTGCGTCATCTTCATGCATTTCCTGCCGGCGTACTTCATCGACCTTCTCATGTTCATCTTCAGGCAGAAGAGATTGTAAGCAAGCTGCATTCATATACGTCTGTTCCTAAAACTTAAGTCAAATTACTCACGTTAAAAGGGGGTTTGACACTTACTGTCTAATATTATGGAAAGTAGACAAAATTTTGGAACTAAGAACTGAAATCCTATTTTCTTCCGGAAAAAATTAAATTTAACTAAGCAAGTTTGTTTAATTTAAAATTATTGCGTATTGAGATCTGCCTGTCTGCACCATTATAGATCTGAAAGCTGAGGCAAATACTACCAAACGTATTTGTATGGGTTTTAAAAATTTGAAAGCTTATAAGCTATTTTAAAATCTACGTTATTCCTTATGAATCTAAGTGACCAGGTAATGCAATAAGAAATGTTAATTCGTTCGTACCAAGAACAGATAGGAGTCACTGATCACTTTGCATTTCAGAAAAATCATTTATTTACGAGATACCCATCAAAGATTAAGCTACAATACAGATAAATTCTGTTAGTATTATTTTTTGACTGTGTAACATTGGTTATTTATATTTTCACTTTTCTGAAATATAGTAGTACATTAGAAAACTCGCAAAACGGAAATAAAACCATTACATTAAATATTGAAGCTCCAATAAACGTAACGAAACTGTGGAATTTAATTTACAAAGGTATTACATGAGAAACCTTCATGCTTTGCTACTAGAAGAAACACAAAAGGCAAACGTATTACCAGTGGCGGATACAGGATTTTGGTTTCGGGGAGGGGAGGGGGGTTGGGCTAGGGTTTTGGTTTGGAGGGGGCTTGCCTCGGGCGAGGGTAGGCTTTATAGGATGGGAGGTCGACGACAGAAATCTCATGTCAATATTTTATTTCAGATTGCCTCCCTTATAAGAACAATAGAGCAAAAAAAAAAAAAAAAAAAAAAAACGTTGATGTCGTGACCTAGATGCTTTTGGGTGGGGCGCTCGAGCCTCTTATTCCCCCCCGCATCCACCCGGATACATATCACTGCGCATTACTACGCACACCAAGTTCTGCGCGGGCATAGTAACGGGGAAAAGCGATTCGCTTGTAACAATTTAATATTACTGTGCAACTTTATGATGAATGTCTAAATTTAAATGATTACTCCTAAAATCGCACGAAATAACTTTTCTGAACTAATGGGAATTCAATTACTGTGAATCCCAATGCGGTTGTTATTAAATGTATCTTCTTTTGCCTCATATATATTTGACAGATGTAACATCAATAAAGTTTCAGAGAAATTGCTTTTGGTAAATTCGTTTGCTGTCTTTTTGGATCTACACGATATGTTTGCTAATAAACTACCCTCAAGCAAAATTATTACGTACAACTGAGCAATGTATTTAGTTTTAATCCTACAGCAATTTAGGATGTCAGTATTAAGACACCAGAATTGGAATCGCGGACCGATCTGGAATTATTTATGATCTCTTAAACCAGATTTCACCTGTATGAAAGCTTGTTTCACGCGGGTTATGATTGCTCCATAATTCGGATTCCTCATTGTACCAGCAGTTTGAAATGTATTTCGTTTATATTTTAGACCTCACCATACTAATCGAGTTTGTAATTAGTGACACCATTTTGTGGATTATATCTCCTTCTGACAAAGTTTCAACACCAGAACTTGATTAGCTTTCTCCACTATTTCTGCTTAGTGTCAATCTGTACATGTAGTGATAATGGACGCGCTGTAGCGTGTTAATAGAGGCGGCTCAAAGTACCTCTGCTCTATCCTCATGACGATGCCCTTATCCCTACATGCGAAGGGGAAATTTGCCCCACCCCTAAGTGGACACACCATCCGGCTCGGGGGGTAGGAATGGATTTCCCTTTAATTTAATTTGATTTTAATTGCAATGGAGCCCACGCAAGAGCCTGAGATCGAGTGCCAGCTTGTGGTCATGGCCATCTTTTCCTTTCCATGGATTACTTTAATTCTTACACCAATTTCTCTCCATGCCTCATCACAAATATAGGCCGTGCACGCTCCCATGGCCCTCTTCACCCTCCTTCTGACTTCCAATGAATCCCATTCCTACTAATCTGTTACTGATTGCGTTTTCGGTAATTTCGAGAAGCAAATCTAGCAGCCCTTCTTTGCATCCTCTCCAGCTCCTGTATTTGGCTCTCAAAATTTTGGTCCCGTACTACACGACCATATTCAAGCAATTGCAATGTTTTTGGTAACCCAATTCCTCTACTTCTCTCGCACTTCCCCTCATCACTGTCTCCTACAGCTGCAGAATTTTAAAACATTTTCCTACTCCCTGTCCAATGTGTCGTACCCAGCTAAGCTTGTTATAAAATGTAATGCCAAGATATTTACATTTCAAATATTCAACAAGCAATGCTTTCCCCACCTTAAAATTGTAATCAGTCATTAGTTTTTTATCTTTGTATGTAATAATCTGCATTTATCTTCATCCCATGTTTACCAATACAACTAGGTATCCTGTCTAGATCACCCTGCAGCTGTTGACAGTCCTCTACCATTTTGATCCTTTTATATAGCATTATGTCATCTGCAAACAATCTAATCTCTGATAGTAAACCATCAACATAATTATTCGTTAGAATAATGAATAGTAATATATGTTAACTTCATCATTCTGTAATGAAATAATAGTTATGAGGAGCAAACAATAAAAAATTGAGACAATTGAGTGATCTAGAATCATCCGGAAAGCTAAAACTGTGAAAGATTAGTGTAGTACATACTGTACTAGTTTTGTAATAAGGTGTAAAGGCAAAACAATATATGCGTATATGTCTAAGAAATGTATGTAAACATATGAAGCTGGCCACATGGTTGTAAGGACCTAAGCCAAGGAATGAAATAAAAAAGGGTAGAAAGGTACAGGGGAGGAGTGGTAAAGTGAGGATCATGACATTGTGTCGTCAATTGAGCGTGAACAAGATATAGTCAGATACGATTCATTTAATTTCTGCGAATCAGCCTTCCATTTGGTGTTTCTCAAGCACAGAAATTACATAATGTTTCCAGTGCACGCTTTTTAAAAAATTAATCGAAACAATATATGAAAAGAATATCTCTGAGATGCTATCCCAACTTGTTCCAGCATGGTGCGGCTCCAGCGGCGCATACAGGATGGTTTGGAGGTGTTGCAGTACTTCACGACGCGAGACTGGAAATTTCGCAGTGAGCGTTTCACGTCGCTTTACGAACAACTCAACGAAAAGGACCGCAAACTGTTCGACATGGACATCGCGTCTATTGACGACGACCAGTACATGGTCGACAGCTGCCTCGGCGCCAGGCAATACTGCCTCAAGGAGGACCTCAGCTCTCTACCACGCTGCCGCCGAAACATTAAAGTGTATGTACACCGCAATGGTACAGCACAAGAAACGTAAAAACGCAAATTACAAAAAAAAAAAAAAAAAAAAAAAAAAATATAAACAAAACAAAAATAAACAAGAAACAAACAAGACAAAACGAACAAAAAACAAGACAAAACAAACAAAAAACAATACAAAACAAATAAAAACATGAATAAACAAAAACACAAACAAATTACAATAAACGTGCAAATACTACTGTTTTGAGAAATTACTTTCTGATTTGAGTACATCCTTAAATTCTTTCATACCGGAATGGAGGGGAGAACGCTCGTCATGAAATATAATATAAAAAACTTTGAACAGTTTTGCTATGCAGCTGCGAACAAATCTATACATAAAACAAAATAACTTCAGATTCAGTAAAATCAAGACCCTCTTGTCGCGCCAATCGACAGCTCTTGTCAAATTACATGGAATTCGTGTATAAACTGTTGTGTCCGAGTATAGTGGGTAAGCGGTTAACGTTCTGGCTAGGCATTCGGGAGGACATGGGATCGAATCTCCGTCCGGGCATCCAGATTTGGGTTTTGCATAGTTTCTGCAAAACACTCCAGGCGAATGCCAGAATGATTCCTTTAAAAGCCATTGATGAATTGCTTCCCGTTCTTAGCCCCAACTCCTTTTCCGCCCTAATGACGTCGATGAGGCGTAAAGCCATAAGCTCACAGCACACACATAATGTTGTGCATGAAGTATTTCCCGTCGAGTGATGGTGAAATTTTATGGGACTGAAGTTGGGTCTTGGCTATATCTACACTAATATAAATGCGAAAGTAACTATGTCTCTCCGTCTGTATGTTATGTTTTCACAACAGAACAGCTAAACTGATAGTGATTAAACTTGACAAGGAAATACTATGTATCATTGAGAAGGACATAGGATACTTCTTTTCGGGATAATTATGATACTTTGTGATAAAATTTTGAAAACTAACCGAATGGTAAGAAACAGGTGGATAGCTTGTTATATGGGCCACTCAGTCTTTGTTTCTCTAGTAGTCTGTGTGTGTATGATGTAAGAGAAATTTTTAATATTTAGATACCGTGACAGTATAACGGCTCACACAAATAAATAAACAACCTGACAAAATCGTAACATTGTTTTTTAATAAAAACCTAAATTCATCTAACCATCTGAAACATCATTGCAGACCTGTAAACACAAATGGCACAGCAAAATTACAAGAAATAATTAGAACTATTCTCGTTGCCTCGCACGTTTACTCTGGCCTGTTTGACCACTGTTGCAGGTTGTACGTGTTGGACCGTATCTGGAGCGTGATCTTCTACCTCGGCTTGCTGTGGCTCCTGGTCTCCTGGTCCGACAATGCTCGTCATCTGATGGACTCTGTCGGCGAGAGCGTCAAGTCACTGCCTCTGCTGCGCAGCGTCGTTGATAGGGACACTTCACCCTACCAACCTCTCTGATCACCCACAAATACCTCGTGCAGCTACAATCCACTATATACGCTGAAATCAGAAGACAGACTGTTATATAATCACACAGAGCAGAACAATAAAATTACGGTGATATATTGGACCCTATGTATTTTACAGATTATCGCGCCAAACGTTTATTCTCACTTGCTCAAGTGTAGTTCACATGGTCGCCGGGAATGGGGTGCAAGGGGGTGCACTTGGAACCCCCTACTATGAAAGAAAATACACAGAAAAAGATTAAGAAACAAACCAGATGCACCTGCCTTAAAGTAATCCTGCCGGCGCCCATGGTAGATCAATATCTCTTTCATTATTATTGGATAATTTTGATACCTCAACTGACTTGCCGCGAAATACCATAAGGACGATGCAGATAGTTTTATAGGTTAGATTACAATTCTTAACAAACGTTTCGTCGTTTTTGTCCCTCATTTTGTCTTGTTTAATGACTTAGCAAAGGTGTGTTCTATTTCCGAACATAGTTAGTGTAAGTTAAGGAAAACATTTCATTTTAAAATAAGTTAATAATTACGAAGTAATTCTTAACAAACGTTTCGTCGTTTTTTTCCCTCAAATTTTGTCTTGTTTAATGACTTAGCAAAGGTGTGTTCTATTTCTGAACATAATTAGTGTAAGTTAAGGAAAACATTTAATTTTAAAATAAGTTAATAATTACGAAGTCTTGTTCCATTAGTTGTGTTATATGCGCCTAATGTTGCTGCGACTTGGGTATTACCGCTTAATACATATAAACTCATCGGCTCCCTTAGCCATTTGGCGGCGGAACAATGCTTGGGCATCTCCCAGTCAGCAATGCAATATGCATTTACCAGTTTTTACAATTTTTTTCACATTATTTTTATGGTAGTTTTTACACTATACTTTAAAAACGTTTAAAAAAGATCGTGTAAAGAAATTAGATTAACATAATCCCAGAAGAAAGCATCCTTAGTAACAGGGCCACATTTAGGATCTGTGGGGCCCTAGGCTATACATGTGGTGCGGGCCCCCTGTCGGCAGTGGCCTCCGGCTATGAGGGCTTAAAGTTCGAAACATTCGAAATACGGCCCAAAAAATTTATGGGTGACCCTTTTTTAACTCTTCTCCGGGCCCAGCAGGAGGTTGGAGGGTTGTGGTGCGGGCCCCCCTTTGTGGTGCGGGCCCCCCCTTTGTGGTGCGGGCCCCCTTTGTGGTGCGGGTCCCTAGGCTACAACCTATGCATAAATGCGGCCCTGCTTAGTAACACAATTGGTAACATTTTCATTAAAATACTAGTTTTAATGCCAGTCAAAAACGACATACATCACCTACGGTGGTAGTAAGAAATTATTCCGGAAAAGCTTGTAAGGGAAAACGAATTCCGATCATTTTTAATGATATTTTTCGTGATATGAGTACCTTACTCTGGTTAGATTCTCGTAGTTTTTGGCTAGTTTTTCTTAAATAAATACATTTTACTTTAAATGACGGAAAGCATAATTTCAAGAACAGATAACTGTTATTTATTTGATTGATATATTTTGCAATTACCTGTGGTTCGTGTAAAGTTTCTCTAAGTTTTTAATAAGCTTCAGTGTTTATTATCTTCTGCAAAACATCTCTTAGGTTATGTTGTATCCTGGTTCTTATAACTGTTATAGAGAATATAATGTAAACATCAAATTCGCTTCTCCTTAAACGGAAAAAAATAAATATGTTAATTTAAACGAAAGTACCATTTTAACTTTTTAACTTACAATTGCCTGGCATTATATATTTTTATTCCTGCTATTCGTATTTTTGTGCAGTTACTTCCACAACAGACAATTACTTGCTACCTGGCATCGCAATTACACTTTATTTTTTTTTTTAAATACTATTATTTATTTGAAGTTTACTCTTCCTTTTAACAGTATAAACTCAATCAAAAGCCAATACAGTCATTCACTTGAATTTTGCTGGTTAGCCAAGCAACGCTGTAACTAACACATCGGGCATCATCGAGACTCGGCCAAGGTTGCCGATCTATCGAGGTGTTCCCAGTCTCCAGACGACACATTTTATTAAAGATGATATGTCTTAAGGAAGAAAAATTTAAATAAGACAACGAACGCTCAGAATTACAGCGCTAAACAGAGAAACTTATTTCAAACAAACTTCTTCGGCATCATATTACCTACGCTTCTTCCTTGCCCTTGCCCAGCTATTGCAGGGTGAGTTTTTTTTTTTCGAGCGCACTAAGCCACATTGGCCGGTATTACGTGTGCTTCATATGAATGCACAGTATTTTTTTTTTTTAAATAAACATTTGTGTAATATTTGATAGCTCAGTAGCTAAGGTGCCCGATTTCAAATTTCAGTCCCCTATTCAAATTCCGGTCGGGACAAAAATTTACTCCTTTATATCAACTATGCTAATCATTCTGTGGTTTGTATTCCACGATAGACTGTAGGCCAAGCCATGACAAAGACAAGAATTGGTGTACGATCATCGGAGCATGCGGTCCATCGCAATTAAAATGTTAAAAAAATTAAATGTTTGGACTTTAGTTTTAGTCTAAGCAGTCAATCTAAATTTCAAAGAATTAGCATTGGAATTTTTATTGTAATAAACGTGATTTTTTTCTTTTCAGAAGAAATTCATACGCCTACCTGGAGAATTTTAACGAACTACGTAGATCAGTTTAGTGCTGAGTCAAGAACATTGACCTTATTGAAAATTCAAAATAAGTTTTTGAACTGACAGTGATGCTGTCACTGGAACAACAACATTTTGGGAAAAGTATATTATTATTATTTTTTTAACTGCTTAACGTCTCTTAACAACGAGGTCTTTAGAGACGGGAAAGGATGGGGGGCTAGGAATGGGAAGGAATTCGGTCATGGCCTTTTGAAGGAAGCATCCTGGCATTTGCCTGCAGTGATTTGGGAATCCATGGAAAACCCAAATCTGGATGCCCGGACGGGGATTCGAACCGCCGTCCTGCCGAATGCGAGGCCAGAACGTTAACAGTTCACCCACCACCACACTCGGTGGGAAAAGTATCAACCATGCGGTAAGAACGGAGACTTTCCCGGCGTATAACTGGCGTAAACCATGCCGCTGCTAATATTGCAGCTAATGGAGCAATAAAGTACCGAAAAGTAGCAATTTCATACGTTTTGCACGGTGAAATACTGTCTTGTGTTAACTGGATTAGCTGTTTTGGTAGTACCGAATTAATGTGAGTCAATCCTCTCCTATTTCCTTGGGATTGAGCGAATATTTTAAACCAGTGTTTCTAAAACTTTTAGCTCCAAGTATTTCCCAGGCAATGGCCAACCCACTCGGTAGTCGATGGACCCGATAACGTCATTGTACGATAAATGTTGTTAAACTTTACTAACGATTCGGAGTACAAATTGTATGCAGTTCATTACCTCTCTGATTTTAAACATTTTTCCAAGTTCACTGTCGCCAATCGAAAGAATAAGTTACTGTTTTCTAATGAAATAGTGCCCATAGACCGCCACACAAATTCATGATGATTTACTGCCTATTTTTGTTCTGCCAATACTGAAACCAAGGGCGTATCCAGGATCAGCATTAGAGGGGGGCAAGATTTGATCTAGGGGGGCAACTCATATTGGTTTCAAGGAAGTAGGGTGGGGGACTGAAAAATTATGATTTCTTTTCACGAAATTTCGATGCACGTTCAGCAGGTATAATCCAGTCAATCTTTCCTCTCACAAAGTGCTCCTGAGCCAGTTCAGTTCTTCACTCGCCGAAGCGTGCTGAAGGCAACTTGATTTTTTTCTATGGGCAGCAGCCACCCTCCCCCCCCCCCCCCTCTGCCCCTTGCTGGATACGTCCATGACTGAAACTAGTTATGAATAGACTATTTTTGTGAAACGGATGCAGGAAGACACATGACAATATCTGATTTTAAATAATTCTTTGTTTTTCTAGGAAACATAGAGCTATTAGTGTCACTGACTTTATGGAAAGAAGACTGATTAAATATAAAATTTACCGTAGGACTATAAATATTCAGTGTTGTACTTAAATTAGATTTTGATGTTCAGGAAGTAAACGGTCAGAAACAAAAGCAAAAATATTTTGTATTTTAATGGGACTGGCGAAAAACGCTATTCATTCATAGTGTATTTTTTGTTGATATATACTATATCTGTTTATTCATATGTTATTAACTACCATACAATGTTATGCTGGTGTTTATTAGTTATAAATTTTTATGGACTTATCGTATTAATACATGAAATCTACATATATAATGAATAGGTGTTCAATCGAGTGAATTTGTTATTCAGCGATTAACTTTTTTATATGTTTTATATTGTTTTATGTAACATAACTGCTGAAGTGGGAAGTACAAATAGAAATAAAGGTTTATAATTATCTAAAACGCTGTTTTATTAAATCCATCTTTCCGAAATTGATCTTAAGTTAGTGTCAGAAATACATTCAGTGTATGCTCTCAGATTTCTGTTACTGTTTTCATAACTCTTCTTTTTTTTTTTTAGATTTTGCTATGTGTCAGCTAAAACATTCTCGGTCTTCTAATGGTGAGAGCGTGTCAGCTTGATGTGATGCTGTGGGCCAGTCTCAGACCTATCTTCCAGCGATGGAATTTGACATTTCAGGAGTAGATGAAGGCTGAGGCCGAATAGAAAAAACGCAACATCAAATTGACGGTTCCCTCGGTGGTTGGCAACTGATCGCTCTTATTTTCCTCTTCCAATCCCCCCCCCCTTTTCCAAAAAATTATTCGGACAGTGCATTAAAGCTAAGTACCTACTGAGTCAACAACGTACAATTTTCGCAATTATGTTCTTGACAATTTTGAACAAATAACATTATATACATTATCATGCCTGTCAAATAATGTCTTAAGGTATATCCTGACCTTTCAGTGAATGGTAGTAGTCTACACACAACTGAATGCACAGATCTGAAAATATATTGCTTCAGTGAAATGTGCAGTTAGATTTTACACGTTAGATTTCAATAACATTATAAATATTGAAAAGGTGAAGTACAGACTATGTAGCCTACATGTAAAAAATAATGAAAGGAAAACATTTGTGTTCGAAAGTTATCAGAACTGTTCTCAGCCTCGTCGACGTTGAGGCCATTAAGGGCGGGAAAGCTCTGCGGACATGGAACGAGAAGGAATTCGACCATGTCTTTAGAAGGAAGCATCCTGGCTTTTGCCTGAAGTGATTTGGGGAAACCATGGAAAATCCAAATCTGAATGCCCGGACGGGTCGGTATAAACCACTAGCAAGAGTTAGCAAATGCTACGGGCCCCACGCCTATGCATCTACTTTTTTATTTTTGTCTTTATACAAGGGCATCATTTCAAATAATTAATTCTTGCAATAGTTTTTATCATGGTATTTTATGGAGTTAAATGCTAACATAGATACAATTTGCTTTTGTGAACATATTTTTTAGTTACAAAAATGCAGGAATATTAAAGTTTTTGTGTGTCTGCTTTATAAGAGTGGTGAGAATGGGCTATCAGTGGGCGGATGTGTTTAGAGTGGAGATGAGATGAATTTAACTTTCTAATGTTTAATGTGTTTACAGTTGAGAGATGTAGTATTGGTTCATAATATGACACTTTAATGGGTTTGTTAAACGATTAATGGAAAGAGGGGTGTGTAAATTTTGCAGATTTTAAAATATTAGATGAAAGCTGTAGGGATGGTAATTTTTGATATACAATACGACTCGGTAAGAGAAGGCGCATTATATAAGTGAGGCAGAGACTAAAACATTCAATTACTTCGTGTGGCAGAGAATTTATTGTGGTTCAGGTAATTCTGTAATTTGTCTGTGGTCATTCCAATGCAAAATCCTATACTATTGCTCTTGACAATAATTTGTCCCAGTACTAACTGGAGTTTTTGCAGACTCCTAACATGACATTCACATCTGGTAAATCTTAATAACATAACAGTGGTCATTTCATATCTATATATATAAAGATGAATGTTAGTTTGTTTGTTTGTTCTTCATACAAATCCAAAGTTTTCATCTGATCTCGATGAAACTTTGCACACATATCGTTTGAAACAAGGAGAAAAATACTGTCTATATTTGGTTGAAAAATTATCTGTATAAATAATACATGTTGTATTATAATTTTGAAAAATTATTGAAAGGCGATAGATAGACACGTTGGATGTGCAAAACAATTTTTCCGTGTAGCGGTCAGGTAACTCAGTGGTTAAAGCGCTTGCTTACTGATGTTTGGGTTGTGTTCTCCCATTCAAATCTCCGTGGGGGCTAAGATTTTTAAATGTTTTTTTTTGATAATAAGAGTCACGCCTGGGCAGTCGGTTATTGGGATTGAATGTTAAACTGAAGAAATCACAATGCGAGGTAAATCGTAGTTAGTCTTGCAATGCTGCAGGTGTACAGTTTTTTCCGTTATATTGATCCCTCAGGGGTGATTCACAGTCAGTGTGTGTGTGATCAGCAGTAATAATACTATAAATGCGGAAGTAAGTCCCTGTCTTTTGTTATGTTTTGACGACTAAATGCCTATACTGATATTGCCGGAATTTGACAAGAAAATCTGTAGTGAGGACACAGAAATTTTTGTTTTGGTATGATTAACTGTTGTATTCACAAAATTTTGAGAATGGTGGCAGAGAGACGAATGTGTGTGTTAGTCTGCAATGTTACGTCGGTTGCTCAAGGTGTGCTTCTTGCACATTATGTTAGTGTATAATTTGTTAATAAATTTCGTTTTGAGAAAAAACTTAGTATTTAGTATAGATGTAGATATTCTCTGTCCTATTACTTTGTGTCTGCTTAAATGTTTCTGGTACCAGTTTATTTTGCCTTCTTTTTTGACATGTCTTTTGGACGTAAACTGGCCTAAGTTGTAGCTCTAGCAGAGCACGAGCAGCTAAAGTTATTAGTATCCAAGAATCGGATGCTCATGCTGAAGAAACAAGAAAAGACCAAACTGAAATAAAGTTGCCCTTCATTTGTTTTTCTGTTTTTGATTATGTTGGAAATTGATTCTTTTCAAGAGACAGGCTCAGTGGTAGAATGAAATAGTGATGGTTTTCCTGTCATATTATGCCGACTCGGTGTGGTTTCTGACCAATCCTTCATTACCAACAACATCCTATATTTAATTCTGGCAAATAAATTCTCAATCCACACATAAAAAGTCGCGGGTATCAGCTAGTATAAATATAATTTCAGTCAATTATATTATAAGCTGTAAACATTACTTGCCATATATTCAACATTAATATACAAGTCACTCAGCATTCATTTTGTGGCCAGATTAGATTTTCATGGTATCTGTAGGTTTGCTATCAAATCTTACACTACTATGTATAACTGTGACTGATCTCAGTTAGTAAGTTATGTACAAGGTATTTCAAATGAAATGGACAAGGACATACCAGTAAATAGTTTGGCATCTATCCCAAGAACTTGACAAGGTGAGCATTAGAATGGTGGTGAAAAATGGTAAATCTATAAAGTCAGTAAGTGTCTTTCAAGGTAGACGAAATTGTTAAGAGGTGGAAGCAAAGAATTATAGTAGGAAATGTTTATCATAATAACTTATTGAGGGAGATGCTGAATAATACCTTAAAATGTTGAAAAGATTTAGAATAATAATTCTTGTAATTAACATAGGCATTAGTAAATAATAAAAGAATTTGAATTGTTAACTGAGCATAGTAGGTGAAGGGTAACTATCTGCAATTGCTTTCAGGAGAACCCAGGTTTGAATACCCGTCTGGACAGTGACATTTTGGTTTTCCATAGTTTTTTTTTTTTTTTTAAAAAAAAACCCTACAGGTCTTCCTTCAAAAGGCAATGGCTGAATTCCTTCCTGTCCTTGCCCCTTTGCCACCCTGCCTTCAATGACCTCAAAGTTGATGCCTTTCTCCAAATGTGTAGATTCACATGGAACTGTGTAAGTGCAGTGGAGACAACTGATTATTGAGGTAGGGGCCTATTAAACCTTTGATCATATACTTGATTAAGTAACTATTGAAGAAGTTTTATTCTTCCCAAAAGGAAATGATTTAACAAATTCTTACAGGATTGTGACAGTCCCATCTTTGTGTAATCAACTGATATTGTAATGGTTCAATTTGAGTTAGTTTCTTTCTCAGTCATAGCTTCGCGAGGCAGACTGTACATCGTTTGTTATAGATCCCTCACCAGATACCACTTGGTTATAAAGTGGAACCTTGTGAGGCAGCTGGACAGCTGTGTAGGCACTCCAGAGGGATGTGAGTGAGGGCTGGGTGATTCACACGCAGGTCAGTGTGGGGATAAGACTTCTGTGCACCGAGCAGTGTGCAGCAAAAGTTTAAGTGAATGACATACATAAGAGTGACCCATGGATCAATGAGATACCTGCCTGATAATGGCTGTCATTGTGCTACAACAAATACTTATCGTCAGCAGAACCTTTGTACATAGCGAATTAATGAGATGCACTATAGTTACGTTGAAGTTATTTATCCACAGTGCAAGTACACTCTATTTTGAGTAATTGGCACATGGACTGATCAATATAAATATGACCTGTAAGCACCCTGAGATTAAGAACAATTTTATGCTCCATGTAAAGTGGGGAGATATTTAGAGCAGGATATCGGATTATATAATTTAAATTTCATTCATTCAATTGATTATTTGATCTAAAATGTTAGTAAGTAAGGTTCAGGGTTTTATTAACAGGTTTTTTTTATGTGCAATAAATTAGTTGACTTGTAAAAGATCATTCATCTTTTGGATTAGTTTGAAGTAAATAAATTAATTTATAAAGAAAAGAAAATATTGATCTAATTAAAACCTTATACCCATGAGGGGTATTACAATAAAAGATATAATAATAAAGATGGCTATTTTAAGTATTCTGTGGTTCAGATTCCACGTTAAACTGTAGGTCCCAGAGGAAAGGAATTGGCTGTCCTACCTCTGACACAATGGCTTAGTATGTCTCCTTCGGGAGGATCCAACCAACCTTCGGGTTGTGGACTAAGTTAAGTTATTTTAAGTATATTTTGTAGATTTTTCACCATCCATATCCTTAATTGTCTGTATACATTCTCAAGTCCCCTCAGTTTTTTAACGTAGCTACATAAATTTTTTATTGCTACATTCAGTATTCCCATTCATCCATAATATTGTTTAAGATTACAGTTTTAGCTTCTCTTTTCTCTCCTATAAATTTATTGTTTAGATATTTCAAGTGTTGCATACTGCATGGCTGCTTACTTCATTGTTTTCACTTCTTAACAATATCTTTAACCTCTTCACCTTCCTATTGTAGTAAGTCATATAGTTTTGGAGATATGCACATGCTGAAGTTTACCACATGGCTGATGTGGTAAACTTTGGTGTGTGCACACCTCCGGAACCTTATGACTTGGTCCCTAGAACATGAATAAGGTGTCAAACTGACGTATTTTATATGTTTTTGGTTGTCTCATATGTGGTTCACTCATCACAGCCGTCAACTTTGGCGAGTTATGAGTCATTTTCCTTATCCTTTGTTATTAAAAAATATAATGATGATATATGATAGTGTTTATATAAAAGAAGATAATACTGCAATTCAAGCAGAGGTAACTGAGAGTTGCCAGGTTTTCTTTTAGCCATCACAGCTGCATCTTGTCATTGTACCTCTGTTGCCATTTGTGCTATGCCTCTTAAAGTTTCAGGAGTCAATGGTTTTTGAATACAAATCACACTGACAACTGACCTGATAACAATCATGGCAATAGGCATCAGAGCACCTCTGTCCAATTTGCTCTTTCAAAAAATTTGAACAAAGTTTGTTACATGTATATCTGGAAACTGATATATATAATACTGCCATCAGTTTCTAACATTCTGTATGAAATTTAAGATAATAAGGAAATAACACAGGCCAAATAGACTTGAAGTAGGCAAACCGAAAGAATGCACTGAAAATTGGAAATGATTGTCTTTTTTATGTGTGTCTGCAAAATTGAAACAAATTGTGTTGATGAAAAATGGAATACAGTAAAACCCCAATTATCCGAGCAATTGGGACTGAATCTCATTCGGATAGTAAAAAATTTTGATAATTGGATTTTATCGAAAAAGGGTCTTTTTCCATTAATTACTGTATTTATATTGAAAATGGGAGAAAAAAAACTATTTTAAAATAAAAAAGAGCTTTTACTTAATTAAATGAAAGGCAACACTTTTACATGTTAAACATACTTACATGTACTGTACATTAGTACAGTATGAACGTACCGTACTTTAATTAAAAGTCATTACTTGCTGAACGTCTCAGTCAAATTAAGAGTTTGACTGTATTCATCCGTTTTTGCCCTGTTTTGGAAAATTCCTAGATATGCCATTGAAAAGGACAATAGCGTGTAGGCAGAATCATTATTTTGCGAATTGCAGTGTGTTTCGATCTTAATTAAAAAGTGATTTGGATATTCAGCAATTCGGATAGTCGGAGTTCGGATAATTGGAATTCTACTGTATATTGAAGATAGAGATAAAGAAAGTTGGTAAAGAAATGTTGGCGATGAGAAAGTGAACTGAATGAAAACCGTGGTTCATCAATTTTTTTTTGGAACTGATGGATTAGTGTTAAAACAGTACACAATTACGGCACTAGAAGTAAAAATGATCTTCACAAGAATTACTAGCCACTGTCATTTGTTCAAAAAAAGGGTCCGATATTCAGGGATACATATCTTCAATAAGCTCCCAACACACATTAAATGTCTAAAAGATGATAAGAATAAATTCAGGAAATAATTGAAAGAATTTTTAATTGACAACTCTTTCTACTCTGTTGAAGAATCTATTTCTAAGGTATGTACTAAATAATTGCCAGTAGCTTGTGTAAATGTATTTTACATAATTAATTTACAATGAATTCTATGACTGTTCATCTCATGGTGTATGTATTATTTTGTTATGCAATTCTTTACTATACCATATATGCTATGACTGTACATCTTCTGGTGTATGTATTATTTTGCTATCAAATTGTTTATCTGTAAATTGACAAGTTTCCATATCCCACAGAGCCAGTGTCTTACATTGGGATCAATGAAAATGAACGTATTCTATTCTAAAAGCATCAAATGCTAAAGGTGCATCAAAAAGTCTGTAATAAACACATTTACAAGAAAGAAAGGGTGTAAGTCATTGTTGGGCAAGTGATCCGAAGGGTAGTTAACCCACCAGATAACAGAGTTTTGAAATGACGTGCATGCACCTCTGTCATAGCTACCCTAACCTAAGCCGGTAATACTACCAGGTATAGGGGGCCAACAGATTTATGTGGAATCCAAACTACAGAGCATCTTAGTGTACTTCACTTGTCAAATCAATGGTGAAGGTCAGTTTTTAAGGTAATAAAAATTCCAACCAAGACTGGGATTTGAATTGGGGATCCTCTATTCCCCAATCACACACCTTAACCAACTGAGCTACCAGGCTGAAGATACATAGTTACAAAATAAACTAGACAGGAAATCTAAAATGCAGAAGAAAATGGTTTCAAGAAAAATGTGAAAAGTAGAAAACCAGAATAAGAGAAGATAAAATATTTTGGTGGAGATGCTAATGGGAAAGATTTGGAAGCCTTGACAGCGAGATATAATCAAGAAGATAAACACAGAGAAATTGCATGACTGTGATGACTCAAAAAGCATTATACTGGAAAGAGAAGAAACTGGTGGATTTGATTCAGTTTTAAGGACACAGATGATGCAAAAGGTATGGACTCAAATAAAGCATTGATGCAGCCTTAGGAGGCTAAAATGCCATAGTAGTACCAGTACATGAAGAAGGGGAGGTGAATATGGTTGGAAATTACAGGCCGATTACAGTGACTTCAATGTTACTTGCTTGTATATAACTTTTGTTCCATAGATCCCTACTGAGGAAGGGCCTCTGGTATGTGGGACATGTCATGATTAATACATATACATATATGCTGAATAATAAACATAGTAAAAGAAAAAGTGTTATACATTATAAAGAAAGAAAAATATACATAAATTTTTACAGCTGAATTTTGCAAACAGCATTATAGATTCAATTAATTATTTTGTAGAAATTCTTGAATGGAGAATAAGGAGTTGTCAGTATGATAATTCCTCTTCATTTCTTTAAATACATCTTTATTATCTACAAATTATTCTACAATCGTCACCATCAATGTTGTTTCCCAAAGCAGGTTTCCACTTGATAGCTCTCCTGGTGTTTTACATTAATAACTATTATTTTAAAAATACATTAATGGAATTGTTGTTGGGTTTTTATTTATTCTCAAATGCGTTTTGCATCTCACCAAGGAACATTCATTGTAAACTGTTTTTCTGTAAAATCGTATCAGTTTTTAATTTTTGTACACAAGTGTTATGTTTACATAAAATAAAATAATAATAATAATTTTAAAAAATCCTATATGCAGAAATCATAGTGACTTAGACTTACATGTGATTGGTTTTTGAATTTCATATAGAAGATTTTGTTTGCATATAATAAAACTAGGAATCATAATGTAGCTTATATATACAAGTTAAAATTAGTAGAGGGCAAAAGTAGGTAGGAAGAGGAAAGAAGAATGACGGGTGTGTAGGGTGATTGTCACAGGAGCACGTACTCCATCACAATTTTATCAATTATTATTATTATTTCTATTTTGAGGTGTGGCAGTTGGTCAGCTGTGTCCTAAACCAGTATGCTGCTTGTAATATCATATATATATATATACACTAGTTGGATGAAGTTGAGACCTTAATTTTGATGCTCCATTTCTTATGGACTTTCGCTATTATCAACTCAACTATATTTGTGTGTATGAAAAATTTTATTTTATTTAAGGAATCAAGTATGTGTGTTTTGTCTTGATTATTCTTGAATATTTCTTTTATGATACTGAGCTCTGTGTGATAATTCTGTTTTGTTAATATGATTCCATTCAATATGTATCTTATTGCATCCTGTGGTTGTTTGGATGGTTTGATTAGGAATATTCCATTTTGTCTATTTCTGTGCCTTTTTTTGTATTTCTGGAACATGTTCTTTTTTTGCTATGGTTTGTGAAGAGTGATGCTTTTATGTAATGTTTTTATAACCTGATATATTTGCTTCATGCATTCTAGTGGTTCATTTATGAGATATATGATATTGTCAATGTAGGTACCAGTAAATTATCTGAACATTTTTTGGAGGAAATTGTGAGTAGGGGTGTTTTTATGCAAATGGGTTACCAGCTCATTGTACAACCTCCAAACGTGGAGGACCAGGGTATTATTTCAGCACTTTCCTTCCCTTAGCCAAAATGTCACAATTTAAAGGCACCAGGGGCTTGCCTACTATCATCTACCATCAGCAACACTTCAAGGAGTGCATTGCCCAGGGGCCAAGCAGCTTTTGCCTTCGCAGATGTGGTAGTAAGTTTTTATGGCAGAGCTACTAAAATATATTGCAGTGGCATGTCTCTAGGTTTTATTGTCCCAGCCCATTGAGCTGGGATCCTTGTGACCATACCAGCCTACAGAAACCTCCAGACAGATACAGAAATATCAGAATTATTTAAAAAAATTATGTAATAAACCATCATATTTACTACTAATAATAATAATCTATTTATTTATTACAATAATTGCAGTAGTAAAAATCACTAACATTACAAGCGGACCAATCCGTAAAGTAACAGGAATAAATTAATACATTGTTTAAAATCATTAATAATTCATTTACCTGCACCAATAAATATTTTATTTTTAGAAAACGTTGGATCAATATCATCAGTAATAGGTAAATTAATGGAGAGACTATTATGAAACCACATTAGAAATATATGTGAAGGTCATACCTGGTTTTCAAGTTGGCAACATGGCTTTAGATAAGAATATTCATGTGAATCTCAGTTTGTAGTATATATGCAAGATATTTCAGATGAAATGGACATGGGAGGCCAATTTGATAGTATTGCACCAGATCTTTTACAGGCCTTTGACAGAGAGAGCCATAAAATGGTGGTATATAAGGTAAAATCTATTGGAGTGCATGAGAAAGTGATTAGCTGGGCAGTGGCATAGCTAGGTCAACAAGGGCCCCGGTGAAAAAAATTTCTTTTGGGCCCTCAGGCCAGATGGGCGACCTTTTTTTTTTTGCTTTGTGTTGCTGGTAAGGGTCTCCTGAGCTGAGGATGGGGCCCTCGAGTTGTGCTTAGGGGCCCCCTGAGCAGTGAGAGGACCCTTAGTAATGGGCTTCCTTTGTCTCAGGGGCCCCCTTAGACGACTGTAGAGCTAAAAAAAAGGTAAAAAGGTCACCAGTTTGCCATGAAGGCTCGTGGGTCTCTGAACTGCACTTGGGGCCCCCCAGAGGTGCTCTTTGGGGCCCCCATAGGTATGCTTGGGGGCCCCCTGAGCGTAGTGGCCCCGGTGCACTGCACCGCCTAGCCCCATAGTAGCTACGTCCCTGTAGCTGGGTAGAAGAATTTTTAAAACATAAAATGTAAAAAGTTGAGATAGGAAATGCTGTATCAAAAGAAGTGGAAGTTAAAATCGGAGTGCCACAGGGTAGTGTTGTAGTGGCCAAAGGCAACTGTAACAGTTTTCATAACAATTACCCAGCTGCTGATTGGGGAGCAGTGGGCATACGAAACGACCGAGATGCCAGGCATTGGACTCTAAGTAGAATGCTGAGGCAGTGAACTCGCCCCACTAGCATGACCACATCCATGGAAGATGACGGCATTACAGAGTGATTTGATAGGCCCCGGAATTGCCTAGGAACAATGCCGAATTTGTCGTCTTCCGCCGCCGCTGTCATCTGCAGCAGCCGCCGCCGCCACCAGAGGTGTCGCAGGGACAGCCTTGGTGTAGCTGTCCAGTAGCAGAGGAGCTGCTGCCATCAACATTGTAACAGTCGCTGAGCATAGACATGTGGGAACACTCTGCTGATTGGTTGTGGGATGGTCTGATGCGTGGGAAGTCAAGGGAAGTTATAGAATAATATTCCCACTTTCATGCCTGCTCACTTTTGTATTCAGCCCTAGTGCCTTTAAATAGTACATGACAGCAAGTCACCCTATGTCTTACTTCAGTCACAATTCACTTTATTGTACCAAAATCTGACAGATACGTGTATATGTATCTAACTGTAATAAAGCTGTATATACTGCACTGTAAGTGTTGATTCAATTGATCTGCTGCCATAATCTGCTTCTTATAAATGAGGACTGGTTGTGTGCGCTCGGGGCAATAATCTGACCACGCAATCCTTGCCTATTGACTTGCTGTTGGGAGGAACCTGGGAAGATATCTCGGAGGTTACTACAGTGTATTGGGGCCATTGCTATTCATTATTCTAATGAACAATTGATTTGATGGTTTACTTTCAGATTTTTTTTTTTAAATTAATTTTTTAAACTTATTTGTATTTTTTATTTATTTTTTCCCCAAATGGCATAATGCTGTATTCCATAAAAGGATCAAAACAGTAGAGGACTGTAAACATTTGCATGGTGATCTGGATAGGATATCTAGTTGAGTTGGTAAATATGGGATGAAGATAAATGCAAAGAAGAGTCAGTTTATTAGATACACAAATAAAAAACTAAAGGTTGATTAGGATTATAAGGTGGCAAAATAATTGCTTGTTGAACATTTGAAACGTAAATATCACATTACATGTGATAAAAAGCTTAACTGAGCAGGACACATTGGGCAGGCAGTAGGATAAGGTTTCAAAATTCTGCATTTGTTGGAGAGAGTAGTGAGGGGATGTATGAATAAAGTAAAGGAATTGGGTTACAAAACTTTGGTCAGACCTTTAATTGAATATGGTAGAGTAGTATGCTACACACAATTTGAATATCAAAGAAAGGAGTTGGAAAGGGTGCAAAAAAGGGCTGCAATATTTGTTCCTGGAAATTAGTGCAGAATGAAATCAGTAACAGATATGATAAAAGAGCTGGAATGGGATTCATTGGAAGACAAGAGGTGGGTGAAGAGGGTCATGGGAGTTTACAAGGCATATAATGGTGATGAGGTATGGAAAGATATTAGTGTATGAATTGAAAGTAATGCATGGAAGAGATGACCACGACTACAAGCTGGCACTCGATTTAAGGTGGGAAGATTATTTTTTTTAGGTAAATGGGTCATGGATTGGAATAAATTACCAAGAGAAATGATGAATAATTGAAACAATTTAAAGTTGAAATTTGTAGAGGGCAGAAGTAGGTAGGTACAGGAAGGGAGAAAAAATCGGTGTGCAGGGAGTGTGCACTCCATTGCAATTAAATTAAATTCACATATTTAAATAAAAGTCTGCAAGATTCCCATGTTTTGCTATTAGTCATTATTCTTATTGCTCTCTTCTGAATTATGAAAGTATTTAGTGCATCTGATGATAAATCCCATAATATAATTCCATACTTTATTTGTGTAGAGGAATCACATTGTGTCTGAATTAGATACAGAAACATTGATTGAAATCAGTGGGTGTTATCAGATAAGATGTGACTCAGAAACGAAACACACCGGTCGAGTAGTCATAGATATTACTGAAAACCTTTCATGTGAGGTTGTAAGGACTGATGTAAAACCAGGTGAATGGTGGATGGTAGCTATCAAGTTGTACATGGATTCACATTTATGGGAGACAATTGTGGGTGTTCACAGATCACCTAGTAGTAGCAGAGGGTTATTTATAGATAGGTTCTCAATGGTAATTGAGAAAATGCTATAATTCAGTGAAAATATTTGTATTATTGGGGGGAATTTTAACATAGACTGGTCAAAGAAAGATGAATTTTATAACAGATAGCTAGTAGCACAAGTAACAGGTATAGGAATGAAACAAATTGTTAATAAGATGACAAGGGTCACTCCCAATAGTGGAACTTTAATCGATATCATGATTACTGATAATTTAAATCTGAAATGAATGGTAGTGGACATACCTAGAATCATTATCACAGGGATGTTTAATAATAATATTAAAGGAAGATGCAATGTACCGGTACTAGTAAATGGTAGGATTGATTCCTACAAACAAATAAAAATAATGAGAGATAAAATATGAGACAGCAAAAGTTGTGATAATATACATGTAGGGGGAAAATATATTGAATTAAGAGAGAATATAATCCAGAGTATACAAGAAGCTAGAAAGTCAGACTTATTGGTAAGGAATTTACCATGTCCTTGGTTTTCAAAGAAAATCAAATAAGTCAAGAGTCAAAGGGATATAGCTTATAAAAAGTTTCTCTTATTAAAAGAAACTGAAGAAGCAACAGTAGATAGAGATGAGGCATTGAATGAGTATAAACAATATAGGACTAATTTTGTAACGCTATGGAAGGAAAATCAATAACAGTTTTACGAGGAAGAATTTACAAGATATAACAATGAACCAACTAAATTATGGAAATGCTTAAAAACTTTGTATAAAACTGAGGACAGGGCATTAAAATATGTAATATTCAGCAAGTATTATGTATTTAAATCAAAAGAAATAGCAAATAGATTAAATGACTTCTATATTGAAAGTATTGAGGAGTTAATAGAAAATATTACGAAAAAAGATGAACATATAATGACACCCAAGCCTGATATTCACATTAACAAATTTCATGAAGTGATGGAGGAAAAAATTGATGTTATAGTTTGGAAATTATGAAATATCATGGGTTCCGATGGAGTAAGCAGTGAGGTATTAAGAAGAAGTACAGTAACTAGTACCCGGTACAATCAATGAATCATTGAAAAAAAGAATGTTGCTAAAGGAATTAAAAACATCTGTTATTGTACCAGTTCCTAAAGTAAAGGTTAGTTCAAACTGTGCATATCTTAGGCCAATAAATAATTTTCCATTGATGGAAAAACTTATTAGAATTATAGCTTATGAGACTTTACGAAGTTTTATCAGGGCCGCATTTAGTCTTTGTGGGCCCCTAGGCTATACATGTGGTGTGGGCCCCCTTGTCGGCAGTGGCCCCTCCGGCTATCGATGCTTAAATTCGAAATTCGGACCAAAAAATTTATGGGCGACCTTTTGCGGTTGTGGTGCGGGCCCCCTCTTATCGATGCTTAAATTCGAAATTCGGACCAAAAATTTATGGGCGACCTTTTTTTTTGCGGTTGTGGTGCGGGCCCCATTTTTGTGGTGCGGGCCCCCTTTGTGGTGCGGGCCCCTAGGCTACAGCCTATGTAGCCTATGCTTAAATGCGGCCCTGAGTTTTACACGGGAAAATGATCTCATAGTTGAATACCAAACAGGATTTAGGGAACAGCATAGTACAGAGACAGCAATCTAGTTGGTTGTAGAAAATTGGTTAGAGGCAATAGAATTAAGAGAGAGGAAGTAATAGAATTATTTTTAAACTTTATGCGAGCATTTGAAACTGTTAACAGGTAATTGCTGTAAAAAAATTAAAAAATATGCAAACATCGCTGGTGAGGTTTATACATGGTTAGAAAATTATTTAACAAAGAGGTATCAGAGGGTTAGTTTCAATAAGGTTCTGTCAGAAGAAAGAGAAATGAAACATGGGGTTCCACAAGGTAGTAAACTGAGTCCCTTATTATTTGTATTGTACGAGTATATAAATGATCTGGCAGAAAAACTAAAGAATTGTAAAATTAATATGTTTGCAGATGATACACTAATATATTATCATGAGAAAAATGTAGAAAAAATGATAGAGGTGATTAATAATGAGCTAAAATTAGTAAATGAATGGCTGAATAAAAACTTCTTATGTCTGAATGTAGCAAAAACAACATCTATGGTGATGGGGAAGAAAATGTTTAGGAAGCAAGCAGAGGTAGTACATTCTGTTGTAATAAATGGAACTAAAAGTGATTTGCTGGGTAGAAGAATTTTTAAAAGGTAGAAAGCAGAAAGTTAGGGTACAAAATGTAGTATCAAAAGAAGTGGAAATAAAAATGGGAGTGCCGCAGGGTAGCGTTTTGGGAGCATTGCTATTCATTATTCTAATGAATAATTGTGTTGATTGTTTACTATCTGAAATTAGATTGTTTGCGGATGACATAATGCTATATAAAAGAATCCAACTGATAGAGGATTGTAAACAGTTGCAGGGTGGTCTGGACAGGATATCTAGTTGGGTTGGTAAACATGGGATGAAGATAAATGCAAAGAAGAGTCAGATTATTAGATACACAAATAAAAAACAAAAGGTTAATTATGAATATAAGGTGGCTAAAGAATTGCTTGCTGAAAACTTGAAATGTAAATATCTTGGCATTACATTTGATAACAAGCTTAACTGGGCAGGACACATTTCACAGTTGGTAGGAAAGGATTCAAAATTCTGCACTTGTTGGAGAGAGTGATGAGGGGATGTACGAGGGAAGTAAAGGAATTGGGTTACAAAACTTTGGTCAGACCATATATCGTAGTGTAGTTTGGGACCCTCATTTTACGTATCAAATATACAAGTTGGAGAGGGTGCAAAAAAGGGCTGCTAGATTTGTTTCTGGAAATTATCGCTGAATGTAATCAGTGATGGATATGATAAAGGAGCTGGAATGGGATTCATTGCAAGACAGGAGGAGAATGAGGAGGGTCATGGGAGTGTACTGGGCCTATACTGGCAATGAGGCATGGAAAGATATTGGAGTAGGTATGAAAAGTAGTGCATGGAAGGGAAAAGATGACGATGACCACAAGCTGGCTCTCGATTTCAGGCACAATTGTATGGGAAGATTCTCTTTTTTAGGTAACGGTGTCAGGGATTGGAATAAGTTACCAAGAGAAATGATGAATAATTTACCGAAAACATAGAAAGACTTTAAGGATAAAATTTGTAGAGGGCAAATGTAGGTGGGTGCAGGATAGGGGAAGATGGGGGTGTAGCCTGTGCACCATTGCAATTAAATTAAATGCCTATTCCATTTAAGATCCTAAAAATTTTTAGTCTAACCTGTTTGGTAAAGTCTGATTGTTCAATATAATATTTGGGGTAGCAGGGTTCCTGTTTTGAGTTGAATGGAAATTTACAACAATGGTTTTATTTCAATTTATTATTAGAAGGTTGTTTTTGAACCATGAAGATAACTGCGTAGTGGTTTTATTAATTCTTTGCCGAATAACTTCTTCATTTTCACCTTTTATTAGCAGTGTTGTGTCATCTGCAAAGAGAATATTATAAAGTGCCTCAGCATTTTCATTTATGTCATTTATATACAAAAGAAATACGAGAGGTCCAAGAACCGCACCCTGTGGAAAGCCATGTTTAATACTTCTGATGTATGCTCTCTGATTATTTCACTTTCTGTGTCCTTAAATTTTAAGGAGACAACCTGTTTCCTTCCATCAAGGTATGTATGTAGCCTACATGCCTGATACTATAATACAAAAGCTTAGACAATCGGATTTTATGATCTACCAAATCCAAAGCTTCAGACAAATCTAGATATATGCCAGTAACTTTCTCCTTTTGGTCAATTATTTTTAATATACTGTTAATGTATGCATACATAGCTGTTGGGGTTTATTTCCTTGTTCTAAATCGATTTTGTGAATTAGACAATATAGCCTATTCTTTTTGTTATGAAGCTTATTAAATTTTTATATATAATTTTCTCTGGTATTTTTCTCCAGTATTTTTGAGACAGCAGATGGGATAGTAATTAGCCACTAGTTATCTGTTTCTGCCTTCTTATGTACCAGAATAGCTTTTGTAAGTTTTAGTATTTCTTGTTAAGTTCCAGATACTAATGAAATATTACACAAAAGTGTGAGATGTAAAATTACATATCTAGCAAATTTCTTTAGGATTGGATCAGGGATTCCATCAATTCCTGAACAGAATTTATTCTTTAGTTCTTTTAAGTCAATAACATTCTCTTCCTCTTGAACATTATCAATATAAAGTGAGCCACTACATGCTGTTATCTTCCCATATTTTTATTATTATTTATTATCATTATTAATTTTATTTGTGATGGAGTTAACATTCCGGTGCCAATTCCATAGTCATGTAATTACTCCTTTTGATTTTTAAGAAATTATCCTTTATACTTGAAGTGTTAAATTCTTCCCACATTACTTTTCTGATTTAGAAATTTTAATTTTAAACTCCTTAAGCATTTTTGGTAAATAATTTATCACTTTACTTGGTAATTTGTTTCAATACCTGACACCCTTTTTGACACATATTTAAATTTTGAAAATAGTTCTTCAGGAATACCAGTAAAATAATCATTTGAGGATTTGTTACCACAGCTGGATCACTGATTACATCATTAGTCCTACTACATTTTAAAGAAATATTTTGGTCTAACTTTTTTAGTTTTACCCGTTTCTTTCTTATTCCATCCCACATAGCCTTGGTTTGTTAGTAAATCTATAATTTTTCAATTTTTTTGGCATGTTTTATAAACTTTGTGTAATATATTTGAGTATTTTTTTATTTTTATAGTAAGCCTTGAATTCAGGTGAAGTGTGGTTCTGATTATATACTTTGTGAAGAATTTTGTTTACATGAATTTTTTATTTCTGCTGTTATCCAGGTGTTATGAGATGTATTGTTTTCTTTATTATTTTTAGAGGAAATGCTGTATCAAACAACATTTTAATAGCTTAGTAACCATATTTAATTTGTCATTTAAGTTTTCTACTTGAAAAATATCTGACCATGATTCCTCACTTAATAAATAAATTGTAGTTTGCAATGTTTTCTTTACTGAACAGTCTGGTATTTATTTTCTCTGTGACACTGTGCATTTTTTTTAACTTTTACATCTACAGGTAATATCTGAGCCAAGTGATTACTGAAACCTGAGGAAGAAGTGGAGTAAACGAAAAATTTTAACATTGCATGGGGATACAAGAAGGCACAATCTGTAAGTTGAAATTTGCCATTGATATTATATTTTTAATCAATTAGAGTTAGGCTATTAACAAGTTATTGACTGGAATTTGGGAAATACTTGGAATTAAAACTTTTACTCAATATGAATCAAAGCAAAGTAATAAAACAAGTAAAGCTAGAGAAAATAACCCATCATTTGCCACATATCATAATTGGATGGGCAGGAAGAACACAAATCATGAACACAGTTTACAATATTTTGATAAAATCCACAAAATCTAATTCATGTGTTAGGCCTAGACAGGCCTGTATTTACACAAAGGATATCTAGGCTGCAACCTATCGGCTCGCACCACAAAAAATAAAAATATTATTTTACAATGTGTGGAAGAAAGCCTGTTTCTGAACTGTCTTTGGCACCAAAAGTCCAGAACTGTGGGTGAACACCGAAAACAATGCTCGAGCATGCTCAGTTTAATCCTTTGAAGCAGCAGTGCATTGTAAAGTAATATTGTAATTCAACTACATTGAAAAGCAATAGCTTTGCCTCACAACAAGGAGGACTTAATACTTTAAAAAGATAATAAAAGATTTCTGCAATTTAATAATAAATATCAAATGTTTCTTTTTATATGTTTAGATAGAAAATTTCTGTAAAATATGATATTAAATTTCAAAATAATTGAGGCACAGGGCCTGCACCACAGGAGTCTACAGATCCTAAATACAGCACTGTGTAAACATCTTTCTCCTTGCATCATGTTTCACCTCTTGAATGAGTAAGGTTTTTTACCGTAATATTGTGAAGCATGTTTGTGACTTTATGTTTATCTTTATCCTCCTATCTTCATCTGTGGCAAGTGACTGGTAATTTTCCATGTCACTCTTTATTTTCAATATTACCGTAGAAATATCAGGAAGATAAATAGAAAAATACTATAAGTTCTGGAGTAATGGAAATTGTGACTGATTTTGAATACCAGGTCAGTAAAAAAAATTGCAGATTGTATGTATAAAAAAGTTTTCTTCAAGAAGTGAAGTCTTTTATTTTAAACACTACACTGTGTTTCATTAGGCATGACTTAAACCTAAACAGAAGAGGGAACGAAGTATTTTCTTGGTTTTTAACTAGGTCTAAAAAGCAGCCCACTGCCAGTTGTGATGAAGTAATAATTGTGCCTTTTTACATTAGAAGCTTCTTGTGAGAGGATAAAAACAGGAGAACAAAATGATATTGAATGCAAATGCATGATGAAAAAATAAAATAAATGTAAATAATAAATAAATAGTAGAAGCTGATGAAATAATAAAAGATGGACTTGCAGCTAGGAAGATGAAGTGTAATGCTGAAAATACCACAAAGCCATTAATAAGACTATTACCAGTGAAACTTAAGAGCCTAATGAACAAAGTAATAGAATTTGGTAACTTAACAGAGAGACACAAACCACAAGTAGTTACAGTTGTAGACTTTTGGTTAAAAGAAGGGTTGCTTGATAGTTATACGGTATACAGTAGAGGAACCGGTAGAGGGATTTTGTACTCGTTACCAAAGATTATAATAGTTCACTGGTGTTTACAATTCACAGTTAAAATCAGGGGGAGATAGAATGATGGGATGCAACAAAAGAAAAAATTAGAATCTTGGTTTCCTACCATAGTGGAAGAATGACTGATGAAGATGAACTTCCTGGGAAGAAATTAAATCAGTGTTCAGAGGTGAATGTAGAATGGTTACTACTGGTGGGAACTTAAATTTACCAGATGCATACTGGAATGGAAGTAAGGTAAATAACACGAGGGAACAGAGGTTTGCAAATATTTTAGTGAGGGAAGCAGGCATTTCACAAGCATTCTTAATAAAGCCTGTGGATAATTTTGTGAGGTCTCAGATTACAAAAGGAATAAATGATCATGATGCAATATTGATGGATATTAGAGAGTTTAGTTAACCAGTGATCATAGGCACATGTCAAGCAAACAGAAAAGAAATGTTCAATATGTGGAAGATCACTAGTGCAGTGGAGTTGGTCAGAGTTTAAGGAGTTAATACTGAAGGGAGAAGAGTTGTTTATTTTTTTAAAAAAAGTGCAGAACTTGCTTATCATAATATGGAGGTAAGAGGCTAAAGAGGTTTCCAAGAAGAACATGCCAAGAGTCAGTAGAGCAATAGCAAAACCTTGATACAACTTCTCAAGGAATTAATAGCAGAAAAGAGGGAAGCTAAAGAAAAGTTTATGAAAATAATTATGGTTGCAGACAGACCACTGAGTGATGCATCTAGAAATTTTCATGGCAACAATAGAAAACTGAAGGAGAGGGAAGGTATCCAGTCAATTGTGGATAAGGATGAAATTACTATGGATTAAAAAATAAATAAAAATGCAGAGATACTAAGTAACTGGTTTCATGAGAGCATTAGGTAAAATCATTCTGAAATGGGAGGTGAAAAATCAGAGGAGGAAATTCTGCAAATATGCAGTAATGGGCAGACAAACTGGAAATAAATCCTGAGGATGTTATAGGGAAACTAAGATATCTAAAATAGATCAAAGCGGCTGGCGTCAATAATGGTCCATAAAGGAAGTGAAAGAAACAGAGCTGAAAATTATAGTGCAATTACAGTATGTTAACAGTGATGGGAAAATTAATGGAGTGATTTGTATGCAATCTGTAAGGGAGGGAAATGGTTAGCAAAACAGCAATGTGGATTCAGGAAAGGGCACTTATGTTATTCTCAGTTAGTGGCCTAAATGAAAGATGTTGCATATGATATGGATGAGGGAGGCCAAGTTGATAGTGTAACATTTGATATCTCCAAGGCATTCGACAGGGTAAGCCATGAAATAGTGGAAGGTAAGGTAAATGATATTGGAGTGGATGGAAAAGTAACTTGTTGGATGGATGGATGAATTCTTGAACGTAGAAAGGTAGAATGTAGAAAGCAAGGAGATAGGATGGAAAATGCAATATCACTAGAGGTGGAAGAGAAAATAGGATTGCCGCAGTATAGTGTACTTTGACCATTGCTGTTCATTGTTCTAATTAATTATTGTATTGATGGGTTGAAGGAAGATGTGATTAAAAGTAAAGAGGACTGTAAACAGGCACAGGAGGATCTGAACAGGATAAATAGTTAGGTATTCAAATATGGAATGAAAATATATGTCAAAGAGTCAGCTTACCATGTACATAACCAAGAAGTAATGGTTTACCATCATTATAAGATAGCGAAGGGATTGCTTGTTGATGATATTATAACAAGTTGGGCAGGTTGTAGAAAGATGTTTCAAAATCCGTCACTTACTGGTGAGGGTTATGATGGAATGTACCAGGAAGTGATGGCACTGGGTTACAAAACTTTAGTCAAACCACTACTTTAATATGGTGAGATAAATATTTTGTGTTACAAATTCAGGAGTTGGAAAAGGAAACAAAGAAGAGCAGCTAGATATGTATGTGGGAATTATTACAGAATGCAATCAATAACTGATACAATAAATGAGCTGGGTTTGGAGCCATTGAAAGACAGAAGATGAAAAGAGTGTTTGGATTCAACAAATTTTAATGACACATCAATGGATATTGGTAGAAAGATTAGGAGTTGTACATGAAAGGGGAGAGATGATCATGACCATAAGCTGACCCTTGATTTGAAGTAAAAGTCTGAGAGAAAATTTTGTTTTGTAGCTAAAAAAGTCAGGAACTGGAATAAATTATCCAGGGAAATTAAGAACAGCAGCTTTATTTTAGAATTCATAAATGGCAAGAGTGGTGGGCAGTGAAAAACATTTCATGGGAAGGTGGGATGGAGAGGGGGGTGAAGGAATGTTGTAGTGAGAGTGCACCTCAAAAATCCAATTCTGAATGTGAATACTTTATGAATATGAACCTTGAACTATAGGAATAACAGAAATAAGGATTACTGAACCATTCAAAATGTGGTCTTCTAAAAGAAATTAAAAAAATGAGGGAGTACAAAATGAATATGTTTTGGAAATGTTGGGTGAGAAAGAATTTTTCAGAAGTGTATGTTAGCAAGCAAATGATAAAATGGCAGTAGTAGGCATTCTGTGAAAGAAATATATAGGATAACTGTGCTGTTCAGTTTATGGGCTTTCATTTGTACTATCACAAGTCATGAGAAATGTTTTATCACATGATTATGTCTGCTCGATATAAATTTACATACATTGAATGATGAATAGCAGTTGGTGCTTGATATATAGGTCATCCTATTAATGAATTTAACATTCCTTGATCCACAGTGTGAAGAATATGTAACTTCTGACATTACATCCTACTATGGACAATGCAGTGGCCAACCATGTCTACCTAATGATGAAGACAAGTGACAACTGTATTGAAATGTAAATGTTGATATAGAGGTAATACTGCATAAAAGAACAGCAGCACTTAATGTTGAATGTACAACAGATGTGGACAGTGCAGTGAATATCTTATTTACTACAATTATTAAATTCCACCCCTATCTACATTCCCAATTTATGATTTAAAATTCCTTCAGCGTTTTTGGCAAGTTATTCATCACTTTACGATTAGGGATTATGATCAGGAATGGGAGGATGTAAATCAGAGAATGAGCCTATCCACACAATCAGAAATTAGCAGACTATGAAATTTGAAATTCATCCTTAAGATATCATGAGGAATTAAGAAACCTAACAAAGCAGAAAGGGGATGGTGTTGATAATGTTATTGCAGATTTCTTAAAGATAGCAGGATGTGACATGGTAACCTATATGGAAACGATATTTAAATTGAGTCTGGATACATGCTACTTACAAAAGGACTGGAAAAGTGCTATAGTAGTACCGGTCCATAAAGCAGGAGAGACAAATATGGTTGAAAAATACAGGCCAATCAGTTTGAAATCAGTGGTAGATAAATTAGTGGAGAGATTTTTATGCAGCCATATGAGAAATATCTGTGATTTTCAAGTCATCCACATAAAATCACAAACTTCCTCAAGGAAAACTGCAGGGAAATGTGGAAAAGAGAATGGCCAGAAACATCACAACTTAGAAGTCACCACTATTCTTGCATCCACCCCTAGATACCAATATCCCAGTGATATCAATAAGGCACTCCATCAAGAGGACTAATAACTACATTAGCAGGATTAAATTTCAATAGTGGTTTCTATCCCTCTCATCTATATGGAATTAAAGCAATTAAATCTTGATGGTGTGACTGTGAAGAAGATGTGGAATGCAATATTATTCAGCTGCAAGAAATACTGGAACAACATCATGAAAACACTTTCAATAGAGGGTATCCAACTACCAATCAGCATGAAAAATTTACTGGCCACTAGAAATAATAGCTTGATGCTATCATCAGTAGAAATAATAACCTAAAAGTTTATAGGGGATAAATTTTACTTGGTATGGCTGTATGACCAAAAGATTAAATGCCAAATACAAATAAAAAACATGCCTTTAAGCAATTATAATAATCATGCAAATCTCAGTTAGGTGATAAGTTGGATGAAATGAACAAGGGAGGCCAACTTGATAATGCAACACTAGATCTTTCAAAGGCTTTTGACAGAGTAAGCCATTTAACAGTCCTAGATAAGGTAAAATCTGTTGAAGTGGATGAAAAAGTGATATTCTGGATAGAAGAATTCTTAAAAGGTAGAAAGCAAAATGTTTGGGTAAGAAATGCTGTGTCTAAAGAAGTGGAAGTGAAAATGGGAGTGCCACAGGCTAGTGTATTGGTACCATTGCAATTATTCTAATTAATGATTGTATTGATGGATTACTATAAGAATTTAGGTTGTTTGTAGATTCTACAATGCTGTATAACAAATTAAAAATTAAAGAAGATTGTAAACCACTGCCGGGTGATCTGGACAGGTTACCTAACTGGGTAAGTCAACATGGGATGAAGATAATTGCAAAGAAGAGTCAGCTTATTAGGTAAGCAGATAAAAAAAGATTGATTTTTGTTATGAATTGCTTGTTGAAGACTTGAAATACCTTTCGAGAGAGTGATGTACCAGATAAGTTAAGGAATAGGTTTACAAAACATTAGTCAGACCATGGGTTGAATATGGTAGTGTAGTATGGGACAAACATTTTGGGTATCCAATATAGGATTTGGAGAGGGTGCAAAGAACGGTTGCTAGATTTGGAAATTACCACATAACACTAACAGTACGGTAACTGATATGATAAAGGAGCTGGAATGGGATTCACTGAAATGCAGGAAGAGGGTGAAGAGAGTCAAGGGAGTGTTCCTTTGCAATTAAATTAAACTTAAGACAGATTGATAACAGTAGCAATGAAAATGCCATTAGACAAAAAAAGTAATGGCTTAAATAAGGGATATTGAAACCTTTACCTACAACCTGATCATTATGTACTGCCCAGTTGACTTTATTATCAAATATTATGCAAAATATTTATATTTCAAGCCTTCAGAACCCTATTGTTGTAAATAGCCTTTAGTTTATTATCTATGTACCTAATGAGCTGTCTCTTCTTTACATTTATCTTAATCCCATGTTGAGATCTGCAGCTTGATATATGTCCAGGTCTTCCTGGAGGTGTTCACAGTATTCTCTCATTTTGATCCTATTATATAACATCTGAAAACTATGGAACTTTTGAATGCTAACCATTAACACAATCATTCATTATAACAATGAATATCAATGGTCCAAATACACTACCCTTCACTTTTTTTAACTACATTTCCTACCTTAAATCTTTGCTTTCTACCTTTTAAGAATTCTTCTACCCAGCAAATCACTTTTTCATCAACCTCAATGATCAACCTTATTAATCACCATTTTATGGCTCATTCTGTCAGAAGTTTATGATGATCTAGTGCTACACTATCAACTTGGCTATTTTTGTCATTTCATTTTAAATATTTTGCATACTTTTTTCTTTTTTTGTATGCTTTTTCCTTATTCCTCATGAAAATCGAGGCCATTAGAGGCTGGAAAGGACTGGGGACAAAAAACAGGAAGGAATTCAGCCATTCCCATTTGAAGGAAGAATCCTGGCATTCATCTGGAGTGATTTTGGGAAACTATGAAAAACCCAAATCTAAATGCCTGGACTTTGGTGATGAGCCATGGAAAGATATTGATGGAAGAATTATAAGTAGATCATGGGAGAGAAGATATGACAATGATTACAAACTGGCACTCAATTTAAGAGTGTATGAAAACTTTCTTTCTTAGGTAAGGGAATCAGTGATTGGAGTCAATTATTAAATTTGTAAAAAATGCTGAAAAAATTGAAAGGGCAAAAGTAGGCATGTACAAGGAAGGGGAAAAATGGGGTAGTTAGGGAATTTGTCATCAAAGATTTGCACTCCATTGCATTAAATTAAATCAGTTAAAATGTGATAATATGAATATGCCTCCAGCAGTTGCTGCATTATCTCCATGGTACACTCTTTAAACATTGGGGAAAACTGTATTGCTTAACATTCCTTCCTTTAACCATATCTACTTCTGGTTTGTTTATCTCTATTAAGTTACCAAACTCTAAACAGTTCACAAGTAAAAGTCATAAGCATTGAAATGTTTCCAGCATTAACCTTAATCTTCCCCGGCCAGTTTCAATCTCATATCTAATTATTTCTTCAACTTTAGCTACTTCTTTAATATTAATGATTTTCCCATTGTACATCTGCATTTAGTATCTCTTTGGTCACTTATTTTTATCCCTTCTCCAACAGTCTCTAACCTATAAAAGGTACAGATCTATCCCCTCCATGACTGAAAATGGGCTCTCTTACAGCTTTAGCCTACCACCAAGAAATATTTCTTTTCCCCTTTTAATTAGATGTAGGCCATGCTAAGTGAAACCCCACCTCCCAATGGTGATTATAGGTGCAGTATCCAAGACAGAACTAACACATTTCCCAAGGGGCACCTTTATTTCGACAATAAATGTCATGGGTGAGCAGTAATGGTCTGCCCTCAAATTCAGCAGGATGCTGGTTCGAAACCTGGTCTGTACATCAAAAATTGGATATTCCATGGTTTCCTCAAATCACTCCAGATGAATGAGATGATGGTTCCTTCAAAAGTCAATGGCTGAATTAATTTCTGTTCCTTGCATCCCATCTCCCCATCCTGCAATGATCTTGATGTCAGTAACACATAAAGATATTTTTAAAAAATAAATCAGTTTCCACATTTACTTGCCTCACAGCAATGTTCACCTGTGACCAACTATGGTGGCTTAAACTTGAATGAGCTCAACCCTGGTACACTGCACCTCCTTTACAACTTTCCTCAGCTTAGTCTCTTCTCTATAACACTTTTTTATATTAGTACTATACCCCACACCTCTCACTGTCATTAAGCTATACTTCTTAGTCATCTAACCCATTTTTCCCAATAATTTCTGAATTGTCTGTCTCCATCATGCTGTTATCAATATTTCCCCTATGACCTGTTATCAACTTCAATCAAATGTAAAGAAAGAAACAGACATCTAATACAGAAGGAGAGACTTGTCGAAATATACCGACAAAAAAAGTTCAAAACATATAAGATCAAATCTTGCTCTTGGGCACGATCTGTGGCTAAGCTAGTTCTCATCTATGGAGTTAAGAAGGGATAGTAATTTTTAGATAACTTCTGACAGTTCTAACTTTGATCTGTGTTGGTTTGTTATAAGTAATTCATTTTCATGTAGAAACTTCATAATGTTAGAGCATATGACATGCTCCAGAATTCTACGGTATACAGATGTAAGAGAAATGGGTCAATAACTCCTAGGATCACTCCGATATCCTTTCTTGAAAACAGGAATCACCTGCGCTATTTTTCATTTGGAAGGTACTTTTCTTTCTTCTAAAGATTTATGGAATACATCTGACAGAAATGGTTCTAATTCTTCCACAAAAATACTCTTACTGGTATTCCATTGGGACCTGGCACTTTCCTCCACTTCAGGAGCTTTAATTGCTTTATAATACCTACACTATCAATTTTAACTGGATCCATCTCAAAATCTACATGGCTGAAAAAGCGGGAATGTTTTCCATGTTTCTGTCCATGAAAGATTTTTTAAATTCAGTGTTAAATACAGCAGTCTAGTCGCAGCCATCATCAACTTCCCGACCATCTTGTAGTAGAACTGGCATACTGTTGTCACTACCACTAACCTTTATTACATATGACCAAAATTTCTTTTGATTTTCATTGAGGCTTTTGGAAAGCGAAATAACAACAAAAGGCATTAAGGGCGTCATGTATTGCCTTCTTAACATGTCCTCTTATCTCACCTAGCTTTTCTAAATCACTCCTATTCATCATCCTTCTTGAGTATGCATGTATCTTCCTTTGCTTTTTAAGTAATCTTTTAACTTCACGTGTTTACCATGGGGATCATTCCCCTCCATGATTGTCCTTTTCGGTATATGTAAGTCCATACCTTCCCTGACTATACGCATAAATTGAAGCCACATCTCTTCAACTGAGCCTCTTGCTTCTATGAAGGCATGGTAAAAATCCCTCAAATACTTTCTAAAACACTCCTTTGAGGCCTTTTCGAATCTGTAAATGATCCTTTCTTTTTTCTTTTTGCGCGTGGCTGTTAATTTTACTTTAGCAATTACAGCTTTATGGTCACTTATTCCTGCGGCAGTAGAAATGTCTGTGAATAATTCAGGCCTGTTTGTAACGAGAATATCTTAAATGTTTTTGTTACCATAGTGGCACCGTGTTGGATCAGTGACTAGCTGCTCAAGATCTGTGAAAAGGTCAAGAATAATTTCACAGGATGTTTTATCCCTGCCAATGTGTATGTAATTAGTCCAGTCGATATACGGATAGTTGAAGTCACCTCCTAATATTATTGCTAGATCCAGAAATTGACGAGCTATATTACTTACATTATTCCTTAAGGCTTCAGCAATAGTTACATCTGCATCTGGTGGACGGTAGAAAGACCATATTACAAGTTTTGCCCTAGCTTATAGAAAACGTTGATGCTATAGTTAAAAATTTTTGCTATGCTTGTTTCCGGTTTTAACCAGCTTTAAGCACCTAATATAATATCTGCTTCTGTGCTACTATTAACACTTTCAAGCTCAGGCTGCTTGTTAAAAACACTTCTACAGTTAATAGTGAGTACTTTTAATGGTTGAGATTGATTTAAGCTACTCCTAACGAGTGGTGTCAAATTTAATTGGGCTGCCCGTAACTGTAATCCCAGTTTCAAGTCTTCCTCCCTCAGCCTAAAAAATCTCCCAGTGCACTCCACACAGCCCCTGCCACCCGAGTAGCTGATTCACGCGTGTAGTGCACACCTGATCTATCCAAGGGAACCCTACACAACTGGACCCTAGGGTGAAGATCTAGAAATATGCAGCCATGATTATCACAGAAATGCCGCAGTCTGGCTTAGACCCTCAACTTGGCTCTGAAGCAGAGGTCCACAGTCAGTTCTATCAACAAGCTGCACATATTTAACTCAGCTGAAATCTTGCGGTCATAAACCACAGAGTTCACCATTTGAGCAAGCCATCGGAAGGAAGAGAGGATACCCTTCGACCCAAGGTGGCAATCATTATTGGTGCCGACTTGAGCTACAATCTGCAGCTGGCTACACCCCGTCCGTTCAATGGCATCCGGGATGGCCTGTTCCACATCTTGGGTCAAACCTCCCGGAATACACAATGAATGGATGTTGGATTTCATCCCTGACCTATTCACCATTTCTCCAAGGGGCTCAATAAACTGTCTAACGATGGAGCTTCCTACCAATGGAATCCCCTTCTGTGGTCGCTCAGACCTAGCGAACTGGGGTACTGGCAACTCGCAGGATGAAGATTGTGAAACTGAATCAGTCTTGGAAAAAACATCAAACCAGTTGGACAGTGGCATAAGCTTGTCCTTCTGGGATGCAGACTTGTATGACTGCCCCCTGTATGCTGCATTGAAGTCCAGAAACCACATGCCAGTCACCGTCAGGCGACCTCCACACAGATTACAACATCTTAGCCTAGACTGCAGGTACAACGATTGGTAGGGGAGAATCTGTGAGAACACTAGCTTTTACAGGGTCATCCATACCACATCTGCTGCAGTCACCTAAGCCTTGTAACTTTCGTTAACAAAGTTGCAAGCTGAGAGCGAAGATCAGCCATGTCAGCCCGCGTCTGCACATAGCAATCATAGTCCATACACATATTACTTTCAGAACAAAAACTGAGGAGATGATGAAAGAATGAACTAACTGAGAGATCCAAATATCACACTGTTCACCACTAACTGAAAATCGCTAATCACGGCTTAAATAAAACCTAACTGTGGAGTTAAATTTAGCCAGACGGTGGATACTGCGCTGAGTAGTTAATGTGATGTACAAGTGAAACGTGTTAACTAACCACAGTAACAAATTAAAGAACGAATAAGCTCTGTATACCTTAATACAGAAAAAAATTAAGGGTGATAACGATTACTGTACGCTGCTGCAACTCAAATAAAACAAAAGGTTCAAAAACACTTTAAATTAAGTAAACAGAAATGGAGACACTTGAAACGATGGTTGCTGGATCAACTAGCTGCTGCTCTGCGTAGACAGTGAATATTCAGAGATAAAAGTTAACTACAACACTTTAAATTAAATAAACAGAATTGGCGACACTTGACACGACGGTTGCTGAAGATCAACATCTCCACTATTTCAAACCACCCCTTCAATAGATCATATAACAAAACATGTGCCATGCACATAGCCACAGCCACTTTTGCCATTACTACCACTGAGGATAACATCAACATTACTAGATATGCTACCTGACCATCAACAGACTGTATGCCAGCTCATCTATCACCACAGCAACCAGCTGTCTATCAGTATGAGAAGTGCAGGCAAATAGGTTACACCTAGAATGAAGACAATGTAGTTCCAACAGTTCCTATAAAATCTTTAACATTAGAGCCATCTCGTAGAGTTTCTAGAAACTATCACCCATTCTGAACTCAGCAGCTACAAACTATCTAACCAACAAATCCTTGACATTAGATAGACACCTGACTCAAGTTTCCAATAGTAAACTCCTTCTGCTTTCTCTTTCCGACAAATGGCAAACTTAAAAAAATAAATAAAAATAGATAAATCATACTTACACATACAATGTTAGGGAAAGTAAACCCATCACTTACGAAATTTGAATTAAGGAGGGGTATTTTTTTTTTTGCTCTACAGTCGTCTCAGGGGGCCCCTGAGACACAGGAAGCCACTCACTAAGGGCTCTCTCACTGTTCAAGGGTGCCCCCCAACCACTGCTCAGGGGGGCCCCTAAGCACAATTCAAGGGCCCCATCCTCAGCTCAGGGGGCCCTTACCAGCAACACAAAGCAAAAAAGGTCACCCATCTAGCCTGAGGGCCCAAAATAATTTTTTTTGCACCGGGGCCCTTGTTAACCTAACTACGCCATTGCTTGGTTTAAGCATCTTTTTTTGTTTACATATATTTTTATGAAAGGTTAGGGAAAGTAAACCCATCATTTGCCACAGATAAAGCAGGTAGGACAAAATCAATTAAAAAATATGAACATAGTTAACAATATAGTGGTATAAACCTTGATCATCTTTAGAGGTGATACATATGGTAAGTCAATCAGATGTATTTATTTTTATTTGGTCCCAGATATCATTTACATACAATATATTGTGTAATGACTTTGGACAGGTTAAAGATACATTGGGATCTTTAGTATAGTAATAATTTATTATTAATATTATTAATTTTAATTGCAATGGAGCTAACATTCTGGTGGCAATTCCCCAGTCATCCAGTTACCCCTTTTATTTATATATATATATATATATAATTTTAATGCCTTAACTTAGCTATTGGGTACAATATCTATACTATTAAACTGTTCATTCTCTACTTATATATGTTTCATTTGTGGCAGTCATTTCCTTTCGTTATATTGGTATTTTAGATTTACATTTTTTTTAAAACTTACTACACATGTCATTGATAAGTAGGTCCAAAGATATCACATATAGTTACATACATTAACCCAAACAAATTTTTAATTCATACCGTTCTTTCACTGTTCTAGCATTTAAATAATCTTTTAGTAAAATGCTTTACCACATAAATACTCTGGCCCTATCACCCAAATTTTGATTTTCTATGACTACAAGAAATATTGAGATGGTTCCTTCAAAAGGGCATAGTGAGGCTACCACAATCAATTTTTCCGTGCTCTGTCTGTTTCTGGAAAAACATTAACATAAGCCTTAAGTTTGTGACGGATTTTATGCATATTACCAACAACAACTCGTAAGTTCAGTATATTATCATCTAATGGACGTTCATTTTGCTTGCAAGAGCGTTGGGCAGTTATTACGTTCTTCGGTGGTTGAATTTATATATATGGATTAATTAAAAAGTCCACCAAAAGGTTATGTTATTGTTTATTTGTTCAAAACGAAGTCAGCGATATTCACAAGCATAGATACAATACAGAGATACACTTCTGAGCCGTCGCAAATAAAATCTCTGTGAACTCAACTTGAAAAACTAGCTGGATGAAACTCTCTGTAAAACTGAATACTGAGTGAATACTCCACTGCTCTGTCCAGCCAATCTGTTTATATAGTCCCTATCGAAATTACGAGAATTATTCAAAGGCATCCGCCCGATATTTCTCGAACATTAACAATCACTTAAACAATCAAACATATTAAAAACAATCGGAATTAATACAAAATTAATTAACAACATTACAAAATGATCAGAAATGGTAATTAGAGATACTTAAATACAAAATTATTTGCAGAAATCATCTCAAACTGTAGAAAATTGTCCTGTAGACATTTTAACTTGCATTAATACATGGAATTACAAACATTTAAGAAATTCTCTAGCACCATTCGGTTCTTAAACATATTAAATGGACTTTAAATAATTTTCTTTCATAAAACAAAGTCTATATACACTGATTTACAAGAAATTACAAAACAAACATACCAGATCATATTCAATCAAACTTTAGCTCACTACAAATACTTCATACAGTACAACACTATTCAAAATTCAGGTATGAGGGCTGTTACACAGTCCTATGCTTTTGATGTGTTTACCTGACTGCTTTGTTCCTGACACATTTGCTTCTTTTATGAAATTGCAAGAGGATTAGATGTTTCTAAAAACGAAGCTTTATATAATCACCCCCCTATCTCAAAACAACGAATGATATTTGTGGACCAGAAAATCGCTCCCACTTTTCCCCTCTTCAATTAGCAATGAACCTGTAGATTGTGATGAGTTGCAGATTGACAAGAACCAATTTTTCTGGATTTTATTAGTTCGAGTCCGGTGTAGGAAACATGCAGGGGCGGATCCAGGGGGGGGGGGCTAGGGGGCTCAAGCCCCCCCCCAAAATGTATCTAGGGACAGGTCCACCCTCGATATTGTAATTTTGAGACCTTTTTTTTTTTTAGCTCTACGGATTCGAGGCCCGAGGAGATTATATAGACTACTCCTTTCCCGACTCAAGCCCCCCCCCCCCTCCCCTCAACCAAATATCCACTCAAGCCAAGCCCCCCAAACCAAAATCCTGGATCCGCCCCTGGGAACATGTATTATTTTATTGAACATTGTGCACTCTTCTTGTGATGGTTGTTAGGAACACTGCATTCGTAACTGACATTGATAAACAGTAGCTGATCAGGCTATGTGGCCTGGTTTCCAAAAGACATGTTTTACGCTCTCACAGAATCCTACTGAATATCCGTAATGTCAAATCGGAGCAGTACAGACCAGCCCCTCTCCCTGTTGCTCCGATCGATGCAGATTCCTCCAGAGCGCCCGAAGCAGATTAGTTCGATAGTGGCGCAAGCCAGCCTGCTCAGACGAACAGATGCGATGCGATCAGGATTCTTGGTCACTGGCGTGGTTGGAGTGGGAGCTGGCGTCTACAGCGGCCAAGCGAAGAAGAAATAACACCGGCTGCTTCCTACGAGAGTGCACTTGAAAAGCAATTTCCTCTGGGATCTGCTAGTTTAATTAACGTTAACAATTTTTTAAAAAAAACACGAATTAGCCACATTCAGTCAATTTAACACAAAGTTTGTGACACAGTGATTATTTAAATCACACATCAGCTATCAGCGTCCATACAAAATGAAGTATCACACGCTGATAGTTAACTTTTTCGATTTACCAAATGGGTAGAGGTGTGTTCCTCACATTTTATACGAGTTCAAGTTGTTCAAGATATGACGCTAAAGCGCCTATTGGCTGTCACAGCAACTGCAGGGTTCGTTATTTTAAATACTAACTTTGATAGTCTCGTGTGTCATCAAAGAAGTTTACAAAGAAGTTTGAATATCTGTGTCATAAGCTTCTCAAAGATATTACTCTTCAATATATTCGTGCAAGAACGAAAGAACCTTCTTACCTTCTTTTTATTTTTTAAAATACTCCTAATATCTTAAGATTGACTAAAATGAGGCAACTTAAAATTGTTTTTGTAATACATAAATTCTGTTAAGTAACTCTTCCTAACTCTGGAGTTTGAATAAAAAAAACTGTTGTATAAACTGCTCTCGGGTGACTAGCCGAGTCAAGAGTGCGTTGTTACACGATATTTCGGCGACTAGATTCATTGCCGCCATCTTCTGGTGAACTTCACTTCACTTCACTTCACTTCACTTCACCAGAAGATGGCGGCAATGAATCTAGTCGCCGAAATATCGTGTAACAACGCACTCTTGACTCGGCTAGTCACCCGAGAGCAGTTTATACATTCTCAACGCCGAGAAAGACTTCGTTCTTATATAAAAAAAACTGTTGACTAATACCATCTAACACCACAATAGATTCTTATAACTAGATTCTCTGCTGAACCTATTGCTTTTAGCTTTGCTATATTCTACTTACCTCTAACGTGCTTGGTGGTATCAGTGTGAAATATCATCGCAGAGCTGCAAACAGGACACACTTCACAAATTACAATGCAAACACACTGTGAACGCCAGAGTGAACGCTGTACATAGCTACGCTTTAGCGAATCTTCCATTGCTATTATAGCAATATTTTTCTGCTGAGCGTTTTTTGGAATTTTGTTTATTTTATTAAAATACTGATTTCTGAGAAGAGATTATTTAAGTGCTCCTACTTTAAATTTCAAATTGGTTTGGTGACGCTAAACAAATATGAAAATTTTGTCAAATTATGTAATAGACTTTAATACACTGTTGACTTTGAAAACATCCAAGGCTGCACTAAGATATCGATTCAAACAAAAAATTATTGAACATACAACAGTGTTGAATATAAGAAACTCTACTCAAAACATTTTTCAAAAATTAAATAGTTTAGAGTGAGTCTGTTAGGAGCCAGCCTAGCCCCATTGCTTTATACCAAACGGGATTCAGCTGCGAGAATTCTGGTGTCATTTTAACTTGCTAATTTCTAAGGAGGCTTCGTGTATGAGATGCGGTCAGTGACCTGTGTGGTCACGGAGAGATATTCGGCTATAATTCTAAGAAGTGGAGGGTGACATTTGAATATGAATAGACCAATGGTCGCTAAGTCAATTCTGGCAGCATAATTTCAGCCAACAGCGAGTAATTTAATATTTAGCGGAGTTAGAAGCATTTTACGTGAGGGTGTTGTGTAGTAGTAGTAGTAGTATTTTATTGGTACTCTAAATCATATACATGTACTTTATACATAATGATATGAGACACGTCAATTATAAAATATGATTTATATTAAATTATTTACATTACATTATTTTCATTAAATTAATTCCTACAATTGAGATATTCATCTACAGAGTAAAATGACTGGTATTGAAGGTATGACATCAACAATTTCTCAAAATTTCCCCATTCTGATGTTGCTTTTACATTATGCAGTAATTTATTAAAAAGCTTAATGTTCCATTTTGATACATTTTTGTTTTTGTATGCATAATATGCAAATCTGATTGTTTCCTTGTGAAATGATCATGTACTTCATTATTTGTTTTAAGACCTGCATCTTTACCTATGACATTATTTCTAAAAAACATAATGGTTTCAAAGATGTAAATACTTGGTAGTGGTAAAATATTCATACATTTAAATAAGGGTCTACAAGATTCCCATGATTTGTCATTATTCTTATTGCTCTCTTCTGAATTTTGAAAGTACTTAGTGCATCTGATGATAAACCCCAGAATATAATTCCATACTTTATTTGTGAGTGAAAATGGGCAAAGTATGTATTTTTCGAAGTTTGTTTGCTAGTGGTTAATTTTAACATACGTAATGCATAACAGATTTGATTTAATTTAGAGTTCAAAAATTGAATATGTCTATTCCATTTAAGATCAGATTGAATCCATAATGCACATTTAAAGTACTGTCTCTGTAGGAAGGACGGACGTAAGATGCCTGTTGAGAGGGAGATCCTGGATGGAGTAAAGACGTTGGGCGTGAGAGATTTTAATGAACATATCAGAAGCTGTAATTATCTCAGTTATTGTAGTAATGTAGCTTGTATTATTTTTATCACACATTAAATCAAATATTTTTATTTCGCCGTTGTTCACAGATGAGTTCGTACATGAATCAATACTGAACACAAAAGCTGTTCTCAACTGCCTCATACAATAAGCCGTAATGATGCGAAGAAGAAAAGCCTGGAAACCAAAGAAAAGAACCAAAGACCACTAGCAAATAACCAGATTCCTCCTGATGTTCATTGGGGGCGGAAAAGAGTACTTACTACAAACTGAGTATCACCATCATCGTAAAAATTCTGTAAGCTCCTATTAGTAGCTGTCGATTTGTTCTCTTCGTCTTCCTGATGTTGGAAGCGTGGGGTGACGTATCGTTCGCATATATGATTACCGAAAATGAGTAGAACTTTTGTAAAGTGCCGTCTTTTAACCCGCGTACTACAACGGCACTTTAACTGTGTTAACATACGTGGTTGATTTAACGCAACCGTTAGAAAGGGTTGAAAATGAGAAGGCACAACAACATTCTTGGAAGAAAAGAAGATAATGTTTATTTCAGGTTTTAGAGATTAAGCCTAAATTTTTTAAGTAATTAAGAACTTGTGACAAATTTCATTTTTACATGTTGGAAATAGATTTTAGATGGAGGGTTTAATGATGGCCGCCGTAGCCACCACCATCACCACCACCACCGTAGCCACCGCCTCCATGGCCACCACCCCCGTCTCCTCCGTGTCCACCTCCGTATCCTCCGCCTCCGTGACCACCGCCTCCGTGACCGCCGCCACCGCCTCCGTGACCGCCGCCACCGCCTCCGTGTCCACCTCCATATCCTCCGCCTCCGTGACCACCGCCTCCACTGCCACCGCCTCCGTGACCGCCGCCACCGCCTCCGTGTCCACCTCCACCTCCTCCACTTCCACCGCCTCCATGACCACCTCCGCCACCTCCGTAGCCGCCACCACCGCCTCCGTAGCCGCCTCCGGCAGCCACTAAAGCCACAAGAGTGACCCCAAGGCAGATGGCGAGGAGTAGACTTGAACTAGCCATGACTACCAGTTGAGCACTGTTCCAGTCAGTCGCCAGGTGACGATTGCTCTGTCATCTAAGCCAGCTTCTCTAGTATTTATACGCCAGCTACCAGACGTTTCTTCTGAGCAGGTTTCTATTTGATTCGCTATAGTTTCATTTGCGCAACATCTTAGCAATCACTCGAGATGGCAATGGCAAGTATGACCTAGTAAGTTTTATTACGGGAAGTGTTGTCACCGCACTGGAAGGACTGCATCAGCCGCCTATCCATTCTTTGACAAAAACGAGTCGTTGATTTGTTTATTTGCCAGTAGTTATTGCTGTGTAGCAGAATTAATAGCTGTAAACTTTTGTTCAAGGTAATAAAAATTAATTGCGTCCTTCATTGTCTCACTGACCCTAGGCTTATGTCCTGACGTTATGCTCTAGCTACGCACACAAGTTAAATTTCAGTTGAAAAAAGACATTAATATGTCCGTTTTTTTTTTTTTTGTAAATATCTTCTACTACGGGGCAAATTCGTAATGGCACAGACTCTTAATTTCTATGTATAAAAAAATCACAATTAAATGTTGTCTTTTATTTACTTCTAAAATTATAATATTTTATCTTTTTTATTTAAATTTTTTAAAAGTACCTCTTCCCCTTTTTTTGCTTTCTTCGATGAACGATTGCAGCAATTAATTGGATGCAAGGAATGTTGTTGTTCTCAGCAGTCAATGTAAGTGCTAGACACTGGTTTAAGTACTACAACTATGAGCGCAACAGATTGGAAACCATTTCTATCCTTAATTTGTAAATGTTGCATTTATCAGCGTATTATACCAAAACAACATTCTCCCCGTATTGCACATCAGAACCAAAATAAAAAATAACGTATATATACGCAAACGGGTTGCACATTATGAGAGAGTTGCATAATTTAAGGAAAAACGTAACGTGCCAGGTATAGAATATCTGCATGTGTAGAAAGTTATTTCCCTTAACTGATATGAAAAAAGAATGTATTATGAAGAAAATTTTGTTGCGTCATAACATACCCAACTTATAACGTGTATCTGCATAATTTCCGCAGTTGTTTAGGCATATTTAGAGCGTGGTACCATCTTTTTTTATTGTACCGTATCTTCTCAGCAAAAAAAAAAAAAAAAAAAAAAAAAAAAAATGGAACCCTTTGTATTTGCTCACTTATTTGTCTGTTCGTCTACACATTCGTCTTTCACAGCCTCATAACTTGTGAAAAATTTAACATAGAAACTTGTCATTGCCCACTGCTTTACCTCTTAACAACCCTAACACGACTATAACACAAAATTTTGAAAAAGCATTAGCGGTGAAAATAATTATAGGCGATTTAGTGAGGAGGAAAAAATTTCGTTAGATAATATTCTTCGGTATGAATTGAAAGTTGGCAGCCGCCAACCCTCAAAATGTTTAGATTTATCTTTTGGTTCTTCCATTCCTGTAAGCTTTTGCCGAAAAACCATATAAAAAGTACTATTTCCTATTCAGACATAAGGGATTATGGAAGCTACTTATTCATGTGCTTAGCCTAGCACTTGCCCCACTCCTATCTTTAGTACTCGAGCGAAAAATGTATAAAAATTCCTTCTTTTCATATTGAAAAATAAATTTTGCCAAAATTTAATCAGAACCCCCGCAGACTAGTGCTAAAGAAGTTAAATGAGTATTTAGTATTTTTTTTTCTAGCAAAATCATTTTCAACGAGTACGGTATTTTTATTAAGTTTCTTTGTTTTCGCTTCACCCTGAAGTTAATCCTGGCTACGGCATTGTGTTTGTTTATGGTTTTATACCTCGTCGACGTTGAGGTTATTAGAGGCAGGAAAGGATGGAGAACAAGGAACGGAAAGAAATTCGACCAAGGCCTTTTTTAATAAACTCTTCCCGGATTTTCATTGAAAACTGTGATCTGCATTGCCGGATGGGGATTCGAACCTGCATCCTCTCGAACGTGGGGCCAGAGCGTTACCGCTCAGCTGTCACGCTAGTTTTGAAGTTTTAATTTATTGCCAGGAGTGTCGGCATCTATTGCCTTGGGAGGTTGTGAACAATATGTTTCACATTGAAAAATTAGTTTAAAATAAAAATGAGTATGTATATTACAAGGGAATAAAAGTAAAACACCATCGTGACATTAACTCCATCGGAATCAATAAGTTGTGTTTAGAAAGCAGTAACAATTGTGTTCCGTATATTCCTGTCACATAATTAATGGTTTCGGTTACTAAAACCATGGGGAAATTTCAGATATTAATTGATTGTTGAATAATATTTTTAGTTATATCAATAAAATTTCCAAATCACAAAACAGCTGTTGTTAATTCAAGATACATAGATTTTGAGGTAGTTAAGAAACGATTAGTGGTAACGATGTGTATGTTAATGAATGTATATATGTATCAAATACAGAAGTTGGAGGGGTTGCAGAGAAGGGCTGCTAGATTTGTCTCTGGAAATTACTGCAGAACACAATCAGTAACTGGTATGGTAAAGTAGTTGGAATGGGATTCATTGGAAGTCATGTGGAGATTGAAAAGAGTGCTGATGTTGTATGTACAAGGCGTATATTGGTAACGAGGCTAGGAAACGAATTGGTTGGAGAATTAAGAGAGGTGTATAAGGGTTCGGGTAAATTTTTTTTCGTAGGTAAGGCTGTTACAGGTTGGAATGAATTACCAAGGAGAGTGATGAATAATTTACCAAAAACGCTGAAAGAATTTAAAATTTGTAAGGAGAAAAAGTAGGCGGGTTCAAGCAAAAGAGAAAAATGGGAATGTAGGGAAATTGTCTTCGCAATAAAATTAATTATAAAAATGAAACTAAAAGTTTCCATGGTAAATAAGATTTGCTATGCAGATAGTGGATTATTTAGGTTAACATATTTTCAGTAACACGTCAATCATGAGATTCTTGGAGACAAAATCACATTTAATATAAAATTAAATAATTCTATGTCATGCATTTTGATGGAGAATGGAATTTGTACATATCTAACAGAAAAAGGTATTAGTTTTCTCACCAACTCTATTTCACAAAGAACAAATCTCGTTAATGCTCAACAGATTCCATTGCAAGTACGTACGCATTCATAGATGATGAATGGTGAAATTTCAAGAAGCCAATAAAAAGTGCCTTATGGATATGAATGAAACATTATCTGAAATAGTTGATACTTAAAAATGTTAAAAACTGTACCAACATAATCTGAATGAGGTATCCATCGGGTTTGTAATAACCGTTATGAATGGATTATGTAACTTTGTGTGGTCTAATTTATTTTTATGGAACAGGTGCTTCAGTTCCCAGAATTGGACGTGATGCATTATTTCATAGTGACTTTTGAGAAACCACGGTGACATTTACTCGTAACTGGAAATTAATTTTTCAAACGCTCTACTTCGGTTCACAGTTGTTATATGTACAGTCGTGAACAACGTTTCCTTTTCGTTCCAACTAGATGGTTGGGGTCGTGTATTTTAATTTAATTTAATCAAATACATGTACGACTAGTAAAATGCCAAAGCAGCTGACTTTTATTTCGTTTATTCTACTATCAAACCGAACAGTAAAACTGCACGTCACATTGTTGTGCGGTGTTTACTCGGAAAATGAATCTTACTCTATCAAAGTCGGGAAGCTACTGAAGATGAGCTCTATCACATAAGGAACATAGTAAAAAAAGACGTATGAGCTACTGAAGTGCTTCAAGAGGTGAATTAAATTAAATAGAGTGAAAAGAACTAAAAGTTAACTTGTAGTGGCGTATTACTATCTATTCAACTCTATGACATGTTTTATGTACTAACTACACCATCAAAAAGCATTTTTTATTTTATTTGAAGTAACGTAAAATCTAAATCTTGGAATAAAAGTGAAAAGGATAAATTTTAACTTTATCGTAATTCTTGGTTCGGAACTCTTCACATGAATAAGTCGTAAGTAATTACAATAACAGGCTTCCTAAGAATAGGTATAAAATATTGAATCACATTCAATAGGATGATAAAGGAGTTGGATTGGGATTCACTGGAAGACAGAAAGAGGGTGAAGAGAGTGCTGGGAATGTACAAGGCGTATTGATGATGAGGCTTAGAAAGATATTGATGGAAAAATTAAGAATGATGCATGGAGGGAAAAAAATTAACATGGCATCGAATTACGAATAGGGGACTGAGAATATTTTTTTTTGATGTAATGTGAGTGCGGAGCTCTACCTCCGTGAATCCTGCAGGAAGAAGCAGGAGCCTTCGGAGGGCCCGTGATTTTTACCTTATAGTGCTGATGGCTTCTATTCGGATACGGTACAGCCATCAAAATTTGCGTTTATCAAAGTTTGCAGAAGGAAATATACGGATTCTGCATGTCACCAAGATGTTTTCTTCTTGTTCGTTTACTTCCAGGTGATTTTACGAAGTTTTTAATATCTATTCGTAACACATTTGCGGAGACACTCATTGTAGCCGGCAACGATCCGAACAATTTTATAATGCAGATTCGAAGTGCAGTATTACCTGTTTGCCTGCAGCTATTTCAAGCACTACTGAGGGAATTTTTGGAACCGTTTTTTGCGTATCGTATTGGGTCTACAATAGTTCCCCGTTTTTAGCGTCAATATTATGACAGATTGACCTGATCTGGCCAAATACGATCTAGACTTGTGTTTCACCCTACCAGTTCACTGTGCAAAATTTGAATAAACTCTCTTGAACTTGCAGAACTTAAAGTATTAATAGCCGTATTAAATGCGGACGATGGTATAAGTGTTTCAAAGGTCATGGTTACTAGTCACGAACTAGCCGGAATACAAACTTCACTTATATTTGACTCTAAAGGTTCTTTCTGAAAAATTTGAAGAGAACTTCTACTTATTCTAACGGGAGTGAGATTATCCATGCTTCAAAAGCATCACGTTGTTCTTGATTGAGGCAGACCAATCATTCATAATGCAATCTTATGTCATCTATCCTTATCGGCCAGAGAATTTACTACAGATTGCAGATTATTCAATAGTTAAGCAATACCGAAGAAATTAAATGCCAGAGTACTCATCTGAGGTCTGGTGTCCATTTTAAATAATAACCTTACAACTCGCTTACGTTGAACAAGGACCGTTAACGGAGGTGTAGAATACGTCAAAAGCAAATAAACCGTATAGGCTTTGGTCAAGCAGCAACATTAGAAGAAATTTGGCATTCGCTGTTACAACAGAGTCCTTGAATAATACATTTTTTGAAAGTTTTTTTATGTTGCTTTTATTAGCTACTGAAAAGTAGTTCATTTTTTTTTCAGCCGTAAGGTTTTTCGATATTGTTTAAAGAATGCATTGCAGTACGGAAAACGAACTTAATGAATGTATTCTGAAAATTAATTTTATAGCAGTTGTTTAGCTATTAAACTGTGCATATAACCTCTAACTTCTAATAATATCTCTGGACGCTGCTGATTTGCGAGTGAAGGTCGCGTGTGACGTCACCGTTCTCCAGCTAATAGTTATCGGAGTGAGTGAGTGAGCTTACGAAATTATATAGTAGTTGAAACGTGTATCAAGTGACTTGATGTCCACTGATTACTGCATACAGTATTGTGGCGCATCCCTTGCTATTGACCACCTGCGCTGAGCTGCGACGAACGAGCTTTTGGAGAATTCCTTGGCCTTTTTAGAAGAGAGTCGTTGGAGATTCAGGTTCCAGACTGTCATCAGCCTCATAATGAGCAGCTACCCCGTTCCTCCCGTGACCACGACTCAACCAGCTACCGTCCTTACGCTGATTACGGCAAGGCAATGAAAGCGCCTCTTGTGCTACCTTAGCGTGTAGCGGAAAATACCTCAGCCGGTGTTAATTACAGCCTGCTTTCCCTTTTGAGAGATGAAAAGCATTTCAGAAACTGCCACTCCCCCCTCTCGTAGTCTGCGCATCTTCGCAAAGTAGCGTAAGTTCCAAGTTTTCTGCAGTCTTCTGTATTTGAATTAAGGTTGAACTCGAGGGTATCTATCTCCCAGCAGATTTTTTATTTTCTAATGCGGAGGCGGTGTTGTTCAGGTATTATTACAATTTATTAGCCGCAAGATTCTCCTCACAATATGGCAATCGTAGCTAATTAAACCATTCCTTTACTCTTAGTTATTCTTCTGAAATTCCTTACTTATTAGTTTCAGGGCCTACTTCTTATTTTTCAATTCCTCTGTCAATACGTTAGCTGATAACAGATTAAATCTAACATAATAATGAATTTTTCAAACAAATTATGGAGCCTATACGTTTGTGTCAGCGTAATATCCCTTCCATAATACGATTTTCCAGTCCAGGAACTCTTATGGTGCATCTAGCTATGTGATTGAAGGTGGGACTTAATTACGCAAAAAATCTGTTTTATCACGTTCCTATGGTGTCAATACTTTCCAACACCTTCCCTTGGCTGTATGAAAAATGTCACAATTTTGCCATTGTACAACAGACGTAAATTAAATCAGGTTTTCAGAACACACATATATTCCCTCTCTTTGTCACTACTGCAACGTATTCTCCCCAAAGATTTCTTAAGTATTACGCTATAGACTTACATTTCGGCATAAAGTAATATAACTATAAATACGAGGACTTCTGAAACACCTTCATGAGCTGTTAATAAAATATACTTCCTTCAGGGATCAAAGTTTTAAGAATATTTTGAGTTTTAAGATATTTTGATTCCTTTTGGAACAAAATCGTCCATCTTATTTATGAAGTTGTAAAATGTGCAAATCTTCTTCTCTCCTATGTTCTTGTGTTATGATTGGTTAAGAGCTGTCTCCAAGAAACAAGAAATTTATTCCGTTAAATGATCCCGTTCCATCTTCAATACTGTGATCCTATATGTGTACTGCAACATTCTGTCAAATGACTATGTTGTCTTGCAATGAAAGCGACCTGCAGTAGTGGTAGTAAGCCTGTTTTCGCTGCGTTCTATTCTGAATATTTATTTCCAGTCATGGTAATATCGTATAAAGATGTCTGCAATCTTTCTCTCACTGAACTCTAATCAGAAATTCTCCCTCTTGATTCAAATATTTGTTCAACAACACGTACTCAAGTGATAGTTGGTCAATGAAGAACTTGTTTTTCTAGTACTGATATAGTTAAGTTCTTCATTGGGATAAGGAAGATATTTGAATTACTTTTACTAAGAATAGTAAAGATTAGCATACTTTATGATAATGTGGAACAAGTGGCATTTCAGCTACTATAATTGCGCCAAACATTTATTGTTAGTCACAAATAAGATTAAAATATTAAGGGTGATATATATCCGGGAAGCGAGATAATATTACAACATACCATCTGCTCCAGTACTTCGTTATACAGGCTTTTAAAAGATGAATTATAATCACGTGTACTCGTATAACAATTCAAGTCGTCAGGAATATGTTGCTCATGAACCAGGATTGACAAATGATTTAATTTAATTTAATTGCAATGGAGCACAGGCTCCGGTGGCAATTTCCCTACACACCAATCTTCCCCCTATCCTGCACACACTTAAATTGGCCCAATACAAATTTTATCTTTAAATTCTTTCAAAGTTTTTGGTAAATTATTCATCATTTCTCTTGGTAACTCATTCCAATCCCTGACACCCTTACCTAAAAAAGAGAATCTTCCCACACCCTTGTGCCTGAAATCGAGTGCCAGCTTATGGTCATCGTCATCTTTTCCCTTCCATGCACTACTTTTCATACCTATTGCAATATCTTTCCATGCCTCATCACCAGTATATGCCCTGTACACTCCCATGACCCTCCTCATCCTCCTCCTGTCTTGCAATGAATCCCATTCCAGCTCCTTTATCATATCCATCACTGATTGCATTCTGCGATAATTTCCAGAAACAAATCTAGCAGCCCTTTTTTGCACCCTCTCCAACTCCTGTATTTGATACGTAAAATGAGGGTCCCATACTACACCACCATATTCAAGCAATGGTCTGACCAAAGTTTTGTAACAAAATTCCTTTACTTCTCTCGTACATCCCCTCATCACTCACTCCAACAAGTGGAGAATTTTGAAACCTTTTCCTACCGCCTGTCCAATGTGTCCTGCCCAGTTAAGCTTGTTATCAAAAGTAATGGCAAGATATTTACATTTCAAGTCTTCAGCAAGCAATTCGTTCCCCACCTTATATTCATAATTAACCTTTTGTTTTTTATTTGTGTATCTAATAAGCTGACCCTTCTTTGCATTTATCTTCATTCCATGTTTACCAACCCAATTAGATATCCTGTCCAGATCACCCTGCAACTGTTTACAATCCTCTATAATTTTGATTCTTTTAGACAGCATTCTGTCATCTGCAAACAATCTAATTTCAGATAGTAAACAATCAACACAATTATTCATTAGAATAATGAATAGCAATGGTCCCAATACGCTACCCTGTGGCACACCCATTTTTAGGATATGATCATTAATAACTTTTCCTCTTTTTGAGGGTTCGACAACGCTTATGCATCATACAAATTCAAGTTGATAAAGATGTAATTGGAGGGAACACATTTAAAATTTTTCTTCTTTCATTTTGAAGTTTTTTTGCTCGTGAAATCCTGAAAATCGTTAGATACCTCATTTGTTAAAAGCGTAATTCCCCAAACTTACGTCGATATTCAGTCCTACTCAGCGAATATCTTCTTAGCGTATCCAGTCTCTCCATTCGCTGACAACATTTGTAGAACATGGCTACTTTGCACTCAGAAAAGACAGCGAACGGAAAGAACAAAGGGTTTAGTAACTAGCACACTACTTTCTAGTTTTACGAGCTACAGCCGTTCGGGCTCTAATCGCTGCCATTACGCCACAGAAGTTAATGTAGGCTGTATGTTCTTGCTGACAACGACGGACAGGGTTTTATTGCTCGTTTGGTTCAATGAGGAACTTTCAAGGCTGGAAAATGCACCGCAACACTTCTACCGGCTAGAACACATCAGAGGAAGTAGTTTTAATTTAACATAAGTGCAATGGAGCGCATAGTTCAGCGAAAACTGTTTAGGAGTTTTTGTTAAGTATTCGGTATTTTATTGATAATTTATTGTAATCCCACACTTCCATGCGTACAAAAGAAAATTTTTCCCAGGCAATACTCTTAATTCTTACACTAACATCTTTGCAAGCCTTATCACCAATATGCTCCTCCATGCACTATCTTCACGCTCCTCCTATCTTCCAATGAATCCCAATCCAGCTATTGATCCCAATTCAGTTATTGATTGCGTCCTGTTGTAATTTGGACAAATAAATTTAACTTCCCTCCTTTTCTTCCCCTTCAACTCCTATATTTAATGTGGATCCCATACTACAACACTGCAAGTAATGGTTTGATCATCGTTTTGGAGCTCAGTTCCTTCGTTTATCTGGAACATCGTCTATTCATTCCGATGAGTGATTTTAAAACCTTTTCTTATCACCTATCCAATGTAGTCTGCCTAGTTAAGTTTATTATCAAATGTTATGCTAAGATATTTAACTTTAAGTTCTTAACAAACAATTCTTCGCAAACTTATCATCAGAAACAACTTTTAGTTTTTGTCTGAATACTTAAAAAGCTGACTCTTCTCGGCATTCATCTTAATACCATGTTATATAGACATCTTCTTTGTATACCGGGTATCTTCTGAAAATGACACTGAAATCCACAAAGTTACTAATTGGGTAACCAAGCCAGCAAACAATAGTGAGTGTGGTAAGTAATAATTCATAACTTTTAGACAGGCTAATCCCCTTACTTGTTAATGTTATTATTCTGTGCAATTTCTGTACAATACGATTAACACTGATCCACGATGTACGACAGTTCTGGAATTTCTCGCCAAAAGCAGTTTTCAGTGATTAACTACTCCAGAAAACCACAGTAGTTCGGGATGAAAATACAACTGAACCGACTGTAACAATCATATATATTATTTCTATAAGGTATTTTTTTGTCACAAGCCTATATCTTCCTTCATACTTAACCGAAATCAATGAATGATGTGTCATTTTAAAGCTTATGGTCTCCACTTTGGTTAAATCGTATTTTTCAGCAAGAAAGTTTTTGGAATTCGACCCTTAAAGGGCAAAAATGTAAATTTTTCTAAAATACTGTTTTCTGTGTTATGAGTCAGTTATCTCCCTGGATACCTATCTGAAACCGTTTTATGAAGTATCGTTTTAAAGATTAAGATCTCCGCTTTAGTGACGTCATATATTAAGCCAGAAAGTTTTCGGAATTCGACCCTTAAAGGGCTAAAGTATCAATATTTTTGTAATGCGTTTTTGTGTCACGAGCGATTTATCTTCCTTAATATCTAACCGATACAGATAAATGAGGTATCAAATTGAAGATGGAGGTCTCTGCCATGGTAACATTATATTTTAAGAAAGGAATTTTTCGTAATTCGACCCTTAAAGGGCAAAAATGTCGCTTTTTCTATAATGCGTTTTTTGTATCTCGAGCCATTTATCTCCGTGGATATCTAACCAAAATCGATAAATGAGGTAGGATTATGAGGAGTAATGTCTGAGCTTTGTGACATCATATTTTAAGAAAGAATGTGTTTGGAATTCAACCCTTAAAGGGAAAAAGTATAAATTTTTCTATAACGCATTTTTGTGTCACGAGCGATTTATCTCCCTTAATATCTAACCGATATAGATAAATGAGGTATCATATTAAAGAATAAGGTTTCCGCGATGGTAACATTATGTTTTAAGAAAGGAATTTTTCGTAATTCGACCCTTATAGGGCAAAAATGTCACTTTTTATAAAATGCGTTTTTTGTATCTCGAGCCATTTATCTCCCTGGATATCTAACCAAAATCGATAAATGAGGTAGGATTATGAGGAGTAATGTCTCAGTTTTGTGACATCATATTTTAAGAAATAATGTTTTTGGAATTCAACCCTTAAAGGAAAAATGTATAAATTTTTCTATTACCGATTTTTGTGTCACGGGCGATTTATCTCCCTTGATATCTAACCGATATAGATAAATGAGGTATCATATGAAAGAATAAGGTCTCCGCCGTGGTAACATTATATTTTAACAAAGGAAGTTTTCGTAATTCGACCCTTAAAAGATAAAAATGTCAATTTTTCTAAAATGCGTTTTTTGTATCTCGATCCATTTATCTCCCTGGATATCTAACCAATATCGATAAATGAAGTAGGAATATAAGGAGTAATGTATCAGCTTTGTGATATCATATTTTAAGAAAGAATGTTTTTGAAATTCAACCGTTAAAGGAAAAGAGTATAAATTTTTCTATAACCGATTTTTGTGTCACGAGCGATTTATCTCCCTTGATATCTAACCGATATAGATAAATGAGGTATCATATTAAAGAATAAGGTCTCCGCCGTGGTAACATTATATTTTAAGACAGGTATTTTTCGTAATTCGACCCATAAAAGGCAAAAATGTCAATTTTTCTAAAATGAGTTTTTTGTATCTTGAGCCACTTATCTCCCTTGATATTTATCCAAAATCGATAAATCAAGTACGATTGTGACGAATAATGTCTCAGCTTTGCTGACATCATATTTTAAGAAAGAAGTGTTTGGAATTCAACTATTAAAGGGAAAAAGTATAAATTGTTCTACAACGTATTTTTGTGTCACGAGTCTTATATTTCCCTTGATATCTAATCGATATAGATAAATGACATATCGTATTAAAGACTAAGGTTTCCGCCGTGGTAACATTATATTCTAAGAAAGGAATTTTTCGTAATTCGACCCCTAAAGCGCAAATATTTCAATATTTCTAAAATACGTTTTTTGTGTTTCGAGCCATTTATCTCCCTGGATTTCAAACCAAAATCGATAAATGAAGTACGAGTATGAAGAGTAATGACTGATCTTGGTGACATTATATTCAACCTCACTATTCATCGCGTTTTATTCGCGAAATTTTCGCACGGGTCGTCTAGTATTTATAAATCCATAAATTTTATTACATAAGCTTAATATCGACGTGAACACTGCAACACAAAAAATCTGTAATTGCTGTAAGCTTCAGATTAAAATTCGCACTGGCACCTGTATTGGCATGTGATCAAAATTTCAGCTGAGCTATTATTTTGGAACGGACATCAAATATTTTTAGAGGTTGAAAAGTCAATTATGTTAGCTTGCTGACTGAAACGAATAGATACGAAATTAAAATGAACTCGCTGCAAAATGTTTAATTGCTTTCGTGGCAGGGATAAAGGCAACTGTAAATGGAATGTTGATGTTTCAGGTTAGACAAATAGTGGTTTCAAGCTAGGCAGGCGCTGTTTTCGCAATTAATGTTAGAGCAAATAGGACGCACCAACTGACAAGGTTAATTAAACAGCAAATGTCATGTTTAAAATTAAGGGTACAACGATAACAGACATAGAAAAACATTAACGCAACTGTTGCAAATAATTGTTATTTGTATTAGAAATATGGTTACAAATAAATCCGCATTCTAACACAAAAAATAAAATAATCCAATCTCAATGCATTCACAGTGGCTGGCTGTATTTTAAACTAATCAATGAAGAATCGAACACACTTTCATTTTGCAATTATTACAAGAATCTCGTGAAAATCTGAAGAATTGAAGTCATTGTACATCCTAATTTTGAAACTCATTCTTTAGCTATGATTTCGTCAGTTCGTTTATTCAAATTTCTAGTTTTGCTTCAGTGAAAAAACTATCCCACTTCTTCATTTCGTAAATAAAGGTTGAAGCAGATCAAAAATAGTATAATTCTTATTTTCTTTTTTATTTTATTTCACTTTACAGAATATTTTTGGGAATTCTGTTGATCGAACTCCTAATCGCACAATCTGGCCATCTATAACAATAAAACGGAATTATATTGTAAATTATTCTGAATGTGTCTACTTTGTTATCATCAAATGTAGTATGGCCTTTTATAGATCTCAAATAACTTGTATGATTTCTTTTATTGGCGTATCATGTTTTCTTTTCATTTCATTTTCATACAGCAGTAGGCTTAGTGCATTTTAATTTCTTGAGCAAATTGTAAATATATTTAGGGGGCATCCGTTATCACGTGAGGTGTTTCTTCGGAAATCTGAACACCCCCCCCCCACCCCTTTTTGGATCGACGTAATTTGTATACTTTTTTTAGCTCTACTATTCTTTAAGGAATTAATAAGTTGACGTGATATTACTGTAGTTTACTCCCTCCCCCCCCATTTCCCCTCCCGCAATTAATGGACAACTCCATACAATTAAAAAAATAAAAATCTCTGACACTCATCATACCCCAAATTTACGTTATTTAGCCCTGTACTGTAAATTTGGATAAAATCAATGAAAAGTTGAGGTTCCCATCTTTACGACTGGGTGGGAATACATGTCCTAGTAAGCATGATAACCAGAGGATTGCAATATATTTATAGTGTCGAATGCATGTCAGTGTTGGGTCACGAGTTTCTTTTTCCCCCCTTTTTATGGTTTTATGGCTCATCGTCCTCGGTGTCGTTAGATACGAAAGAGGATTGGCAACAAATATATATAAAAACATTTCGTAAATGACCTTTTTAAGAAATCATACCAGAATTCTCCTGGTGTGATTTCGGTAAACAATGGATAATCGAAATCTAGATTGCCAACGAAGATCTGAATCCGCGTCCTCCCGAATCCGAGACCAGAGTTTCCGGCTCACCCAAACACGGTGTTTTTGTGATTTGTGTTATTATTTTTGTTTTGTGTAAAGACAAATTACAGTCATAGTTCCTTATTCGTTGGGAATACATGCCGCGAATACAGAAACCGTGAATACGGAATGGTAATTTGCACAGGATTATGGAGGATATGTTCCAGGTTTACAAAACAATTTTAATGGAATGGAGTGACTGTCCAGGTACATACCGATTTCAGCAGGAGTAGATTTCACAAGCTAAGTAATGGTCTACCACAAGGCTCGGTTCTCTCCCCTATACTCTTTAACTTTTATACTCATGGCCAGCAAGACACAGTCTCTCTCAAATTTGTATATGTTGATGACATCAATCTTAGAGTGGAAAGAACTAACGTCGCAGAGGCAGAAGAAATAATCACTAAAGACCTTCAGGAAATGGATGCCTACTTTCGAAGGTGGCGCTTCCAACATAATCCGCAGAAAACACAAATAGCTACATTCCACCTTACCGACAAAAAAATGATCTACCAGCCAAATAAAGTGTTCAGTGACCAGATATTGAAGTGTAACAGTACTCCAAAATACCTGGTGTCACATTAAACAGGTCTCCCACTTACAAAAGGTACATTCAAAATACTAGCTTAAGAGCCGGAACAATCTACTTCAGCGGCTGTCAGGAACTTCATGGGGAGCTGATGCAAATACATTAAAGACAACAGCCTTGGCCTTGCTTTACTCCACAGCTGTATACTGCACCAGCGTGTGGCTTAATAGCTCTCACACCCAGTTGGTGGACATTCAGCTTCGCCAAACAATGCGTATCATAACTGGAACGCATCTACCTACACCTATACAGTGGTGTCCGTTGCTCAGCGACATCCTACCACCTCATATCAGAAGGCAAAAGGTTCTAATCAAACTATGGTAGAGAATTCTGATAACGAGGCTCTTCCCAAACATGGAAATATTAGGGATTAAAAAACACGCCTGAATCACGTCGCCCTGCCTGGATGACTGCTTTCAGCCTAACATCTAATTCTTTCAGCCTTACAGATAAATGGACAGCGGAATGGGTATCGTCAAAACCACAGGACATAGTTCATATTAGCAATCCCTGCTCAAAACTACCAGGATTCAACTTACCGCGGTCGATTTGGTGTAAATTAAACCGTATTAGATGTGGCACGGGAAGAACTGCTTCAATTCTTCATATCAGGGGCTGGGCAGATTTTCCGTTCTGCGACTGCGGTGAGGTTTCACAAACTGTATCGCAAATTGTGTATGATTGGCCATTGCGTGCCTTTTCTGGAAGAACTGAAAATTTAAATTTGGCTACTCCAGAGGCGGTGGCCTGGTTGGAGCACCTCGATGTCATGTTATAGTGGTTATGGCAGGCGACTGTCATAGTGGCCTCATCACCTTCCAGTTGTGGGCATTGTCCACTCAACTATGTATATATATATATATCATTATTTTAAAAGAAAGTAATGTACTGTATGATTGTAGTGGAGTATTATGTCATTTAGCACCATACGCTAAATAAAATAAAAACTGCAGCACTTTAAACTGATACTTGAATTTCTCTATCTGAATGTTCGCTGCAAGGTCCTTTAAAATGCGCGAAATAATATCTTCTAATTGCGTTCTAAGATCCATATGGTTAATGAAGCTTCCATTTATTCATTCGCTAGATCATGGACCATGTTTACTCATAGTGAGGTTAGAGCCATAAAAGCCGACTCTTTATCTCATCATTTCTTGATTTACCATGTAACTGATTGATTGAAAAACGACTCATCATGAAGTAAACAGTTAAGCATTTGTATTTTTATTTTTAGCGACAAAACGTTCTTCTTTTCCTCGAGGGTACTAACTTTTTGCTTTTAGTCGACATAATAAATAAGGGGAAAAAAGCAAGAAAATGAAAGTACATGCCCTGTTCACTCAAAAATACTGTGTTGTGTCTAATGATCAAATTTCTGAACTAAGACAAAAGAGCGTAGCCAGTTGTTAGGGTTCTTTTGGTGGTTTAAGAACTGCATTAATTAATTGAAAAAGTCCACCAAACAGGTTATGTTTGAAGATGTCTGTTTTATTGTGATCAAATCAACAAGTCAGCGATATTCACTAGTATAGGTACAATACAGAGATGCACAGTCGCAAAGAAACTCTCTGAATACTGTCAACTAAACTGACTTACTAACTGAATAACTGAATGAATGTCTCTGTCCAGGCGATCTGTTTATATAGTCTTTATCGAAATTACGAGAATTCTTCAAAGGCATCCGCCCGATATTTCTCGATCATTAACAATCACTCAAACAATCTAACATATTAAAAACAATCGGAATTAATACAAAATTAATTAACAACATTACAAAATGATCAGAAATGGTAATTATAGATACTTAAATACAAAATTATTTACAGAAATCCTTTCCAACGTTAGAAAAATGTCCTGTAGACATCGCAGCTTACATTAATACACGTAATTACAAACATTTAAGAAATTCTCTTTCATCATTCGGTTCTTAAACATATTAAATGGCCTTTGAATAATTTTCTTACCTAAAACAAAGTCTATATACACTGATTTACAAGAAATTACAAAACAAACATATCAAATCACTTTCAACCAAACATTAGCTCACTACAAATACTTCATACAGTACAATACTATTCAAAATTCAGGTATTAGGGCTGTTACACAGTGATGAGACGAAATTTATAAAATCGAAAAGTGGTGCGTGCTCTCGGCTGCTTCCGTCAAGGATTAAGTGTTTTTTAAAGCATTATGGAGCCAATGAAAGCGGAAAGAGGTCAAAAGGAATGCCACTGCGTGTTGATAGCTAATAAATAATTAGGTATTCAATCGTTAAAGTTACAATAACGTTAGTTTCGTATCGGCGAATAATTAAATTTTCAGCAGAGAATACAGGAAGTTGTCACAATTTTACCCGCGTTCTGAAAACGCAAATAGAGAACTCTGACTGTATTTTGAAATGTAAATAAAACATTTTTACACTATATAAATACTATTATGTCAGTTGTCCGACTAAAATGAATAGACCTTAAATTAAAAGTACCTTACCAGCCGACGGTTAGACGACCACGGGGAAACTTCAGAAAACCATTCAAGATGGCCGGCACGCTTGACCCAAAATTTGAACTACCGTTGATTGAAATTTTTCGACAGTGCCATCTCGGTATTGCCAAAACAATGGACTTGTAGATGTGAATCGAACCCGCATCTTCGCTAATAGTAATCTCAAACCATAACCGCTCAGCAATATGCTCAGTTCTAGGTGATGGTGCATAAACATACTTACTATAATACCTCCCAGATTTTAGTCCGCCCCTTGGCTCAGTGTGTAGCAACATCGTGATGGTGTTCGAACCCTGTCACGGAGTTGGCTCGTTAGAATCTTAATGGTGGAAGAAATTTCTTCATCAGGACTTGGCTGGCAGTGTAGGAGAGGGGGTGTTGCACAAGTCTTAATTACCAGATTGTGCGCCAGGGTTAAACCCCAAATGTCTTCGCAGTGCATTTGGCGTGAGGACATCAGACACTATTGGTTTTGATTTGTCTGTTGGGAATGGGAACATTAAGTTTGGCGGCTCAATGGTGTCTTTCGGAAAAGTAGGCCTGAATGGGCTAACATCGGGTATCAGCCTCTCTCTTCTTTCATCTCTCATTAATAATACAAACAACATTCCACAATGAACACACATACACAGTCATCTACACTTACAACAACAATTGCGAGCACTGTAATTCTGCGGAAGGCAACTGGAATCTTCCCCCTTCCCCCAAGTGCATCTTCCTACGGATTGTTTCGCCTGGGCATCCAGATTTAGGTTTTCCAAATTACTCCAGACAAATGCCGGGATGATTGTTTCAAAAGGGCCATGGCCGAATTCTTTCCCGCGCCTCTAATGATCTCGACATAAACCTGGAATAAAGCCTTTAGCAGCAGCCTATGGATGGATAAACTTGGGTAAGGCGTCGATAGAAGAAGAACCCATAATTTTGTTTACTCTTTCATGGTGTTTATAGTAACTTTAAATTTTGTAGCAGAAAAATTGATAGATGATAGGATATTTAGAAATACTGATATTTCTCCAAGGTATAAATGTCCGTAGTAGCAACGTTAAAGTGTTAGAAGGTGTTTCGTGAGATGCGAGAATTTAGTCACCTGTTTCAAATGCTGTTATTCGTAGTGTGGATTTCTAGTGTAACTGAACAGTACACAAACTCCCAGGAGGCAGACATGTATCTGATGGAAGGGGCTTTCATCCGTAATAGAAGAGAAACGGAATGATTGCACCATGATGTATCCATCAGTTTATGAATGTCGGATCGTAAAACAATACAGCTCTTACACCGCCGTATTTGTGGAATTACACAATGCCACGTTGGCAGGCGTCATGGATTCATGAACTGTTCCTTTACGATCGAAATCCGGGGTCCGGTTTAATCCTCTGGCGATATCAGAACAGGTTTCCTGCTCACTGCAAAACCTCCTCTAGTGTAACAAATCTGCGATTGGCAATATGGACTCTGTGCAAAATGTTTTTGATTTGTTGTATTCTTAAAGTTATTTCATGACGTACACAATTTATTTAATTTAATTGCGATACACAGACACATTTTTTCACCTACCCCAGCAATTTCTACCCGCCTTATTTTTCCCTCTCGAATTTTAAATTTGTTCAGAGTTTTTGTTAAATCACTCATAATTTCTCTTGGTAATTTATTCCAGTGCGTAACTCCCTTATATACGAAAGAAAATGTACGCATAACCTTGCGGCTGAAATTGAGTGTTAACTTGTGGTCTTATTTATCTTTTCCGTTCGATGCACCACTCTTAATAATTTCACCAATATCTTTAAAAAACTCATCACAAATATACGCCTTCACCCCCTACCTGTCTTCCAGTGAATCCCATTCCAGCTCTCTTATAATGTCAGTTACTGATTGTGTTCTACAGTAATTTCCAGATTCAAATCTTGCAGCCCTTTTCTGCAACCCAAAATGTGGGTCCCATACTACACTACATATTCAAGTAATGTTTTGGTTAAAGTACTGTACCCCAGTTTCCTCACTTCTCCGGTATGCCCTCATTACTCTCTCCAATAAATGAAGGATTTTTTTAAACCTTTTCCTACCACCTGTCAAATGTGTTCTCCTAGTTGAGTTTATTATGCCAAGGTATTTACATTTCAAGTCGTCAACAAGCAATACTTTACCCACATTATAATCAACCTTCAGTTTTTTGTCTGTGTATATAATAAGATGTAGCAGGAAGAGAGCAGTACAGGCAATTTAGAAATCAAATAAATAGGAAATGCAAAATAGCAAAAGAAAAATGGCTACAAGAAAAGTTTGAAGAAATAGAAAAGGAAATGGTCGTAGGTAAAGTAGACGTTGCATATAGAAAGATCAAACATAATTTTGGAGAAATGAAGAAAAGAGGTATGGACATTAAAGCTGCCGATGGGAAACCTCTTTTAAGCTCAGAAGATAGAGCTAACCGATGGAAAGAATACATTGAGAAACTGTATATTGGGGACGATTTGAACAATATTGTAATGGAAAAGGAAGGCGATGTCGACATTGATGACTTAGGAGATCCTGTTTTGAGGACAGAATTTAATAAAGCTCTGAACGACTTGAAAGTAAATAAGGCAGTTGGAATAGATGAGATCCCTGCAGAACATCTTAAATCCCTTGGAGAGGAAGGAATTGAAAGATTATTCAAGCTGATATCAAAAAGTTATGAAACAGGAGAAATTCCAAATGATTTTAATAAAAATATCATCTTCACACTTCCAAAGAAAGCACAAGCCGACAAAATGTGAGAATTATCGCACCATTAGTCTAACAACACATGCTTCAAAATTATTGACCAGAATAATATACAGAAGGATGGAAAGAGTAGTAGAAGAGATAGTAGGCGAACATCAGTTTGGGTTTAGGAAAAATCGCAGTACAAGGGAAGCAATTCTGTTTTTAAGATTAATACTTGAAGGGCGGATCAAGAAAAACAAAGATACTTTTATGGCGTTTGTTGATTTAGAAAAAGCTTTTGATAATGTTAGGTGGGACAAGATGTTCAAAATTTTAAAGAAGTCAGGCCTAAAGTATCGAGATAGAAGAATCTATATATTAATACGCTAAGCGAAAACTTTGGAAACATTTTTCAGAATATTGCGCGCACGGAGAAATGTGAGATTTGGCATAGTTAAAGTTTATATGGGGAAGAAGTGCATAAAGCCAAAATGTACATATAAAATGTGTTAAAAATACATTAAATTAAATAAATCATTCCTTGTATACATTCAATTGTTTTTAAGAGGCAACTACACTAAGCGATGTCTGTGATCTTTGGTCAACAGTAAAAAAAAAAAAAAAAAAAAAAAAAAAATTATAAGCATAGTTAAAACATGTTACAGATACATTATTAAATGAAAAATAAATTCGGGAACGTGTGTGTGAGTGAAATCGGATCGGAGCCAACTATATGACGTGTATTTCCAGCATTGAGATACTCTGTGGTCTTTGGTGAAACCAAAGAGTCGAGATTAATCTCTGAATTTACATAGAAGCAACATTTCGAAACGGAGTATATTCGGAATTCATTAAATCGTGATTTAGATATACGATGTTACAATGATGCAGTTCAAATTGATGTAGCTGTAATATGATGGTGAGCCACCATTTGAACGAAATCTGGTAGTTAAAAAAAAGTGATTACATGAATGGCAGCAAAGTCTTTATATGCTGAGTTTAGCATTACGTCGGAGCCTACAAATATTGTCCTGTCGGTCTGAAATTTGGTACACACGTTCCTTAGGCGATAATATTTGATTTAAAGTGTATATCGTAAGCTTCGAATATGTTGAAATAAGGAAAAATGTGGGTAGATGCACACATGTTATTACGAAAGAAATACACGTTCATAGCTGTTGACATTTATTCCACATGTTTTTAAGTCTACAGTATTGAATAAAAACTGCTTTCCACATGCAAATAGAAAATCATGTAACAGTTACGATTTCTCTGTGCGGGATGACATATTGTTTTTCAGTGCTAAGATATATGGCGTCTACCGTGACTAATAGCAGTTGTGGTTAGGTTGAAATACAGCCTGGACCAAAAATTAAGAGTAAGTAACACGCAGAAATAATATCGACATGTAATAACGTGTATTTCTCGCTTAGTAACATGTGTGCATCTACTCACATTTGAAGTGATTTTTCCTCATTTTCACGCATTCGAAGCTTACTAAAGCTTACTAAACTTGATACCGATAGGACAATTTTTAAAACGCAATAGAACAAATTCAAGAAACTATTTTCAATAATTATTACTGTGTTACAAATAAAAAATACTAATTAACTTAATGAATTATGGTCGAATTTCGACCACTGGGCGATCTCTAGTACTCTATAAACTATATAAGAATCAAGTGGCTATAATAAAAGTAGAGAATCAGGAGAGACATGCATCAGTTAAAAAGGGTGTGAGACAAGGTTGTAGTCTATCCCCGTTAATATTCAACTTGTATGTAGAAGAAGCAATAAAGAAAGTGAAAGAAAAATTTCCATGTGGCATAAGTTTTCAGGGAGAAAAAATCAGTATGCTACGTTTTGCTGATGACATTGTCTTGTTAGCAGAGAGTGCTGAGGATATTGAGAAGTTACTGAATGGCATGAACAAAATACTGAAGGAAGGTTTTTGACTGAATATAAATCAAAGCAAGACAAAAGTGATGAAATGTAGCAGAAATGATACCAATAATAGTAGATTAAATATAAAAATAGGATCGGATGCAATAGGACAAGTAAATGAATTATGTTACTTGGGAAGTAAAATTATCACTGATGGCCAAAGCAGGAGTGATGTTAAAAGCAGAATAGCAATAGCAAAAAGAGCCTTCATGAAAAAGAGAAATCTTTTAGTTTCAAATATTGATCTAGGAATTAGGAAGAACTTTTTAAAACTCTTTGTGTGGAGCACAGCACTTTATGGTAGCGAAACATGGACTTTAGGATATAACGACGGAAATAAAGAAAATTGAAGCATTTGAAATGAGGTGCTACAGAAGAATGCTGAAAATTAAGTGGACAGACAAAGTAAGAAATTAACGAGTCTTGGAAATGATGAGTGAGAAAAGAAGTTTATGGAAGAAGCTTACAGAAAGATGAGACAGGCTGGTAGGTCATATTTTGAGACATGGTGGATTGGTTAATTTGTTAGTGGAGGGAACAGTCGAAGGTAAGAACTGTAGAGGAAGACAGAGGTTAGAATATATGAAGCAGATAATTGAGGACGTGGGCTGTAAGGGGTATGTAGAAATGAAGAGGTTAGCACAGGATAGGAATGGATGGAGGATTGCATCAAACCAGTCGAAAGACTGACGACAACAAAAAATAATAATAATAAACTGACTCTTGTTTGCATTTATCTTCACCCCATGTTGACCTACCCCAGCAGCTATCCTGTGTAGACTACCATGCAGCTATTCACTGTCATTTTGATCCTATTATAGGACTTTTATGTCATCTGCAAACAACCCAACATCTGATGTTAAACCAACATTCATTAAATTAATGAACAGCAATGGTTCCAATACATACCCATTTTCACTTCCACGCCAATTTATACTATGCTTCCTATCCTAACTCTTTGCATTCTACGTTTTAAGAATTCTTCTACCTAGCTCATTACATTTTAACCCTCTCCCTTAGCATCATTTTATGGCTCATTGCATTAATAGCCTTTGAAAGATTTAGCGCAACACAATCAATTTGGGCTCCATTGTTCGTTTCATCTGCAATATATTGTATAAGTGAGATTCATTTGAATATCCTTGCTTAGAACCACATTCTCGATTTGAAATCCAGATTCTTTCCTCACATACATTTATGATATGACTGAATATCAATATTGTCATTAATTTACTTACCTCTGATCTCAAACTGATCGACTTATAACTTTCTTCCCTATTTTACCCCTCCTTTATGAACCGTTGCTACTATGAAACTTTTACAGTGCTCTAGTTAGCAGCAAGTATCTAGACTCTGTCTAAACAAAGCTACTATCATTAAGACATCCGTAATAATAGTATCTAAACCAAACCTTTTAGGCTTTTTCATCTTTCTCAATTACTTCATCATATATATTCAGGATGAGTTTAAAAATTTTCAGTCTGCTTATTTCCTATTTCATTCTCTGATTTACACCCTCCCATACCTGAATCATAGTCCTTAATGGTTGCATCAATCCAGTTATTTAATATCTCTGCCATTTTCAAATCTTCGGTAACTTATTCTCTATCCTTATCCATGAAAAATATTTACTATAGGCTTGACAAGAAAAAGAATTTGCTTCTCGTGGGAAACAATTATGTTGACTGGAATAGAAATTAAAAAAAGTAGAGTTTCGGGTAACAAATTACATATACACGTTAAAAGCGATTATTAGTATATTTTTGGTTTAGTCCAGGTCAACTTAAATAATTTTTACAAGGTTCCTTATGTGTGCATCTTGTTTATGATTCCAATCACATTATTAAACTAATCTGTTGCTCATTATTTGTTGTAGTGAAACATATGATTTTGTATTTTCGTTTCCTGTACTTATTCCTGATATATTATATGGAATTTAAATTTATGACGTCTTAATATATATATATTTTTCTCAAGCAGCATTATTTAGTTTTCTTTTCTATATACGTTTTATATAAATAATCTGATAAATAAAATATTTAAAGTACTATTAATCATTTTTTTAGACTTTTGCTCTTTCTACTAGGAAATTAAAGTAACATCAATAAAGACGTTTATCTAATCAGTGAATACTGCAATTTGATGATAATAACACGATTACTATTGTGGTTGACGTAAGAAGAGAAATAATTGATGCAAACATTGAATTTATCATCCACGTAAGTACGTACTTTTTGTGCCTTCAGAACTTGATTTTATTTTCTGGATATCACATTTCTCTATGATACTAATTTTTATCAGATAAATAAATTTACAACTAAGCTAACATAGCTTAAACAATTCACCACAAAATTCCAACACAGTGTAAACTCTCTTAAATTAACAGAAATTTCCATAACACAATTTCTTATAAAATTTCAAGCCGTTAGCAAAAAGAAGTCGGATTTGTAAATACCGAATTTCGACTGGACTGAAAATCATAGGAATGAGTTGAAATAAATAAGTATACAATGCAGGGCATCTCCTACTGCGATTGTTCTGATAATGGTCTTTGTGGACAGAATGCGACGGGCTTGGGAGGCCAGTCATGGGTTATGGAAGGCAGTTGGCGTTGTTGGAGGGAGCGTTGATTGATGTCGAGTCGGCGGGGCCTACACAAGTCATGCCACGGAAGTGAAGCAGTATCTAGAAATAGCCCAAGGAACGTGTTCTTAAGGAACGGAGGTCGTTATACACGAAATATAGAGGCACGCTGTCAACGGCCACTGTAATAACCACAAAGATGCTGAACAAGGGACGCGAAAACATGGTCATTTTCGTCCACAAAACGCATCGCGCAATGCCATTGTAGTTATTCAAGCCGGCGGTTATAAAGCTGTCGAATAAACGGAAGAAGTGTACACCATCTTTTAAATCTTAATTTTGGTGGTTGAATTGTTTAAACAGTTTTACTGTTACAACTTCTAAAAATGTTGACGAGGATAAAATCAAATCATTAATTTATGAAAGGGATCATATTAATATTCTTTGAAATTTAGACGAGTCACTAAAGCATAACAAGTTTTTAAAAAGTGATATTAATCAAATTATTCAAACTGCAATTTATGGTGGGACTGTTTTTGGAAAAACCTTCGAATCCCAAAAAATGAAATACCACCACCTGTGGTTGCTTTGGAGCAGTTAGTCACGGTATTTACATATATAACTGCCGGTGTACTATGGCTGTGAAGAATGAAACTGGTTTTCAAATTGACAAGATGGCTTAAGAAAAGGATATTCATGTGAATCTGAGTAAACTGGTAATATGCATGATATTTCGTATGAAAAGGAAAACAGAGGTGAAACTGATAATGTATCACTAGTTATTTCTTATGCATTTGACAGAAATAACTATGAATTTTGTTAAATAAGGTAAAAACCATTGGAGTGGCTGAAAAATAATTTGCAGAACAGAAGAATTTTCAAATACATAAAGCAAAACGTTAGCGTAGGAAATAAAGCATAAAAAAATAATAGTGAAATTTGGAGTGCCACTGGGTTTTGTATTGGGACCATTGTTAATAATTATTTTAATGAATGATTCTATTGATGGTTTATTGTCAGATGTTAGATTGATTGCAGGTGACATAATGTTATATAATACTATCAAAGAGGGAGAAAACTATGAATAGCTGCTGGATGATCTAGACAGGATATATAATTGGATGGGTCAACATGAGATGATGATAAACGCAAAGTCAGCTTATTTCGTACGCAGAAAAAAAACCTAAAAGTTGATTATGATTTTATCTTAGTATCGCAGTTAAATAAATTAAATGAAATGAGTGGTGAACAGTTATCTCTGAATAATCAAGTGTTATTTCATTAGTTTTAACACCCTTGTTACCTTTTGTGAGCTTCAGAGGAAAACTGGAAGAGGCCATCAATTAAAGGGTAATTACAGGTACATTATATTTACTTTGCGCTCAGCGGATTAGGCTTAAGTGAGCCCACTTCAAGAAGAGTTGGTTGAGGGTTGTGTATCTTAAGGAACTTTCACAAGTTCTGAAGTCAATACTTTAAAATTATTTGGGTATTATTAGTGAAATGTAACATGCTGGTGAGAAACAAATCCTTTGTTCAATGTGACTTCGAACTATGCTACACCTTTTAATGTATCCATAGTTACAAAATGAATCGGTGTAGTTTATCTAGAAAACACTAACTAATTTAAGCCACAAGAATGTAAATAAAACTCTAAATATAACAGGAAGGGTAAAGATGATACAATGACGTGGTTTACAACTTGCCTCAACCATTAGCCAACATTCACAATACCAATGATGAATTCTTTTTTTATTACATCTCGTATGATGGCAATGTGGCAACAAGATGTTCTGTTTGTTTGATTTAACACTGAGTAAAGGATTTGTTTGGGGAGATAACAGAATTACTGGTAGAATGAACTAATCTTCTACTGTCTATTCTTCTCCAGACTTTAAAACAAGTTGCGTAATGTCATTAAAACTACGTTGAATTTCATTCTATAGTTTTGAAGAAATAATCAAAAGATCGATTTTGTACCTTTAAAGAATTTGTTATTCCTTGGAGTGTGGTATTAAGTTTTGTTAAACTTGGATAGTAATTTAACAGACGCGTTCACACGCCATCTGAAATTTTTACCGTCTTTGCCGCGTTAAAAGCTATCGACCTGTTCTCCTGAAAAAAAGAAAGGAGATACGAGGAGTTAGCTGGCAGAATGCTCGTAAAGATTTAATCGAAAAAGTAGTTTACGACTGTGTCCGCTGTTACCAACGCCAAAGAATTTGCGCATATCTTTATAGGGCTGACGGCTTGGAAATGACTGTATCCACCTTAATCACCTCTGTGTATTCTGGCATAAGATAAGCTTCGACCATTTCCAGTTTCTGGCCAACCTGCTAAGGGCGCATAAAAATATACGTTTCAGTTGTAAAGAATATCTGCTCTCATTTGTAAATGCTGATGTCGCTGGTGATAATAAATTGACTTCTTATTTCAATATACGTCTCATGAAGATAATTACTAGTAAATCACATTGTCTACACCTGCCAGATACTCAACGGAGGGTAATTTTATGGACGTAAAGTTACCTCAACCCCTTGTAGCTAACACAAGAGGATTTTCTGAACGTTACTCTTGAATCTATCGTACATTCTATGTTCCTATCCCGATATACGGAGCTGAATCCCTGACAACTAAGAAATGGGATAAACTGAGATGAAATTTCTAATAGGCATAATGGGTGTTACAAAATGGACTGGATAAAGAATGAAATGAAGCTGGCACTTGATTTCGGACATAAATGTGTGGGAAATTTTTCTTTCGTAGGAAAGGGAGTGAGGGACTGCAATAAATTGCCTAGAGAAGTGAAGAATAACTTAACTTACCGGAAACATTGAAAGAATTTAAAATAAAACTTAGTAGAGGGCAAAAGTTAGTTGGAAGGGGAAAGGGAGGGGGTAAAGGGAGGTTTCCACCGGAGCGGGCGCTCCATCGCAATTTTATCAATTATTATTATTATACATAGTAACAGAAGAAACCCAACAGGAAATGAGAGAGAAGGTGACACTAGGATGGTATGGACATTTAAAGAGAAAGGAGAAGCAGAAAATAGCAAGGAAAATCCACGAAATTAAGATGAATTGTAAAGCACCTAGAGGAAGACCAAGAAAAGAGACGAGAGGACTGAACCAAGGTGGTGACAGAGAGGTGATGGGAAGAAAGAAGAAAATGGTGAGGCTAGTGCACAAAGAACCCAGAAACTGTTGATGATGACTCTTGAAGTATCCATTGAACTTTCTGTTCACCGTTATAGTTATGCTGTAACACGAACATGAGGGTAAGATCATTTTAAGCCTCGTTGTTGTTTCCATTAGCAAAAATACAAAAGCTTATAAAACGTTCATTTTCTGTAAAGCAAATTTTTAGTTATTTGAAGGTAATAAACTTAAGATCTTAAATGAAATGCGCAACACAAAAACTATAGAAAAGCTAAAGCTTTTTTTAAATGTCTGTAATAAACTACTGTTCATAATGTGCTCGTAATAATTCAGTTTTCGAAATCAGGATTTATTTTTGCTCGTAAATTTGTGAAGAGGGCGTTTAATTTTTTTTTTTTTTTTTAAATTTATTGGCATCTAGGCATGCGCCCATACAGCCATTTTCATATTACAGGATAGCATCATTAACGTACAAATAATGATATATGCAACTAGTCATTTACATTTCACCGAATAACGTCGATGTTATAACAATAATAATAATAGCATGTCATTAGCCTTCTTCCTTTTACCGAATAACCACTATGGCATTACAATGGTAGTATACAATATACATTACAAATCAAAGTCCATAATATTACAGTAATGATATAATGCAGTTAAAACATATTGTTTGAGTTTGTTTGAATTGTGTCACTTAAAGGAGAGGAAAACATCAATAGTATAACAATAGTGATATACCGCAATTAAAACTTCTTACTTGACTATAAACTGTGTCACCCAAATGCTGGTATCCAGCAACTTGAGATTTTCATTTTTAGGAATAATTACAATAATATTCTACCAGAAGTATGATACATTTAAAACTAGTTATTTACATTTGTTGTGAATGAGTCACCCATATGTTCAAATCACACAACCATTCATTTTCATTTTGCAGGATATCTACAATATTATTACAATAATGATATATTACAAAATGACATCCAGAGAGTATAATTAAAACACATATCATATCAGCTTGTTTAAATTGAGACACCAATGTTTTTCAAATGTTGGTATAGGAGCTGATATATGTCGTAGTCTTCCGTTGACAAGAGGGTAGCAGCACATGTGGGGAGAGGGATTCCTTTGTTCTTGAGAGAGTGTAGTAGAAGGTCTGTCTCTACTTTGTTTCGGCGGCACCCAAACAGCAAGTGGTTTGTATCCTCTATTTCCCCACATTGGCAATTAGGGGAGTCAGTGAGGTGGATTCTATGGAGGTGTTGTTTGTAGCAGCCGTGGTTGAATTTCAGTCTCAGCGATACTTATAGTGAAGTTGCGGGAGCACTTATATATCTCATACCACTGGAGAGGGGGTATTTCCGGGTGGATACGACCGTAATGTAGGCCTTTTATCGAGAGTGAGCTCTTCCACGCCTTATCCCACTTGGCTGTCATGGTTCTTTTGATCTGTCGAATAGCGTCGGGTAGGGGGATCGTACTGTTGCGTATCGCACCGCTGTGTGCGGCTTGTTTGGCGTATCGGTCTGCCATCTCGTTGCCTGGAAGACTGCAAGTGTGATTTGATCCATTTAAACTCTACAGTCTTATTTGCTAGTTTTAATTCGTGAACTGCATTCACGATGTCGTGTACTCGTGAGTCGTTGTGCACTTTCCTATGGTGGTTTTTTATTAAAAGCAATGCTGACTTTGAATCTGATAGGATTACATGGTTGCTATAAGGGGAGGTCTTTGCGTATTTTAGTGCTTCCAAGATTCCCATCAGCTCTGCACTCATAATGGTATATTCTGTTGGTAACCGAAATAAACCCTTGCTCCAGATCTTGGTATACAGTAGGCGCATCCAGTGGCATCTGGAAACTTGGAGCCATCCGGTATATCTGTTCCATGAGGGATCGGTTGTAGTAGGTACTGATACACGTTTGCTCTGTAGTTTTCCAGCTGGGTGTTATCTTCCGCGCTTGTGTCTACTTCCAGATTCGTGACAGTTTCCCAATAGGGAGTCTGCGAAGGTAAGCATTTCCTGCTTTGACGTATGCTGGCTCGTATCTTATATGTTTCTAGGTACTCCGCCGCAATGGGAGGCATTTTTTTCCTTACTCCAGTAATTGTCAGTTAGGCATTGCATTGAGAGATTGTGTATAGAGTTGAGCAGTCTGGTCCGGGTACTGGCTATTCTTGATCAGGAATTTTGCAGTTAAGAAGCTTCTGCGGATCTCTAGGGGAGGTTCGTGTGCTTCCACTAGGAAGCGCGTTGGTAGGTGTTGATTTCATAGCGCAATACAAGTGCGCAGAGCTTTATATTGGACTTTGTCCAGTTCTTTAAGCACGGTGTTAGTTGCAGAACCGTAACATACACAGGCGTAATCAATATGTGGTCTCACCAGAGATTTATACAGCCTTAATAATATTGAGGTATCCCCTCCCCACTTTACGTTGGCTATTGCGCGGATGAGGTTGATCGCCTTGTCGCATTTCTTGACCGTATTTTTTTACGTGAGTACCCCACTTGAGTCTGTTATCGATCCAAACGCCCAGGTACTTCACAGCGTTTTTAACTGGGATGGATAAAGGGTCCTAATTTTATGTTAGACATCGCGGGCATTCTGTGTCGGCTGTAAATCGATACTGCCGATTTCGCTGGTGATATGTCTAGCCCGTTGCTGAATAGCCATTGATTGAATTTGTCCATTTCGGCGGATAGTACCATAAGGCATTCTTCCCATGTTTTTCCAATGATAAATATGCATATATCGTCGGCATATTGGAGAATGACGATTTTACTGTTCATGGAGTAATGAAGATCATGCGTATACAAGTTAAATAACAGGGGGCCAGAACAGAGCCCTGCGGCAGGCCACGATTAGTTTTTCTGCTCGCAACAGTAGTTCCTCGTTGCGTTATTTCCAACCATCGATCCGAAAGTAGTGCGATTAGTTTCCTATAAATGTGTCCGGTATCCCTAGATGGCCGAAGTTTTTTGGCTAGGATCGGTACACAGACGATGGTCATATGCGCTGTTTATATCAGTGTATACGGCCATCATATATTTGTTCTTGGTAAGGCAGGAGTGAATTTCGGAAGTGAGGTGTGCTAAGGTGTCTATGGTGCCTTTGCCTCTTCTAAAGCCGTACTGCGTTTCCGGAATTAATGCGTGGTGTTCCAGCCACCATTCCAGTCTCCGCTTTATCATATGTCTCCAGTACTTTGTAGGTGCATGGCAGTAGGTTTATGGGTCTATAGGATTCTGCGTTGTTGCCTACTTTTCCAGGTTTTTTCACGGGAACTACCCGCGCAGTCTTCATCTCTTTTATTTGTAGCCTTTCCGACCATATCCTGTTAAGTATTTCGCATAGCTTCGTTTTTGCGGATCTGGCAGATTTTTTAGCATGCCAGTAGTGGATGTTATCAGGGTCCTGGTGATGAGTCCGTGCCTTGCTTTAATGCAATATTGAATTCGTTCAGCTGGAAGGGTTGCAGGAGGAAGTGTGATTCAGTTGCCCTTGGTTCTGTGAGATTTGTCTCTACCCACGGTGGGGTTAGCCTTTCAAGGATGTTCTCTAATAAGTCGGTTGTTAGGGGTGATTTTGCTTCTGCCTGAGTGGATGAGTACTTCAATTTTCTGACCTTTTGCCATATATCGGATAAGGGCGTTTCTTTATTAAAGGTTCCACAAAACTCTCTCCATTTTTCTCTCTTTTTATTCTTGGCCATCTTTTTCACTCTTGCCTGAGCTCTACGTGTTCCAGATAGTTTTCGATCGTGGGACAGCTTTGTATGCCCGTAGTGTCTCTCTGCGTCTTTGGACGGCTTCGTTGCATTCTTTATCCCACCAAGGAGTGCTTTTGTTCCTCATAATATGTACTGGTTTCCGAGCAGGAATAGAAGATATGGCAGCTTGGGTTATATCGTTGGTCATGGATTTATAGTCCAGTGCGGGGTTACCGCTACACTTCCATGAAGCTGTCAACCGTTCCATAGTTGTTTGGAATTTATTCCAGTTCGCCTGGTGTATTTTCCATCTATAGGGAGATCTATAGGGAGGGGATATCAACCGCCTGGCTGGGGAGTCAGTCTGGAGGCGAAGTAGGATAGGAAGGTGGTCTGATCCCAGTGTGTCGTCTACTACTTCCCAGGTAATGTCTATAGCTATGTTCGACGATACGCAGGAGATGTCCACTGCTGATGGTGCTTGCCCTGGCGCATTAATTCTGGTTGGATTACCGTTGTTCAGTACCACCATATCTTCTTCCTCTAATATTTCCGCAATTATGTTCCCCAGTTTATCCGTGCTTTGGCATCCCCATACTGTATTATGTGCATTGAGATCTCCCAACAAGATGACCGGTTTTGGCAATTGTCTGAGGATATTCGTGATAAATTGCTTGGTTGTCTTCTTATTCGCTGCTCTATATACTGACACAATGGTTATTAATTTATTGGTAAGACGTACCCTGGCGGCACATATGTTGAAGTCTGGGTTTCCAGTGCAGGGTTGGAGTTGTTCAGTAATAGATGGCGCTTCTAATTAAGATGGCAGACCCCCCGTAACCGTCTGCTCTGTCGGATCTGATGGCATTATATCCTTTGAGGTGGAATAGTTCGTCTGGTTTCAGCCAAGTTTCGCTTACAGCCAATACGGCTATGTTATTCTTTGAAGCATACTGTAGCAAGCTCTCCTTATTAGCCCGGATAGATCTCGCATTCCACTGAAGAATTGTGTCGTCCTGCAGTGTTGCTCTCGTGTTTCTAAAGGGAGCCGCCATTTTCCCATCTGTTTGGCGATAACGATCTTAGCAGAAGTTGTTTTACGCTTGGGGCGTATTGCGTTGGATTGAGCAAATTATTTCCTGCAAACTGATTTAGAATGCACATTATTATTTCAAACATCTTGTTCGCATAGTATTCTGTTATTACAGGGTCCTGTAGGTATTGCCAGGGAGAGGAGAGTATGGATTGTGGCCAATGGGTTCAATGTTCCTATTAGATGGGATCCAGTATTCTTTATACGAAGTTTCTCCCCCACTACCTGTGCTTTTGTCAGTTATTCTGTGACTTCCGATGTTAGGAGTGGGCACCTGGTCCCTGGATCCGGGGTTTAGTTGGAAATTCTCAGGTTCATTAGGGGTGTTTGACTGCATAATTATAGGCTGAGGAAGTGGATCCTGTTGAGGTGGTTGTGCCAGGACGACAGGGGGAGCGTCTGTAATGTGTTGCCCGGTATTGTAGTTTCTTTGCTCATAATTTGTTTGAGAAGTTGTCATTTTTTGATGTTGCCTGTTAGTTCTTTCTAATCTTGCCGCGACACTGGCATACGATGCGGTGTTAGTTTTCTCTGAAGCTTGCTTGTACCCTACATTTTCTTGGGCCATTACCTGCTTTATCTTCTTTTGTCTGATATATTCCGGGCAATATCTATCAAAAGATGGGTGTCCACCATTGCAGTGGACGCATACTGGGGAGTTTTGTTTATCGCATTCTTTTCCGTCATGCGGGTCTGCACAGAAGGTGCAACGTTTTTTACTTCTACACTGGTTGCTAGGGTGTCCATACCGGAGACAGTTGAAGCATTGCATTACTGGTTTGACATACTGTTCTACAGGGCACCGCACTCCGTGTATGTACACGTAATTCGGACGCCTTTGTGCTTTAAACGTCAGTAGACATACGGGGAGTGGGATTTCTTTTGTTTGGCCATCTTCTTTAATTTTTTTGTAAACCTTTTAACTTTTACCACGCGATATTCGCACCTTGCCACAGTTTTTATCTCCTCTTCCGTTAGCTCAGTCATAACATTTCTTATAACCCCTTGCTGTGAGATGCAGGAGAGAGGAATGTAGGCCAGTAGGCCATTATGCTGCCAGATGGTGCTCTGAACAAGGCTATTGGCCGATACGACCGATCTCATCTCTATTTTGACCCGGTTTCGACCCGCTGGAGCTATCTGTATAATATTGTTACTTATTTCGTGGCTGAGGGAATATAGGAGGCGCCCAATGGCCATGGGGTGGATCCTACCTATGTTTCTATCTTTACTTTCTATGAACACATAATAAGGGCCCAAGTCGTAGCTTTCATAATAGGCTGCCATTGCACTGTTTACCTGCAAGCCGAAGTTTTCGCTTGTCCCTGCTGTCTGTTGGCGCTGCACACTTTCCGGCGGCGTTGTCTCCATGTTGATGTCTGCCGATGATGTGTCTTGTGGTGTTATTCTGGGGACCTTGATGTTTTCACCTCCGCTGCCGTTGTCGTATCCCGGAATGCATGGGCGTTTCTGGGGTGCGTATGTTGACATTTCTTCTTCTCTTGATAGCGGTGCATCTCGTTGATCTAGTGCACTGTTGTCAGCTGGCAGCGATGTAATCGATGTGTTAGACGTTGCAATTATAACGTCCATGGTTGCTGTCGGTTCATCGTCTGCGCTGTGCAGATATTGCTGCACCTGACTACCTGTGTTGTTTTCTTCTACCGCTGGAACCATGTTTATTACGCCATTTGGCTGACGTTGCATCGTTGGCTGCATCAGGTATTGTCCGCCTTCGCCATATTCACCGCCGTACATGGCGGATGAGGGCTGGGGCTGAGCTGTATTAGATGTTATTTGCTGCTTCTATCACTATTTCGGTGGCTGTAGTGAAACACACGGTTAGAGTCCCGAGAGACTGTTGTGCGGTCTCGGGAAGAGTCAGACGGGTATACGTAAACACTTATCCACACAAGTCACTGCCTCGCGGATACACGGAAGTTATCGCTACGAAGGTTGAGACTCGACTGGAGGGCGTTTAATACTTTAAAGAAATACGATGGCTAAATTTAAAAGTTCAACACCCAGAACACACAAATGGAGTAATGTTAAATGAATGAAATTTGACCCCAAGTATCTCCATATGAAGAGTATTGAAAGATAAAAAAATTGAAAGTTTTATATGTAGTAGTATGAGAATTACGGGGCTATTTATTATGTAAAGTTGCTGTTTTTTTAGTTTTAGCATATAAGTGGTGTACAATGTGCTGTAACAAGTTCTCGTTGACCAAGAATGCCAAGGCGAAGAGAGCCTACACTATACACCCAAATGTCTTACTTTGAGAGATGTCGGAAAGTTGGCATGGTTGAAATAGATGCATCATATCGTGAAATCTCCCGAAGGTTTAGATGTAATGCAATGTCAGTATGCAGAATTGTTATACAGTGGATGAAAGAAGGCTCTAATACTTGCAGAAGTCCATACTGAAGGAAAAAAAGCACGTGAAGACCGCAAAATTTTGTGAGTTGCTGTTGCTGACAGACGGGTGACTACAGGCCAGATTCAAGCAGTGGTTACAGAGAGAGTCACCTCCTGGACGATTGTAAACTATGAAGCTAGGTTACACTCTCTGACCCCTATGGAATGTGTTCCATTAAACCTGATTTCATTGCCAGCATCGTCTAACCTGGTGAAAAGCAAAACGCAAATGAATACGTGAAAGGCGTACATTAGTGTTTAGAGGCGAGTCTCGATTCTGTCTGTGTCAAAGTAATAATCGACAACGTGCATGCAGGCGTAATGGAGAAACGGCTTACACTGCTGTGATTTCAGAAAGGCACACAAGTCCAACCACTGGTGTCATGGTTTGGAGGCAATCAGTTTCTACAGCAGTACTGAGTTGGTTGTTGGCTAAGGCACAATAACAGCCCACCACTATGTGGACGGGGGCCTGCACCCTATTGTGATACCCTACATGTCCACCATCCAAATCGCATCTTCCAACAAGATATGTCCATCCTCATACTGCGGCCATCACAACGCAAGTCTTACCAAGGGGTTACGATCACAATTTGAATCGCAGCGTCCCCAGTTTCGTCCCCAATACAGCATGTCTGGGATACCAGGAGTTGACACATTAGATCACATGGTTACCTAGCGCAAACTATACAAGAACTGACTTCACAAGTCATGCAGGCGTAGAGAGACATATCCCAAGAAGACATCCAAACACTTGTTGATTCTATGCCGGCAAGGATCCAAGAATGTATAGGTGCTCAAGGTAGACACGCTTCTTACTGACAATCGTATCTAAACGTAATAAAATTAGCCTGATCCATTTCAATTTGTTATTTATTTATCTGTACATTAAGATTGTTCGTTCACTAGAGTTTACAACGAACTATTACCGAGCGTGGTGGGTGAACGGTAAACGCTCTTGCCTCGAATTCGGGAGGACACGGGTTCGAATCCCCGTCCTGGCATTCAGATTTGGATTTTCCATGGTTTACCCAAATCACTCCAGGCGAATGCCGGGATGCTTCCTTCAAAAATGCCATGGCTGAATTCCTTCCCGTCCCTTGTCCCCAGTCCCATCCCGCCTCTATTGACCTTAGCCGTCGTCGAGGCGTAAAGCCATAGTAAAAAAAAAAATAAACAACAAAAAACAAAAACAAAAAAAAAAAAAACCGAACTGTTATTTCATAATACTATAACATAATACTTAACAAATTTTTTAAAGATAAACACAAGTCCTACATACTTCGAAAAGTTACAAATAATTTACTATTATTACTACGCACTGTAAGTTATCACGTAAGTTATAAATCTTTTACTAAAAACTATTTCCTAATAATTCTAAAGAACTAAACAACTTGAGTTTTCAAAAGTTAAGATACTATCTTGTCTTCTGGGTATGATCCTGGATATATACAAAGTCTCCTACAATTTCTCCATTCCTGTCTGAGTATTGCACTTTCAGTTTCCACCAGTGTATGATAAAATGTAAAATAATATCAAAATAAAATTATAGGGAGAACTATTTCATAGAGAATTAGCAGTATAAACGTATAAAGAAGGAACAATGTTTCCAAATAAGTACGTAGTTCTTCAGCTTGCTTAATGCGAACCATCCACAACAGGTTTAGCAATGAAATCGACGTGTGAGTATAGCCTCAAACATTTTGTGTTCCTTAGGCTTATGACCTAAATGTGTATTTCGCATGTGGTATGTAAAGTCGTAGTCACTTGGCATAAAAATCGAAGCCTGACACCTTTACAGATTATGTAGGCGACTCCGCAGATGCTATGCAACGCCACACCAGCACTAGCTGTTATTGCTTTTGTTGAATTTGAATTAGACTGGCGATAGGTATTTTAGGACCCAATGCACTCGGAAATTAGAGGATCTTAAATAAAGTTATACTAGGTGGTCCGTGCAAAAATTCCGCGAATGAAATACTATGGTTAGTAGTATATAGTAGAATGAAAGAAGAACCGGTTTATTTGTAATAATTATTTATTTTTCAACTGAAACAGCTACGTAGCAAAACACGACATTTTACGAAACAATTATAAATGATGAAATGTTTCCTAACAGAAACAAAAATATGCGAAAAGCTCCTTACTCTAGCAAACACACAAAGTTTATCGATATCTCTGTGATTTGTGGTGCAACTATCTAGCGGTTTTGCGATCCTTATCTACATCATCGAAGCCTAGCAGTTTGACTCTGAAATATCGCATACCCGTGACCTTGAGTGTTCATAATTTTGCCATTTACGGGTTGAACTTCGAAAAATTCGTTTCTTAATCAATGATAATACCAAAGCGGAGAACTTAATACTTGAAATGACACTTTACTTATCGAATGTGGTTAATTACCAAGGGAGAAAGATTTCTGGTCTCAAAAAACAATTTAAAAAAATAATATATTCGTTCAGGAGATGCCGCCGCACATTTCATCTGCAGAAGTAACTATCGCCGAACAGTAGTTTTTGCATGAATTACGTTCAACGAAAAAGAGATACTAAATTGTGGAACCTTCTGTCTTACATTTATCAGCATTCCTACGTCACATCAAAATGAAACATATCATATTTTGTTCCTGGGACTGAATGTTAATACCGTTCAACGATATATATATAGTATTGTCAACTTTCGGACTTGACATTATAAAGAAAGCATACCCTATTTTACGCTCCGGACTATGCACTGTAAATTCTTCGAAACCCCATGAAAATCCAAACTGTAGTTATTCAGTGACTCCCGTTCATTCAGATGAACATACAAAATCTCAGTCAGTAAAAAGTAAGTTGCTTCTCGCTGTTGAACTGTGAAAAGCCTAGCATATAATAAAAATCAAGTTCAAGTCTCTGAATTTAGAATATTAATTATTAATGAGTCCCTTTAGCGGAGAACTAATATCTATATGATAACGTTCGATTATTTTGCGGAAGATTTTTAAGGTATATTAAAATTAAATTTGTTGGTTATTCACTTTCTGAAAATAAGACTTGGCAAATGTTAGGGATATATTTCGAATTCCTAGTTAGTAGCTTTTTTGAAACAGACCTGTAACAAAAATGTTTGAAAACTGATATCTTTGAATGCCTCTCATGTCTTTATTTTCTAGGGGAAATAAATCGTAGCCCCATATTTAACGAGCTATACATTATTATCTCAAACGTTTGGATGGATAAAAGAATTTTTTCGACCTCATGTTTATACATAATTTCCCTAGAACTAATTATATACAAAACTAACTTAATCCACAACCCAATGGTTTGTTGGATCCTTCCGAAGAAGGCATACTAAGTCATTGTATCAGAGGCAGGACGGCCATTTAGTAGTATAGGAAATTGGTAAAACTATTTTAAGGTAGAACACGTAACCTATCACATTTAGACATAGCAGAAAATACTTTGGCTAATAAAAAGATTCTAAAAAAAAAAAAAAAAACCGAGTGTGATGGTGTAACGGATAGCGTTTTTGCCTCGCATTCGGGAGGACGGCGGTTCGAATCCCCGTCCGGGCATCCAGATTTGGGTTTCCATGGTTTCCCAAATCACTCCAGGCAAATGCCTGGATGCTTCCTTAAAAAGGCCATGGCCGAATTCCTTCCCATTCCTTGCCCCCATCCTTTCCCGTCTCTAAAGACCACGCAGTTAAAAGACGTAAAGCAGTAAAAAATCTACAAAAAATAGCAATTTTTTAAAAAAAAAAATAGTTTGATGAACGTTGACTCCAATTTAAAACTTTGCTTTGAGTACCTTATCTTTCAGAAATTTTGATATAAGAGTGCAATAGAAGATTTGGGTAATGTCCAATCATCGGAGTAGAAGGTATGCCATCTGTAAAGTGAGTGAAAGGACGAACTAATGGTTTGAGTTAAAATTGCCAGTTAGATCTACATCTACATTTATACTCTGTAAAAGGCAATGTTGTGATTGTCAGAGGGTACTTTGCCCCAAAACTAATCCGAATAGTTTGAGGGAAGAAATAATTCATGTAAGCATCAGTCGGGCACCTCATTTCTCTAAACTTATTTCTCCTGTCAGTGGGACCCAAATAGATTGGTGGACGAATTATTTTACCGTACTCATAAATGAAGGGAGTTGTTCGGAACCTACGAAGTTTATCGGCCAGACAATCCCAGCCCAATCTAGAGGTACATAACGACTTCTTGACACTTTCGTAAAGACTGTGGAAATCTGTCACGAATCGAGCGGCTCTTCTCTGTACTTTCTGTATACTGTCAATCAATCGCATGTGATACTGATCGCAACCCCAGTAGTAGTCGAGCTAAAATTTTAATAACTTTGCTTACACGTCATTATATTTTTTAGTTATTCCTCCGGTCGCCTTGCAAAAAAATTGTTTCATCGACCAATCTATGATTTAATGATTGTGAAAAATGTCGTGTCGTTTCTAAAAACGATAAGTTTTGGTCGCCACAATTAATTTCTGCCACTTCCACATAGTTCTGGATTTCCGCTTCAGAACGTAAAACTTCTGAAGTGTAATTCCTAGAAAAACCGCAAACGTTTATTCGTAGACTCTAGAGGACCGTTGTTTTCGTATAGTGATAGTGACCTACTGCTTCTGTAGGATGTCTGCGCCTCAACTGAGTAACATTTGTTGATGGCTGAAGTAAAATAATTATTAACTACAAAGTTGTCAAAACTACGTTATGAGTCATCAGATATGCATAAACACCAATTATCTTAGTAAAATAATGACATAAAAGAGACTTCAAGCCCAGAGCGAAAGGGAGAGGATATTTTAGATAGATAGAGGAGTAAGAAGGACGACGCAGATAAATTGTTCATCGCGCTCTTTATTGGGCTTGGCTTTATTGGGATAAAGGAATAAAAGTAGGATGACGTTATGTTGTAATAAATTACAAGTAAAGTTACAGTATATGCGAGTCGTATTCACAAAGAACCGAATGAGCATAGGGTACGGCCAGGTGACGTAATTGTAATGACCCCACCTTCAGTTACTAAAGGTCTAGCACATGAATTACGTGTATTATATTGTTCTACAAAAGTGCCTCGCTTTTCTGTGTTAGTTTAAAATGAAAGTTAACATTGAAAATCGCGTGAGATATGAAATGCGGCCAGTGATAAGATTATTACAAGTAAAAAATGTTCATGCGTTGGAAATTTACAGACAATTCGTTGCCCTTAGGGTGAAAATGTCATGGATGAGGGAAATGTAAGGAAATGGTCTCGGATCATATGTTCAGTGGTGATAAAACGTAGATGCCCGAATATACAGGGGTGGCATGCCGGTTTCCGCTGTGAAGGGATGGCTGGATATGTTTGCATCGAGTTTATTTGACCAAGGAATACAGAAGTTGGTGTCACAATACGAAAAATGCCTAAAAAATATGCGACTGTTTAGATATATAGTGCAATGTACGTATTAACGTTTAGCATTAAAGACATTTAAATACACTCCTGGAAATTGAAATAAGAACACATTGACGCCGGTGTGTAAGACCCACCATACTTGCTCCGGACACTAAGAGAGGGCTGTACAAGCAATGATCAAACGCACGGCACAGCGGACACACCAGGAACAGCAGTGTTGGCCGTCGAAGGGCGCTAGCTGCGCAGCGGTTGGGCACCGCCGCAGTCAGTGTCAGCCAGTTTGCCGTGGCATACGGAGCTCCATATCAGTCTTTAACACTAATAGCATGCCGCGACAGCGTGTACGTGAACCGTATGTGCAGTTGACGGACTTTGAGCGAGGGCGTATAGTGGGCATGCGGGAGGCCGGGTGGACGTACCGCCGAATTGCTCAACATGTGGGGTGCGAGGTCTCCACAGTACATCGATGTTGTCGCAAGTGGTCGGCGGAAGGTGCCCGTGCCCGTCGACCTGGGTCCGGACAGCAGCGACGCACAGACGCACGCCAAGACCGTCGCATCCTACGCAGTACCGTAGGGGACCGCACCGCCACTTCCCCGCAAATTAGGGACACTGTTGCTCCTGGGGTATCAGAGAGGACCATTCGCAACCGTCTCCATGAAGCTGGGCTACGGTCCCGCGCATCGTTGGGTCGTCTTCCGCTCACGCCCCAACATCGTGCAGCCCGCCTCCAGTGGTGTCGCGACAGGCGTGTATGGAGGGACGAATGGAGACGTGTCGTCTTCAGTGATGAGAGTCGCTTCTGCCTTGGTGCCAATTATGGTCGTATGCGTGTTTGGCACCGTGCAGGTGAGCGCCACAATCAGGACTGCATACGACCGAGGCACACAGGGCCAACACCCGGCATCATGGTGTGGGCAGCGATCTCCTACACTGGCCGTACACCTCTGGTGATCGTCGAGGGGACACTGAACAGTGCACGGTACATTCAAACCGTCATCGAACCCATCGTTCTACCATTCCTAGACCGGCAAGCTGTTCCAACAGGACAATGCACGCCCACATGTATCCCGTGCCACCCAACGTGCTCTAGAAGGTGTAAGTCAACTACCCTGGCCAGCGAGATCTCCGGATCTGTCCCCCATTGAGCATGTTTGGGACTGGATGAAACGTCGTCTCACGCGGTCTGCACGTCCAGCACGAACGCTGGTCCAGCTGAGGCGCCAGGTGGAAATGGCTTGGCATGCAGGACTACATCCAGCACCTCTACGATCGTCTCCATGGGAGAATTGCAGCCTGCATTGCTGCGAAAGGAGGATATACACGGTACTAGTGCCGACATTATGCATGCTCTGTTGCCTGTGTCTATGTGCCTATGGTTCTGTCTGTGTGATCATGTGTTGTATCTGACCCCAGGAATGTGTATATAAAGTTTCCCATTCCTGGGACAATGAATTCACGGTGTTCTTATTTCAATTTCCAGGAGTGTAAATTCTCTTTTTTTTGGGAGTGTTTTCGGGAAAACATGTAAAATCGAAATCTGGATGCCCGGACGGGCATTCGAACCCGCGTCCTACCGAATGTGAGGCCAGAGCTGTATCAGTAACTAACTATGCTTGGTGGTTCTTACTTTGTGGATACGTCTCATAATATTGTAGAGGAGATTTATTAAAAAAGTATGCTTATTAACGCAATATTGACGGATGTCTAGGCAAGTAGTGTAATAGTGTTGTGAAAAGACAATGTCTCAACAACAGAGCCCACTGTCGTCATTGTGTTTTCGCAACACCAATACGCTGGACAGCCGTGAAGAGTACATTGCAATACGCGGGGAGCGTCTCCACTTACCCATTAGAATGATTATTAAATTCAGACAGACTAGTGCTTGGTTCAATAATAAACAACAGTTAAGTAATGAAAACACCCAAAATGCCCTCACATCAAGATTTGTTTTAAAAATTTGTATGGTTTTTCATATTTCTCTTTACTTTCTGTAAGGTTATACTGAATTTATATATATATATATATATATATATATATATAAAAGCCCTGGTGTTGTTCTTTTTTTTACCAGTTTACGTAAAAACAATTTAATTGTGCGGGGAAAGAAGGATGAGACATACGCCTAAGTAAGTGAATACGGAAGAAGGCTAAAGTTAGCTTTTAATTACTACTGAAGAAAGATATTGGCTGTAGATCCTATTAGTGGAACGGTTCAAATTGAGACGCATGTGCGTAGTCAAATCTGACGAAACAGGTTCATTACCGATCGTAGCTCATGCAGTAGCCGCAAGTTTAAGCTCCACCATACAATGAAGAGTAGAGCGGTCTGATGGCTCTGTGGTAAAGGTAAAGGTGTTTGGCTGGAGATCGAAAAGTCTCCGGTTCGAATCCCGGTCTCAATTGGTATTTTCAAAGGCCCTTAACTCGACCTTCAGTTCTGGTATAGGTTGTTGTGTAATTTCAAATACGCCAGAACGCTGTGTAGTTATGATTCCATGTTAAACTGTGGGTCACATGAAGCAGGTAGGATTACCGGGTTAGGTTAAGGAGGCTGTGACAGGGACAGATTGTGCAGACAATATAAACCCTGTCACCTCTGCCAATACTACCACATGAGCCTTTACCTTTACCGAAACGCCAGAAGTCATGGGATAGCCCCCAATATCGGGAGAAACCCTATTTTGCTCGACTAAGTACAGCAACCTATTGTGGCATTTTCCTATCTCTACAAACGTCGATAATTGCGAAATTGTTGCCGATGGAGGATGTACTGCACAAACAGAATTTTCAACCATCCCCCAGATATGTTCAACTGGAACCATGTTTGGTGATCCAGGAGCCCAAATCATTCGCTGGACACGTCCAGAATGTTCCTCAGACCAATCGTGAACGACTTTAGCTCAGTGACATGGCGCATTGTTATCCTGGAAAAGTCTGTCAATTGTTTTTGAATATCAAGGCCATGAATGGCAGCAAATTGTGCCCTAGCTGCCGAACCGAAGCATTTCCAGTTATTAACGGTTCAGTTTAACTAGAGATCCCAAATCAGAGCATTTAACCACAGCTAATATCAGGAAAAGCCTCCATTTGCCGTGGTGCCTTCCTGGGTCCATGGCCTTGTGGTGTCTGCATCACACTAAAACCACACAATCGGATCTCATGACTCATCTGACCACGCTACAGTATCTTTTTTCCATTGATCTAAGGTCCTCAGGAGAGGTGCAGCAGCCGACGGCGTTTTGTTAGCAGATGCACTCGATACGGTCTTCTGCTGTCATATCCTATCAACGGCATTTAAAGTTTACTGCTCTGTTTGCACGGACACGTCTGCCGTACGTCGCACATTGAGTGTTGCTGTTCTTTGATGCATTGTTACCTGCCTGTCAACATTGAATCTTTGACGCAGACGTCGCTGGTCTCGGACATTAATTAAACGTATTCAGACACTGCGTTTCCTTGGCGAGAGATAATGCAAGAAATTACACATTTATGGTATACTGTTGACAGTGTGGATAAAAGAATATTGAATTCACCAACAATTTCCAAATTGTAGTGCCCCATGCATCTTTTGCCAATCATCATTCTTCGTTCTAGGTCTATTAATTCATGTTGTGTGGCCAAGATAAAGTCACAAAACCTTTCACACGACTCACGATATACAAACGAAAGCTTCGACATTTCACTGCATATTTACGTATACATTTGTGCTACCGCCAGCTGCATGTTAACAGTTTTCTATCTATTTCAGTGTACATGAGTTGGGGAGAAATCATGCACCATGGTTAATACCGCGAACCTGATCTACCGGCCATCCTGACTACGGTATTTAGGAGGTATTCCGAAATGAAACACTGAGAAGATGCCCGTTTTCCATATTGTAAATCGCAAATTTTCCAAACAAAAAATTTCCTCTCATCATACAGAATACGGAAAAGGTGTTACGCAGGCAGTTGACGGAATTTAAGCTCCACCATTAGAATAATGTCAGAGGTGGAAGACGCGGCCAATTGAAATACTTATTACTAGGTGCTAGGCCGACATTTAGGTGACGATTCGCAGCAAAAAGAAGAAAAAGGAAAAAAGAGTGGTTTGGTGGCTCAGTTGTTAAGGCATCTGCCGAGATCGAAAGGTCCTTGGTTCGAATTGCTGTTTCGTCGCGGATTTTCATAAGCCCCTTAACCTGACCTTCACCTCTGACACAGCTTGCTATGTAATGAGAAGTACGCCAGAATGCTTCCTTGGTTCGGATACCACGTTAAACTGTGTGTCCCCTCTAGGATTCACAACCCTAGTTGTAGCACTGATGGTTTCACACACCAAATTCAAGTCAAACAAAGGCTTAACGTGGTTTTAGTTGGCCCAAACGAACATACATACATACAAAAAAAAAAAAAAAAACTAATGAAGCATTACGCCTGTTACATATTCTTTCTCGCTAAATATGTGGTATATCAATGCATAGAATATCTATTCCACAATATTACAGTTTGATTCATTTTTGTTGTTCCTAGAAGTATTTTTGCCGTAAGCAGAAAGATGTCTCTGAACATCGGGCGTACTAATGTTGTAATATAGCCGTTCTTTTAGGAGTGATTTAGAAACTTTTTTCACGTATTGTAATCGGAGATCAGAAAAATCTATGTTTCGGAGTGTCCTCCAATTTTCTACACTATTGTTAACAACGATACTGGTACTAATAGCGGCAGCCACAGTTGAGAATAATTTACCTTCATTTTATTTAAATGAAAATTAATAGTATAACAGGTATATATTCCCACCTTACACTCCTACAAACTGCGTTTGAATTCTATTATTATCAGAACTTCGGTAGTTACGAAAAGATACTTATTTATGCCAGGTGTTGGGTAAGCCACAACCTAAAAAAAAAAAAAAAAAAAGAAAGGATATTCCAAGCAAAAATTTTTATTTCAGCAAAGATACTTACGTTGGCACAAAAAATAAAACGCTTCACCTAATCAAAATGCCACTTGAGAAACGCAAAGACAAAACCACTAGTTTACAACTGGAGCTGAAATCTCTCATAATCAGCACGCAAGAAACCATTAATTTTACCTGTTATTTTTCTACTTTATTCATAACTATTTAAATGTACTGTATGCACTGTAATTGTAAAGCGAAACAAAAACAAATTCTATAATAATGAAAAGAAATAAGTTTATTCAGAATATAAAGAAAGTTTCGAGATAAAATTTTCTTGATACGTTCACTCTCAGATTTCTGTGAAATTTAACTTTCCAATTTTCCTTGACATACAGAAGTAAATTCTGAACTTGTAATACTTATATGTTGAATGATATTAACATGGAAATTACTGAAATAAATGGTTCATTTCAATCTTCGCCAGTATCAGCATTAAAGCTGGTCGGTTGGGGGTTGTTGTCCTGGGACATTTCTTCCCTCCGTCTTCTCTTGAGTGGTCTTCTCTTCACTTCTGGTTTGTAGTCTTGATGGCGTATTATTAATTGTTCCTTAGCGCTCCGTCAGCTCCAATGGCCTGCTATATTTGTCAGCGGCAGTTTCATATTCGCCGAGACAACTGACCAGTAGATTGGCAGAGTGATGTGCTGCACTGTAGAATTTATAGGCATGTTGCCGGAATCTGTCAATGAGCTTCTCTGTTCCCGAGGCCTCGTGGACTGCGACGGTGGGGAAACGGTTGGACAGATGTAGCGCCCGCTTCAATGTTCTGTTTTGAAGCACCTGCAACTTTCTCAGGTGGCAATTAGCAGCGTACCCCCGGATGGGGCAAGCATATTCAATTACCGGCCTAATCAAGGAGCAATAAATGGCAACTCCTAGGTGTGGTGCCAACGAACTTTCCCGGTTAAGTATAGGGTGAAGAGAATGGAACCGAGCACTTACCTTTGCCTGATTTCCTTGATGTGAGCTCACCATGTCAGCTTACAGTTGTGGTGACTTTTTGAGATCATGTGGTGGTCTCAAAAAGTCACCACATGTTTTATTAGAAGGGACGATTAAAAATGCAAAGATCTGCATTTAGTGAATATGATTCCAGACATCGAATACGGTAACAAATGACTCCTTCATGTTGGTGCCGGCTTGTCGTCTGGCGGGAGACACACAATAGTAAGACCTTGAAGAATGTCCGTTCAGGGAAGAGAGGGGATAGGGGAGTCTAACTCCCTGTATGCTGATGCTT
>JARYHS010011408.1:208881302-208919922 GCA_031002005.1 Vandiemenella viatica | reverse complement strand
CATTTTAATTTTAGGCGAATGGAAATGTCAGACTGAGCATCCACTATATATATAAAAAAAACTTTTCACATTACTTCTTGTACAGCTTTAGAGCTTGTGGTCACGCTAAACCACTTTCGAAACGCATCGGAGTCACCTGTATGAATATCGTATAGTAACAATCAAATGAATTGACTGAAATCAAGTAATTTGATTGTGATTATGCAGTTCTTAAAATTGAGTTACTGAACGAGGTGGGTGATCTGTAAAGTTCTGGCCTTGCATTCCGGAGGATGCGGATTCGAATACGAATTCTGCCATCCAGATTTGGGTTTTCCCTGGTTTCTCCAAATTTCTTTAGGTGAATGCTGGGGTGGTTACTTAAAAAACAAAAAATGGATTCACATTCGGTCGCCTGTAATTCATACAACTACTTAGAGAAAACATTAATATATAACAGTTTCGAAAGTGCACCATATGCCTAAAGACCTACTAATTACGTCAGAAATAAGCACTTTACACATAAATTATAACGATTTCATGATTTCGTATTATGAGTTATTAATAATGCACTTAAATCTGTATTGCCTTTGTCGACTGTATTATCAGCGTTTAATTTGAACTAAAAAATTAAATTTTGTTAACATCATTCGAGATATCAATATGGAAAATAATTCTGAAATTTTACTTTCTACATTTTACATTGATGTTGATGTAGTCTGGTAGAGAAGCTTTCTGCTTTTCTCACTATCCATATAACACTTTTTATCTTTTTTCTTATAATGCGGCAACAATCTGCCGAATGTTCCGACCTGTGTGCTGCACCTTTCACTTATACATTTGTCTTATCCATTATTACTTTTTTGTTGCGACAGTTTGTTTGTAGAATGAGGGTGTTGTGTATGTAGTAAAGATGTGCGTTGATGATCGTTTTGTTGGAAATATTCGCCGAATGTGAAATGGCTATTGTACTTTAGCGATCATGTGTGTTCCTTAAATCTCTTTTAGATTTGGAATTATCTTCGTATATTGCCCCAAATTCTCACATATAAGCCGATTTATAGCAGAGATGGAAAGTTGTACAACTCCAAGTATTCTTTATTTTATTTGTGTGTATTCAATTGTCTGTTCAAAGTGCAACATAAATGTCTTGTTGAAAATATTACTTCATGTCTGTCACTGAGGATCACATTCCAGTTTTTTTGAGCATTAACAGTAGTTACTTTGATACTAATGTGTTTTAATCCCTTTTTTTGAATTATTTAGGATTCTTCTGTTTAATGTGACGACTTGACTACCTGTACTTTGAATTGATTATTTGATTGTTTCCTTTATAATGTGGAGTTCAATTTCATAGTTTTTCCTTATTAGTGGGATTCTGTTCAGCATATTCAGCATGAAGCTAGTTGCAACACTTATTATTTTTATAAATCAATTTCACAGCATTAATAACAATTTAACGAGCGTGGTGGGTGAGAGATAGCGCTTTGGCCTCGCATTCAGGAGAACGCGGGTTCAAATCCCTGTTCTGCCATTCAGATTTGGGTTTTTCATGGTTTCCCCAAATCACTCGAGGCGAATACCAGGATTGTTTATTCAAAAAATCAAAGGCTGAATTCCTTACCCTTCGTTGTCCCTATTTCATTTTCGCCTCTAATGAACTCCTCGATGTCGGTGAAGCGAAAATAAAATAAAAACAAAAAAAATAAAAAACACTGCCGAAGGAAGTGAAAACTATGAATATCTTACGCGCAACTCGTCATACTTATACAGAAATACTAAATAATAATAACAGTTCCGTGTGGTCGTAATGACCCGTTATCACGGTTTTATTGGCCGCGAATTCCGCCCTTGTCTTCACCGCCTTAAACTAACCCGGTAGTGCTGCCAGGTACAGGGGCCTACAGTTAAACGTGGAAGCCGAACCACGGAAGCGATCTGGCATCCTTGAAATCACACAGCACGCTGTCCCAGAGGTGAAGGTCGGGTTATGGGTCTATGAAAATCTCCACCGAGACAGGGATTCGAACCGGCGATCTGTCCCCCGGTAAGACACCTTATCAACTGAGCCAGCAAACCGCACAGATATACTGTTAACGTCAGCATGTCGGTGACGCGAACTCATAAAGTTTATTCAACCAAAAATCGCCCAAAGCGCCTAAAGAAGTTTTCACTTCAAAAACTAAAAATCTAACTTAGTCCACAACCCGAAGGATGGTCGAAAGCTATTGTGTCAGAGGCAGGAACGCCACCTCCTTTCCTCTGGGGCCTACAGTTTAACGTGGAATCTGAACCACGGGACGTCCCGGTGTAGCTCATATAATCAAATACAACTCCTAAAAAACAGTTTTCACCACGACCGGAGAGAGGAACTTTGCAAAATAAGCGTCTTAACTGCTGAGCTACCAGATCACCTTATTTTGAATAATATGTGTGCTAACTACTATCAGATTGGATAAAAACTGTGGGTTTGTATGAACAACGTTGACAGAAAATAAAGTAAGGGGGAAAAGGAGGAGAGGGTTTAGGTTTTAGTAAATCAAATGTAAACAGTATATTTTCTATTTATTTCAGAGAATACGTATGCAAAGTTCCATCGAAATCGGAAAAAACTCTGTGTTTGTATGAAGAACATTGACAAACAAACAAAAAAAAAAAACTCATTTTTATGTATTAGATACAAATATAATCTTTACTTTCACTGCTTTCCAAGCGCAACACTTCATACTTATAGCTACAGATATACTGTTAACATTAGCATGTTGGTGACGCGTTTGACGCGCATATACGCGCAACACGTCATTGCATGTTGGGGACGGAACGTGATAGCAACGGTAAGTTGCGAGCTAATAGATTTACCACCTTCTAAACATCGCCTAATACACCTATAGAAGTTATCATTAAAAAAAGAGAGGTGCCTGCAATAGCAGTACGTTAATTCCATATATATCTGAATCTCCAGTTGCAGCTTCCTTATGGAGCCTAGACTACTTGTTGGCACCAAGATTCTCACACCTTATGTGAACTGGGCTACGCTGCCGTGGCAACTTTTCGGTGCGGTGCGAGGCGAGACGGAAGCGGGTCAGCTGCTTGGTGGAACGTTCTGTGTGCGTGTCTACTTGCTTGTCGAGAAAAAGAAAGCGTGCGTTGTGCAACTGGACTTCAAGCTCTCGCCCGCCTCTTTCTTCCTTCGTCCTCGCGAAATATGAAATGCCCTCCTACGTTCGCCTCTCGATGATTTAGTTGAAATTTGACTAATTGAGCAAGGTGCATTACAATGGGTGGAATTGTGCAAAATTAATGTTCTACTGGTTCTACTTCGTGAGTTAAAATTGTTTCCAACCTCGCGGTGAAAACAGTACAGACTTGCCGCTTTTACCAGCGGTACTAATTATCTCACAGAGTTACTAACGCACAAACAAGCGTTTATAACTGTAATTTGCTCAGCTTTCTACGCTTAAAATTGGAGGCGGTTCGGGTTAGGTTTAAATACTACCTGGAACAGGAGGTTGCAGACTACAGATTTGCTCCTTATTATGGATTAATAGTTCGGACTGAAAAAAGGTCAGATTATACGAAAAGCTGCTTTATTGAATCATATGCAGAGTATGGTGATATTATTCTTGGACTAATTCTGTTCAATCAGTAATTATTTACTTTTTATTTATAATGCCTGGCAAGATTCGGGCTACAAAGCCGACCTTCGATCATACCAGGTGTTTGTCATACTTTTTTACGTAAATCTCAGTTTACAACATTTATCTTACACTTTAGTTAAATTAAGAACTAAAATCTTAATAAAATTGATGTGTAATTTGCGAATCAGCTAGTAAGTGGAACAAAAAATGCTAGTGATGGCTGAAGATGATTGTGGGAAGAGCATAATTTAATATTAATGAAGGCTGAATATGTATCTGAAAACAGCATAAATTAATACATGTGATGAGTAAAAATACATAAAAGGTGGGAGGAGAGGTTGGGCAGCTAATGAAGGGACAAGTAATGCTTCCTCAAAGGTTTTTAAATGTATCAACTTCTTCAGCAGTTCTTATTTTTATGGGAAGATTATTATACATTTTATCCTCGGAAATGGAGAATTTGCAAGGGTTTTTAAGCAATGGGAGGACTTGGTTAGAATATTATAGTTCAGTAAATAGTAGGGATATAATTAAAACTTTGTTTGTTGCTTCTTTTCATCTAAGAGATCGGCTGCCCTCTAAAATTATGTGACGTCATTGTCTGATGCAGTGGAGAGTTGTTCCACCGGGATCGTCATTCCAAGTATTACCAAGATGTGAACCTGTAGAACAGTTCGACGTAAAATCTCTGTTTCAGGTGATGGTGCACTTGTCAACAGCGTTCTGCCACTGCGACGTTGACGAACTCGAGGAGAAGATGTATCCGTGTTCACACAACCCCCACGACATCATGCGCATCGCACAGTGGATGGACGACTCCGTCATCGAAATGATCACGCCCAAGTTAGTACTACGGACTGTGTGTTGCTGAACATCTACTTATACTAAGATAACTGCTTCGCCAACTTAACGGTTAACATGTCTATCTGCTGTTCCGATAAAAAGGATGATTTCTACTTTACAGTGAGGCTAACTTCCACATTGTTACACTTTTTTTTTTTTATCTCTCGAGTGGTTTGATGCAATCCTCCATCCCTTCCTATCTTGTACTAACCTTTACATCTCACCATACCATTACAACCCACGTCCTCAAAGACCCTTCCACAAACTTCTTTCCTCGCCGATCATTCACAAAACTCGTTTGTTTCGAACTTTATCAGTCCACTTAATTTTTAGTACCCTTCTCGTATAGCACAATATTTCAAATTCTTCAATATTCCTTCTTTCTGGTATTCCTAAAGTCCATGCTTCGCTGCCATAAAGTGCTGTGCTCCACACATAGTGTTTTAAAAAGTTTGTTTCAGATTAATGTTTGAATCTAAAAGATTTCTCTTTTTCATGTAAGCTCTTTTTGCTTGTGTTATTCTGCTTTTAACATCATTCCTGCTTCCGCCATCGGGTGTAATTTTACTTCCTAAGTAGCTTCACTAACTTCTATTAACGCATCCGGACCTATTTTTATATTTAATCCACCACTATTGATATCATTTCTGCTACATTTCATCCCTTTTGTGTTGCTTTGATTTATATTTAGTCCAAAATCTTCCTTCAGTATTTTGTTCATGACATTAGGTAACTTCTCAATATCCTTAGCCTGTTCTGCTAACAACACAATGTCATCAGCAGATGGTAGCGTACTGTTACACCATAGTCAGCTTCAGACACACTCCAGTCATAGTCAAACGTAGAGCTTTGCCTCACTACAGGTTTCCGTATGCTAAGGGAGAATTAACATTCAGGTTAGTATTGTCTACTTCTTATTACTGTTTGTGGAGCGAAGCTACTGTGCATTGCAAGTTATCGATCGGTATCACAGATACAGCTAGTGCGAATTACTCTTTTGGCGGATTTTACAAAATTTCTGTTAGTTAAGGTAACAAAAATTTACTGTATATAAATTTATATTCAGAAGTTTGGAATTCTCCGGAGACAGATGTGTAATGGAATGCGTCTAGTGTTGTCTGGTGGTTCAGTCGTTCAGGCGAAATAGAAAGGTCCCTGGTGCGAATCTCGGCTGGGATTTTCGGAGGCCCTTAAAGCCACCTTCACCTCTGGCACAGCAGTGCGCCAAACCACTTCCGTGGTTCTGATTCCAGGTTAAGCTTTAAAATCCCTGTACCCGGTAGGATTACCGGGTTAGATTATTTAGCCCGACAAGAGGAGCATTCCACGGCGAATCGAAATTCTTTCACTTGGCAACCGAGCAATCCTTCGGGATCTCACTTCCAACCATTCCATACGATCATTTGATTTGAATGAATGCCTGTAATTTTAACACAATAATATGAGTATTTTTTTAGTAAATGTAAACGCTTACAAATATGAGTCAAAATATCCAGCTGTTATTTACAAAGAAGGCCGCGGAAGTCGGAAAAATCATTTGGACGGCAAATTGATATTTCAAGTCTCCGCTGCTGTTCATCAGTCTTAAATTGCATTCTGACATCTCTCATGCTTAAATTTATGATTGTATTGAAACTAATTTTGTATTTTTAAACTATTAAAATATTCGAAATATTTTAAGTCAATCACGAACCAGACGAAAAGTGGTCGTTTTTGACACGTTTTGATGTGTCACATCCTGATCGTATAGTGTAACGTGTGAAGTGAAGGTTGGGTTGGTTTCGAAATTTCTATTTTGGGATCTTGAAATCCAACTAGTACCGAGAAATGCATCTCACTAGTAAACGGAACTCTTCAAACTTCTACTTACCCAACTACCAGAGGAAACTCTTGCATGGAGGTAAAAATTGTGTTAATTCAACTCTTAGATGACAAATAAAAGAAACTCTTCAAGAGATATACGCCTTTCAGTTCGTATAGAAGAATAAGAGCGAAGTTCAGACTTGAGTTGCAAACAGTTTATAATTCTCGAGTATAGTAAAATGGTTTGACCAAAATAAAGAGACCGCTTTTAAATGATTTTGCGGTTGCCAAACGACTTTGCGGTTGTAAAAGTATGCAAGGCACGGTCGGTTTATTTCAACCCACATAGTTTTTTTTTTTGACACGTCGACAGCTTGCTGATACGTTTGAAGAGGTTGCCGTATGCCTCTTTGGTCACTGGCAAACAAAGTACTTGTGATTTTAGGAGTTTAGCATCAGCTCGTAGATTACCAGCAAAGTTTATAAACGAGATGCTGGTAATAATCTTATATACATATATTTCACTCTGCAGCCTCAGCTACCTAAAAGACCACTGGTGTTTGTATGTGGTAGTAGCATGGAGACACTCATCGAGCACAACGTTGGCCGAATGTCGGTAGCTGTGGGGGTGTGGGAGATATGGTGGTTGAAAGTGGTCGATCTGAGACATTTTCATATTTCGATCAAAGACGTGTGTGTCGGTATATTTCACTTTGCTGCCACAACTACGTAACGCAAACCACTGGCGTTTGAGTACGGTAGTAGCCTAGAGTCTTCGTGCACAATGGTGATGCATGTTGGTAGCTGTGGGGGTATGGTAGATGTGATGCTTGAAACTGGTCGACCTGATATCAAAATAGACATGTGTGTTCGCATATTTCACACTGCAGCCAAAATTACCTAGCGCAGTCCACTGGTGTTTGTGTGTGGTAGTAGCCTCGCGTCTCCCAACGTGCACCATGGTAGTTGCATATAGGTAGCTATGAGAGTGTTGGAGATATGGTGGTTCAAAGTGGTCCACCGAAGATATTTTGTTATTTCGACAAAATACGTGCGTCTTATATTTTACTTCGCAAACACAACCACATAAAATGTGTGATAGTACTCGTGTAGGTATGGGAGATATGAAGGTTGAAAGTAGTTGACCTATACTCTACAGTGTTTTCACATTTCGACCAAAGACATGTGCATCCCCATATTTAACTTAAATACCGTGCGCAGATCACTGGTGTTTGTGTGTGGTATTAGCCTCGAGTCTCCCATCGTGCACTATGGTGATTGCATGTCGGTAGCTATCAATCAAAATTCTTTACAAACACGAACGAAGTCGTGGGCGCCATCTACCAAAATCTATAACGGATTCCTATTTAACTTTTATCTCAACCTGTGCTTCATTGTTAGAGTCAACATGTATTTTAGGATACAGGATTACATGAGGGTCATATCAATTTGGTAAGGATAATTAGTAATGAAATTTTTGAAATTACTGTGTTAAAGTTTTGGTGCTACAGAAAGACTTAATTAAGAATGTTAAGTTTTCAGTCATTGTTCATTAAATTCTCTGTTATCCCAGAACAAACAAGCCAGTATTAAAACGCACGATATTTGCACTTCAGATGTAAATCGACGCATTTCGTATTGCAAAGTTAACTTCATGGATCAAATATTTCTGTTTTCTTATCTTCCGGTGATCTCAGATTTAACATACAATTTCAAATCTGCTTCTTATTAGCTGCCACTGAGTGAGTAAAATGTTAGGAAGTCAGTTTGATGTCATTTGGACAATTGCTGACATGAAACTTTGAAGTTTAACGAGCTAGGGGCTCAACTTTCTAATGTTATTAATATTTTCCGAAAGTTTTTAAAATCTTTACGATCGCGTCGCAATTATATTTTATTTTTCTAAAGGAAATTATTCACATTGAATCCTTAATATCCTTTCATTTTGTATTTCCAGTATGTGTTGGAGTGTTTTGTGTTACAGCTTACAAGAAGACTTCTAAAAACATTGTGCCTTATTTCTACAACATATTGATTTTGCAAACTGTAAATTTTATGTTGAAGGTGTTCACAGTATCCTTTGCGATGTGTGAAATGTTTTCTTTTATTACGTTGTTCGCAGAAGTGATAATTTGGAGTATTTGATACTCTTTATGTGAAACTGATAAACTATAATCTATTTGAAAACCATTTTCTAAAAACTATTTAAAACTGCTAGTTATAATAATCTGTCTTTCAGAAATCAATGGAGTTTGTGTTCCCATCTGCGCCATTATGAGAATAGGTTTCTAAATACGTATGTTTTTTAAATGTGAGTGATTATGTTGGTACTACATTTTTTGAAGATTTTTGAGCTGCAGAGTAAGAAAAAATACATTTCTATACAGTCCGCTCTTAGACAAATCAGTATCTACCTTAGCTTGTCAGCTGTTAACAAAGTAGTTAAAGAAAATATCCACAAAATATAATGTGAAACACTTTAATAACAATCAAAATCTATACACTACCTGGCTTCACGCACCTAGGAATCACACAGAAATATTTAAACACTGTTTTCAAACCGTAAAAACCTGAAGATACATTAAAATTTCTGTTAATGATGTTTCTTGCTTTCTATCCGTGTAAAAAAAAAGGAAAATTAAAACTAACATACAGTGATTAAACAGCAACAGCTGTTACGTGTGAATGAGAGGAACAAATATTGATGTGCCGTGTCCTTCCCGTGTGTTTCAGGCTGATCCATCCTCATCCAAACACGTACACTTTCACCAAACGACTCGCCGAGGAACTGGTCAACGAGCATTACCCGCAGTTACCACTCGTCATCGCGAGGCCTTCCATAGGTGAGCAGACTTGCGTCTCTTCACACTTATTTCGAAATCAACATTTCAATCATTTCCAAGTGCATTTCCTGTTCCACAAAGATTACATAAACACAGAATTCTCCATTGCACAGTAACGTTTTTACAAACAATTTGACAGATCATTTAGTGTAATCTGTCCTATCAGAGGTAATTAATGTCAGTTCACTTTTGGTCCAGGCTCTGATCCATTTGCGTGTCCTGGCACGGTCGCCATGTCAGATCACTCAGAGTGTGACCTATTCTGTCACTGGTAATCAATGTCAGATCTATTTCCTACTTTGGCCAATGGTTACATTCGAGTATCTTTAAAAACAAAACTTTGCGGCACACAGCTGAGTCATCTCTCCACGTAAATTGCTCTAGCTTAAAGCTTTCTATTGAGTGTCTCCACGTAACAATTGCTTCATGCATTGTTACGCTTCCCGCCGCTCTGTTCTCTTCCGGAAAATATCTCAAAATTCCTCGTTATGTCCTACCGATCCTGGTGGAAATGATGCCTCTGTGTAACTTCCGTACCTCCCCGCTCAGCTGAGTCACGCTGGCACTGAAAAACTATGTTCTTCTGCAACTAAAAGGGGCCTACAATTTATGCGTTCCCTTACAAATCGTTTGGTTGGTTTTCGGGATCGCATGAAAACGATTTATCTGTAATATCCAGAATGGTAGGGCATCGATTTTATCTAGTTTCGGGGATCACGAGTAGGAGATTTCTGTTCTTTCCACTTTATAGTTAGATCACTTTCTCCGTATTATAGCTGTTGCATTATCTAAACGATCTTTGTATCTAATACTTGCTACAGAATCGATTTTGTTCACGATTGATTTACAAGGTAAGATGATTTAACAAGAAAGAATAGGACAGTAAAACGTAGGAATATAAAACATTTTCTGTTCCCCACAAACAATCTTTACAACAAACATCCCATGAAAAGCGTTTTGCTAGGAACCAGCAACCACGCCATGATGCAATAGGAACACTCCGGTGTTTCTGCACTTTAAGATTTCAAGGTGTTTATGAAGTTATGGAATTATAATTTCAGAAAAAGTGTAAGCTTTTCTGTGTTATCTAAGTTTTAAGCCTCTGACTGTATAGTTTATTTTGAATATGGTTACGCACGGTGGGTGGGCAGTAGCGGTCTGGCTTCACATTCGGGAAGACATTGGTTCGATTCCCCGTCCAGATTTATTATTTTTTTTAATTTTTTATTTTTATACCTCATACATAATAGCCCAACATCTATATTCTACTCTGGGCCTATGTTTCCAATATATTAACTTTATAGTTTGAAAATAACAGCTGAATATTGTTCAGGATATAAGACTAGTTTGTGAAACATAAATTTATCAATTTCCACGAAAGTTAGTTACATGGTTTCCCCAAATTACTCCAGGCGAATATCGGCATGATTTTTTGAAAAGACCATCGACGAATTTCTTCTTATTCCTTCTCCCCAGTCCTATCTCGCCTCTTATGACCTAGACGTCAATAAAAAGCCATAAAGTTAAAGGCCGTATCAAAGAATTTTAAATATTGTAAACCGAAGCAAGTTTACATAAAGTCGGAAGAAACTTAAGATTTCATTGCAGAGAGACAGCTCATCATATTTCTTTTTTGTGAAATAGTATGTTTCATAGTACCAGATGTCAACAGTATTGCCATTTATGGTGAGTTATAAAGTTTTCATACTACGCTCTTATTTTTTTTTTTTTTTGTAACGAAAAGTAACCAACCACCACATCATTACTGAGTTTACACTGAATTCTGATTAACAGAATCCTTTCGGTTTTTTAAGTCGTGACTTTTACTTATGTTAAACACTTAAGAGGACGGTAAAGAATCAATTATTATATCTACACTAGCAACGCTTTCTAAAACAGTTTTGTACGATTTTTTTTTTTTTTTTTTGCGTTTTTACATTGAGGCAACTGGTTTAGCGCAGTCGCTGTAAATCCAAATAACTTTTTTTTTTTTTTTTTAAAAATTTAATTCTCTACCAAATGCTGTTTGCTACGCTGACGTAACGATATTCCGTGTCATAGTTTTGGTCAGAAGTTGTAGTTTCGAATTCGCGAAGATGAAACGATTATAAAGCCGTTTAACCAACCTCTGACACATTTTCTCCGTGTTTTGCACGAGGTTGGGCCACATATTTTATTCTTCTTGTAATCGTAAGCAATCCCTTTCCCATTTCCTCACACCTCACATTGGCAAAGTTAACAGTACTGATTTTGAGAGGGCACAGCAAACGATTTTCAGAGACATTACTGGAACAAACAAGATAGATATTCGAACATGAAACTTTTTTTTCCTTTTTTGTCCTATGACTGATAAATTATGACAGATCAATGAGCCAAATAACTGCCAAAGTAATTTTAGTTTCTCAGTTTTCGTTCGGTAATACATACTAGAAGAACTACTTCAGAACTAGTAATTGATTCAATAGAAGTTTCACAGGTATCCTTTTTGACTTTTATGCAGTTATGCTTATATATATATATATGACAGTTTTTTCTGCCCATAATCGCTTTCATCTTGTATTTAGAGCGAAAGTGATTACCAACATAACTGAGAAATATTATATAGTTTCAAACCTTACTCGAAAAAGGGCTGCATTTGATCAGATTATTCTCAAACTTACAAGTTTGCTGTACTTCAAATGCAAAACAACATAGATGTAGTTTACATTGAAAGCAAGTCAAAGTAAACAATTAGCGTGTTAGTATAAGAAAAAGTTTACTTTCACGATACTGTAGGAAAGGAATGTAATCTATAGGCGACGATTGTTATTTCAGGAACAGCATAGCATTGTTACTTTTTAACTGGCACTTTAAGTATTATCGACGACGTAGTTATTAGGTTCAGGAGAGGAACGTGGACAAGGAGTAATAAGGACATTGGTGAGGGCATTCGCCTATGCTGATTTCCTGGCTGTCAAACCGGGAATCGAAGCCGGTTCCTCCAAAATGCTAGGTTGGGGGTGAGACTTTTCTCTTGACTAGGATATGTTTGTAGACCACTTATCACTTGAGTTCAAATTTCTAGAAAATTTAAATTTGGTTATACCCGAGGCGGTGTCCTGGTTGGAGCACCTCTATGTCATGTTATACTGGTTATGGCTGGCGATCCTGTCGCAGTGGCCTTATCACCTGCCAGCTATGGGCCTTGTCAGCCCAAATATGTATATGTATATTGACTTTTAGAAGAATGTTGTTCCATAATTACAGTATAATTGTTGTTGAGTTTTATAAATGTCATGAAGCAGCAAACGCTTAATAAAACTTGAGTTCAAAGCTGATACTTTCTCTTTGTAGCCCATGAATCAACACTAGAAATGTTGATTTTATCCGTTACAATTGTCCGTCAATTACGCTGGCGGAAATTAAAACTGTTTCTCGCAAACGGAAATGTGATAAATGAATGAAATTTGGCCATAAATTTTCCCATATGAAGAATATTAAGTGATTAAAAATTGAAAGTTTTACATGTAATATTATGGGAATTACGGGGCTACTTATTATGCAAAATTTGCTACGTTTTTAGCGTTTATGTGGTGAACAGTGTGGTGTAACATGACTTTTTTTTGTCCACTAGTTCTTGTTGATCAAGTTTGCCAAGACGAAGAATGACGACCTTCTACACCCAAATATATAACTCTGAGAGAGGTCGGAGAATTTTCGGTTTTGAAATGGGTGCATTATATGGTGAATCTGAATAGATCGTAGTGCAATGTCAGTATACAGACTTTTTACCATGTGGTTGAAAGAAGACACAGGTTCATACAGATGCGAAAACCACCAAATTGAGTGGGTGACTGTTGCTGGCAGGCCGGTGACTGCAGGCTAGATCCAAACATTGGTTACAGAGAGAGTCACCCCCTGGACAATTGTAAACCAATTGCTTGAAACTCTCTCTCTGACCACTATGCAGTGTGTTCGATTAACCTGATTGCATCGCCAACATCGTCTAACCTGGTGTAATTCAAAACGCAAACGGACACTTGAATGGTGTGCATTTGTGTTTAGAGACAAATTTCGAATGTGTCTGTGACAAAGTGCTAATCGACAACATGTACGCAGGAGTAGTGGAGAAACGGCTTACCCTGCTGTGATTTCAGAACGTCACACAGGTCCAGCCACTGGTGTCATGGTTTGGGAGCAAATAGTTTCAACAGCAGGACTGAGTTGGTTGATGAAGCAACAATCACAGCCCACCGTTGTGTGTATTGGGTGCTGCACCCTATTGTGATACCCTTCATGTCCACCATCCGAATCGCATCTTTCAAGAGGATAATGCCCGTTCTCATACTGTGGTTATAACAACACAAGACTTGCTAGGGGTTATGATTACAATATGGCGCTCATGGTACCCAGGTTTAGAGCATGTCCGGGATGGCAGGAGTAGACACATTAGATCACATGATCACCCAGCAGAAACTGTGCAACAACTGACTGCACAAGACATGTAGGCGTAGAGAGACATACCCCAAAAAGACATCCGAATACTCATTGATTCAACGCCGGCAAGGATCCACGAACGTATAGGTGCTCAAGATGGGCACACTTATTACTGACAACTGTACCTAAAGGTAAAAGACTTAGCCTGATCCATTTCGATTTGTAATCATTTCTTCTGGGCAGTGGCGTAGCTAGGTCAACAAGGGCCCTGGTGCAAAAAATTTATTTTGGGCCCTCAGGCCAGACGGGCGACCTTTTTTTTGCTTCGTGTGCTGGTAGGGGCCCCCTGAACTGAGGATGAGGGCCCTTGAATTATTCTTTAGGGGCCCCTGAGCATTGGTTGGGGCCCCCTGAGCACAGCGAGGGCACTTAGTGAGGGGGGCTCTTGTACTCTCAGGGGCCCCTTAGACAACGGTAGAGCTTAAAAAAAAAAAAAATGGTCGCCAGTTTGCCGTGAAGGCTCGTGGGGCCCTCTAAACTGCGCTTGAGGGCCACTAGAGGTGCGCTTTGGGGCCCCTTGAGGTATGCTTGGGGGCCCCCTGAGCGTGAGGGCCCCGGTGCACTGCACCGCCTAGCCCCATAGTAGCTACGCCCCTGCTTCTGGGTATGACTCTGGGTATATTTACAGTTTCCTAAAATTCCACCATTCCTGTTTTAATTTCCGCCAGTGTAGATAACTAGAGTGAAGACTGTGTGCCACAGATGATACATTTTTGTGAGGTATTAATAAAGTGGCAGTTAGATGATCCGATGCTTGTAGCTGCTATTATCTTTCAGGCGGTGGTCTGAATGACGTGTTTCATGCCTTCAGTGACCCCGGCTGCTAGGGAGCCGATGCCTGGCTGGGTGGACAGCCTCAACGGACCGGTTGGACTGATGGTGGCCGCGGGCAAAGGCGTCGTCCGCAGCATGCACTGTCGAGGAGAGCTGCGCTCCGAAGTCATCGCGGTCGACATCGCCATCAACGGACTCATCACCGTTGCTGCCAAGGAGGCCAGGCGCTTGGAAAGGTCAGATGTCGCTCGATTATACTACACAGATCATTGTTCCAGTAACAGTCGACTTTCCAGATATAAGTTAGACAGTATTAAATTAATCTTTGTATATTAACTCCTTTACTAAAAAAAAGATAAAAGTTATGAAGTCTATAATGCAGCACAGATTTGAGATCGAGTAGGTTGGTTTTCCTAGCAGGATGCTTCTTCATCTATGGGTGTGACGGTGACTCTGGAGTCCAATGCGAGAAGCACACACCTTACCACAACGATGACAGGCCGATATGCTGCCATTTTCCTCAACTTTTTACTTTCTTTTCTGCGTTGCATCTTCTCATTCGCTGATCGTCGGCGATTTGCTTCAAATAACATGGTTACATGATGAACAAGTGACCTCAAGGAGCGGTCAAGGGCGGAGTTTTCCCAGTTGTGCAGTCAATGAGATACATCTCCATGCTAGCCTTGATAACCTCTTTAAATCTGTCTACCAACACCGCGTTTACCCACCGTTAGCTCTGAGTAGAACACTTGTTTGGGAATGCGAGTATTGGGCACTCGGGTCACGTGGTCGGCCCGTTGCAGCTGTCGTTTTGCAGTCGTGGATTCTATGCTAGAGGATTGGGTTTCTTCGAGGACACTGATACTGCTGTGTCTACCCTGCCGTTTTATTTGAAGGATTCTTATCAGGCTGTATTACAAACCAGTAATCACTAAAGAAACTTATTGGAACTATATATCCCATCAAAAGTGCCCTCGTATGAGTCTTTCCCGACGGTGGATATTCATTTTCTCGGGTAAATAACCGAACAAACATGATGTTTCCGCAAGATATTTCGGAGGTCAAATCCTCTGTCACCATCTTCAAGTTAAGTGCTGACCAGTTCGGAAGAGTGAAGCTTGGTGCGCGTTGTTGGTTCGCTGACTGCAATGTTGGGCGTTGGTTGGGGGTAGGTCGTTGCAGAACCGCATAGCAGTAGTCTCAGTTGCCCTTAACTCGCCGTGGAGTACACGAGTCGCAATGCTGAGGTCGCTTGGTCGCAATAACTGGCATCCAGCCTCTACTGAGTTGGTAAACATAATCCTAGTTGAAAAGACTGGGCACGAGCAACGCATTAGTCCAATGCATTATGCTTCGCAGTTTGCCAACAGGCTTTTTTGGCCTGCATATCTCCTACGGATTTTTCGGCCATCTACTGACAAGAATTTCAAATTACCGTCCATTCCGCCTCCGTCGGTGCTGGAACTACTGTTTGATATTGGAGAATATTACCATAGAAATGAAAATTCACGGTTCGTTGTAGCCTCAAGAGAACTAATTATTTGAATTTAGGATAATAAATAAGTAAACAACCAAACCTTGTTCAAGCTAATACAAAACGAAACTGACGTAAAACAACATCAAAAACACAAAACACCACCACAACAGTAATATAATACCACGTTGCGTCTCCACCATCCACCACAAATGCACATTTAGCTAAAACAAAGCAAACACACACACACAAATTCAATTACGAAATTCAAACTCGCCGCTCACTACACTACCGATAGAGCACCGTCAAGAAAACAGCAGAACAGCATAAAGTTTGACAATGTCGTGCATTTGAAAACTATGCCTCAAAATTGATTGCTAGTCAAGTCACGAGAGCAAACTATACCAAGTGCAATAATGTAAAAAACAACATGCTGGTTGAGGTCGCAGGCGAGCAACGACCACATCTCAAAATGCAAATGTAAAATGTAAGTTACAATATAAAACATATCCTAGTATACTTATGTAAACAAAACGTCTTGCATGATAATCCAAAACGGATATAAAAATATTAGTAATCAAACTGATATATGAATATAAGTAATATTATGCTGCCTATATAAGAATAATTTTGGTAAATCTAAAAATCATTGTATTCAAAAGTCAATGACAAATCACATATTACAGCAAAACTGTACGCTGAAGATACCTCGGCGAGAGGCGAAACGCGTCCGGAAAATAAAAACAATATCCAACAGTTGTAATGGCGTATTATTAAACAACAAATACTAATTTATCAAGCAACTGTAGAAGAAAATGGCCTACAATAATCAAATAATAAGTAAACAACGGATTGTCCTGACAAGCTTTTACGATCAAATCAAAACCCATAAAAATTCCTAATTACAGTGGGACGAGAACCTGAAACTTGTGTTTGGTTGCCAGTCACTTCAGCTACTGAGCTGTCAGATCGCTTTTTCCTCGTGCGTTGATGCAGTACGGAAAAATCCCAACTATACAGAAGCGTACAGTTTTCTCAGAAAGGCATGTTTTGTGAGATAACAGACTACAGGATTACTGGAGACCGCGATACCACTAGAACCACTAGAACCACCTTCCACCACGCGCTGTAATGACGCCATAATACTGCAGCTGTTTTTTTTTTTTTTTTTTTGCTTATGGCTTTACGCCTTGTCGTGGTTAGAGGCAAGAAAGGAGTGGGAACTATGAACCGGAAGGAATTCGGCCATGGCCTTTTTTTGAAGAAAGCATCCCGGTATTCGCCTGGAGTGATGCAGTTATCAATGTTATGACGTATAATTTTCAAGAACTAATTAGGTTGTAATACACCCTGGACCAGCATGATTACTATTATAGACTCAAGCTCACAATGGAGCGCTTATAACTAGTTCTTTTTTATGCTCGCTTTCGTTCCCAATACCTCTTAAGCCAAGCTAATAATTTTTCCTTTCTCTCCTGTGAGATGGGTTTCAGAGATTTAGTAACTTTTGATGAGGAGACCAGGAGTGAACCATATTACAAAATTTGGAGCGATCTGTAACATCGGTATCGGGAAATCCTAGTGGAATACAAATCTTTTTATACCTCATTGAGCCACATGCTTCCTCAGCAGGTTACCATAAAACTTCAGCCGCCCACGTCGCATGCTGGTGTTTCCAACAGTTGGTTCGATTCTGAATTCGCTTTCAGTTGCTAGGTTTCGTCCGGGGGCACTCTAAGCCCATCAATTTTCGTCAGGAAACGTCTTTCAACTTCTTCCAGGTCATCCATGGTGCCTGCATGATACCATTAGAACAAGTTTGGAAAGTATTTCTAGCGATGTCATACTGGTCCAAGGTGTATTACAACATAATTACTTAATTGCGTAGTTTTTCTCAGCGTTGAGAATATAAATATTGTTCTCTGGTGACTAGCCGAGTTATAGGAGTGTTATAATTACACAATATTTCGGCGCTCTCAATCGTTGTCGCCGAAATATTGTGTAATTATAATATTCCTATAACTCGGCTAGATACCCGAGAACAATATTTATATAACCTAATTACTGCTTGAAAATAATACGTCTTGAGATTGACTACCGCAGTATTACGACTTCATTACCTCGCATGGCGTAAAGTTGTTCTAGCGGTATCGCGATCTCCAGTATACCCCAGATTACATGGTTTCGTGGTCAAGGCAGCCGTTTTATACTAGTCTCTCTTCAAGTAGCAGTAGATGGTCGCTGGTTGCAATCGCCGCTTGTTCCCCACCGCTTCTCATAAAACAGGTCCCGCTCCGCCAGGGGTCGCGTGAGCTTACACAGGCTGCGAGAGATATTTCTCACAGCTACTTAAGGGGTACACAGAAAACATAATCCCATAGCAAAGGAATCAGTGCTCATTAACTATTGACGTTTATTTTGGAATTTTTATGACTGACATCCATCAGGGATGCGATACACTGCAACAACCTGGAATTCATGTAGAGAAAAACGAAGTGTAAATACTCGTTCTGGAAAAGCAGCGTGTAGCCATTTTCCCCCCAAAAGTGAAAATAAAATATGTCCCCAAAACAACACCCAAGTGACACCTAGAATTTATACTACCAAAGGAAGTGGTACAACAACAGCCGTTGAGTCAAAAAAAAAAAAAAAAAAAAAAAAAAAAAAAAAAAAAAGCAGCATGTAGAACGAGACTTATGGTATTGAGTTCTGTGTTCTGACAGCCGCGAGTTAAATTTAAAATTTTACTTGAAGTATGATAGAAGTCGTAAGTGTTACTGTAAGGGTGTATAACTGCTGTGATGACGTGTCTGTTCAGTGTAGAATATTTGTGTTGTGATGTGAGATGAAAGGAGAGGATGCAACCCGGTGGCTGTCCGTTCATGCCTACTCTTCCGAAAGAGACCATGGAAGCCGGCAAGCTTCCGACGGACGAATCGCCATCAACAGTGTTGCGTGCCTCAGGACATATGCTCTGCAGAAAGGTTTGGCAGTTAACACAGAACTTTGGTGTACAATCTGGTGACGAGGAATTGTGGTCCACCACTTCTGTCCTGCCAGCCAATTCCAGATGATGCAAATTTCCACCGCAAACAGGCCTCGAACTAGCTATTCCTGTGTCAGAGCAGTACACCACCACAGTGCCGCAACCAACTGAGCAAACCGGGTGGGAAATCACAATCATAACACATATGAAATATATTTTGAAGTCAAGTTTATTCTCACAGTTTTGCGATACGGTGAAGACTAATTCAATTTTATTTCTGCAACATCTGACACACTTCTTGTTTGTAATTACCAGTTTCTTTCCCCTTAAAAACTGAGAAATATCCTTCAAAAACATATAACTGCCATTAGAATACCAGCGTTGTGCATGCTCCATTGCGTGTCGTCATATCGATTCGTGACGCACCAGCATGATTCGCCACAGCAAGTTCACATCTGAATCCAGTCACTATCACTTCACAAATTAACAAGATTTCTCATCTCCCATAGTTGGACTAAAATAATTTGTTTTGTTTTTCTGTAGCTGTACCCGCGACTTCGTAAGAGTGAACTTAAGAATTTTATTGTTAGAATTTGACATAGAAAGCTGTAAATTAAGTGAAAGGTGTCCTAAAAACATGGAGTCGGTATAATATGACGGGGAAACCATCATAAGACCATTCTACTATCGAACCTGTCTCATGAAGAGAATCAATTTGCAACACATTTTTTAAAAAAAACAAAAACCTAAGGTGTGTATGTGTGAGAGAGAGATGGGGGGGGGGGGGAGTTAGAGGGTTAACTGAGGGCAGCTTATCTTTCAGCTTGGTCTTCTCTTCTTTCTTCAGCATGAGCATTAAATTCTTGGGTTCTAATAAATTAAGTTACTCGTGTTCTGCTGGGGCTTCGCCTTAGATCTGAAATACGCATGCGGGGCATGTCAAAAAGGAAGAAAAATTATAATGATGACAGAAACTTTAAGATAGACACGAAATAATAATCTGCTGCAGTGAAAATCAACATCTATACCATATAAAATGCTATATCTGTAAATGAAATTTATGAACATGTCGGATCGGGAGTACGGAGCTACTCTACTAGATGGCGCCACAGACGCAGTGAGCAGGATGCCAGCGCCACAGCGACGGTAGAGTGACCTATGAAAAGCTACTTAACGGCAGTGCACAGCACACGGAGGTCTCTTCATGCCTGACCATCGAGGCAACATCATTCCGCTATCCGTCATTGTGTATTGTGAGACTGTGTCTAATAAACCGGATCCTTGTAGCAGAAGTGTTCTCGTAGTTCCTCTCCACTGTCCAAGGGATATTCACAGCCTTCCTTCGCTAGTGAACCATCTACCTCGAATCAGGAACTTCATTCAACCCGCCCTACTCCTCATTTTTCCCTGATGGATTCGACAAACAAATCATACACTGACTGCGAGATAATCACAGCCTGAGTGACCGATATATCATTACAGACTTACAAACGCTTTCCGTCTGTCTGACACTGTTAGCTATAGAAGTTTCATGGAAAAATGTTATTTATCCCTTAAAAAGTATCCTGTGTCTTCCCTAATGATTCAAAGCAATTCCTTGTTAAATTTCATTAATAACGGTATAACCATTTAGTTGAAAAAACGTAACAACCAGACGGAGAGACAGAGTTACTTTTGCATTTATAATATTATAAGTGTAGATTATACACAAACTGACTGGAAGAGAAATAAAGCCTAGACGCCCGATATAGCATAGTAAAAGTAAACGCACATAGCATTGTAGGCCGGGAGATAGCGAAGGATTTATCAACCGCCTACCTGAGAGAGTTTCGATTTGCTGAGCATTCTGTCTCAGCTGTGGCTGTACCTTCAATTTAACGTAGAATCCGAACAACGTTACATCCAGATGTGACCCATATGATCAAACACAATCGTTAAAATTTCCTGCCTCAACCGGATTTGAACCCGCAAGACGACTCCGAATTATAGGAAGCTAGCACCTTAACCACTTTTTAATAAAAATTACATTTTCTTTCAAGAATTTAATTTTTACAATTTGATAAACACGTACAAATTTTTTTATGAATGTTTCTAGTGTAATAAAACGAGTAATATTATTATGTATACACAATACTTCGGCAACACATAACTCCGTCGCCATCTTCAGGTATAGTCTGAAGTTGGAGAGGGAGATTTATGTATAAATAATAATATTACTTGGTTTGTTTCCAGTGAAACATTCATAAATTAACAACGCCGAGAAAAACTGCGTTCATTTATAACGTACAGATTTATTGTTTCACGTAATTAAATCATAATTCAGGTACCCTACCAGCCCACTCGACGGGGTACTGCAGAGACGTACACATGCTACACGTCTGCCTGTCGCCGTTCACTTAGTTCTCGAAATTCCTTGCCAAAAAATCTTATTTATACACAAAAATGTACCCTAAGTCCTCCGCCATGGCAAATAGTATTTCCTTGTCAAATTTCATCAAGGTAAGTTTAGTCGTTTAGCAGCGAAAACGTAGCATACAGGCAGAGAGTTATTTTCACATTTGTAATGTTAGTAGAGATGTGCCATTTCAAAAGTTTAAAATACTAACACTCATTGTGAGCTTAGCAACTTTCTTTCTTTGAGTTCACAATGCAATGTTCTTGCCCGATCTCTCCAGTTGTATCGCTTTTATGGCCGTACGTTAGTTGCTCTCCGGTAGTTGCTAGAGCTGTGTGTTAATGGCCTTCGTTGCACTGCTCTTTCTTCCTAGGCGAGTCTCTAGTTCCGCTAATTTACTGCCGGGTCAGCAGGTGTAACTAATCAGTCTGGCTGCTCCTGTCATTGCAGGAGCTGAGACACTGTCACTGGAGAGAGGGCAAGAAAGTCGTGATGTTCGCACAATGAACAAACTCCACAGCTCTCCCTCTCAGAACAGTAGATCGATTCCTTTTTCTTCTCGGGTACCCCCAACTTTCTCTTCCTGGGGAGTACAATCGTTTTGTTTGGCGTAATTTCTTATTTCTTTTCACTACTTCTCCGTGATGTTTTCTTAAATAACCCGTACTTTGTTTAATGAAGTACACTTTCTTTTATTATTCTGCTGTAACACCTCAAGATTTAATTTTGAACTAACTAAATCTCGATAGCTCCAACACCTAAAATTTTGAACTTAACTAAATATCGACAACCTTAACACCTAAATATTTAATTTTGAACCTAACTAAATCTCGATGACTGTAACAACTCACATTTGAACTTAACTAAATCCCGACAACTGTAACAACTAAAACTTTAATTTTGGGCTGTGGTGGGGGTTATGATAGTGGGGTGTGTTGACACGTGGGTTCTATGGGGTTATCCTTACGATGCCCTATGACTTGCGCCGACTATCTTCATGTACCTTCTGCACTTGAACTCTTGTTGTTCTGACCTATCCTCTTCTTTTCCTGCACTGCTAAATAAACATGGTTAAGGCTGCATCTAGGAGAGGGAGCTGACAGCTAAGGGTTACTTAAATAAATCTCTACAGTAAACCTCGTTTAATCCGTACTAACTCGTAAACACACTACAGCTGATGATGTACAGGATAAAGAGGTATTCCGTAACTCGTGCTACTGAACATAGGGATGAGACTTAGCCTTACAGTATAAAACTAACAGAGAATGGTAAGGCTGGTATAGCGACTAACTATTCCGAGGCCTAGCTGATAACTTGTTGCTCAACAGTGAAGAAGTGAGTGTGATCCATGTATTCAAGTATGCTGGTAAAGTATTGCCTTGCGTGCTCAGCACCGCACATGTAACTTGCAACCTGAACTGTCGATCGGCATAAAGTCGAGAAAACAGAACGTGCTAACTAGACGTCTGGCTGCAGTGAAACCTAACAACACGATTTTAATACTAAAATGTTAAACTAAATGACGTCCCGTCGCAGTACCTAACTAAATATGGATAACTGTAAAACCTAAAATTTTGAACTTAACTCGATAACTTGTTACAACTGTTTTTTTCCATATATGTCCCTCAACATTATCCATCGCCTATCATCCTGTCTGCGGTTGTATGAATGTTGGTATTCTGCTGACTATCGATCATGATTCGCTGACTATGCTCTTCCTCATAGTTGACCTTGAATCGGTTAATGGTGATATATTGTAAAACGTTTTCATTTGTGGCAGTATGGGATTTTTCACTCAATAATAGATGAAATTCGCTGTCGCAAAAAAAACGAATGTAAATTCATATGTTTCTGTTAACATGTTTCTACTATTCCAATGTTATAAATAACTGAATTTTAATTGTACTTGAATTTTGGAGCCATACGATACCGAAGCTTAGTCGACAAATGTCTCATTTTCCATGCTTTGAGAGCTATTGAATCTTTCTTACAAAAACGTCTATGTCATTAAGCATTTACGCTTTATTGCACGTTCCTTATTTTTTTATTTTTTTGTAACTGCTTTACGTCTTTTTTTAACATCGAGGTCTTTAGAGACGGGAAAGGATGGGGGTCAAGGATGTGGGCAAGGAATGGGAAGGAATTCGGCCATGGCCTTTTGAAGGAAGCATCCCGGCATTTGCCTGGAGTGATTTGGGGAACCCATGGAAAACCCAAATCTGGATGCCCGGACGGTGATTCGAACCGCCGTCCTCCCGAATGCGAGGCGAGAACGCTAACCGTTACACCGCCCCGCTCGGACGTTCCTTATAAGCGTTTCTCGGATTCAAAAACGATCATTTGCAGTCTGACATTTCACAATATTTTTTTCTGATGGCAGTAAAAAAGTCCAAGACATTACCAAGAATACTAGCTTTACAAGAACATCTGATGGACTTTCAGGAGGTAACGGCTATCATACATCATTGTCTCAAAATTTAACTAAATCATTTTGTTTGTTCAAGCTGTCAGACAGAATAACATTTTTTATTACTGCATACGAAGATTTAACAGTGAAACTAATCCTTAAAATTTTCATGTATCTTTTCCTGATACATATGAAGGAACTACACTGAATTTACGAATTATGAACCGAGTGTGGTAGGTGATCGGCCCCACATTCGAAGGATGAGGGCTCGAATCCCCATCCGACCATCCAGATTTCGGTGTTTCATGGGCCGAGTTGGGTCATTCAAAAGGCCATGACTGAATTTATTTCCCCCAATCCTTTCCAGACTCCATTGACCTCAGCGTTGACAAAGCGTAAAGCCATAAGCAAAAATAAATAAATAAGTAAACGATCTATGAAAAAGTATGTTACGGACGCTTGTTGTTGTGTGCATGTAACAAAAATTAGATTTCTAGCATAAGCATTACTCATTTCCTACTTTTGCTTCAGAAATACATAAATTATACACAAAACAGTGTGAAACAAGTTATCACAAAATTTAGAGATGGCAACACTTGCTAGGTTTTTCCATTAGTGTACAGTGAACATCATACATAGCTATTCTTGGTCTGCAGACAGCTGCTCCAGTAAGGGTTAAAGAAAGTGAAGTGGTAGTTCCAACCAACAATTTTACAAGTCCGATACACGAAAATGCTTGGCAACAAGAAGTAGCAATGTCTGTCTTACAGCTGCTTTAATGGGCGGGAGTGTCGTTAAGGACTTTGAATAGCGAAAGCTAACTCGGACTTCGGAGCAGTAAGTGGATGGGGTCACAACAAGAGGTGAGCCGTTTGCTGTTAAAGAGCAGGCACTTTAATTATACGGCCGTGTGCACTATGCAATGAAGGCAGTTTGTATGGTACTCGTTTATACCTCGCAAATGAAGCAAATAATTGATTTTAAGTACTCTCCAATGGTATTCTGTCGGTTTAAAGTTTAAAATTCTTTCAATGTTGAACAGTAAATCAATTCTCTTTATAATGTATTTCAGTCCCTAATTCGCTTACCTAAAAATGAAATCTTTACCACTTACTTATGGCTGAAATCAATTATTATTTGCAGTGAGTAATAAGTGCAGGTGAGTGGTGACGGTTGAATTCGGATAGTCGGCGAGTGCCGTAAATATAATCCGTAATTAAATTATTTTTATTTGAGTAGTTAGATTTATTTGAATATTCAATTATTGTCTTTTGATGGATGGTAAACGTAGTTTCATATTTCCTGTCTACTTAATTCTCAGCATCCTTCTATAACACATTTCAAATGCTTTGACCTTCGTCATGTCTGATATTTCTTCACTCCCTTAAAGTCTTGTGTTAATCGGTCCAGAAATATTGTTTTCGGGTTTCCATAGTTTGTCGAAATCACTTCAGGAGAATGTCAGGACGGTTCTTTGACCATGACCTAGTACCTTATAGTTCCCTGTCCCTAATCCTCTTTCGACTTTAATCACCAGGACATCAACGAAGTATAAAGCCATAAGTAAAAAAAAATTTCAGTGCTCCATAGATAATGTTCCTTCCGATTCATAGATCAGTTTTTGGAAATTAAACGATTGCTGTTCTAGAAGAAAGCTCTTTTCACTACTGCTATTGTGCTGTTAAGATAGTTCTTGCTTCATCCACGAGTGGCAGATTTATTTCTACAAATAAGATGACTCTCTTATTTGTTGTTCTGCATCTGATAATATTTTTACATTTGGTCTTCTATTATTATCAGTTTTGCTATACTTCATTTGGTTTATATGCAATCCAAACACCTCTCCCAATATTTTCTTCACACAATTCAGCTATCTCTAAATATATTTCCACTATTTTAATAACAGAATTATATCATATAGCTTGTTTCTCCTAGAGCCACATTAAAATTTTCCTTTCATATCTTTGATTTTTTCATCTATGAACAAGATGCATATCTGCTGGTATAGGTTACAATCCTCCGACAAGACATTTTTAAATGATGCTTGTCTCTCATGATTTTCTAGTTTTATTATAACCTCAATACTGTTCTCGTATCGGTAGTTGGGAGCTCCACTGTCGTACGTGTAATATAATCCAGGGGATGTGGCGTATCACGAGTGGAAGAAGTACGAAGTTAGCTCTGCGTGTATTCCAAACTGTGTATAAAACTATTCTGAATGTCATTTAGCACTGGTGGAGAGAAGGCAAGTGCAGATTGTGGTGTATGTCATTACCAATGCCTGACGCATTCACTCTGAGGTTATCACCTTTTCCCTCCAGTGGCTAGTTGAAACAGTGGCAAGATTGTCACCTGCAAAAAACCTAACTTCTGATTGTACATTAGTAACAGTCACTGATGTGTATAATTAACTATGTTCGACTTTTGTTCCTACTTCAATCTTTTTTGATATCGCAATTCCTACAATGATTTTTTACTTCCTACCTTTTCATAATTCCTCCATCAATAAAGGCATATTCTGTTTAGCTCGAAGGTTTAAACCTCATGCATCGCAGCATTAGGCACACTAAAAACTAGCTTTAAACGGAAGGTGATTTTTTTTTTTGAGGATCACGTATCCCAAGTTTAAATCATTAGAGTCAAAGGCACCGTCCAAAAAGGAAAGGGACCTTTGAAAAGGTATTCGTGAGTGTTAAGAAATACGATGAAGGAATACAATCGAGATCGATGGGATAGCCTGGATTCCGATAGAACGCGGGTTTAAATACCTGCCCGGCAGCCCGGCCCTACAGATTTCGGTAGCTTAGTTGGCAACACTTTACTAATGAATGTCGTCAGACAGACTTCTCTAATTTTATTATAACCACAGTGCTGTTACCGCATCTTCTGAATATTATCATTGAGCGTGGTGGGTGAGCGGTTAATACTATGGCCTCGCATTCGGGAGGATATGCATCCAGTTTTGGGTTTTCCATGGTTTTCCCAGATCACTCCAGGCAAATGCCGGGATGCTTCCTTCAAAAGGCCATGGCCGAATTCCTTCCCAGTCCCATCCCGCCTCTAATGATCTCGATGTCGACGAGGCGTAATGCCATAAGTAAAAAAAAAAAGAATATTATAATGTAATGGTCATTGCAATATGCTCGATTTCAGTCCCGGTTTGTTTATCTTCCATAACAGGTTATTACAGAATTTGCTGATATGTATTTCTCGTGTTGCAGAGAGGCCGGCGAGTTGCCGGTGTACAACATCACGGCCTCCGGGGTGAAACAACTGACGTGGGGCGAGGTGCTGGAGAAGGGCCGCCGCATTGTGTACGAGTACCCGTTCGAGATGACCGTGTGGTATCCGGACGGCAACATCCGCAGCTCTAAGCTCGTCCACAACCTGTGCGTCATCTTCATGCATTTCCTGCCGGCGTACTTCATCGACCTTCTCATGTTCATCTTCAGGCAGAAGAGATTGTAAGCAAACTGCATTCATATACGTCTGTTCCTAAAACTTAAGTCAAATTACTCACGTTAAAAGGGGGTTTGACACTTACTGTCTAATATTATGGAAAGTAGACAAAATTTTGGAACTAAGAACTGAAATCCTATTTTCTTCCGGAAAAAATTAAATTTAACTAAGCAAGTTTGTTTAATTTAAAATTATTGCGTATTGAGATCTGCCTGTCTGCACCATTATAGATCTGAAAGCTGAGGCAAATACTACCAAACGTATTTGTATGGGTTTTAAAAATTTGAAAGCTTATAAGCTATTTTAAAATCTACGTTATTCCTTATGAATCTAAGTGACCAGGTAATGCAATAAGAAATGTTAATTCGTTCGTACCAAGAACAGATAGGAGTCACTGATCACTTTGCATTTCAGAAAAATCATTTCTTTACGAGATACCCATCAAAGATTAAGCTACAATACAGATAAATTCTGTTAGTATTATTTTTTGACTGTGTAACATTGGTTATTTATATTTTCACTTTTCTGAAATATAGTAGTACATTAGAAAACTCGCAAAACGGAAATAAAACCATTACATTAAATATTGAAGCTCCAATAAACGTAACGAAACTGTGGAATTTAATTTACAAAGGTATTACATGACAAACCTTCATGCTTTGCTACTAGAAGAAACACAAAAGGCAAACGTATTACCAGTGGCGGATACAGGATTTTGGTTTCGGGGAGGGGAGGGGGGTTGGGCTAGGGTTTTGGTTTGGAGGGGGCTTGCCTCGGGCGAGGGTAGGCTTTATAGGATGGGAGGTCGACGACAGAAATCTCATGTCAATATTTTATTTCAGATTGCCTCCCTTATAAGAACAATAGAGCAAAAAAAAAAAAAAAAAAAAAAACGTTGATGTCGTGACCTAGATGCTTTTTGGTGGGGGGAGGGGCGCTCGAGCCTCTTAGTTCCCCCCCGCATCCACCCGGATACATCACTGGGCATTACTACGCACACCAAGTTCTGCGCGGGCATAGTAACGGGAAAAAGCGATTCGCTTGTAACAATTTAATATTACTGTGCAACTTTATGATGAATGTCTAAATTTAAATGATTACTCCTAAAATCGCACGAAATAACTTTTCTGAACTAATGGGAATTCAATTACTGTGAATCCCAATGCAGTTGTTATTAAATGTATCTTCTTTTGCCTCATATATATTTGACAGATGTAACATCAATATAGTTTCAGAGAAATTGCTTTTGGTAAATTCGTTTGCTGTCTTTTTGGATCTACACGATATGTTTGCTAATAAACTACCCTCAAGCAAAATTATTACGTACAACTGAGCAATGTATTTAGTTTTAATCCTACAGCAATTTAGGATGTCAGTATTAAGACACCAGAATTGGAATCGCGGACCGATCTGGAATTATTTATGATCTCTTAAACCAGATTTCACCTGTATGAAAGCTTGTTTCACGCGGGTTATGATTGCTCCATAATTAGGATTCCTCATTGTACCAGCAGTTTGAAATGTATTTCGTTTATATTTTAGACCTCACCATACTAATCGAGTTTGTAATTAGTGACACCATTTTGTGGATTATATCTCCTTCTGACAAAGTTTCAACACCAGAACTTGATTAGCTTTCTCCACTATTTCTGCTTAGTGTCAATCTGTACATGTAGTGATAATGGACGCGCTGTAGCGTGTTAATAGAGGCGGCTCAAAGTACCTCTGCTCTATCCTCATGACGATGCCCTTATCCCTACATGCGAAGGGGAAATTTGCCCCACCCCTAAGTGGACACACCATCCGGCTCGGGGGGTAGGAATGGATTTCCCTTTAATTTAATTTGATTTTAATTGCAATGGAGCCCACGCAAGAGCCTGAGATCGAGTGCCAGCTTGTGGTCATGGCCATCTTTTCCTTTCCATGGATTACTTTAATTCTTACACCAATTTCTCTCCATGCCTCATCACAAATATAGGCCGTACACGCTCCCATGGCCCTCTTCACCCTCCTTCTGACTTCCAATGAATCCCATTCCTACTAATCTGTTACTGATTGCGTTTTCGGTAATTTCGAGAAGCAAATCTAGCAGCCCTTCTTTGCATCCTCTCCAACTCCTACATTTGACACTCAAAATGTTGGTCCCGTACTACACGACCATATTCAAGCAATTGCAATGTTTTGTAACCCAATTCCTTTACTTCTCTCGTACTTCCCCTCATCACTGTCTCCAACAGCTGCAGAATTTTAAAACATTTTCCTATTACATGTCCAGTGTGTCGTGCCCAGCTAAGCTTGTTATAAAATGTAATGCCAAGATATTTACATTTCAAATCTTCAACAAGCAATGCTTTCCCCACCTTAAAATTATAATCAATCATTAGTTTTTTATCTTTGTATGTAATAAGCTGCATTTATCTTCATCCCATGTTTACCAATCCAACTAGGTATCCTGTCCAGATCACCCTGCAGCTGTTGACAGTCCTCTACCATTTTGATCCTTTTATATAGCATTATGTCATCTGCAAACAATCTAATCTCTTATAGTAAACCATCAACATAATTATTCGTTAGAATAATGAATTGCAATATATGTTAATTTCATCATTCTTTAATGAAATAATAGTTATGAGGAGCAAACAATAAAAAATTGAGACAATTGAGTGATCCAGAATCATCTGGAAAGCTAAAACTGTGAAAGATTAGTGTAGTACAGTATGTCCTAGTTTTGTAATAAGGTGTAAAGGCAAAACAATATATGCGTATATGTCTAAGAAATGTATGTAATACAATTGTAAACATATGAAGCTGGCCACATGGTCGTAATGACCTAAGCCAAGGAATGAAATAAAAAAAGGGTAGGAAGGTACAGGGGAGGAGTGGTAAAGTGAGGATCATGACATTGCTTCGTCATTTGAGCGTGAACAAGATATAGTCAGATACGATTCATTTAATTTCTGCGAATCAGCCTTCCATTTGGTGTTTCTCAAGCACAGAAATTACATAATGTTTCCAGTGCACGCTTTTTAAAAAATTAATCGAAACAATATATGAAAAGAATATCTCTGAGATGCTATCCCAACTTGTTCCAGCATGGTGCGGCTCCAGCGGCGCATACAGGATGGTTTGGAGGTGTTGCAGTACTTCACGACGCGAGACTGGAAATTTCGCAGTGAGCGTTTCACGTCGCTTTACGAACAACTCAACGAAAAGGACCGCAAACTGTTCGACATGGACATCGCGTCTATTGACGACGACCAGTACATGGTCGACAGCTGCCTCGGCGCCAGGCAATACTGCCTCAAGGAGGACCTCAGCTCTCTACCACGCTGCCGCCGAAACATTAAAGTGTATGTACACCGCAATGGTACAGCACAAGAAACGTAAAAACGCAAATTACAAAAACAAAAAAAAAAATAAACAAAACAAAAATAAACAAGAAACAAACAAGACAAAACGAACAAAAAACAAGACAAAACAAACAAAAAACAATACAAAACAAATAAAAACATGAATAAACAAAAACACAAACAAATTACAATAAACGTGCAAATACTACTGTTTTGAGAAATTACTTTCTGATTTGAGTACATCCTTAAATTCTTTCATACCGGAATGGAGGGGAGAACGCTCGTCATGAAATATAATATAAAAAACTTTGAACAGTTTTGCTATGCAGCTGCGAACAAATCTATACATAAAACAAAATAACTTCAGATTCAGTAAAATCAAGACCCTCTTGACGCGCCAATCGACAGCTCTTGTCAAATTACATGGAATTCGTGTATAAACTGTTGTGTCCGAGTATAGTGGGTAAGCGGTTAACGTTCTGGCCAGGCATTCGGGAGGACATGGGATCGAATCTCCGTCCGGGCATCCAGATTTGGGTTTTGCATAGTTTCTGCAAAACACTCCAGGCGAATGCCAGAATGATTCCTTTAAAAGCCATTGATAAATTGCTTCCCGTTCTTAGCCCCAACTCCTTTTCCGCCCTAATGACGTCGATGAGGTGTAAAGCCATAAGCTCACAGCACACACATAATGTTGTGCATGAAGTATTTCCCGTCGAGTGATGGTGAAATTTTATGGGACTGAAGTTGGGTCTTGGCTATATCTACACTAATATAAATGCGAAAGTAACTATGTCTCTCCGTCTGTATGTTATGTTTTCACAACAGAACAGCTAAACTGATAGTGATTAAACTTGACAAGGAAATACTATGTATCATTGAGAAGGACATAGGATACTTCTTTTCGGGATAATTAAGCCAGCCACACACAGAACCGGGCGGGGCAGGGCGGGGCGGGGCGCGACGAGTCGCCTGACTTGCCCTGTCGTGCTGCTGTCACACACAGAACGAGGCGGGGCACGACAAGTCAAACACTTAGCAAATTTTCTTCATTGCCCCAGTCACCTGTCAGTGAACTCAGTAGGAGCATACTGGTTGAAATGGATGAAGATGAGGAGACCGTTTTGTTAATTTGGAACTATCTGCAGCTCTTGGACCACAATGTTAACAACAGAGAGATGTAGGTATACTCCCTATAAACCTGAAAAGGAATATAGGAAGTTTTATTTCTGAGCTCCGAGCCGAACCCAGACAAGTTTTTTAATTATTGTCGCATGTCAATTTCGACATTCGACTTTGTACTTGAGAGCATTCGGAGCAGAATAGAAAAGCAAAATACCAACTGGAGAACAGCCATACCCCCAGAGGAGCCCGGGGAGGGAGGGTGGGTCCCGTGACAGCGCATGCGCAGAACGTTCTGCCCGGCAGCGACTTGCCCCGGGGCATAATTTGTTTCAGCTTCGCATTTTGCCCCGGGGCGTCTTTTCGACGTGCCCTGCCCCGCCCGGTCCTGTGTGTGATGCTCCATAGGCACCCGTGCGTTTCCCGTCGCACAAGACGCCCCGGGGCAAAATGCCCTGCCCCGCCCTGCCTCGCCCGGTTCTGTGTGTGGCCGGCCTTATGATACTTTGTGATAAAATTTTGAAAACTAACCGAATGGTAAGAAACAGGTGGATAGCTTGTTATATGGGCCACTCAGTCTTTGTTTCTCTAGTAGTCTGTGTGTGTATGATGTAATCGAAAATTTTAATATTTAGATACCGTGACAGTATAACGGCTCACACAAATAAATAAACAACCTGACAAAATCGTAACATTGTTTTTTAATAAAAACCTAAATTCATCTAACCATCTGAAACATCATTGCAGACCTGTAAACACAAATGGCACAGCAAAATTACAAGAAATAATTAGAACTATTCTCGTTGCCTCGCACGTTTACTCTGGCCTGTTTGACCACTGTTGCAGGTTGTACGTGTTGGACCGTATCTGGAGCGTGATCTTCTACCTCGGCTTGCTGTGGCTCCTGGTCTCCTGGTCCGACAATGCTCGTCATCTGATGGACTCTGTCGGCGAGAGCGTCAAGTCACTGCCTCTGCTGCGCAGCGTCGTTGATAGGGACACTTCACCCTACCAACCTCTCTGATCACCCACAAATACCTCGTGCAGCTACAATCCACTATATACGCTGAAATCAGAAGACGACTGTTATATAATCACACAGAGCAGAACAATAAAATTACGGTGATATATTGGACCCTATGTATTTTACAGATTATCGCGCCAAACGTTTATTCTCACTTGCTCAAGTGTAGTTCACATGGTCGCCGGGAATGGGGTGCAAGGGGGGTGCACTTGGAACCCCCTACTATGAAAGAAAATACACAGAAAAAGATTAAGAAACAAACCAGATGCACCTGCCTTAAAGTAATCCTGCCGGCGCCCATGGTAGATCAATATCTCTTTCATTATTATTGGATAATTTTGATACCTCAACTGACTTGCCGCGAAATACCATAAGGACGATGCAGATAGTTTTATAGGTTAGATTACAATTCTTAACAAACGTTTCGTCGTTTTTGTCCCTCAAATTTTGTCTTGTTTAATGACTTAGCAAAGGTGTGTTCTATTTCCGAACATAGTTAGTGTAAGTTAAGGAAAACATTTCATTTTAAAATAAGTTAATAATTACGAAGTAATTCTTAACAAACGTTTCGTCGTTTTTTTCCCTCAAATTTTGTCTTGTTTAATGACTTAGCAAAGGTGTGTTCTATTTCTGAACATAATTAGTGTAAGTTAAGGAAAACATTTAATTTTAAAATAAGTTAATAATTACGAAGTCTTGTTCCATTAGTTGTGTTATATGCGCCTAATGTTGCTGGGTATTACCGCTTAATACATATAAACTCATCGGCTCCCTTAGCCATTTGGCGGCGGAACAATGCTTGGGCATCTCCCAGTCAGCAATGCAATATGCATTTACCAGTTTTTACAATTTTTTTCACATTATTTTTATGGTAGTTTTTACACTATACTTTAAAAACGTTTAAAAAAGATCGTGTAAAGAAATTAGATTAACATAATCCCAGAAGAAAGCATCCTTAGTAACAGGGCCACATTTAGGATCTGTGGGGCCCTAGGCTATACATGTGGTGCGGGCCCCCTGTCGGCAGTGGCCTCCGGCTATGAGGGCTTAAAGTTCGAAACATTCGAAATACGGCCCAAAAAATTAATGGGTGACCCTTTTTTAACTCTTCTCCAGGCCCAGCAGGAGGTTGGAGGGTTGTGGTGCGCCCCCCCCCGGCCCCCCCCCCCCCCCGTTTGTGGTGCGGGCCCCCTTTGTGGTGCGGGTCCCTAGGCTACAACCTATGCATAAATGCGACCCTGCTTAGTAACACAATTGGTAACATTTTCATTAAAATACTAGTTTTAATGCCAGTCAAAAACGACATACATCACCTATGGTGGTAGTAAGAAATTATTCTGGAAAAGCTTGTAAGGGAAAACGAATTCCGATCATTTTTAATGATATTTTTCGTGATATGAGTACCTTACTCTGGTTAGATTCTCGTAGTTTTTGGCTAGTTTTTCTTAAATAAATACATTTTACTTTAAATGACGGAAAGCATAATTTCAAGAACAGATAACTGTTATTTATTTGATTGATATATTTTGCAATTACCTATGGTTCGTGTAAAGTTTCTCCAAGTTTTTAATAAACTTCAGTGTTTATTATCTTCTGCAAAACAACTCTTAGGTTATGTTGTATCCTGGTTCTTATAACTGCTATAGGGAATATAACATAAACATCAAATTCGCTTCTCCTTAATCGGAAAAAAATAAACATGTTAATTTAAACGAACGTACCATTTTAACTTTTTAACGTACAATTGCCTGGCATTATTTTTTTATTCCTGCTATTCGTATTTTTGTGCAGTTACTTCCACAACAGACAATTACTTGCTACCTGGCATCGCAATTACACTTTATGTTTAAAAAAAATACTATTATTTATTTGAAGTTTACTCTTCCTTTTAACAGTATAAACTCAATTAAAGCCAATACAGTCATTCACCTGAATTTTGCTGGTTAGCCAAGCAACGCTGTAACTTACACATCGGGCATCATCGACACTCGCCGAAGGTTGTCGATCTATCGAGGTGTTCGCAGTCTCCAGACGACGCATTTTATGAAAGAGGATATGTCTTAATGAAAAAAAATTAAAATAAGACAACGAACGCTCAACATTACAGCGCTAAACAGAGAAACTGATTTCAAACAAACTTCTTCGGTATCATATTACCTACACTTCTTCCTTGTCCTTGTCCAGCTATTGCAGGATTTTTTTTTTTATTTTTTTTATTTTTATTTTTTTTCGGGCCGTATGCGGCACCTTAGCGCACTAAGCCACACTGGCCGGTATTACGTGTGCTTCATATGAATGCACAGTATTTTTTTTAAAAAAAGAAACATTTGTGTAATATTTGATAGCTTAGTAGTTAAGTTGCCCGATCTCAAATTTCAGTCCGCTATTCAAATTCCGGTCGGGACAAAAATTTTCTCCCTTATATCAACTATGCTAATCATTCCGTTGTTTGTATTCCACGATAAACTGTAGGCCAAGCCATGACAAAGACAAGAATTGGTGTACGAGCATCTGAGCATGCGGTCCATCGCAATTAAAATGTTTAAAAAATTAAATGTTTGGACTTTAGTTTTAGTTTAAGCAGTCAATCTAAATTTCAAAGAATTAGCATTCGGAATGTTTATTGTAATACACATGATTTTTTTCTTCTCACACTGTGATGTGTATCAGAAGAAATTCATACACCTACCTGGAGAATTTTAACGAACTACGTAGATCAGTTTAGTGCTGAGTCAAGAACATTGAGCTTATTGAAAATTCAAAATAAGTTTTTGAACTGACAGTGATGCTGTCACTGGAACAACAACATTTTGGGAAAAGTATATTATTATTATTTTTTTTAACTGCTTAACGTCTCTTAACAGCGTGGTCTTTAGAGACGGGAAAGGATGGGAAGGAATTCGGCCATGGCCTTTTGAAGGAAGCATCCCGGCATTTGCCTGGAGTGATTTAGGAAACCATGGAAAACCGAAATCTGGATGCCCAGACGGGGATTCGAACCGCCGTACTCCCGAATGCGAGGCCAGAGCGCTAACCGTTACACCACCACGCTCGGTGGGAAAAGTATCAACCATGCGATAAGTAAGAACGGAGACTTTCCCCGCGTATAACTGGCGTAAACCATGCCGTAAAGTACCGAAAAGTGGCAATTCCGTATGTTTTGCATGGTGAAATACTGTCTTGTGTTAACTGGATTAGCTGTTTTGGTAATACCGAATTAATGTGAGTCAATTCTCTCCTATTTCCTTGGGATGGAGCGAATATTTTAAACCAGTGTTTCTAAAACTTTTAGCTCCAAGTATTTCCCAGGCAATGGCCAACCCACTCGATAGTCGATGGACCCGATAACGTCATTGTACGATAAATGTTGTTAAACTTTACTAACGATTCGGAGTACAAATTGTATGCAGTTCATTACCTCTCTGATTTTAAACATTTTTCCAAGTTCACTGTCGCCAATCGAAAGAATAAGTTACTGTTTTCTAATGAAATAGTGCCTATAGACCGCCACACAAATTCATGACGATTTACTGCCTATTTTTGTTCTGCCAATACTGAAACCAAGGGCGTATCCAGGATCAGCATTAGAGGGGGGCAAGATTTGATCTAGGGGGGCAACTCATATTGGTTTCAAGGAAGTAGGGTGGGGGGACTGAAAAATTATGATTTCTTTTCACGAAATTTCGATGCACGTTCAGCAGGTATAATCCAGTCAATCTTTCCTCTCACAAAGTGCTCCTGAGCCAGTTCAGTTCTTCACTCGCCGAAGCGTGCTGAAGGCAACTTGATTTTTTTCTATGGGCAGCAGCCACCCCCCCCCCCCCACCCCTCTGTCCCTTGCTGGATACGTCCATGACTGAAACTAGTTGTGAATAGACTGTTTTTGTGAAACGGATGCAGGAAGACACATGACAATATCTGATTTTAAATAATTCTTTGTTTTTCTAGGAAACATAGAGCTATTAGTGTCACTGACTTTATGGAAAGAAGACTGATTAAATATAAAATTTACCGTAGGACTATAAATATTCAGTGTTGTACTTAAATTAGATTTTGATGTTCAGGAAGTAAACGGTCAGAAACAAAAGCAAAAATATTTTGTATTTTAATGGGACTGGCGAAAAACGCTATTCATTCGTAGTGTATTTTTTGTTGATATATACTATATCTGTTTATTAATATGTTATTAACTACCATACAATGTTATGCTGGTGTTTATTAGTTATAAATTTTTATGGACTTATTGTATTAATACATGAAATCTACATATGTAATGAATAGGTGTTCAATCGAGTGAATTTGTTATTCAGCGATTAACTTTTTTATATGTTTTATATTGTTTTATGTAACATAACTGCTGAAGTGGGAAGTACAAATAGAAATAAAGGTTTATAATTATCTAAAACGCTGTTTTATTAAATCCGTCTTTCCGAAATTGATCCTAGTGTCAGAAATACATTCAGTATATTCTCTCAGATTTCTGTTTTCATAACTCTTTTTTTTATTTTTTATAAAGATTTTGCTGTGTGTCAGCTATAACGTTTTCGGTCTTCTAATCGTGAGAGCGTGTCAGTTTGATGTGATGCTGTGGGCCAGTCTCAGACCTATCTTCCAGCGATGGAAGTCGACATTTCAGTAGTAGATGAAGGCTGAGGCCGAATAGAAAACGCAACATCAAATTGATGGTTCCCTCGGTGGTTGGCAACTGATCGCTCTTATTTTCCTCCTCCCCCCCTACCCCCCCCTCCAAAAATTTATTCGGACAGTGCATTAAATCTAAGTACCTACTGAGTCAACAACGTACAATTTTCGCAATTATGATCTTGACGATTTTGAACAAATAACATTATATACATTATCATGCCTGTCAAATAACTTCTTAAGGTATATCCTGACCTTTCAGTGAATGGTAGTAGTCTACACACAACTGAATGGACAGATCTGAAAATATATTGCTTCAGTGAAATATGCAGTTAGATTTTACACGTTATATTTCAATAACATTATAAATATTGAAAAGGTGAAGTACAGACTATGTACAGTCTTTGACATTACTTGTGGCCGCTGCTGAAATATTCTATCACTCTTATTTTGCACAATCTGGCATCAATGTCATCCCAGGCAACAGGAACGCAATACTGGCTCCGCCTCCTCGCAATTTCATTGGTGGATATTTTATTCAGAGCCATCTATACTGCAGATTTTTCATTTCCTTAAGTCAATGCAGGAACCAATTGGCCAACAGGTAGGAATTAAGCTCCTCCCACTGACGATTCTTATTGGCTGAACAGTTCATCGTCCCACCATTACATTTCTATAATACTTTACCAAAATTCAGATCTTGAAACGTTTCCAAAAAGTTGCAATTAACGGGATTGCATTAAAGTGAGGCAGGAAACAGGCTCAATGCTGTATATTACTACGGTTGATTAGCATAAAACTATAACGATAAGATTGTTATACTCATTTTGATAATTCCTTCGGATAATATTTCACTCATATATCTGGACAGTCCACAAACCAAGGGATAATCATGTTCCATGAGGTAGAATTTTTATTACTACGAAAACTACAGAAACAAGAATTATTTCGGAAGTGTCTCTCTCCAAGATGGATTGAATGAAACAGTCTTCCTACGCTGCGTTGTATACGCCTATTCGAGGAAAGTAGCACCGAGCTTTCCAGTGGTCCTATGGTTAGCGTTCTGGGTTGCTGAGCTAGCGGTTCCGAGTTCAAATCCAAGTAGTTCTTATTATTTTTTTTTTTTAATTTAGAAATCTATCTTTACTTGTATTTTATTTTTAAGCGTACCGACACTGCACATTGCTTATTAGTATAAGGTATCCATGATTCTTTCCTAACTGCGTCAGGAAATAAGATAAACATCTGCGAAACTACCCAATGTTTCGTAACTAATAGCCGACGTAAGCATGAAAGATTTGCGGCAGCAGAACTGACGAAAATCTACACGGGTTTCAAGCCGCGCCGAAATCATATCATCTGTCCCTTTTCAAACTACACACATGTTTCCAATATATTTATTTCAC
>JARYHS010011408.1:208859461-208880302 GCA_031002005.1 Vandiemenella viatica | reverse complement strand
TGAAACACCGTTTTCTGCAGGATTGGCCGTTACTCGGTGCTACTCTAAGCGAATACGGCCGTTACGTTTGTAGCGCAGATAGCCACTGTTAAGCCGTCCGGTCCGTGTGTGGATGTTACTTAATTACGGCTGTATCGCCGAACAATAGTCCGGGACGGGCTTCGTTAACGAAATCTCTTGAGGCAGGAATTGAGCTCATTAGGTGAACTCGCGGAACAATAGAGTTTAATGACTGCGCAAAGTCCTCTCCGCAAGCGGGACGGCGCTCACGAAAGTCATCAGAGAAAGCGATGTGCTAGAGCGGGCGAATAAATGGGCGTACCCGCCACTTCTTACGGTCCTCGGGCCACGCGAATTAGGTGTATGCTGGCTGCGCCTTTGTACCCGTCCACTGGAATGCGTGTTTCACTGTCTGTAATGATGCACTGTCTGTGAGCGGAACTCATCAACTCCGAACTGCGCTCTCAACCAGAGCGCTTTCCTGTCAAACTGCGAGTCCCGTACCGAGACTTAATACCAAACATTAGACGCACAAGATCGCATAGACGCTGACATATTATCTTGCTTTGAAGAGAATGACTGCTGATTAAAGATACCAGTATTTCGTTATATGCTGCATTATATTAATACAGAGGGGTTGAAGTTTGGTTGCTGGGGGAGGGGTGGGTCAATCTGGCGCGTATGGGGTAGCGATAGTATAGGATTAAATTATAATAGCAGAGTACCCGACGTTGCCCGGTATAAATGTGATTGATTTACCCGTACACTATTTTAATGTTTCCGATGTGAATCATGTGTACCAAGTTTCATTAATTAGGCATCGGCCGTTTCCGGAACTAAACTAAACATTGATACACCGAACAGTTCCCAGAACGGAGTTAATTGGATGCTGTGATCCGGAAAGTCAGTTTACAATTTGGTCCACACTGCATTTCAACATAACCACATCTTTTAATGTTGCTCCTCGATAATCGAAACATTAGGCATTAATACATACCAAATACATAAATGTGTATCTGAAATATATCTGTTCGTTCCAGCATAAAATAAAGATTTTTAATGAGTTTTCACAACACGAAAGCTTGGGATCCAAGTTAAGATCTGATGTACATATTGAGACATTGGACACATTTACTTTATTAATATTCTGGCATAACTTAAAAACAGCTGAGCTGATTTTGATGGGATTTGAAACTGTGGGTTTCTGTGAAGAACACTGGAAATTAAAAGGGGTGGAGGTAAAGGGGTTAGGCTTTTGTAAACCAAATGTAGACAGTAGTTTTGGGATCAATTTAAAGTATACGTGTGCATAGATCCTTTGATATCGGATTAAAACTGTGACGATGGATAAAGAATATTAGCAAAAATTAGGAGGGTGTAAAGGGGGAAAATAGTTTAGTTTTTGTAAAACTAATGTGGACACTATTTTTCCCTTTGTTTGAAAGTATACGTGCACAAAGTTCCATAAAAATCAGATAAAAACTGTAGCTTTGTTTGAAGAACATTAACAAAAATTGAATAGGATTAAAGGGGTGACAGATTGTGTTTCTGAAACAGAACGTAGACAAAATGTTTCTTTTTGTTTTAAAGCATGCGTTTGCAGTGTTCCATCAAAGTCAGATAAAAATTGTACGTTTCTAGAAAGAACATTGGTAATTAATAAGGGTGGGAATACGGAGGAAAGGGGTTGAGAAGCTGCAAATCAAATGTAGACAGAATTTTTCTGTTTGTTTTAAAGTATACGTGTGCAAACTTCCTTCGAAATCGGATAGAAACTGTACCTTTGTTAGCTTTGTATAAAGAACATCGACAATACTTATGGGGGTAGCAGGGGAAGAGGAAATTGATTTTTTTTTTTGTAAAACTAATGTGGACAGTATTTTTTCTTTTTTGTAAACAATACGTGTGAAAATTTCCATCGAAATCGGATAAAAACTGTGGGTTTGTATAAAAATTAAGCTGTGTAAAGGGCGCAAGGGGATGGTTTTGAGATTTATTGTGGTCAGAAACCTTCTGCATTATAAAATACACGTATGTGCCAACTTCCAGGGTGATCGGTCAAACGGTGTTGACATCTATTAATTTCCGATATATATTCAAATACATATATACCAAACGTACATCATCCATTTTATATAAAAGATGTAATCCAAATTTAATTGCAAATGAAAGAAACTATTCTCCAAGTTGTTAGCACTGCGTGCCATGCGGACAGAAAGGCTAATCAGTTTCATTCATTCAGCAAACCAGGAATGAAGCAGAAGAGAGAAAATCTGATTATTATTTTGCATTTTTATTTATCATAAACTATAAAAGATACAACTGCGTGTCACACATGTTTCGAACTCCCGCTTATTAGTTCCAATCGCCGCCGTCAACGGCGGAGTTGTTTCTTTACTTGGCGACAGCACAGGAGAAGTCGTTTTACATGTTGCAGTATGCCAAACGTTAGACCATTGTCGGTGTGCAGTGAGAATCCCGTCGTAAGTTCAATAAATTTACACCACGTCATCAACAGATTTACGATTGGCATAAGAAATTCGTAGGAGATGGGTGCATATGCAAAGGAAATCACACAAAACGACTTCTGCTGTGGCGTTACCATTTCCGGGTAAAAGTGGACGGAACTAATAGGCGGGGATTATAAACTTTGAGCATTCACCAAACCAGTGATGTGTGGTACGTATTTGTATCTTTTATAGATTGTGAGAAATAAAAAAGCAGAATCTCCTTCTTTTTGAATAACACTGTATATCACTAGTGTAATTCAGTGACGGTGTTTTGGGTATGATGACGGGTTTAGAATAGTCCCGTTTTTAGAGTCAAAAGTCTGACCATCTGTGTAAAGATGTGACCTGTGTTCCCTGTGCAAAATTTGAATAAAATCTCTTGTGTTTGTGGGGACTTAGAAATAATAATAGAAGTATTAAACAAGGACAGAGATGAACTCGGTAAATATCTAAAGTTGGTCGAGTAAATAACGTAAAGACCCAGTCACAGTAAACATGCAACAAACGCTAAAAGCAAAGAAAACAAAATTTCAAAAATTCACTCGCTTCTTTGCTTTTAACAGCCTAAAAATGAATTCTGATGTCCAATGTAAATATCAACATACCAAAAGATGGACTAGCGTCGTGACAGCAGTGACTGAAAAACGACAACAAGGGGGAGGACTTCACTGAATCGTAAAGCACAATTTTATTCCATATTTTTTAGCAGTAAAGTTGTGCCATATGTTTTTTACTAAATTGATGTATTTGATTTAAAATTAATTGTTACGAAATGCAAACTTAATGAAATTACTGTGAAAATAAATTTTTCGCAGTTACTTAACTAATAAATTGAACTCATAACCTAGAATCTGTTAATTTCCCAACGAAGGCCGGGCGAGTGAAATCAGCCTAAGGTGTCGTCAGAGACGATCCAGCCAACAGCTACCAAGTGAGTGAGTGAGTGGATAAGGTTACGAAATTATTGTTTAGATCATTAAAAACTACCAATGTTTTTGGTCCTTCGGTACATCATCTTTCGAACGCTGTGCTGATTTGAAAGCAAGGTTCTATCTTCTACCGTCTTGCTAGGCCTGTCGTAGTTTTGATGAGGGAGCGAACATGTTGCCGTCTGTGCGTAAAACTAGTAATTCGTGTTCTTTGTGATCAGCGTGTTTTTGTTTGTGAAATGCGGACTTAATGAGAAGGGTAAAGGAACTGCAGAAGAAGAAGATGAGGTTATATGAAACAGATTATTGAGGGCATGGGTTGAAGACAATAGCTCAAGAGGTTGTGGAGTGCATCAAAACAATCCAGAGACAAAAGCAAAAAAAAAAAAAATAAAAAAAAAAAAAAAAAAAAAAAAAAAAAAAAAAAAAAAGAAATCTTGCATGTTATAAAATTCGAGTATTAAACAGTATTAATTTGTTTCACGAAACGATCCAATACGTCTTATCTGACAGTAGGAAAGTTGATTTAAATTCCCTGATTTTATATAGCCTAATGCCTATTTATCTAAAGTAGCCCGTAGGTTTATATATTTTTTAAATTTTTTATCAATTTGCTTTTCTGTTAATTTTTTTATAGGTCTGGATAATTATTCTAAAGTATTTAACTTTTGTATTCTACTAATGAGTCTACCATCTACACTAATTTAGTCCAAAAACAGAGGGTGTCTATGTATTTTTATACTGTTAATCAATAAGCTGTCTATACACGAATGCTCTTTCCCGCAGTACTGCTGGCCTATGCCGACATCCAGGCATGTTGACCACCGAGTGCCGTCAGCAAGCTTCACGTTCCATGTAGTAATTCGTTCTACTCCGGTTTGTACTTGAAACTACCCATTCCCACGTCAAGAGTTCGCTTCTGGAATCAGAGTAGGCTGTTACGTTACCGTTGTAGAAAGTGCCTTTGGTTTCCTGAGGCACAGTGATGAATGGCATCTCGGTCGTCTTCCTGGTGCAAGCGTCGCCTCAGTCGTGGGCAGTGTTTCTAATCACAGTTGGATAGTACTTTCCTTTTGAATTTCTTCCTCTCCCGCCGTTCTTTCTGTCTCTGATATCCTGGCAATACCGATGCGACGGCGCACTGGTTCGCTATTATTGGAATATCGAAACAGATGCGACAGCCAACTTCAAGCGGCCATAACGTGCATATAAATGGTCCGATAGCGTTGTTGGGATACTCAGAAGACGTTAAATCACTCAAATAATATATTAATCTTGAAAAAAGAGTAGTTGCTATCAAGATTATGTGAATTTTGTACGAATTATTAAAGATCGGACAAAATGCTGAAATGCCTCGCTATACGTGGAGAAACAGCAGCCACACATAGAAGAAAGTCTTGACAGCCTAAAACACTAGAGTCTGTCCAGCTTTATTTAATATCTGTAAAGTTTGTCTACTGAAAATCTTTGCTTTCGCCACCCACTATACCAACTATAATTATTTTCTCCTTTTTACAATTACACTTTGCTAAGAAACAGTTTTCGATAGTCGACCGAGCGTGGTGGTGTAACGGATAGCGTTCTGGCCTCGCATTCGGGAGGACGGCGGTTCGAATCCCCGTCCGGGCATCCAGATTTGGGTTTTCCATGGTTTCCCCAAATCACTCCAGGCGAATGCCGGGATGCTTCCTTCAAAAGGCCATGGCCGAATTCCTTCCCATTCATTGCCCCCATCCTTTCCCGTCTCTAAAGACCACGTTGTTAAAAAGGGACGTTAAACTGTTAAAAAAAAAAAAAAAAAAAAAAAAAATCAATAGTCGACTTTACCTACTTCCGCTAAGTGAATATAAATTTGTACTCCAAACCGAGTATCACTGCAAATAATAAAATCTACTTTTACCATTGTTTTCTTCCACTGGTTTCTTCTCGCAGGTAGAGCACATTTTGCATTCTCTATTTTAGTTTGGACGACGTCTGACGTGATCTTATTCGTTATATCAATTATACTCCATTGTATTTCAAGGTTACATCAACAGATTCTTCACACTTGTTTTCAACATTGGTCATACCGAAGTTAACTTATTTTACAACTGTAAATATACTTTAGACTGCCCTTAAAATATCTTTACAGACAACTATAAAATTTTCTTAGGCGCAGCAACTGAATTCTTTGTTATATCCATCATTTTAACAGCTTAAAGTTCCATGTTCAATACTATATCTTTTGACGGTTCATCTCTCGCCTCTTCCATCTTTCGTTCTTCTGTTTTGTAATTACTCTTTGCTGCCTGGTCTTCCGCCACTCGCTCACTTCTTGTCTGTCAAAGATCCTCCAACACAGTATTATTTATTGATTTTATGCAAAAAGACCTATAAAGATCACGCAAAACGTAACTCATTTTCTTTTGAGTTCCTCTTGCCATCATAGTATTTTCGCATCTGTTTACTGAAGGCAAGTTGCGCCGGTATTCTTGGCTTTGATTTCTGGCACGACTACCCAGTTGTGTATTTTATGTCTGAAGATTTTGCGATCTAGGATTTCTGATCTCTTGATATTTTCTATTTCCAGGTCTTGTCTTACTTGATCGAACCAGCTGTTAGGCATTTTTAATGGTTGCATAAGGTCGAATATCTGCTTAGTTAATCTGTCATCCTGTAGATGTAACCGTAGAATTTTAGTCTGCTTTTTCTAATGTCGTTGGAAATGTTTGAGTGGAACTCTACTGTTTAGTTTGACTTTCGTCTGTAGCTTTCTTCCGTTTTGGTTGGTCGAGTAATTTTCCTGATGATTCTTCGTTCTTCTTTTTGGATGTTCTCGATGTCCCTGTCAGAGTTTAGTGTGAGTGTTTCTGTGGCGTAGACAGAGTTGGGTTTAATAACTGTATTGTAATATCTAATTTTTGATTTGATTCATATGCTCTGTTTGTTGTAGATGTTGCAGGTCTGTCCATAGGCCTTCTTTCATCTTTTTGAGTCTGTTTTGTGTTGCCTTCTTTTCGTGTCCTGTTCGACTAATAATTTCACCTCAGTATTTAAACTCAGTGACCGTGTTGATTTTCCCATATTTTGTGTCTAGTGTTTGTGTACAAAAAAAAAAAAAAAGTTTTCTCAAAGGAAATTTTTAGTACAATTATTACTGCTAATTCTTTAAAGGATTCTATTTGTTTGATGGCTTATTGTTCGCTCTATGATAGAATAGCCATATCATCTGCGAAGGCCAAGCATGAGATACTTAATCAGTTTCTGCCTTGTTTTACAGGGGTGTGCGTTTTCTCCCATTCGATAATAACTTTGTCCAGGGCTATATTAAATAGGATTGGTGAGAGACCGTCACCCTGTCTAACTAAAGTTTTTGTGTCGAATTCTCTGAAGAGTTCTCCTATGAATTTCACTTTTTTGTGATGTTGGTAAGTGCCTGATTTATTAATTCTCCTGATTTATTGTCTAGTCCATATTTCCTTACGATGTTCAGTAGGCTTTTACTGCCGATGTAGTCATACGCCTTCTTTACGAAGGTGCATATGGTTTTCTTGTTTCTGACTGATGTGTATTTTAGGATGGTTTTTAAGTTAAAGATTTGATCTGCACAGGGTCTGTTATTAATAGCATTTTTATTATTAGTATCTATATTTCTGACAATTATCACACCTAATAAAATTATTATTATTTTTATATTGTGCGAATGGACCCTATCTGATCCAACAAAGCCTTCATTCTGATTACGGTATGTAATTAAGATGTCTGTCCAATGTTTCCACTGGGTAGTTAGAAACAGGGATTGTCAATTCCTGGAGCAGCGTTGGAAGCTTAAGAGTTGCAATCTGTCTGCAATTCGTGTAACTTATGATCTGCGTGAAAGGTGTACTTGTGTTTGTGAAATATATAGTTTATGAGATGGACATTGTGGACCCCCCAGTATTCGCCTAAGTGATTGCTGAAAATCGCCTAAAAACTTCAGTCAAGACGATCGGTACGCGGGGTCGAGAACTCGAATCTACTCCTCTCGCATCTCTTCGATTCAGTGTGGGACACCTTAATGCGAGCGGCCGCACTGGAGGGAAATAATATGTGCTTACAACCCTACTTACTGCCTGAGCGGTCAGGTAGCGCAGTGGTTAAGGCGACTGCTTTCAAGAGTTCTCTGCTCCGGCCCCTGGTTTGTCTCCAGGTGGGTGAAGAATTTTTTAAGAGTTGCGTTTGATCTTATAAACTATGCCAGGTCGTTTTGTGGTTCTGATTTCACTTTAAACTGTAGGTTCCAGAAGAAGGGAACTGGCCGTCCTACCATTGATACAATGGCTTAGTATACCTCCTTCGGGAGGATTCTACCAACCTTCGGGTTGTGGACTAAGATAGATAGATACTTGCTATCTAGTATAGTATATATCCCTTACAACTTCCCATGAGTTTTATTTTATATTTTTGGTTATATTTGTTTTAAGGCCAGTATGACCTGAAATAATTAGCAATTAAAATTTTTGTAAGGTGAATGGTTCAGAAGTAATTGGTTGACAGACAGTAAAGTGATAGAATCCATGAGGTTATCGTTTTTCATTCGAAAGATAAGAAAAACTAAATAATGACAGACCTTCAAAGTTCGTAAGTTTTTATTTAACTTTTTTTTTTTTTTTATATAAATCGTATTGAATTCCACTTTAATATAAAAAAATTGTAAATGAGAAATAGGCGAATAGTTAGAAGAAAATTGATTGTTTTTAATTCTTTACAATGGGATTGAAATCTCTCTTTCTAAGCTCTAAGAATCTGAAAAATATGAGAGAATAACTCGAAAACGTCTTTCTCCCCTGTGTTAACAGTTTTCTAGTACCACCTTCACTGTTTCAGTGGATTCACGCATTTTATAGATTTTGTTTGTTTTTTTGTATAGTATTGTCTCTGCATTCTGTATCTCCGAACCTCCGCTTGTCGTTCATGTGTGAACTGGCGTCATAATGTTGGTACACAAACGAACCGAGCGCAGCAAATATTTTTTCCCTCGTCCAAAAAAATGTTTTCAATTTTTTTGTGTTCGTTATTACTACCAATTACATGTTTGCGCGAAACAATTTTAATGTGTTTTTAATGGTTCTGTGTACGTGAGGAGAAAGGCGCTTGTTTAGTGACAAAGAGTTTTCGTTCCACTCTGCGCAAAAATTGCAGGCGCTTTATTTTTAGGGAGGATTATTCTGGTAAAGTGTTACTCTGCACTGTACAGAATATTTCTGTTCTGATGTGATAGGCACAAACCATTAGAACGAAAAGCAGAATTGGAACGAATTCACTGAGAATGAGGCATCTTGCAGACTGCAATACAGTAATCGTATCGGTACAGTAGGGGTTGATTTATCTATACAGTATCCTTATTTACCGAATGAAAATCATGTGTACCACGTTTAATAAAATTCGCAGCAGCCATTTCAGGAATTAAAGCATACCTGTAGTCACCATCACCCTTCCCAGAAGGATGTGAGTTGGAATTGATTTACCACTATGTTATTCTTATTCGTCTGATGAGAATTATGTGTGTTAATTTTTACTATGTTTGTATCCACCACTTCAGCTATTAAACTAAGCGTCGAATTACCCGCATCTTACCTAGATAGGGGTGGGTTGTAGTTGGCTTACTACTACAGTATTTTTAGTCTCGCAATGAGAAAATTTGTATCACTTTCCATCAAATTTGATCCGGGTATTTCCAGAATGAAAACAAACGTAGAATTATTAGCTGCCTACCCAGAAAGGGGTGGACTAGCGTTGATTTATTATATTATTTTGTTTGTCCGATGTGACTCATGTGCCCAAAGTTTCATTAATTTTGCACTGGCCAATTCCAGAATTAAACTAAAACCTTTATTTACCGGCACAGTATCCAGAATGGGGTGGGTTGGATGCTATATAGCATGTCAGTTTTCATACTGCTCCAGGTTGCACTTCAACTTAACCATAACATCTGATAATGTTGCTGCTCGAAAATCGGAACATATAATAAATACTTGTAACTGGAATGTATCTACTTGTTGAAGAATTACGTAGAAAACACAGATATTTTAAATTATTTTTCACAATTTTAAAGCTTGGGGTCCTGATTAAAATCTGACGTATGTCTTAAGACGTTACGATACGTTTATTTTACGAATAATCTGGCGTAAACTGAAACTTCTGAATCTACTTTGACGGGAGTTTCACTCTGTCAAACATTAGGTATGACTGATTATGCTGGCTCATCTCCTACTGGTGCTGCAAATTGTCTCATTGTGCTCATTTGTATGGCGATGGAGCTGAAAATTAAGGTCTCTTCCGCACCTTTGCAGGTGAATATCGAGTATTTAGAATTATTTCAGAAAAATTGCTGTTATTGATAACACGAAAGGCTCACTTTCACGAAAAAAGCAAAAGCTTTGCGCGGGTTACTGTTAACTGTCATTGAGGTGGAAGAAGTTTTCATCATTCGGCGTTTGGCCAGAAGGGTGAAGAGGGTTTGGAACACATTTACTGAGCTCCTTAATATACTCCCGAACATCACAGCAGTGCGTATGACTTGCAGATGGTGATTCGTCCGCTGAATGGGAACGTTAAATACTAACGAAAATCGGTACAGTACACGTAACATTCACCTACACGCTTGGAATAAAGTAAAACAGAGAAGTACTATTCGAAAATTTCAGTATTACGTTTCCGCATATTAAAGCCAAATTTCCTATGTTGTATGTCACACTGTATTGTCTTGACATAAAGTAAATTGCCTGACCAATTTTCATGTTATGTAGCTAATTTCACGCCTCGATTTTCTATCGCCGCTCTCTGTTGTCCCCCCTTTACAAATGTTATCGTTAAATTACAACATTACTGTTTGTGAAAATTTCAACACCGAGAAGGAGATATGTAATAACAATTAAATTTATTCCACAGATTTGAGAAATTACAGTACACAAATAATTTGGATTACAGAACTGTTAATGCATTTTGAACGTGAAAACACAGTAGGGCGTGAAGCTGCTATTTTCTAGAATCAGAGCCTTTAGATGTGGTGGCGTGGAATCATAGAGGATCTCGATATTCTGCTGAGGAACACACTGGCACATGGTTTGTAAATGCGTCCAAAAAGCATCGACAGCGGTTGTAGGAGGACCAAAATGAACAAGTTACCGTGCAGACCAGAGAAGCAGTGGTACCCGTAGTTTTTCGAAGAAGGATCGCATGTTCCTCTCCACATGTGGTCGGGTTTTGACCTGGCGAAATATGGCCATGTGGAGCTGCCTGCAGGAGGGGAGGTATCTCTCGCTGTAAAACCTTTCTCATATAGCGGTTGTTGTTAAGATTACCCTCAGTAACAATACGCTGTTCACTCCAAACTGACGAGTCAAGGTCACGTTCCCCTGGTCCCGCTCCTCACCTCACCACCCCCTCCCTCCCAGCCTCTCCGTGTTGATCGCTGTGTCCAGGCGGGCGATTGGTAATTGAAGCGGAGTGGGGGTAGAGCAAAGTGACCTTGAGCCGCCTCTGTTAACTGAACGCGGTATAGGAGGCGAGAGCGCGTGATATAGTCAATATTAGGGAGACATTTTACTTCATAGTGTTTTTTTGACAGACGTGGCAAAAAAAAGGCTGTGAAATTAACAATGTTGACTGCTGCTCACATCATTGTTTTACAGGTGAAAAAAAATTTAAAATGTTTCTTACTCCTCTACTTGAAGAACTCGATAATCTACACTCCACACACAGGTGTAGAACAAAAATAATGTTTTGACGTACTTTACTTCTTGTAACCAACCGGAATATAACTTAAATAAATTACAAATATGATGCATGGGTTTGCATTGTTCGTATGAAACAATTTGTTTACTAGCTGGAGATCTCTGACAGTCGGACGGATAAATCCACAGAAAACTGCGCAGCAGTAATAATGTTCTATTTCATTTCACGAAAAACAAAAAAACAAAAAACAAAACAACAACATAAAAACGAAGGAAGGTAAGTGGCCGTTTCTTCTCTAACAAGACAAGCATCGTCTAGCACCACCCAACTATCATTTTAAAATTGTGAAGAACATGTGAATGATTTATTTATACAGTTATTAAACCACAAACTTACGTGTCGGCAACAGTTTACATTGGACTTTAAAAAACTCCCACCTCCAACCTCAGCTCAATTCCAGCTGAAACTATAGCTCTTCGGAGAACATCTTGTCCTTTCTGAAGGAGAGCAGCGCTATTATAATGCAAGCAACAGGATCATCTTTTGATTGTACTCTGTGCCTTTTAATCATCTGCCGAGGGAGAAATCCAACAGAGTAAAAAAATAGGTCATTATTTATAAGTTAATGCAGGAAGTTAGATGCTCTCTTCTCATTACATGAATTTCTACATCGACGTAGATATTATATTAATTTGTAGTCAAAATTGATCATCAAATTTTAATGAACTGGTATATTTATCATTTTTCCTATAGACACGAGGTTTAAAACTTAAAAAAAAAAAACCTTCGTAATTTGTTGTTGATATCATTATTATTATTATTATTGCAGCTATGTCGATCCTTTTTTCAGGATGTAGCCTCTTTAAGCCTGATGAGCTATATATTAGAATTTAATTCTACATAGTTTTGCTGTAGTTCTTTCCAGACCGATCGATCCTGAGCCACCCTCTTCCAGTTCACGCATGTAACTCGACGTATATCCTTATCCCAGCGATCCGGGGGTCTTCCTCTTGCTCTTTTCAGGTTTCTCGGTATCCAATCCAGCACTATCGTAGTCCATCTTTCATCTCTTTTGCGAGCAACATGACCGGCCCATTGCCATTTTTGGGTCATGACTCTTTTTAAGATGTCTGTCACTTTAGTTATTGAACGAATGTGCACGGCCCTTTTCCTGTCTCTTCTTGCAAACCCTAGCATTGCTCTTTCCATACTTTGCTGGGCAGTTCTCAGTTTTTGCTTCATGTGACTTTTAGCGTCCAGGTCTGGCAGGCATATATGAGGACCGGTAATACACATTGTTCAAATACCTGTTTTTTAAGATGTACTGGCATGTTAGATTTAAAAACTATGGAATTTCTTCCGTATGCTCTCCAGCCCAGCTTTATGCGTCTGTAGATCTCAGGCTTTGAGTCACCATTCATATTGATCAGTTGGCCAAGATAGATGTACTGATCTACGGACTCAATACCAGAATCTTTCATGTCTGCCTTTTCTTTATCTTTTTCTGCCCATTTGTTTTGCATGATTTTGCTTTTTGATATATTTATTTTAAGGCCCACTTCACTGCACGCTGCCTCCAGTTCATTTATCAGTTCTTTGAGCTCTTCTAGACTGTTTGAGAGTAAAACTATATCATCAGCGAATCTTAAGTTGTTGAGACTTCTTCAATATATTCTCAAATCTCGGTTTTGCCATTGGATTTTCAACATTGCCAACTCCAGGACTGATGTGAATAGCTTGGGGGATATAGAGTCTCCTTGTTTTACCCCTCTTTCTACTGGGAACTCTTTGGTGACTTCAGCCATGTTGACAAAGGCAGTGGAAGTTGATAATAATTCTATAATTTACTAGTTAGTAGCAATAAGTGAAAATATTTTGAATAATAAAGACAAGGGAATATTAATGACACGTTAAACATTTATTTCATATCCCAATGTTAACACTGCTACTACTTCGTTTAGTTTGGAAATCATATACCTTTATTCCACATGAAAATGTTACATATGCAACTGTACCAATCATTTCAAAACGAACAAGACGTTTAAATGACGCAAGAAAACAAATGTATTGTTTGAAGACATACGTCGCAGTCTTAGTCCACCCTCTGAAGCTATACAGGTTGCATTTACCTGACTCTACCTCTGCGCTGCCAGTGGCACTTTGTGGTTCCCCTACAAGAAGTTTGAGGCTCCGACTGCTTCCTTTGAGCTGCGGGCATAACAAGCTTGGCGTAGAGAGCCCGCAATCCCTTCTGCCCATAGCCTTTCCCCTTCCTATCCCTCTTTCAATCCAAATATCTTTTATACATCCCGAATGCCGTAGCGTGTAGTTTGAATGTGATCGCTCTTTCTCGCATTTAACGAGAAAATTCTGAGGTAGTAGCTGCTGCAAGGTAAAGAGAAGCCAGAGGTGTGTGCACATGCAATTGAAGCAAACAAAACTCTGGGCATGTTAATACCCCTTGAGACCTGTTGATATGAATACTTTACGACTCAAAACAGATGGATATTTCAGTTCCCTGATTTAATTACTTTTGCAACGAATGTTGCCAACTGTTTACAATCGATGACTACGGGCTTCACTATATCGACAAGGCTCTATAATGGTTTCCGGTGCTTTTTTCCAATGCGTCTAGTTTTAGCTGTACTAAACCTGGTAAGGCTTATTTGGTATACTACAAATTCCTTTCATTTTTGTGCTGGTTGTGTTGTTCCTACGCAAGATTTTATAATTTAATCTTGGAATACGTAGTCCTCATTTAATCTTGCAACGATTATAAAAATAATACGTGTTCATTAAAATGTACATATACCATAAGGAAGTCATTTACATGGATAAATAACGAAATGATGTTATCGATTATCATTTATTATTAGCGCGCGCAATTGCGCTGTTTCAAAAGTTAAAACGTACACTTCATTTAAAGCTTTCACTAACAGCCTATTAACAAAAACAAAATAACTATTCTTCACATCAGCCTACCTATAGCGAGTCGACATTTTACTACCACCCTCTCCCGCCCTTAAATCAACAAGAGTGTTGCTCTGTGCATAGCCAAAGATACTACAGCTCAAACCTACCAAAAGATTGTACATACAGCGTTTGTTGCCTTTTAGGTACACAAAATTTCACATTACGATATTAATTACATGCGTGTACCATATTAAATGATTGGTGAATAGTGAAATGCCACATATTTATGCCTGGATTTATGGTTTCTTTCGGGAATTATGAAAGGAATTTTCCATCATTTCCACAACATAGTAAACATCAATGTATAGCTCATACTGTTTATAAGCAAATAGTGACAATTTCATTCAAAAAGACTTAAAATACTACATATGAGGAATTTCAATGTAACTAGCTGAAATTTTATTAACTCCGCATTTGCTTTTTGTTATCATTTTCTCATCTGTCTAGATAACCTCTACATTTTTTACCGCCCCGAGCTGATTTCAGCAAATCTATTACATCCTGCATCCTCAGTTATTCATACGTGTTTATCTTTGTTTTTCTCTACAGTATTACCTCAGATTGTTACCTCTAATACCAGTCTCTCCTGTCTTAAAATCTGATTCAGCATATTCTCTCTCTTCTTCTACAGATGTTTCACCTCAGCCATCATTACCGAAACATGTTATTTCGTACTTCATTTGTTCGCCTAATTTCCAAAAACAATCGAAGCATATTTGGAATGCTTCAATTCTTCTTGTATTTTCAAAGAACAAACCTCACTTCCATAACGTACTGTGCTGCACCCGAACTATGTAACACAGTTTCTTGTAAAAAAAATTATTACTATTTTTTTTTATGCGTAGGTCAAAGTTTGGAATCTGAAATATTTATTTTCCTCAAAAAGGCTCTATTTGCTACTTCCTGCACTTATTTTTGAGGTTGTTCTTGCGTGGGTGATCAGTTCTAAATTTAATGACTAAATATTAGAATTCGCTAACATCTGCTACAACTGATGTAACCGAGCGTGGTGGGCGAGCGAGGAGGACGCGGGTTCGAATCCAGGCCCGGGCATCCAGATTTCAGTTTTACATGGTATCCCCAAATCACTCCAGGCAAAGGCCAAGATGCTTCCTACAAAAAGACATGGCCTAATTCCTTTCCCTTCCATGCCCCCCGTCCTTTCCCGCCTCTAAAGACCTCTACATCGACGATGTGAAAAGCCATTACAACAATAATAAAAAATTCAACTGATGTCTGTATTTAGTCTAATGTTATTTTTATCCTTTAATTCACAACTTATGACTTCTGTACTGCTTTGGTTCAGGTTTAAGGAAAATTTTTCTCCGATTATTTAGTTCAGCAGTTTCTGAATATCCTAGCCTCTGTCTGTTAACTGAAAGATATCATCATCAAATCTCAGCGTTTTGGCTCTTTCTCTTTATTTATTGTTTTCGTTAAAGTTGAATATTAGTGGGAAGAATGGTACAATACTGTAAAGAGGTAGAGGATCTCCTTCCTTCGCCTTTTAGGACCATACTCTGGAAGTAGTGAAAACAGTTACGAATCTCTTTCTACTAAGATAACACTTGAATGCAGCCAATTCACTTCCTCTTCCCCCCAGGTTCGAATCCCGATGGCCCAGGAATTTTGAGAGTTGTGTTTGATCACATGAGCCACACCATGACGTTCAGTGGTTCAGATTCTACGTTAAACTGTAGGTGCCCTCTCGGGCTAACAACTCTAGTTGTAACGCGATGTGTACACATCCACTGCGAAATTCAAGCTAACCAAATGCTCAACGTGGTCGTAGTTGGTCCAAACGAACATACATACATACAAATATTTGTTCGAAGCCCTAGCCCTCAAGCAGACAATGATGGCTTTTCGCCTCGTCGACAACGAGGTAATTAAAGCCGGGAAAGGACTGGAGTCCAGGAATGGAAAGAGAATGCAGCCATGGCCTTTTAAAGGAAGCATCCCGGCATTCGCCTGGAGTGATTTCGGGAAACCATGGAAAACCCAAATCTGGATGGCTGGACGGGAATTTGAATCCACGTCCTCCCGAATGCGAGGCCAGATTCAAGCAGACAATGAATTCACTCCTCAGCAGAAAATGTCTGTAGCTATTTTATAGACACATGACAGAGTGACACAGAAGAATATGTTCGGTATTCTTTGGTAAATACAGTTGATGTAACTTTATTCGTTTTCTAACAACAAAAATACGAAACATACTGTATTAATTTTTAATAACTACTACCTAACATTCCCCACCCCCCTCCCACACACACACACACACACACACACACACACACACACTCACACACACAGCGAGAAAGTGTGAGAACTAACGTGAGAAAGGAGAAAGCTATTGTTGTTATTAAGCAATTTAAATATGCCACTTTGGGGATGTACTACGAAATAAGATAAATGAGATAAAACCTTAATTATTTCTCCGATTTTTAATAATTCATTATATAATCCCACATCGTTAGTCACTCCTGTCACAAAAATCTAACCAAAGCCTTATCCTGTCACTTGTCAGTAAACAGACAGAATTAATGAAGAATTTTCGTTGGATTCGAAGCCTGGCCCAGTTTCAGCTCTTGCTGTGACAAATGTGCCGCATTCGGATTAGCAAAAACTCTGGCGGGTGGGAAAAATTAATATCACCCTACACACGAAGCCAAATTAGCTCCATCATGTCCAATTACGTCGAGGTTGCTGCTAGTGGATTTTAACGAATGCCGCTCTAAATATAAATGGATTACCAGGCGACGAATAAATTTACATGCGCTTTTTCCTCCCTTCTTTGGCCGTCATTCCGTCGCTGCCCCTGCCGTTAATTTCTTTATTTCATCTCGCCGGCCACGCAGTCCCGTAGCCAAAGCCTTGAATGCAATAATGTTGTGACCCAAGTCCTAACAGAATGCAGTTCGAAAACAGAAACTGTTTCACTTATTTAACCTTCTCATACTTTTTTCCATCCTCTTGAAACATTTGGAGTACGAAATTTTTATTTTTTTTAACTGCTTAACGTCACTTAACAGCAAGGTCTTTAGAGACGGGAAAGGATGGGGGGGGGGGGGGGGGGGGGGGGGGGGGGGGGCAAGGAATGGGAAGGAATTCAGCCATGGCCTTCTGAAGGAAGCATCCCGGCATTCACCTGGAGTGATTTGGGGAAACCATGGAAAACCCAAATCTGGATGTCCGGACGAAAATGAAAGAATATATAGTGTGATACTTAAGGGTATACGGAATCGGATTTTGGTTGGAAAATTCGATTTTCGTTTTGTTGGCTTATTATATTCCGCCAGGTTTCCTCTTTAAAATTACGTATCATATATGACTCTACTAGAATTATAACTATTTGATTTTTATAGATTTGTGAGATCGGGTATTGCGCTTTTGTTATACACTTCTCTCATGCCTGGCCATAAAATTTTTGGCAGTATATTCATGTGACATGAATTCAAATATCCAGCTTTCCAATTACATAATGCAGTCAAGACACTAGTGAAAAAAGCAAGACTGGTGCAGAGGGGTGTCAGAAGAAGATGATTATGAAGACTGTGAAGGGGTCATTAACTATGGATCAGAAATGTTTTAATCTTCTTACTCCGTTTTCCGTAAGTGTACTTTTTACTTCTTTTAGGAACATTATCTCAGGTACTCGAGAACCTAGAAGTCTGAAATTTTTATGACACAGTCACATTGGTTTCTTTTACACACTGAAACAGTGATTTTTTAATTACTTAATTTACAAAAGATTTAGAGGTGATAATTTAGTGAAAAGTGATGAAAAAAATTTAAAGGTAACTATGATATATCTCTGTAAGTAAATACTTTGACAAAAAAACTGTTGTTTCTGTATTGTTACAACATATCAATGCACTTACATAAAAGATTCTATCTATCTAACACCAGCAGTTTGTGAGAAAATGTTCCCTATAGTAGGCATAATTTAAAATTGCGGTGATAGGCGATACCGTATCCCCTTAATGACCATACTACTGAAACAGTTTTTAATGTGGGAGTTGGTAGTTTATGTAGCTGATCCCGTTCTGGCGACACCTCACTGGATCGGGAAGGTATAACGGGACTGAGTTTGAGTATTGTATCCCCCATACCGGCCGTCCTGTTTGTCGTTCCACAAAAGCGTATGTTGGGACCTTCCCCAATCTCCGTCTCATAAACTTCATGTTTCACAAACACAAATACAACCGACGAATATAGACACAGGCATGCAAATACTCGCCACAACAACAATAAACCACAAACACAAATATTTAGGGAGAGTTATCACATACAAAAATCACAAACAGAATGAAAACATATAATTAATGAGTACACAAATCTGACACATCAGACACTGTACGCACTACTAAAAATAAAATAAAGAATAAAACAATCAACACAGGCAAAACACCATTAAACAAGGACATATACAAAAACATAACAAACTAACACAAACATATACATTTTTTAAACATAAAAACACGCGCCATACATGAAAGAAACGGAAGAGAAAACAACAAAGAAAGAAAACCAACATCACATTGCGTTACACAGTTTAAAGTAAACAAAACAGACCAGTCATTCGTAGGCAATACACAGTCTAATCGGAGTGCTAATTTACTTGTGTAATAACAAGCAGAAAATGATCTGCAATTCAAAAACCAAATAGAAATCAATGCTTCTTAGAATGGTGGATAAATAGAGCAACGTATCCTAAAATGTAAGTAGATTACAATTTGTATAAAAACTTCAGTACCCAAAATGTAAAACATAACAGTATTGTAACATGTATGCACAATCAACAGGAAAAACGCTGAAGATGCTTCCGTTAAGAAGCGAAACGCGTTCGGAAAGTAAATAACGAACATTTGTTCAATTGCTTGTGCTTTATTTATTTATAAAAATACAACTTATGATACAGAAACAATGGCAAAACAAACATTCCACCATTATGATAAACGCTCCAGATTTAACAAATCGTGTTCTAATTTTTATGGCGTATTCATTTCAGAATGATTTCATACACAGGTAATGAAACTGCTGCGTTACAATAACGAACAAAGTATTAATTCCTAATCAATTACTGTCTTTAATGAAATGTATTAAATAAAAATATTAATCACGACCTCAGGAATAGTAATTACTAGTAAATCAGGGGTGTAATATATATGGACATAAACTGTAGCATTCTTGAAAATAAGAAAGAACCTAAACTCTCAAACAAATTTTACAGTCATAAATTGTAAATTTTTATACATAAGACAAAATTTTTGTGAAAATAATTCATTATTTTGTTTAATTATTAAAATTAGAGTGAAAAATGGAATATTACCAGAACGCAGTTAAAATACATTAATCGGATTTGTGACCTGTTATCCAAATGCTAGCACGTTGGTGCAAAATGAATTGATGATTAAAACATTTTCAGTAATGTTCATAATGAGTGGTTCCCGGCATCATTAACAAAAAGTGAAGTGAATTTTTTTTTTTATTTTCAAGTTTTTTTTAAGAGATAAAGATTAAATTCAGAAATCAACTCACTTATATTAAGATCGAAACTGTAATATTCGTCATCCAGTATACTAAAATTCCTTACTCGAGAGTATTCTTTATTTATACTTGAGTAATATGAATGAATTACAAGGATATACGAACTATTAAACAAATACAAATAATCGTTGTGTGTTATAGAACAATCAAAATCAGAAGAAAAGGTATTCGAAGTTTGGTAGGAAAATTATCTACATGGAACCTTGCTGAATGTGTTGTAAAGGACATACATCACGTCAACTTGCAACTTGATAAGTAAATGCAGAAATTTTTTTTATATGTATTAATTGCAATAATAATAAAAAACTGTAAATTGTAATAAATACTGTTCTGTAGGATCTTTGGTAGCAAGGAATAAAGCGTGCCACAGGAGGACAGATAACGAGGATAAGTTTTATATAACAACATGAGAGATGAAGAAGGGAAGAGATGAAGAAGTGATATGTAATGCAAGTGGCAAAAGATGAGCTGAAAAGGATGTCATGTTGAGATGCAAAGGTTGTCATAAAGATGAATTATACAGACAATGTTACGGCTGCGCCCAAAAAGAGAATGTAGTTGTAATAAAAGCTAAGTTGAGTATAGTCTAATGTATGCCAGCCTGTAGAATAAACGTGTTTTCAAGTGAAGCTTGAAGTGATTAATATTGATCACACAGCTGATGGATTTCTTTACGTAGAGGAGAGAAAGAAAGATGGAGTATTATTTCCCCTTTCACATAAAAGGAAGTACTGTTGATATAAAGATAACACATTAGTCGTCGTCTGATGCGTAAGAGAAGACGCAAAATGTACTCTCTTTGCTAGGAGGATTCAGATAAATCGATTGGAGGTAAAGTAAATTGTTATATTTGTAACGAGAGATGGTTTGGAGTAGTAATTCACGTGTGGTATACCAAATAAATAAAAGCTGAGAAATGTAAGAAGATTTGTAGCAGAGGTTGACCGTTTAGTACCTACCTACACCTATAAAATGCCAGTCTTGGTCACGATGTGGCGTTGTCCGTTACGCTCTGACGTCATGCTTCCCGCCTTCGCTGTCCAACCACCAACGATCGGAGATGTTGTTCGATGTTATGCCCGTTATTTAATAACAGTCCTATTTAAATAAACATCCGAGATTAAATGAGCTGCCGGCATTCTAAAAGAAAAGTATGTATTTCTTAAAAATAGACATATTAAGTT
>JARYHS010011408.1:208807663-208858461 GCA_031002005.1 Vandiemenella viatica | reverse complement strand
CTACATATATAAAGATGAATGTGTGTATGTATGTTTGTTTCATTGTTTGTTCTTAATTCAAATCCACAGTTTCGATTAAATTTGGCACTCTTATCCTTTGAAACAAGGTGAAAAGTACTGTCTACATTTGGTTGAAAAATTTTCTGTATAAATAATACATGTTGTCTTTTAATTTCGAAAATTACTGACCGATGATAGACAGACGCGTAGGTCTCTGTACTGCCTTTCCATATAGCGGTCTGGTAGCTCAGTGCTTAAAGTGCTTGCTTACTGCTGTCTGGATCGTGGTCTTCCGTTCAAATCTCCGTGCAGGCAAAGATTTTTAAAAATTGTTTTTGATCGTAAGAGTCACGCCTGGACCGTAGGTTATTCGGATTGAATGTTTAACAGTAGATATCACAAATTTAGGGGTTGAATGCGAGGCAAATAGTAGGTAGTCTTGCAATGCTGTAGGTGTACACTTTTTTACGTTATAATGATCCCTCAGGAGTTGTTCGCAGTCAGTGAGTGTGTGTGATCTGCAGTAATAATACTATAAATGCAGAAATAAGTCTGTCTTTTTGTTACATTTTGACGACTAAATGGCTATATCGATATTGATGGAATTTGGGAAGGAAATATGTAGGAAGGACTCAGGAGATTTTTTCCGGTATTATTAACAGTTGTAGTCACGAAATTTTGAGAACTTTTCGAATGGTGACAGAAATATGTTGGAAATTGATTCTCTTCAAGAGACAGGTTCGACGGTAGGATGATATAGTGATAACTTTCCTGTCATATTATGCCGACTCGATGTTGTTTGGGACCAATCCTTCGTTACCAACAAATTTCTATATTCAATTCTGGCAAATAAATTCTTAATCCACGCGTACGAAGTCGCGGGTATCAGCTAGTTCGCTATAAAAAAATATTCAAGGAGTTGTTCGGATAATTGACGTTACGGATTACGACGATTTACTGTACTACTCTTAATTTGAGATATTTCTACGTAATTTTCACTTTTTGAAAGTTTCAGATTTGACTTAAAATATGCTACCGTAATTTAATAAGTTAATATTTTTCCGGCTTTGGTGTTGGAAACCTTTTTCTTCAGACATATAGATCCGCAAATGCTAAGAGTCAGGAAAATTTCATAAGTTTTCTTCCCATGCGATGGTAACAATATTTTCGGTGTTATAATGATTAGAACGTTGAGAGCAATACTGCACCAACTAATTTAAAAATTTCAGTGAGTCTGAACTAACAGGAAACGTCCTTTAGATTTTCCTGCCATTTTATATTGCTCAAATGTCAGCTATTAATTTTTTCGTTTATTCGTTTGTTATCTCGTCTATTGCTAAGTCTAGAAGATAAATCACCATTTTCACGAGAATAAACGCTGCCGAATCGCATAACGATATGTAGGCTCCAAAGCGGTTGATGATTTCAACAGCAATTTAAACTGAATGCATGCTTACAGGTGGCAAGATAGTTGAGAAGTATATTTAAATTGAATTATGGAAATACTTTAAACATTACCTCAATACATTCGTTTGCTAAGCATGAATAAGTATAGTTACTAAATTTATGGTTCAAAAGGTAAGAATAGGAGTGTTTGGTTCATTTCTTGTAACAAGTGGTACAGATTGAAGAACTCCCTTAGTTATTAAACGTTATAGTTCCAATCCCAGTAAATGTGCGATATGATGTACATCTAAGGTACAGATTTTATTTCTTCTGAAACTTAAATGTCAACTTTGGAATTGCCGCCAGCTTCTCTGCATGCCACAGATTTACTTCCAATCATGCGAAGATTTGTGCCTCCATTCACCATTGGGGAAGTTTTTCCTTTTAATACTGACTCTTCCTACAGCGACATCAACTAGATGAAACGCTTACCTTCTAATACATCCCGTCAGTTTTCTTTAGTGTTTATCCGATCAGAAGCCGTAGGAATTCCCGTTCAGTAAACATTCCTAGAAGTCGTAGAGACTGAAGCATGAAAACGGGGGGAAGTCATTTATCTTTAAAATTCTCTTTATGGTTTGCTGCAAAGAAGGAAGCAGGGATTGCAGGAAAAACATGAAAGAAGTAGCTTGTTATGTCTGCAGAGATATTCCGCATGATAAAAGGAATCTTCAGTGGAGTGTATATAAGGCACGTATAAAGCTGATGGAAATGTTTCTGAGACCAACCGCAAAGTGACGCTAACATCAAAGGCTACCGGAGTCGGGAGGACGGCAGGCCTCTCTCCCTCGACAGCTGCCGTTGCTTCTTATTGACGTCCCGCGAACAGGTGAAAGGGAACAGCTCTGATAGTACCCCACTGTCGGAAAAAAATGCTGACGTGTGCACGGCCATTTCTGGCGAGAGTCTTCCATTAACTACAACTGATACACCCTCTCGTAGGCAATTTCGCATGACTTCCACACATTTTTAATAATAAACTAATAACAAAATAGGTTTTTATCACCAATTTCATTCACGATCATCGGCAGCAAATTGCACGGCTACAATAATGACATTGAGCTTGTAGCGGTCATACATGACGCCAGTTTGTAAACGTATACAAATCTGGTTGATTATTTATGTTATAATTTGTGAATATCATGTAATAATAACAGTTTTGGGAATATTGTTGGCAGCAAAGAATAAACCGGGCGCAGCAAACCCGAGACCAAGTACAAGACGATGTACATAATAACTAATGGAGAGGGCGAGGCATCAAAAAGGCGGCTGTATGGTACGGAAGCAGCTAAAAGGAAGCTGCTAAAGTTGTGTAAATAGTTGAATATTAAGTGAAAAGCTAAGTCTATAAAAAGTTGTGTTGAGTAATTTGTAAGCTAAATATCTGAAAAGATGAAAGTGTGTTAAAATTGGAAAGCTTAATTGAGGTCATATAACTGATGGTATTCCTGAAAAGGAAATAAAGGAAGGTAGAATATGCATTATATTTCAAAAAAGAAAGCAATATGGATTTTTTTTAACTGCTTAACGTCTCCTATAACAACTAGGTCTTTAGAGACGGGAAAGGATGGGGGGCAATGAATGGGAAGGAATTCGGCCATGGCCTTTTTAAGGAAGTATCCCGGCATTCACCTGGAGTGGTTTGGGGAAACCATGGAAAACCCAAATCTGGATGCCCGGACGGGGATTCGAACCGCCGTCCTCCCGAATGCGACGCCAGAACGCTAGCCGTTACACCACCACGCTCGGTAGCAAAACGGAGGAAAGATCGAGTAATTATAATTACAGATTTATATCAAAATATGACAAAGAATATTTCTGATCCTGTCAGGAAGTTACTAAAGAAGACATAAAAAGGTAAAAATAGCGTAGTTCTGAATTGTTTAAGACGCGGTCAGTGGTATTAAACGTTTAGTTTTTCATATTTACTTAGATGACTCAACACAACGCTTTCCTTTCTAATAGTGAATTACCGCAGAAGACACCCACTAACTGATACAATGAAACATCTGTGTTGAGGGACTCATTGAAAAACAGAAAGAAGTGACTATAGTTGTGGAGAGGTATAAAGTGTTCGGGAGGCGTCGATGCATATTGGAGGAAGATAGAGCTAGGATGTGAAAGGGAAGGGAGGACCATTATCTTGAATGAAGGGGATTAGGGATTTATATTGTAGCTATAGACTGGAATGAGCTATCGAGAAAATTGCTGAACAATATGTGTGGAATGGTAAAAATAATGTATGTTAAGATGAGCATAAAGTTCAAGTTGACATGAATGAAAATTGCCACTAAGTTTAAGCTTCACCGCAGTTAGTAGTAATAATACTTGTCGGATACCAAGGCACCGCACCACTATGCATTACCGACTTGTCGACTACCACGCCACCGTAACTCTCTGAAATACCAACTCAAGCATACTAGAGAGTTCAGACTGCAGTCACAACAGCAACACTGCGGCAGCCAAGCAAACCATCAGGAGGGAATATTGAGGCACAGCGCGTTGGTGGAAGGCAGATTACCGCCCCACGTCAGAAGAGACTGCTTTACTGTGGCTGTGTTGTTGTATGGGGTCCTACAGTATGTCAATAAAGCAACTGTGTTTGTAGTTGGATTTTTCATTCCACGTCTATTGGGGGATACCTTACATTTTGTTCCATACATACTTAATTTTAAAAGTCCATCCTGTCAAAGAACAATATAGCTACTTAAAAAATAAGTCATATATTGACGTCATGGTTTAAGTTACTGTTATATACTACGACTTACAGGGGTAATTACCACCTTATTATAGGTCTTCTTAAATAACGCAATCTTAGATAGGAATTCTAGTATTATCCGCCTTTAAAAATAATTTACCAGAACAGTGTGCTCAAAGCACAAATATTTTATATATAAAAATCAATGTTTGTGGGTTTGTGGGTTTGTTCGTCTTCTATGCATTCCTATACCATTTATCAGATTGCAATGAAACTTTGGAGAGTTTTCGAGTGTGCGCCTGCGAAGGTTCCTGTGAAAAAAAATTCCAAAAAGTCACCTCCTATTCCCCATAACACCCCATAATTTAGGCAAAACCACATTTTTTATCCGATTTAGATAGGAATTTGTACACTTATACTTTAAAACAAACAGAAAAATACTGCCAAGATATGGTTTCCGAATATTCATCCCCTCTCCCCATTTCCACCCCCATTACGTTTTAACCCCATAATTTAGGCAAACCACATTTTTTATCCGATTTAGATAAGAATTTGAACACTTATAACTTTAAAACAAACAGAAAAATACTGCCTACGTATGGTTTCCGAATATTCATCCCCTCTCCCCCTTTCCAACCCCATTACGTTTTTACCCCATAATTTAGGCAAACCACATTTTTTATCCGATTTAGATAAGAATTTGCACACTTATACTTTGAAACAAACAGAAAAATACGTATGGTTTCCGAATATTCATCCCCTCTCCCCCTTTCCAACCCCATTACGTTTTCACCCCATAATTTAGGCAAACCACATTTTTTATCCAATTTAGATAAGAATTTGTACACTTATACTTTAAAAAAGAGAGAGAAATACTGTACACATTAATTTGACAAAAACCCAATCCCTCTCCTCTCTTTCCACCACCTTAATTACCCCCTCTTCCCCATAACACCCCATAATTTAAACAAACCCGCAAACCGTTCGTCCGATTACGGCGAAGCTATGGTGAATTGTCGAGGGGATGTCGAAAATGGTTTCTGTCAAAAAAAAAATAAAAAACCCACCCGTCCTCCCCATAATTTAGACAAAACCACATATTTCATCAGATTTCAATGGGAATTTGCACACTTATACTTTGAAACAAACAGAAAAATACTGCCTGCATATGTTTTCCAAAGCGCATCCCCTCTCACGCTTTCCAACTGAAAATGAATGAAACAGCAGTTTAAAATTTATATGTAAATATTTTTTTCATTTAATCTATGTGCCTACTCAAGTCCAGCAATAGTGAAGCATTGCCGGGTCAGCTAGTACAAAATAAATGTAGCTACAGTTAACCCAGACTAAAAATCAAATAAAACGTGACGATATGTATAAATAGTATTAATTGCTCTGGTTATAGGTTAAAATTTTGAAAAAATAGATAAAATTATGATAGCAAAATACTCCAAAAAATAAAGGAATACACTTATACCGTAATGAGCCATCTACAGTGAGCACTCATACAATATAAACTGCAAATAGAGGGTAATAAAAAATAACCCACATTTTTTACTTTTAATAGGATTGATTAATCTCAAGTCTGATGTCCAACATAAATAACTAAGGATTGACGACCATATAATTTCGGTAGCCGAAGAGGGACGGTAATTGTGATATGTACTTTAGTCTCCTTGCTTTTACTGAGATTGGTTTCCGAATCATTTATTTTAAATTAAATACTGTACGTCAGTTTATTTAGTTTATTGTATAATGTTCATTTCATCACAGTTTTTTAACTATTAAATGAGGCTCATAACCTTGGATTGTTAGTAACATCTCTGGCCACTCTCATTCCAGAGATGAAAAGCCTGACGAGTGACATCCCAGCGTTACAGTGACCACAAACGGAGTATAGAAATCATATGCATATATATCAAGATTTCTACTAATGTCATAACCTTATACTATATATTTCCCAAATCAGGTGCTGACTAGTGTTGTAAAAAAACGGTTTTTTTCTGGCTTGAAAAAAAAAACATGAAAAAAACTTTGAAAAAAAAAACATGTTTTTTTCTGGGACACGTTTTTTTTAACAACTACTAAATCTCAAATTTGTAAGGCAGTTATCGTTTAAAATGACTGTTTTAGAGTTTATTCTAAGTACTTATCTTAGTTTAAAATCTACTATATTTTTCTGGTTCTAGGAAAAAAAATTACGAAAATATTGGCAACATTGACTGAAATTTTCTTTTATAAACGGGGATTTCCCGAAGAGACTAGGTTGCGCGAGAAGGAATCCCCATTCCCCATTGTTAGGATTGATACTTGCTATTTGAAATAGTGCTGCCAGCCCTACAAATTTATCTGTAGACATACAGATCTTTTAAAAACATTAGGAATTTAAAATTTAGCTGCGGTTTTTTGCCTCTTTTTATTACTTATTGTGCTTTCCTTATTCGTATACTTGTTAAACTCTCAGAGTATAGTGGTACTGACTCATTAAATTGTCAGTAATTATGAATCGTTTCCTTGCAACCGTTGGTGTAAACCAACGATTGAAAAGAAATAAAGCTCTTATTTTGTATGATAATAGATTTAAATTCAAACTTAAAAGACCGTAATACAGAACTATCGGCACAGTCATTATGCACAGTGTGTACTTTGCTCACAATTTAAAATTGCAATCTCAAAATCTTTTGCGTACAATACAAGAACAACCAGTAAAAGAAAATTCTACTAACTATTTCTGAAGTTATGGATCTAGAGGAGATAGAAGAAGAGACAGAAAATTCCGACACCGACCGAACTAGTGTTGGTAGTGCTGATACTAATGAATGTTGTACTGACATAGAGGATGATTAAAATTATGTTACCTATAGAGATACACTTATGAATCTTTATATGACACATAATATGATTCAGTAAGATTTAAAACACACTTGTAAAATGAAAGTTCCTTAAACAAAACTATAATTTATCAAATATTTTGTTTTCTGAAAAAAAAAGAAACAAAATTTAGAAAAAAAACACGGGTGCTAGGTTCTTTTTCATGTTTTTTTTTCACAATGCTGAAAAAAACATTTTTTTTTTCAATTTGCAACACTAGTGCTGACAAACCATAAGAATTTCATTTCCAAAGTTTGTAGTGAAATTCTGTTTTTATCAATATCGAAGTCACGATTCCAGGACAAAATGCTAGTGTGACTCTGTCTCTTTGGCTTTTTACACTTCAAAACATACTTTTTGAGCATCCAATGTAAAGCATAGGTAAAGATAAAGGTCAGGGGTTCCTACAGCTACTGCCGCTTCCGGTAGGTTTTGCGGAGGTAGAGCTCTGCACTCCTAATACAACCATTGGCACAAGAATGGATGTGAGTGGGTCAGTGCCACGCTCCGGCCATTCTTTACCTTCCCGCGGAGCGCGGAGTTTCCTCCACGGTAGTCACTGAATAGCAGGCTGAGTGGACCTGGAGGGGGGGGGGGGGGGGTTCGTTCCGGACGTTCAGCTTCGAGGAAAAATCCTTGGCTTCATCGGGGATCGATCCCCAGTCGTCCGAGTAGCAGTCAGACGCCTAAGCTACGCGGCTGTTCCGAATAATTTTTCCAGGTTTTCTGCATCGCTGCATCAGTATATAAAAGGTCTGTAGGTGTTTTTAAATTCCACCAGAAAACGACAAGATATGGACGCCATCAAGAAGTTAGAACCTTTGCATTGAATCATCTCCTCTTTCTTGGCATATCTTTATTTGTTTTACTGTTCACTGCTTCTCATTAATTCATTGGTTCAGCTAATTATAAGCCAAAATTAAACTTCCACTCTAACGCATTTCATTTATTCCTGAAACCAACGTTCGTAAAATTGACTTACTTGAAAACTGTTTTAATCTGATGTGAAGAGTGGAACGTTTGTCAGGTATTGCGATTATAAGAATTCTTAAAATATTATCAACGCATCACTAGACCTTAGTGAAATTGGGGAAATTCGTTTAACAGTTACCATTTGATGGTTTTTTTTTCCACTGCGATTTAAATCGTTGTAGCTGAAAAGGTATTCTTTTTTTTTCCTTATGGCATCGAGATTATTAGAGGCGAAAAGGATGGAGACGTGGGAAAAGGAAAGGAATTCGGCCATGGTCTTTTAAAGGAAGTATCCTGGCGTTCACCTGGAGCGATTTGTAGAAACCATGGAAAACCCAAGTATCAATGTTCGGACGTGGATTCCAACCTGCGTCCTTCCAAATGCGAGCCCTGAACGTTGCCGCTCACCTGCCACGCTCGGTAAGGTCTTCGTACGCTCCTTTGGTTTTACAAGGAGACGACATGTTCTACTTGCAGTACTCTTCAAAATACTGTCAATTGAAAACTCCGAAAGTTCTCGGCAGCATAAATTTCACATGCTCTGTATCAGATGTGAACATCCTTCGACTTCATTTGAAAAATTTGTCGGCTTGTGACTCTAATTTTAAGGCATAAACTTTGAACTTGGTTATTCATGCTGCATACTTTGGTATAAATTACCAAATATGGACAACCATATTGCCTTCGCAGTATATGACTCCTATACCAAAATTTCGACTGCCTTTTGTCATTCATTCCTAAGCTTGACAAAAATTCAAATAGTCCACTTCTAACAACGCACAAAAATTAGATTGTATTAAATGGGTCAAACCAAGTTCATCCTTATATTTGTTCTTATGGTGTTTTGTCCCATATACAATCAAGCAATCAAAAATAAGAACACCAAAACGAATTTAATTTAATTGCTGTGGGGAACACACTCCAGTGGCAATTTCCCTAGACACCCATTTTTCTTTTTCCTGTATCCACCTACTTTTTCCCTCAACTAACTTTAATTTTAAATTCTTATTCACTATTCTTGGTTAATTATTAATTATTTCTGTTGGTAATTTATTCCAATCCCTGACCCCCTGCCCTACGAAAGAAAATCTTCCCACCTCTTTTTCCCTGAAATTGTGAACACTTGGGAAAGCAATAAAGCAACGTGTACCACAGTATCGAATTGGAGTACACTTTTGTAGATATCAAACATCTACACAAAATAAAAGACTTCCCAGTCTCGTTTCCATGGTTGGCTTTTTACTTTTTTTTATCAATACAGGCAGCGCCTGCATGGAAATATTCTTTCACGAACAAGAAACAAGATATATATACACCACTCAGGTATCAGCGCGTGACGGGAATTGAGAAAGCAGAAATTCTCGCTTTACACCTACAGTGTAAGAAAGAAACAAAACTGAAAGTACAGACCAATGTAAATAAGCAACCAGCGACCGTCGAATCGAAGATAGAAAAGTAAATAATTTCTTAAAAATACAAAGATACCATAAGAAGAAACAAAAGTCAATGTACTCTTTATTAATAATAATAATTGATTTCTCTAACAATCTACTTGTTTTATTGAACAATTTTACTGCCATCATTTTTGATAGTTAATGAAGAAATCTTTTGATATCTCCTGATAAATTTTAACAGCATTTTTGAGAAATAAACTACAAATTAAATAGGTTCGTGCCAACGCAATAATCTACAACTGCAGGTAACAAAAGGAGTTTGGATTTTTCTCAATTTATACACTTAATCCTTATTGTTACATATGGTGGATTTGTAAAAAGAAACACAAATGAAACTTTTAACACTTGAAATATATATTTTGCTTGTTGATTTTTAAATTACGAAGGACTAATATTTAAAGAAACTTTAATTGCTACCAACAGTGGCATCCAGGATTTTGTTTTGGGGGGGGCTAGGATTTTGTTTGGGGGGGGGCTTGACTGGAGGGAGATGGGGTTCGCTGACAGAAATCTCATTATTCCAGATTGCCGCCCTTATTAAAACTGTAGAGCAAAAAAAAAAAGGTCCCCATAATCCATGTCGTCAGGGGTGACCTTGGTGCTTTTGGGGGGGCTTCAGTCCCCTAGCCCCCCCCCCCCTGGATCCGCCACTGGCTACCAATATACCTTATCACTGAACTTCTGCTAAATTAATTAAATCATTCTTCACTGCTTATAGAAGGTCTAATTACAGCTCGTCATTTTAAGTCACAATGACTTACAGATCACTTATTGTTTATCAGCGGTATTCGGAGTTCCAAGTTATACACTGCAAATGAATTTTTGCCATCAATATTTGTTAATTGTCGCACGGAACAAAAATGGCGAAGTTGTTTGATTTGCTGAGAGAGAAGTTGTTACGCAATACTCCCGACTAGTCGTAATTACACCGAGAGAAAACACATGCCTACACAAATAGCCAGTGGGGGGGGGGGCAGTAAAAAGTTTGTTTAACAAGCATTTAGACCCATTTAGTAATCGTTTAACACTGAAAAACCATGTTTGAAACATTATTTATTTTATATTCCAATGTTTATGTGACAGGTCACGTGAAATCTCATTTGCGGTATGAGAGAAAAGTCTGCGTATTTGAATGCTTTTAAATCCTGCTACAAATTAATGATTTTTGCGCCCAATTAAGCGCAATGGCGTGAGGTATTAAATAATTTTGTCGTCTAACTGGTGTCATCAGTAAATAAAACATTTGGTGACTGCTAAACGAATTCAAATTAAATTTGAAACGGTCGCAATTTTTCACTTCACATGAAAAGGGCATAAGGCTTCGTTAGGTCTAATGGCAAGAATTTTGAACACAGATGCGAGCTGTAAGTAAATTTAACACTTTAAGCGAATTAGTGTTCAGCAATGTTTGAAGCCAATTGAATCAATAATAATTTAGTACATGCTTCAGTTGTTTGGAATGCCATGCGACTGCTTTGATAGCTTAGATAAAACAAAGGACAATGGTGACTGTATGAATAAAAACGTTTGTAAAGCGCCCATTCGAATAAAAATATCATGTCGCATATTCCGGACGTTTTGTGTCAAGTCAAACCGAGTGCCAATCCCGAGAGTAGGCGGTTACCATCAAAACATAAAAAACTTTAACCGCGATGATATTCCCTCGTATTCCTAATCTGCTGAATAGTTGTAAGTGTTATTGCACGTGTTTATGACGATGGTGGTGCATATTTTCGTTGTAGTCTGTTGTTTCTTCTCTGGATGAGACAGGAGGTGGTGAACCAGACACCGGTTCCCTTCAGGCCTACTGTTCCAAAGAACACCTAGGATCATCTTGTTTACGGCCTTATCCAACAGACAAATCGCCATTATTACTTCTTTTTTTTTTACAAATTTCATTCCTCCCAGGTACAGCCTGGGAGGCGGGCTGCTGTATGATCTCAAGAATCCTTTTCAGCCGACTAACCTAAAGGGAGGGAGGGGGGATGGAAGTCGGCCGTGGCGTTGTAGGGTACCATCCCAGCATTCGCTTAAACTGACTGATGAAAAATACCGAACACCCCAGTCAGGATGGCCGAACCGGATTTAGTCTAGGTCCTCCCGAATGATGTGATAGGTAGGACGGTGAATTCGCCGTCTTCCTATCTCGTTTGCGCTCACTCCATACGGATAGCAGAGATGTTTTGGATTTAACCTTCCACTTTGATACACAGTATGTTGCAGCAATACCTCTCTTCCCTTCTGGAGAAGTCTTAAATGATTAATACTTTTTATTCAGTTCTCAGACTAGCTGCCCCGCTCCACGTGATAGACGCCGTCAGAGTGTCTTAATAATCTCAGCTATGAAGCGACTGTGATGTTTCGTAAGTGGAATAAATTCAAGGTGAATTAAATGTTAATCAAAATGAGCTTAAAACCGACATGACTATTATTCTTATGCTTATATCCCACATCCATTTGAAATGCGAGATTTTATTAGTCGCATTTACTAGGATGTAGGACACATAATGTAAATTAGAAGTGAAAGAACTTACTTTGTTACAACAGTACATCAAGCATTTTATGTGTGAATTCCCCGTTTAGAACTGGCTGTTTGAAGTTGTGGATTGTCACATCTATTTACGTTACCAACTACGACAGTCAGTCAGCCTGAAGACCAGTTGTATAGATTGCGAAGTGTATCATAACTCGCAACTATCAGCAAGTGTACATCTGCAGTCCGTCTGCTGTCTACTGGGTGGTTGCATTCATCCTCGTTCGGGGTTTCTTGATGGATTTTAGCATTTTGGTCTCCGCATTACTTCTCGTCGATGCTGCTTCCAAGCTTCTGAAACAAACAACACGAATCAAATATCGATGGGCCACTTATTCTTTTTCCTGAATTCGCAAAACAGAAGTTTCTAGTCCGATTAAAATTTTTTGAATCGATCTTCGAGTGCCTGATGATTGATTTTATGTATTCTAAAATCATTATTAATAGTATGAAACGTAAGCTATAAAATGTATTGTGGTAAAAAAAATAAACCTCTGTTTAGAAGGTCCATAAGGAAAGACACTTCCAAAATGATTACTTCAACAGGTTTATGGGACTCAAAAAGGTAACCTTTAAAAAGAGGTGATTCAGCTTCCCCCGCTATTACAGACAATACAGTAAAAATAGTTTAAATGTGATTTCGATCAGTAGAAAGCATTATTATTACTATTATTATTTCGTGTCAGAAACATACAGTTACACAATCACAATCATCAAATTATACTGGACCAGAACTTCGCCACATCCAGTGCATTTTCTGAGGCCTCATACAGTTCAGCTGCCAAACAAGATGCTGGACACAGTCGACACTGGAGCATGTGCTGGACAGTCTGGATTTTACCGCAGTCGCACTTGATATCATTGATCTCAGCATAGCCCCATCTTTCTAAGTTCACTTTGCATCTGTCCACTCCTGATCTCAGCCTATTCAAAGACTTCCACGTCAACCATCCCTTGTCATAACCAGGTGGCAAAGATTCAGACACTCTTCCCCAGCCATTCGGAAGAGGAGCCTTAGCTTCCCATAGTTGTAACCTGGCTTCTTCAGTTGTCGTTATAAGTTCCTGAGATATTCTTAGGAAACTTTTCCTGGACTTCAGTCTTTGCCTGTGAGGGATATGCCCATATAGTGGATGAGATTTTTCATGATACGCTGGGTGTGTATAAAGCATTAAGATATTGCATACAATTGGTCTAAATTTCTTTGAATACGTTGATCTAGTATTTAAGAATACAGATTCATAACACAAATTGCTGTAGAAGGGAAAGAATGTTATTAATATATTCCATGGGTATCAAATAGAGCATTTTGAACGGTTTCAAACGGCGGTGGATAGGTTTGCCTGTGTAAATTATGATAGAACACACCCAATAACTGATTTGATTATGGATCTTGATCATGGTTCATGAGGCGAAGAATGTGCTGGATGTGTATAAGGCATAATGTTGATGAGTTGTGGAGGATATGTGGTTAAAAATTAGGAGAAGTATGTAGAAGAGAGTACCTACCGTGACAATTGTATTGATTTCAAAAATAAGAGAAAAGCAACGATATTATCTGAAAGTGAGTAAGGAACAGAAGTGAAGGTAAGAAGTATTTAAAAAATATAAATGTATTTAAAGTAAAATGCGCATAAAGCATAAGTAGATATGTTGAGTGAATGCCACTGGGCATAAGTTTCTTGGGAATTAGTGACAACAATACCAACAGTTCGTTTGGAGAAACTTCTCGGAACAAATCCTTGTTCTTACAACTTAAAGAGCCGGAGATTAGGCGCCATTCTCAGAGCGGTCTCAAGGCTTCCTCCAGTCCTTTCAGTCTGAGGCTGTTTCCTGAAGCCTCTGCACAGTACAGTTACGCTGGAGACGAAATTATTACCAACGTTTTCGAAAGCAGGCCTCATCGTCAGCTTTGATTCTCTAACTTCCTTTACCCCAACCGTTTTAAAAATCTTCAGCTCAATTACAGCTGTTATTAAAACCTGTAGTAAAACCATAACTTTAATTAAAACCGGTAGCACGATCAAGTTCTAACGCTTGCAGTCTCCAGTTTACTGTACTATTACTAACTAACGTTGTCAGAGTGTGTACGAAAGTAATCTAAATAATAGAAAGCCCCCTTGTATCTTCAGCACCTGTACACCTTCCAAGCTATTAAAACACTAGCTCTAAGCCCATCAAAGATGATGGGTGAAAGCAATGTTCTGGTGATTCATTTCTATGTGGTTGCCTAAATAAAAAGAATAGTTGTTATGTAATGCTCATAATCTAATTTTGTAATTTGTACATTTTTCGGAACTACAATAGTTTACACAGCGATACAGATGAAACTTCTACTGAATCAATGATTTCAGAATTAGAGAACTAATGAAATTAAAAATAAATCAGAAGTCCCAAAAGCTTATGATATATTGCACGATGTTGGTTAAAACCAATACAGCGGTTGCAGGTCCAGATCTCATACAGCATGATTAATACGGAACTACTTCCATCTGTATGAAATAATAACTTCGGTAACTCGGAGCTTATGAAAGCAGCTTAAATAATTTATGAAATTAAATTCATTGTGAATTATTCTGCAAAACATTGTGTCAGTTGTCATTCTTGTCCTGTCTGCATTTCGACCTAAACACAACTTATCATCATTTATTGCTTTTCATGGACCTTTGAGGTCTATCGCAGAATAGCCAGAATAACCCGGTTCTTTTTACAGAAGTGGGGGGTTGGCCCATCTTCTAACCCTTCTTTCTTTCTCATTTGGGCTTGGGACCTACAGTTTAACGTGGAATCCGAACCACGGAGCGTCCTGGCATAGCTCATATGATTAAACACAACTCTCAAATTCCTGCGCCTGCCGGGATTCGTGCCCGGGGCAGGAACAGCGAATAGTTTTGAAAGCAAGCGCCTTAGCCACTGAGCCACCAGAACGCTCAAACACAACACATACAATTAATATTGCTGTTCAAAAATTTAAATTTGACCAACTGGAATTATTTACATCTGTCTGATATAGTGACATCAGTAATAAAAGCAACTAATAATTAATAAATTAATTTAAACGCTGTACACACTTTTCTTTCAGTATTTCGGCAAATCATTTCTTCGAGTATGTTATAACAGTGACTTAAAATATCTACATCGAATATAAATATCTTGCAAGCCCTAAAAAAGTGACACAGTATTTTAACAATTCGTTTCTTCGCTAACTAAATGCAATTTTCTTCAAATAATGCTCATAATCTTGAAAATATGTAATGTAGACATTTCTAAGCTTACTGTAACTAAATATGTCGATTTTTAAGAAATACATACTTTTCTTTTAGCATGCTGGCAGCTCATTTAATCTCTGATGTTTAGTTAAATAGGACTGTTATTAAATAACGGGCATAACATCGAACAACATCTACGATCGTTGATGGTTGGACAGCGAAGGCGGGAAGCATGACGTCAGATCGTAACGGACAACGCCACATCGTGAATAAGACTGGCATTTTATAGGTGTAGGTAGGTACTAAACGGTCAACCTCTGCTACAAATCTTTTTACATTTCTCAGCTTTTATTTATTTGGTATACCACACGTGAATTACTACTCCAAATCATCTCTCGTTACAAATATAACAATTTACTTTACCTCCAATCGATTTATCTGAATCCTCCTAGCAAAGAGAGTACATTTTGCGTCTTCTCTTACGCATCAGACGACGACTAATGTGTTATCTTTATATCAACAGTACTTCCTTTTACGTGAAAGGGGAAATAATACTCCATCTCTCTTTCTCTCCTCTACGTGAAGAAATCCATCAGCTGTGTGACCAATATTAATCACTTTAAGTTTCACTTGAAAACACATTTATTCTACAGGCTGGCATACATTAGACTATACTCAACTTATCTTTTATTACAACTATATTTCTCTTTTTGGGCGCAGCCGTAACATTGTCTGTATAATTCATCTTTATGACAACCTTTGCATCTCAACATGACATCCTTTTCAGCTCATCTTTTGCCGCTTCCATTACATATCTCTTCTTCATCTCTCATGTTGTTATATAAAACTTATCCTCGTCATCTGTCCTCCTTGCTATCAAAGATCCTACAGAACAGTATTTATTACAATTTACAGTTTTTTATTATTATTGCAATTAATACATATAAAAAAATTATTCTGCATTTACTTATCGAGTTGCAAGTTGACGTGATGTATGTCGTTTACAACACATTCAGCAAGGTTCCATGTGAATAATTTTCCTACCAAACTTCGAATACCTTTTCTTCTGATTTTGATTGTTCTATAACACACAACGATTCTTTGTATTTGTTTAATAGTTCGTATATTCTTGTAATTCATTCATATTACTCAAGTATAAATAAAGAATACTCTCGAGTAAGGAATTTTAGTATACTGGATGACGAATATTACAGTTTCGATCTTAATATAAGTGAGTTGATTTCTGAATTTAATCTTTATCTCTTAAAAAAACTAGAAAATAAAAAAAAATTCACTTCACTTTTTGTTAATGATGCCGGGAACCGCTCATTATGAACATTACTGAAAATGTTTTAATCATCAATTCATTTTGCACCTACGTGCTAACATTTGGATAACAGGTCACAAATCCGATTAATGTATTTTAACTGCGTTCTGGTAATATTCCATTTTTCACTCTAATTTTAATAATTAAACAAAATAATGAATTATTTTCACAAAAATTTTGTCTTATGTATAAAAATTTACAATTTATGACTGTAAAATTTGTTTGAGAGTTTAGGTTCTTTCTTATTTTCAAGAATTCTACAGTTTATTTCCATATATATTACACCCCTTGATTTACTAGTAATTACTATTCCTGAGGTCGTGATTAATATTTTTATTTGATACATTTCATTAAAGATAGTAATTGAATAGGAATTAATACTTTGTTCGTTATTGTAACGCAGCAGTTTCATTACATGTGTATGAAATCATTCTGAATGAATAAGCCATAGTAAGTAGAACACGATTTGTTAAATCTGGAGCGTTTATCATAATGGTGGAATGTTTGTTTTTCCATTGTTTCTGTATCATAAGTAGTATTTTTGTTAATAAATAAATACAGCCTAAGCAATTGAACAAATTTTCGTTATTTACTTTCCGAACGCGTTTCGCTTCTTAACTGAAGCATCTTCAGCGTTTTTCCTGTTGATTGTGCATACATGTTACAATACTGTTATGTTTTACATTTTGGATACTGAAGTTTTTATACAAATTGTAAACTACTTACATTTTAGGATACGTTGCTCTATTTATCCACCATTCTCAGCAGCACTGATTTCTATTTGGTTTTTGAATTGCAGATCATTTTCTGCTTGTTATTGCACAAGTAAATTAGCACTCCGATTAGACTGTGTATTTCCTACGAATGGCTGGTCTGTTTTGTTTACTTTTAACTGTGTAACGCAATGTGATGTTGGTTTTCTTTCTTTCTTATTTTCTCTTCCGTTTCTTTCGTGTATGGTGCGTTTTTTTTTATGTTTAAAAAATGTCTATGTTTGTGTTAGTTTGTTATGTTTTTGTATATGTCCTTGTTTAATGGTGTTTTGCCTGTGTTGATTGTTTTATTCTTTATTTTATTTTTAGTAGTGCGTACAGTGTCTGGTGTGTCAGATTTGTGTATTCGTTAATTATATGTTTTCATTCTGTTTGTGATTTTTGTATGTGATAACTCTCCCTAAATATTTGTGTTTGTGGTTTATTGTTGTTGAGGCGAGTATTTGCATGCATGTGTCTATATCCGTCGGTTGTATTTGTGTTTGTGAAACATGAAGTTTATGAGACGGAGATTGGGGAAGGTCCCAACATACGCTTTTGTGGAACGACAAACAGGACGGCCGGTATGGGGGATACAATACTCAAACTCAGTCCCGTTATACCTCCCCGATCCAGTGAGGTGTCGCCAGAACGGGATCAGCTACATAAACTACCAACTCCCACATTAAAAACTGTTTCAGTAGTATGGTCATTAAGGGGATACGGTATCGCCTATCACCGCAATGTTAAATTATGCCTACTATAGGGAACATTTTCTCACAAACTGCTGGTGTTAGATAGATAGAATCTTTTATGCATGTGCATTGATATGTTGTAACAATACAGAAACAACAGTTTTTTTGTCAAAGTATTTACTTACAGAGATATATCATAGTTACCTTTAAATTTTTTTCATCACTTTTCACTAAATTATCACCTCTAAATCTTTTGTAAATTAAGTAATTAAAAAATCACTATTTAAGTGTGTAAAAGAAACAAATGTGACTGTGTCATAAAAATTTAAGACTTCTAGGTTCTCAAGTACCTGAGATAATGTTCCTAAAGGAAGTAAAAAGTACACTTACGGGAAACGGAGAAAGAAGATTAAAACATTTCTGATCCATAGTTAACACCCCCGTCACAGTCTTCATAATCATATTCTTTTGACATCCCTCTGCACCAGTCTTGCTTTTTTCACTAGTGTCTTGACTGCATTATGTAATTGGAAAGCAGGATATTTGAATTCATGTCACATGAATATACTGCCAAAAATTTTATGGCCAGACATGAGAGAAGTGTATAACAAAAGTGCAATACCCGATCTCACAAATCTATAAAAATCAAATAGTTATAATTCTAGTAGAGTCATGTATGATACGTAATTTTAAAGAGGAAACCTGGCGGAATATAATAAGCCAACAAAACGAAAATCGAATTTTCCACCCAAAATCCGATTCCGTATTCCCTTAAGTATCACACTACATATCCTTTCATCTTCGTCCGGGCATCCAGATTTGGGTTTTCCATGGTTTCCCCAAATCACTCCAGGTGAATGCCGGGATGCTTCCTTCAGAAGGCCATGGCTGAATTCCTTCCCATTCCTTGCTCTCCCATCCTTTCCCGTCTCTAAAGACCTTGCCGTTAAGTGACGTTAAGCAGTTAAAAAAAAAAATCATTTTCGCACTCCAAATGTTTCAAGAGGATGGAAAAAAGTGTGAGAAGTTTAAAGAAGTGAAACAGTTTCTGTTTTCGAACTGCATTCTGTCTGAAGGACTTGGGTTGCTACATTATTGCATTCGGGGCTTTGGCTACGGGACTGCGTGGCCGGCGAGATGAAATAAAGAAATTAACGGCAGGGGCAGCGACGGAATGACGGCCAAAGAAGGGAGGAAAAAGCGCATGTAAATTTATTCGTCGCCTGGTAATCCATTTATATTTAGAGCGGCATTCGTTAAAATCCACTAGCAGCAACCTCGACGTAATTGGACATGATGGAGCTAATTTGGCTTCGTGTGTAGGGTGATATTAATTTTTCCCACCCGCCAGAGTTTTTGCTAATCCGAATGCGGCACATTTGTCACAGCAAGAGCTGAAACTGGGCCAGGCTTCGAATCCAACGAAAATTCTTCATTAATTCTGTCTGTTTACTGACAAGTGATAGGATAAGGCTTTGGTTAGATTTTTGTGACAGGAGTGACTAACGATGTGGGATTATAGAATGAATGATTTAAAATCGGTGAAATAATTTAGGTTTTATCTCATTTATCTGATTTCGTAGTACATCCCCAAAGAGGCATATTTAAATTGTTTAACAACAATAGCTCTCTCCTTTCTCACATTAGTTCTCACACTTTCTCGCTGTGTGTGTGTGTGTGTGTGGGAGGGGGTGGGGAATGCTAGGTAGTAGTTATTAAAAATTAATACAGTATGTTTCGTATTTTTGTTGTTAGAAAACGAATAAAGTTACTTCAACTGTTTTTTACCAAAGAATACCGAACATATTCTTCTGTGTCATTCTGTCGATGTGTCTATATTTGAAAAGGCTACTGACGTTTTATGCTGAGGAGTGAATTCATTGTCTGCTTGAATCTGGCCTCGCATTCGGAAGGACGTGGGTTCGAATCCCCGTCCGGCCATCCATATTTGGGTTTTACATGGCTTCCCGAAATCACTCCAGGCAAATGCCGGGATGGTTCTTTTAAAAGGCCATGGCTGTATTCCCTTCCCATTCCTGGCCTCTAGTCCTTTTCCGCCTTTAATAACCTCGATGTCGACGAGGCGTGAAGCCATCATTGTCTGCTTGAGGACTGCTAGAGCTTCGAACAAATATTTATTGTATGTATGTATCTTCGTTTTGGCCAACTAGGACCACGTTGAGCATTTGGTTAGCTTGAATTTTGCTGTGGATGTGTACACATAGTGTTACAACTACAGTTGTTAGCCCCAGAGGGCACCTACAGTTTAACGTGAAATACGAACCACGTTACGTCCTCGCGTGGCTCATATGATCAAACACAACTCTCAAAATTCCTGGGCCACCGGGATTCGAACCTGGCGGGAAGAGGAAGTTAATTGGCTGCATTCAAGTGTTATCTTAGTAGAAAGAGATTCGTAACTGTTTTCACTACTTCCACAGTGTGGTCCTAAAAGGTGAGGATAGGAGAGTCTCTGCCTCTTTACAGTACTGTCTTTGTACAACTCTTCCCACTAATATTCAACTTTAAACGAAAACAATTAATAAAGCGAAAGACCCAAAATGCTAAGATTTGATGAAGATATCTTTCAGTTAACAGACAGCGGTTAGGATATTCAGAAACTGCTGAACGAAATAATCGGAGAAGAATTTTCCTTAAACCTGAACCGAAGCAGTAGAGATGTCATAAGTTGTGAACTAAATACAGACGTCAGTTGTATTGTCTATTATTATTGTCATGGCTTTTCGCATCGTCGATGTAGAGGTCATGAGAGGCGAGAAAGGACGGGGGGCAAGGAAGGGAAAGGAATTAGGCCATGCCTTTTTGTAGGAAGCATCTTGGCCTTCGCCTGGAGTGATTTGGGGATACCATGTAAAACCCAAATCTGGATGCCCGGGCATGGATTTGAACCCGCGTCCTCCCGAATGCGAGGCCATTACGTTACCGCTCACCCAACACGCTCGGTTACATCAGTTGTAACAGATGTTAGCGAATTATGATGTTTAGTAGTTAAAATTAGAACTGATTACCCTTCCAAGAACAGCCTCAAAAATAAGTGTAAAAAGTAGCGAAAAGATCCTTCTTGAGGAAAAGAAATATTTCAGTTTCTAAACTTTGACTTACGCATTAAAAAAAAATAATAATAATAATAAAATATTTTTTACAAAAAAATGTATTACATAGTTCGGGTACAGCACAGCACGTTATGGAAGTGAGGTTTGGTCTTTGAAAATACCAGAAAAATTGAAGCACTCCAAATATACTTCCATTGGTTTTGAAAAATTAAGTACGAAATAACATGTTGCGATAATAATGGCTGAGGATAAACATTTGTAGAAGTAGAGAGAAAATATGCTGAATCAGATTTTAATACAGGATAGGTTGTTATTAGAGGGAACAATCGGAGGTAACACTGTAGAGAAAAACAAAGATAAGCACATATGAATAACTGAGGATGCAGGTTATAATAGATATGCTGAAATCAGCTCGGGATGGTAAAAAAATATAGAGGTTATCTAGACAGATGAGAAAATTATAACAAAAAGCAAATGCGTAGTTAATAAATTTCAGCTAGTTACATTGAAATTCCTCATATGTAGTATTTAAGTCTTTTTGAATTAAAATGTCACTATTTGCTTATAAACAGCGTGAGCTATATAATGATGTTTCTTGTGTTGTGGAAATGATGGAACATTTACTTTCACAATTCCAGAAAGAAACCATTAATCCGTATTCGGCATGAATATGCGGCATTTCACCAGCCAACAATCATTTAATATGGTACACGCATCTAATTAATATCGTAATGTGAAATTTTTTATTATTTAAGTTGTGTACCTAAGAGTCAACAAACGCTGTACGTACAATATTTGGGTAGGTTTGAGCTGTAGTATCTTTGGCTATGCAGTGAGCAGCACACTTGAAAATGTTTTTTTTTTTCCCCCCTTTATTGATTTTTTTGTTACATAACTGTTTCCATGAAAAATAGATCTCAACTTAATTTAATTATAAAACTATTATAACTCCTATTTCAAGTCCTTTTCTTTTTGTTCGATACTTGTCTTGCCTGCCAGATGGAGCGCGCGTCTGACTTATGCATCTTGCTACTCGGCCCCAACACAGCCACATATTTAATTGTTTTTTTTTCAGTTTAGTAAATATCCGCCTTGTTGTCTGAGAGCTTTCTGTAAGTAGCGATTAGCTCAGTTTTTAACTCTTAATTTCTTGTAGATGGAGACTCAACGGGGCTAACGGTATTAGGGTGAGATACCTGAAGTGTCATAAAACAAATTCACATTTTTTTTATTTATTTATTTATTTAAATGGTATGATTTTATTTAAATAGTTTGCGGAGGGGTTCTTCTCATTTTTTCTCCTCTTCTTGAATCTGTGGTAGTCTACCACAAGTTGGACCCAATATTCCTCTATATCTGGATTCTTTTCAGAAAATATATAATATACAGTGTTTCCCAATATTAGGTCGTCTCTACTGTGTTTCGATTCTGTTGTCATATCTGGTTTAAGCAAAAGTTCAGGAGTTATTCTTCTCGTTGTGTTATCTAATATGTGTGCTGCGGTGCGCCTTGTCCAGTTCCAAATGTCTTTGACACGGTGGCAGGTAATCCTGTGGGGTAGAGTGTCAGCTATTTGACAGTGATTACATCTATCAGTTTCTAGAAGATGGATTCGATTTAGTTTGGAGTTTGTGGCTATTGTCTCATTAGCCACCTTGTACCAGATTGCCTGTACAGATGTCTGTAACACTGAGTTATGAATATTTGCCCAGAGATTTTTCCTGTCTATTGCCGGGGGTATTATATATCATAATATTGTAGAGTATTTAACGGCGGAGGAGTGGTAGTAAAATGTAGAGGTGCTATAGTTAGGCAGAGGTGAAGCATAGTTATTAAGTTTTTGTCAATAGCCTGTCAGTGAAAGCTTTAAATGAAGTGTTCGTTTTAACTTTTGAAACATCGTAATTGTGCGCGCTAAAAATAAATGATAATCCATAACATCATTTCGTTATTGATCCATGTAAATGACTTCCTTATGGTATTTGTACTTATTAATGCACACGTATTATTTTTATAACCGTTGCAAGATTAAATGAGGACTACGTATGCCAAGATTAAATTATAAAATCTTGCGTAGGAACGTCACAACCAGCATCAGAATGAAAGGAATTTGTAGCTTACCAAATAAGCCTTACCAGGTTTAGTACAGCTAAATCTAGACGCATTTGAAAAAAGCACCGGCAACAATTATAGAGCCTTGTCGATATATTGAAGCCCGTAGTCATCGATTGTAAACAGTTGGCAACATTCGTTGCAAAAGTAATTAAATCAGGGAACTGAAATCTCCGTCTGTTTTGAGTCGTAAAGTATTCACATCAACAGGTCTCAGGGGGTATTAACATGCTCAGAGTTTTGTTTGCTTCAATTGCATGTGCACACACCTCTGGCTTCTCTTTACCTTGCAGCAGCAGCTACCTCAGAATTTTCTCGTTAAATGCGAGAAAGAGCGATCACATTCAAACTACACGCCACGGCATTCGGGATGTATAAAAGATATCTGGATTGAAAGAGGGATAGGAAGGGGAAAGGCTGTGGGCAGAAGGGATTGCGGGCTCTCTACGCCAAGCTTGTTATGCCCGCAGCTCAAAGGAAGCAGTCAGAGCCTCAAACTTCTTGTAGGGGAACCACAAAGTGCCACTGGCAGCGCAGAGGTAGAGTCAGGTAAATGCAACCTGTATAGCCTCAGAGGGTGGACTAAGACTGCGACGCATGTCGTCAAACAATACATTTGTTTTCTTGCGTCAGTTAAACGTCTTGTTCGTTTTGAAATGATTGGTACAGTTGCATATGTAACATTTTCATGTAGAATAACGGTATATGATTTCCAAACTAAATGAAGTAGTAGCAGTGTTAACCTTGTGATATGAAATAAATGTTTAACGTGTCATTACTATTCCCTTGTCTTTATTATTCAAATTATTTTCACTTATTGCTACTAACTAGTAAATTATAGAATTATTATCAACTTCCACTGCCTTTGTCAACATGGCTGAAGTCACAAAAGAGTTCCCAGTAGAAAGAGGGGTAAAACAAGGAGACTCTATATCCCCCAAGCTATTCACATCAGTCCTAGAGTTGGCAATGTCAAAAATCCAATGGCAAAACCGAGGTTTGAGAATAAATGGAAGAAGTCTCAACAACTTAAGATTCGCTGATGATATAGTTTTACTCTCAAACAGTCTGGAAGAGCTCAAAGAACTGATAAATGAACTAGAGGCAGCGTGCAGTGAAGTGGGCCTTAAAATAAATATATCAAAAAGCAAAATCATGCAAAACAAATGGGCAGAAAAAGATAAAGAAAAGGCAGACATGAAAGATTCTGGTATTGAGTCCGTAGATCAGTACATCTATCTTGGCCAACTGATCAATATGAATGGTGACTCAAAGCCTGAGATCTACAGACGGATAAAGCTGGGCTGGAGATCATACGGAAGAAATTCCACAGTTTTTAAATCAAACATGCCAGTACATCTTAAGAAACAGGTATTCGAACAATGTGTATTACCGGTCCTCACATATGCTTGCCAGACTTGGACCCTAAATAGCCACACGAAGCAAAAACTGAGAACTGCCCAGCGAAGTATGGAAAGAGCAATGCTAGGGTTTACAAGAAGAGACAGGAAAAGGGCCATGCACATTCGTTCAATAACTAAAGTGACAGATATCTTAAAAAGAGTCATGACCCAAAAATGGCAATGGGCCGGTCATGTTGCTCGCAAAAGAGATGAAAGATGGACTACGATAGTGCTGGATTGGATACCGAGAAACCTGAAAAGAGCAAGAGGAAGACCCCCGGGTCGCTGGGATAAGGATATACGTCGAGTTACATGCGTGAACTGAAAGAGGGTGGCTCAGGATCGATCGGCCTGGAAAGAACTACAGCAAAACTATGTAGAATTAAATTCTAATATATAGCTCATCAGGCTTAAAGAGGCTACATCCTGAAAAAAGGATCGATATAGCTGCAATAATAATAATATCAACAACAAATTACGAAGGTTTTTTTTAAGTTTTAAACCTCGTGTCTATAGGAAAAATGATAAATATAACAGTTCATTAAAATTTGATGATCAATTTTGACTACAAATTAATATAATATCTACGACGATGTAGAAATTCATGTAATGAGAAGAGAGCATCTAACTTCCTGCATTAACTTATAAATAATGACCTATTTTTTTACTTTGTTGGATTTCTCCCTCAGCAGATGATTAAAAGACACAGAGTACAATCAAAAGATGATCCTGTTGCTTCCATTATAATAGCGCTGCTCTCCTTCAGAAAGGACAAGATGTTCTCCGAAGAGCTATAGTTTCAGCTGGAATTGAGCTGAGGTTGGAGGTGGGAGTTTTTAAAGTCCAACGTAAACTGTTGCCGACACGTAAGTTTGTGGTTTAATAACTGTATAAATAAATCATTCACATGTTCTTCATAATTTTAAAATGATAGTTGGGTGGTGCTAGACGATGCTTGTCTTGTTAGAGAAGAAACGGCCACTTACCTTCCTTCGATTTTATGTTGTTTTGTTTTTTGTTTTTTTGTTTTTCGTGAAATGAAATAGAACATTATTACTGCTGCGCAGTTTTCTGTCGATCTATCCGTCCGACTGTCAGAGATTTCCAGCTAGTAAACAAATTGTTTCATACGAACAACGCAAACCCATGCATCATATTTGTTATTTATTTAAGTTATATTCCGGTTGGTTACAAAGAAGTAAAGTAGGTCAAAACATTATTTTTGTTCTACACCTGTGTGTGGAGTGTAGATTATCAGAGTTCTTCAAGTAGAGGAGTAAGAAACATTTTAACTATTTTTTTCCTGTAAAACAATGATGTGAGCAGCAGTCAACATTGTTAATTTCACAGCCTTTTTTGACCACGTCTGTCAAAAAAAACACTATGAAGTAAAATGTCTCCCTAATATTGACTATATCACGCGCTCTCGCCTCCTATAGCCCGTTCAGCTAACTGAGGCGACTCAAGGTCACTTTGCTCTATCCCCACTCCGCTGCACTTACCCCTACATGCGAAGGGGACGTTTAACAATCGCCCGCCTGGACACAGTGATCAGCGCGGAGAGGCAGGGAGGGAAGGGGTGGTGAGGTGAGGAGCGGGACCAGGGGAGCATGACCTTGAGTCGTCAGTTTGGAGTGAACAGGGTATAGTTACTGAGGGTAATCTTAACAACAACCGCTATTTGTGGAAGGTTTTACAGCGAGAGATACCTCCCCTCCTGTAGGCAGCTCCACATGGCCGTATTTCGGCAGGTCAAAACCCGACCACATGTGGAGAGGAACATGCGATCCTTCTTCGAAAAACGACGGGTACCACTGTTTCTCTGGTCTGCACTGTAACTTGTTCATTTTGGTCCTCCTACAACCACTGTCGATGCTTTTTGGACGCATTTACAAACCATGTGCCAGTGTGTTCCTCAGCAGAATATCGAGATCCTCTATGATTCCACGCCACCACAAATAAAGGCTCTGATTCTAGAAAATAGCAGCTACACGCCCTACTGTTTTCACGTTCAAAATGCATGAACAGTTCTGTAATCCAAATTATTTGTTTACTGTAATTTCTCAAATCTGTGGAATAAATTTAATTGTTATTACATGTCTCCTTCTCGGTGTTGAAATTTTCACAAACAGTAATTTTGTAATTTAACGATAACATTTGTAAAGGGGGGACAACAGAGAGCGGCGATAGAAAATCGTGGCGTGAAATTCGCTACATAACATGAAAATTGGTCAGGCATTTTACTTTATGCCAATCCACTACCAGTGATCTATAATATACGAAATATTAGCACTTCTCTGTTTTACTTTGTTCCAAGTGTGTAGGTAAATGTTACGTGTACTGTACTGATTTTTGTTGGTATTTAATAAAGTGAGAAGGAAGAGGAATTAATCCTGTGCCGTCTTGTTCAAATCAAATCTTCCGAATGCACCAAGTTTGGCACCAGCTTTATCGTTCCCATCCAGCGAACGAATCACCATCCGCACGTCATAAGCACTGCTGTGATGTTCGGGATTTAGCCCTGGAGTACATTACGGTGCTCAGTAAATGTGCTCCAAACCCTCTTCACCCTTCTGGCCAAACGCCGAATGATGAAAACTTCTTCCAATGACAGTTAACAGAAACCCGCGCAAAGCTTTTGATTTTATCATGAAAATGAGCCTTTCGTGTTATCAATAACAGCAATTTTTCTGAAATAATTCTAAATACTCGATATTCAACTGAAAAGGTGCAGAAGAGACCCTAATTTTCAGCTCCATCGCCATACAAATGAGCACAATGAGACAATTTGCAGCACCAGTAGGAGATGAGCCAGCATAATCAGTCATACCTAATGTTTGACAGAGTGAAACTCCCGTCAAAGTAGATTCAGAAGTTTCAGTTTACGCCAGATTATTGGTAAAATAAACGTATCGTAACGTCTTAAGACATACGTCAGATTTTAATCAGGACCCCAAGCTTTAAAATTGTGAAAAATAATTTAAAAAATATGTGTTTTCTACGTAATTCTCCAACAAACAGATACATTCCAGATACAAGTATTTATTATATGTTCCGATTTTCGAGCAGCAACATTATCAGATGTTATGGTTAAGTTGAAGTGCAACCTGGAGCAACATGGAAACTGACATGCCATATAGCATCCAACCCACCCCATTCTGGGTACTGTGCCGGTAATTCAAGGTTTAGTTTAATTCCGGAAATGGCCAGTGCAAAATTAATGAAACTTTGTGCACATGAGTCACATCGGACAAACAAAATAATATAATAAATCAACGCTAGTCCACCTCTTTCTGGGTAGGCAGCTAATAATTCTACGTTTGTTTTCATTCTGGAAATACCCGGATCAAATTTGATGGAAAGTGATACAAATTTTCTCATTGGGAGACTAAAAATACTGTAGTAGTAAGCCAACTACAACCCACCCCTATCTAGGTAAGATGCGGGTAATTCGACGCTTAGTTTAATAGCTGAAGTGGTGGATACAAACATAGTAAAAATTAAAACACATAATTCTCATCAGACGAATAAGAATAACATAGTGGTAAATCAATTCCAACTCACATCCTTCTGGGTAGGGTGAGGGTGACTACAGGTATGCTTTAATTCCTGAAATGGCTGCTGCGAATTTAATTAAACGTGGTACACATGATTTTCATTCGGTAAATAAGGATACTGTATAGATAAATCAACCCCTACTGTACCGATACGATTACTGTATTCCAGTCTGCAAGATGCCTCATTCTCAGTGAATTCGTTCCAATTCTGCTTTTCGTTCTAATGGTTTGTGCCTATCACATCAGAACAGAAATATTCTGTACAGTGCAGAATAACACTTTACCAGAATAATCCTCCCTAAAAATAAAGCGCCTGCAATTTTTGCGCAGAGTGGAACGAAAACTCTTTGTCACTAAACAAGCGCCTTTCTCCTCACGTACACAGAACCATTAAAAACACATTAAAATTGTTTGCGCGAAACATGTAATTGGTAGTAATAACGAACACAGAAAAATTGAAAACATTTTTTTGGACGAGGGAAAAAATATTTGCTGCGCTCGGTTCGTTTGTGTACCAACATTATGACGCCAGTTCACACATGAACGACAAGCGGAGGTTCGGAGATACAGAATGCAGAGACAATACTATACAAACAAACAAACAAATTCTATAAAATACGTGAATCCACTGAAACAGGGAAGGTGGTACTAGAAAACTGTTAACACAGTGGATAAAAACGTTTTCGAGTTATTCTCTCATATTTTTCAGATTCTTAGAGCTTAGAAAGTGAGATTTCACTCCAATTGTAATGAATTAAAAACAATAATTTTTCTTCAAACTATTCACATATTTCTCATTTACAATTTTTTTATATTAAAGTGGAATTCAATACGATTTATATAAAAAATACAAAAAAGTTAAATAAAAACTTACGAACTTTGAAGGTCTGTCATTTTTTAGTTATTCTTATCTTTCGAATGAAAAACGATAACCCCACGGATTTTATCACTTTACTGTCTGTCAACTAATTACTTCTGAACCTTTCAGCATAAAAAAATTTAATTACTAATTATTTCAGGTCATACTGGCCTTAAAACAAATATAACCAAAAATATAAAATAAAACTCATGGGAAGTTGTAAGGGATATATACTATACTAGACAGTAAGTCCACAACCCGAAGGTTGGTAGAATCCTCCCGAAGGAGGTATACTAAGCCATTGTATCAATGGTAGGACGGCCAGTTCCCTTCTTCTGGAACCTACAGTTTAAAGTGAAATCAGAACCACAAAACGACCTGGCATAGTTTATAAGATCAAACGCAACTCTTAAAAAATTCTTCACCCACCTGGAGACAAACCAGGGGCCGGAGCAGAGAACTCTTGAAAGCAGTCGCCTTAACCACTGCGCTACCTGACCGCTCAGGCAGTAAGTAGGGTTGTAAGCACATATTATTTCCCTCCAGTGCGGCCGCTCGCATTAAGGTGTCCCACACTGAATCGAAGAGATGCGAGAGGAGTAGATTCGAGTTCTCGACCCCGCGTACCGATCGTCTTGACTGAAGTTTTTAGGCGATTTTCAGCAATCACTTAGGCGAATACTGGGGGGTCCACAATGTCCATCTCATAAACTATATATTTCACAAACACAAGTACACCTTTCACGCAGATCATAAGTTACACGAATTGCAGACAGATTGCAACTCTTAAGCTTCCAACGCTGCTCCAGGAATTGACAATCCCTGTTTCTAACTACCCAGTGGAAACATTGGACAGACATCTTAATTACATACCGTAATCAGAATGAAGGCTTTGTTGGATCAGATAGGGTCCATTCGCACAATATAAAAATAATAATAATTTTATTAGGTGTGATAATTGTCAGAAATATAGATACTAATAATAAAAATGCTATTAATAACAGACCCTGTGCAGATCAAATCTTTAACTTAAAAACCATCCTAAAATACACATCAGTCAGAAACAAGAAAACCATATGCACCTTCGTAAAGAAGGCGTATGACTACATCGGCAGTAAAAGCCTACTGAACATCGTAAGGAAATATGGACTAGACAATAAATCAGGAGAATTAATAAATCAGGCACTTACCAACATCACAAAAAAGTGAAATTCATAGGAGAACTCTTCAGAGAATTCGACACAAAAACTTTAGTTAGACAGGGTGACGGTCTCTCACCAATCCTATTTAATATAGCCCTGGACAAAGTTATTATCGAATGGGAGAAAACGCACACCCCTGTAAAACAAGGCAGAAACTGATTAAGTATCTCATGCTTGGCCTTCGCAGATGATATGGCTATTCTATCATAGAGCGAACAATAAGCCATCAAACAAATAGAATCCTTTAAAGAATTAGCAGTAATAATTGTACTAAAAATTTCCTTTGAGAAAACTTTTTTTTTTTTTTGTACACAAACACTAGACACAAAATATGGGAAAATCAACACGGTCACTGAGTTTAAATACTGAGGTGAAATTATTAGTCGAACAGGACACGAAAAGAAGGCAACACAAAACAGACTCAAAAAGATGAAAGAAGGCCTATGGACAGACCTGCAACATCTACAACAAACAGAGCATATGAATCAAATCAAAAATTAGATATTACAATACAGTTATTAAACCCAACTCTGTCTACGCCACAGAAACACTCACACTAAACTCTGACAGGGACATCGAGAACATCCAAAAAGAAGAACGAAGAATCATCAGGAAAATTACTCGACCAACCAAAACGGAAGAAAGCTACAGACGAAAGTCAAACTAAACAGTAGAGTTCCACTCAAACATTTCCAACGACATTAGAAAAAGCAGACTAAAATTCTACGGTTACATCTACAGGATGACAGATTAACTAAGCAGATATTCGACCTTATGCAACCATTAAAAATGCCTAACAGCTGGTTCGATCAAGTAAGACAAGACCTGGAAATAGAAAATATCAAGAGATCAGAAATCCTAGATCGCAAAATCTTCAGACATAAAATACACAACTGGGTAGTCGTGCCAGAAATCAAAGCCAAGAATACCGGCGCAACTTGCCTTCAGTAAACAGATGCGAAAATACTATGATGGCAAGAGGAACTCAAAAGAAAATGAGTTACGTTTTGCGTGATCTTTATAGGTCTTTTTGCATAAAATCAATAAATAATACTGTGTTGGAGGATCTTTGACAGACAAGAAGTGAGCGAGTGGCGGAAGACCAGGCAGCAAAGAGTAATTACAAAACAGAAGAACGAAAGATGGAAGAGGCGAGAGATGAACCGTCAAAAGATATAGTATTGAACATGGAACTTTAAGCTGTTAAAATGATGGATATAACAAAGAATTCAGTTGCTGCGCCTAAGAAAATTTTATAGTTGTCTGTAAAGATATTTTAAGGGCAGTCTAAAGTATATTTACAGTTGTAAAATAAGTTAACTTCGGTATGACCAATGTTGAAAACAAGTGTGAAGAATCTGTTGATGTAACCTTGAAATACAATGGAGTATAATTGATATAACGAATAAGATCACGTCAGACGTCGTCCAAACTAAAATAGAGAATGCAAAATGTGCTCTACCTGCGAGAAGAAACCAGTGGAAGAAAACAATGGTAAAAGTAGATTTTATTATTTGCAGTGATACTCGGTTTGGAGTACAAATTTATATTCACTTAGCGGAAGTAGGTAAAGTCGACTATTGATTTTTTTTTTTTTTTTTTTAACAGTTTAACGTCCCTTTTTAACAACGTGGTCTTTAGAGACGGGAAAGGATGGGGGCAATGAATGGGAAGGAATTCGGCCATGGCCTTTTGAAGGAAGCATCCCGGCATTCGCCTGGAGTGATTTGGGGAAACCATGGAAAACCCAAATCTGGATGCCCGGACGGGGATTCGAACCGCCGTCCTCCCGAATGCGAGGCCAGAACGCTATCCGTTACACCACCACGCTCGGTCGACTATCGAAAACTGTTTCTTAGCAAAGTGTAATTGTAAAAAGGAGAAAATAATTATAGTTGGTATAGTGGGTGGCGAAAGCAAAGATTTTCAGTAGACAAACTTTACAGATATTAAATAAAGCTGGAAAACCACAGACTCTAGTGTTTTAGGCTGTCAAGACTTTCTTCTATGTGTGGCTGCTGTTTCTCCACGTATAGCGAGGCATTTCAGCATTTTGTCCGATCTTTAATAATTCGTACAAAATTCACATAATCTTGATAGCAACTACTTTTTTTCAAGATTAATATATTATTTGAGTGATTTAACGTCTTCTGAGTATCCCAACAACGCTATCGGACCATTTATATGCACGTTATGGCCGCTTGAAGTTGGCTGTCGCATCTGTTTCGATATTCCAATAATAGCGAACCAGTGCGCCGTCGCATCGGTATTGCCAGGATATCAGAGACAGAAAGAACGGCGGGAGAGGAAGAAATTCAAAAGGAAAGTACTATCCAACTGTGATTAGAAACACTGCCCACGACTGAGGCGACGCTTGCACCAGGAAGACGACCGAGATGCCATTCATCACTGTGCCTCAGGAAACCAAAGGCACTTTCTACAACGGTAACGTAACAGCCTACTCTGATTCCAGAAGCGAACTCTTGACGTGGGAATGGGTAGTTTCAAGTACAAACCGGAGTAGAACGAATTACTACATGGAACGTGAAGCTTGCTGACGGCACTCGGTGGTCAACATGCCTGGATGTCGGCATAGGCCAGCAGTACTGCGGGAAAGAGCATTCGTGTATAGACAGCTTATTGATTAACAGTATAAAAATACATAGACACCTCTGTTTTTGGACTAAATTAGTGTAGATGGTAGACTCATTAGTAGAATACAAAAGTTAAATACTTTAGAATAATTATCCAGACCTATAAAAAAATTAACAGAAAAGCAAATTGATAAAAATTTAAAAAAATATATAAACCTACGGGCTACTTTAGATAAATAGGCATTAGGCTATATAAAATCAGGGAATAAAAATAAAATATCAACTTTGCTCAAAACAATAAAAATCAACTTTCCTACTGTCAGATAAGACGTATTGGATCGTTTCGTGAAACAAATTAATACTGTTTAATACTCGAATTTTATAACATGCAAGATTTTAATTATTTTTTTTTTTTTTTTTTTTTTTTTTTTATTTTTTTTTTTTTGCTTTTGTCTCTGGATTGTTTGATGCACTTCACAACCTCTTGAGCTATTGTCTTCAACCCATGCCCTCAATAATCTGTTTCATATAACCTCATCTTCCTCTTATGCAGTTCCTTTACCATTCTCATTAAGTCCGCATTTCACAAACAAAAACACGCTGATCACAAAGAACACGAATTACTAGTTTTACACGCAGACGGCAACATGTTCGCTCCCTCATCAAAACTACGACAGGCCTAGCAAGATGGTAGAAGGTAGAACCTTGCTTTCAAATCAACACAGCGTTCGAAAGAGGATGTACCGAAGGACCAAAAACATCGGTAGTTTTTACTGATCTAAACAATAATTTCGTAAGCTTATTCACTCACTCGATAGCTGTTGGCTGGATCGTCTCTGACGGCACCTTAGGCTGATTTCACTCCCCCGCCTTCGTTGGGAAATTAACAGCGGCCAGATATGTTACTAGATTCTAGGTTATAAGTTCAATTTATTAGTTAAGTAACTGCGAAAAATCTGTTTTCAGAGTAATTTCATTACGGCTCAACTTTACTGCTAAAAAATATGGAGTAAAATTGTGCTTTACGATTCAGTGAAGTCCTCCCCATTATTGTCGTTTTTCAGTCACTGCTGTCACGATGCTAGTCCATCTTTAGGTATGTTGAAATTTAGATTGGACATCAGACTTCATGTTTAGGCTATTAAAAGCAACGACGTGAGTGATTATTTTCTTTTTTGTTTAGCGTTTGTTGCATGTTCACTGTAACTGGGTCATTACTCGACCATCTTTAGATATTTACCTAGATCGTTTCTGTCCTTGTTTAATACTTCTATTATTATTTCTAAGTCCCCACAAACACAAGAGATTTTATTCAAATTTTGCATAGGTAACACAGGTTACATCTTTACACAGATGATCACACTTTTGACCCTAAAAACGGGACTATTCTAGACCCGTCATCATACCCAAAACACTGTCACTGAATTACACTAGTGATATACAGTGTTATTCAAAAAGAAGGAGATTCTGCTTTTTTATTTCTCGCTATCTATAAAAGATACAAATACGTACCACACATCACTTGTTTCGCGAATGCTCAAGGTTTATAATCCCCGCCTATTAGTTCCGTACATTGTTTCCTGTTTACCTGGAAATGGTGACGCCACAGCAGAAGTCGTTTTGTGTGCTTTCCTTTGCATATGAACCTATCTCCTACGAATTTCTTATGCCAATCGTAAATCTGCTTATGACGTGGTGTAAATTTATTGAACTTACGACGGAATTCTCGCTGCACACCGACAAGGGACTAACGTTTTGCATACTGCAGCATGTAAAACGTCTTCTCCTGTGGTGTCGCCAAGTAAAGAAACAACACCGCCGTTGACGGCGGCGATTGGAACTAATAAGCGGGAGTTAGATACATGTGTGACACGCAGTTGTATCTTTTATAGTTTATGATAAATAAAAATGCAAAATAATAATCAGATTTTCTCTCTTCTGCTTCATTCCTGGTTTGCTGAATGAATGAAACTGATTAGCCTTTCTGTCCGCATGGCACGCAGTGCTAACAACTTGGAGAATAGTTTCTTTCATTGCAATTAAATTTGGATTACATCTTTTATATAAAATGGATGATGTACGTTTGGTATATATGTATTTGAATATATATCGGAAATTAATAGATGTCAACACCGTTTGACCGATCACCCTGGAAGTTGGCACATACGTGTATTTTATAATGCAGAAGGTTTCTGACCACAATAAATCTCAAAACCACCCCCTTGCGCCCTTTACACAACTTAATTTTTATACAAACCCACAGTTTTTATCCGAATTCGATGGAACTTTTCACACGTATAGTTTAAAAAAAGAGAAAAATACTGTCCACATTAGTTTTACAAAAAAAAAAAAACAATTCCCTCTTCCCCTGCTACCCCCGTAAGTATTGTCGATGTTCTTTATACAAAGCTAACAAAGCTACAGTTTCTATCCGATTTTGAAGGAAGTTTTCACACGTATACTTTAAAACAAACAGAAAAATTCTGTCTACATTTGATTTGCAGCTTCTCAACCCCTTTCCCCCGTATCCCCACCCTTATTAATTACCAATGTTCTTTCTAGAAACGTACAATTTTTATCTGACTTTGAAGGAACACTGCAAACGCATGCTTTAAAACAAAAAGAAACATTTTGTCTACGTTCTGTTCAGGAACACAATCTCTCACCCCTTTTATCCTATTCAATTTTTGTTAATGTTCTTCAAACAAAGCTACTGTTTTTATCTGATTTTTATGGAACTTTGTGCGCGTATACTTTCAAACAAAGGGAAAAATAGTGTCCACATTAGTTTTACAAAAACTAAACTCCCTCTTTACACCCCCTTAATTTTTGCTAATATTCTTTATCCATCGCCACAGTTTTAATCCGATATCAAAGGATCTATGCACACGTATACTTTAAATTAATGCGAAATCTACTGTCTACATTTGGTTTACAAAAGCCTAACCACTTTACCCGCACCCCTTTCAATTTCCAACTTTCTTCACAGAAACCCACCTTTTCAAATCCCACCAAAACCAATTCAGCTGTTTCCAAGTTATTCCAGAATATTCATAAAGTAAATGTGTCCTAATGTCTCAATATGTACGTCAAATCTTAACTTGGATCCCAAGCTTTCGTGTTGTAAAAATTCATTAAAAATCTTTATTTTATGCTGGAACGAACAGATATATTTCAGATACAGATTTATGTATGTGGTATGTATTAATGCCTAATGTTTCGATTATCGAGGGGCAACTTTAAAAAATGTGGTTATGTTGAAATGCAGTGTGGACCAAAACGTAAACTGACTTTCCGGATCACAGCATCCAATTAACTCCGTTCTGGGAACTGTTCGGATGTATCAATGTTTAGTTTAGTTCCGGAAACGGCCGATGCCTAATTAATGAAACTTGGTACACATGATTCACATCGGAAACATTAAAATAGTGTACGGGTAAATCAATCACATTTATACCGGGCAACGTCGGGTACTCTGCTATTATAATTTAATCCTATACTATCGCTACCCCATACGCGCCAGATTGACCCACCCCTCCCCCAGCAACCAAACTTCAACCCCTCTGTATTAATATAATGCAGCATATAACGAAATACTGGTATCTTTAATCAGCAGTCATTCTCTTCAAAGCAAGATAATATGTCAGCGTCTATGCGATCCTGTGCGTCTAATGTTTGCTATTAAGTCTCGGTACGGGACTCGCAGTTTGACAGGAAAGCGCTCTGGTTGAGAGCGCGGTTCGGAGTTGATGAGTTCCGCTCACAGACAGTGCCGGCATCATTACAGACAGTGAAACACGCATTCCAGCAGACGGGTACAAAGGCGCAGCCAGCATACACCTAATTCGCGTGGCCCGAGACCGTAAGAAGTGGCGGGTACGCCCATTTATTCGCCCGCTCTAGCACATCGCTTTCTCTGATGACTTTCGTGAGCGCCGTCCCGCTTGCGGAGAGGACTTTGCGCAGTCATTAAACTCTATTGTTCCGCGAGTTCACCTAATGAGCTCAATTCCTGCCTCAAGAGATTTCGTTAACGAAGCCCGTCCCGGACTATTGTTCGGCGATACAGCCGTAATTAAGTAACATCCACACACGGACCGGGCGGCCTAACAGTGGCTATCTGCGCTACAAACGTAACGGCCGTATTCGCTTAGAGTAGCACCGAGTAACGGCCAATACTGCAGAAAACGGTGTTTCAAACCAGGCTGATGCCGTTTATCTGCCGAGTCTTCACATTTAACAGCAGTTCTGTTGTGTTTATGTCACCGCTTTGTGCTCAGACTGCAATTCTCAACATTACAACTCGTCACTGTCATGATAGTCGAATATAAGGTACGGGGATAGAACGCAAAAGACAATATTAAAGGGTGTCTCAGAATATTTTTCGTTTTTAGATGTTAAATAAAAAACAAAATATCAATTAAATCTCGTTTTATTTAATGTTAATTTAAAGAGCGATTCTTGAAGTTTATTTATGAAAAACAACCGTTTGCAAATGCGCACCATTCATTTGTTCACACTCATTTAACCTGGACCTAAAATTTTCAATAACTCGCTGGAGCATCGCTCTTGGAATAGAGTTGATTTCTTCAGTAATTCTTTGCTTCAAAACATTCAGGTTGGGTGGCAATGGATTGTAAACTTTGCTTTTTAGGTAGCCCCATAGGAAGAAATCAGCAGGCGTTAAATCAGGGCTCCTCGGTGGCCAATTAATGTCTCCTCGGCGACTTATCACTCTTCCAGGGAATAAATCGTGAAGACCAGCTAATGAGTCATTTGTAACATGAGAATTGGCTCCATCTTGATTAATAAAAGGTGTTGCGGTTGTAGCCCTTCTGGTTTTGCATTTCTGTAGCCAAAAAAGTCCGGATCATATGGCAATATCGGTCAGAATTAACGGTCTGAGTTCGACCTCGGTCATCCTCAAAAAAATAAGGACCGATAATTCCTTGACTTGATATGGCAGCCCAAACAACAACTTTTGGTGAGTGCAAGGGCGTCTGATGCAGTTCTAACGGATTCTCGGAAGCCCAGTATCTGCAATTTTGTTTATTCACATGACCGTTCATGTGAAAATTCGATTCGTCGGAGAACTGGATGTTATTGAAACTCCTAAAACTGTTTTTCATTGTCCTCCAGAATTCGACTCGTTTATCAGAATCATCAGACATCATTTCTTGAACAATAAAAATTTTATAGGGGTGAAAATGTAAATCTTTCGAAATAATGCGATGAACCGTAGATTTGTTCAAATTAAGAGAAGCTGAGCGCAATCTCAATGACTGTCGTGGGTCGTCCATAACAGACTCTCGAACGCGATCGACGTTCATGCTCGTTCTTGATGTCCTTTTACGCCCAGACGATTTGTCCGGCATTGTATTCCCAGTCTCTTCAAACTTGCACACCCAATGCTTAATTAAATTGGCACTTGGCACATGTATCAAGCTTTTTAAATTAAAATGTGTCCTGTAGAGACGACGAACAACAGTGTAGGAATCGTTTTTATAAAACGCTCTCACGCAAAACGCGCGCTGTAATCCCGTGAAACGATTCATGGCTACTAAACTTAACAAGCCGGCCAAGCGTTTGAGTCCACTCCCCCCCCCCCCCCCTGCTACCTGCGGTTGGCGCGTATTGGTCAATTCAAAAACGAAAAACATTCTGAGACACCCTTTATTAATATTTGTGAATAAGATATTAAACAAAGAGCACAAATTAAATTTAAATTAGCGCCTAGTAAAAAAAAGTGATGAAATATGAACTAACACTTTACCCTATATAATCATCTTCTCGAGAACTGTATCTTTACTTTCGCATCTAATGTGATCTCGCAAAAGTACCTGACTGTGTAAATCATGAATTAATTTTTTTTTAAAATGGAATACTATGGTGTTTATGGAACCGCAGGTAAATGGTTTGATTCATACATGGAAAGCCAATTGCAGAAATTCTCCATTTTTTATTCCAAAATCAGTAAAGATGTTTCATGAGACTGGAAGAAAATGCGATTCCACAAGGATCTGTTCAAGGATCGCTTCTGTTTTTGTTATATATCAATGATCTTCCTGAAAACTTATCTGAGAAGGCTGAAAGCGTTTTATTTAGACGACATTAACATGACTGTAAAAAACCTTCAAACAGTAATCTAGAACTTAATGCAAGTGAAGTACTTACTGAAATAGCAAACTGGTTTAAGACAGACTCATTAAAATTAAACTTTGATAAAATAAGTATTAGGCTTAAAGCAAAAAATTATGATCAGCAGGATTTACTTAAAAACTATAAAAATAACACAACCTTGGAAACAGAGAATATAAAATTCCTTGGAATTAAAATAGACGAGAAACTCAGTTTGTAAGAACATATAACATTATAAGTAGAGATGCTAACTATTGCCACATTTGCAATAATAACACTTCCACTAACAGCAGATCTAGAATTAACGAAACAGATGTGCTCCTCTTATTTTCATTCAGTTATGTCGTATGACATAATTTTTTGGGGAAACTCCTCACGAAGTAAAAAACTTTTCATAACACAGAAAAGAGCAATTACGATGCTGTGTAGGATAAAACCAAGAACTCCTTGCAGACTTTAAAAAGCTTAATATCTTTCTTGGTATATTTTCTCATATATCACTGAACATTTTAACTTCTTTACATTTTCAATGCAAGCAACATGAATGACTTGAACAAAACACAAATATCACTGTCATTAGTACAATTATAAGTTATTTACTCTGGAATACATCTGTTTAATAAACTTCTTAAAGTATAGAACAGTTCATAGATAATCAAGATGTATTTAAAGGAAAACTGAGAGATAATGTTACTGGCAACTGCTTTCATCCCATTAGGCCTAAAGATTTTGTACAAAAGAATTAATTGTATCTAATATGATTTTTGCACGCTAATAACCTCGATGTTGAAGCCAAAAAAAAAAAGGTTTTTGCAAAATTAAATTGTAAAAATTAATGTTTATTTCTTATTTTAATTTATTTTTTGTCTTTGTAACATATTGTAAAGGTCTTTTTTTGATAAGTGCATGTATTTAGAAGAAGGATTTTTAGTTAGATAAAATATTTCGCAAAGTAGAGGAGGTGCGATCGTCAGCAAGAGCTGTTTATTGGTAAAACGCTGACGGCTGACTAAGATGACATTGCTCCGTTTAGTGACGCAAAACTGAACTTACGTGCAAGCACAGCGAGCCATAATCGCTCTCACTTGGTCAGTCATTACCAACGAGTCGATATGGACCAATTCTTAGCTAAAACGTGTCTCGCTAGCTTGCCTCGCCACTAAGCATCCATCATGTCAATTCGCCATTCAGCCAGTAGGCCTATGTTAATATTCTATAACGGTCAGTCTACGCAACCGAGATGCTTCTCAGTCAATCATTAATATTTGTAGACGGAATCGGGAATTATCCTTGCAGGTCACGCTCTCAACTGTATTCATACTGCTCAATAAAAGGAACTCTAAAGACATTAATCACCTAAATTATTTATTAGGTAGAATCTCAACTAGGTTAACATTTTGCCCTGGCCTTTCCCTGGCTAAACCGGTTCTCCAACCGCAACTAATGGAGTTGCATAATTTCAGTCCTGACAATTATCATCTTTCTGTTGCCTACAAGCCATTTTTTAGATCACCAGAAGATCAAGCATGCCTCAAGACGTCAGAAGACATCTTCAAGGAAGAAGATAGCGCAAGATGAATATAAGGTTTACGAAAAGTCCCGAAGGCTAGTAAACTTCCACCGTAAAGTCTGCTTCCACCACAAAAGCCCACAAAATTATCCCCCCATGCACTCGGGCCACTGGACAAAGTAAGATTCGGCAGAAGGGGTTACAAGTCGACCATTTACAGTATAACAATTTTTTATGATTATTATTCGTATTGAATGTATTGTATATATACTAACCATGACACTAATACCGGAGCTGCCTCTGTGACCCAGAGACCAAATGCTAATATTTTAAATATAAAAAGTGTATGAATGGAGCTTCGTATCTATCTACTATATAATTTCATAAGCTCACTCGCTCACTCACCTTGATAGCTATTGGCTGGTGAATGGTGTCACGTGTCAGCCTTCGCTCGCAAATCAACAGCCACTAGAGATATCATTAGAAGAAATTCAAGGTTATGTCCACAATTTAGTAGCTATGCAACTACTACCAAATTAATTGGCATAATACATTCATTAAATTTGATTTTAGTTGCATTTTATAATTAAAAAATATAGATAAACTTTACGGCTGAAAACACGTATTTTCAGTAACATGTTGTTAATGAAAGCAACATAAAAATCTTTTAAAAACTTAAATTACTCTTGATCTCTGCCTTAACCAAAAATGCCAATCGTCATTCCAGCCTGGGCTAATTTTCAATTTAATTAAAACTTTCGTTAATGTTGTTGCTTGACCAAAGTTTATGCTTTATTATTTATTTGCTTTTTACATATTTTACTGACCACTTTTGTTAATGTAATTGGTTCATATTCGCTGTACTTGAGATATTAGGATGTTTAAAGTGACATCAGACCAAAAACGTAATGGAATCGAGTATTATGGCAAATCAAGAAACAACGTGATGATTTCGAACCAAAGAGGAATTCATCAAATTTTTCAGAGTGAACTTTTAGGGTCAAATACAAGTCACGTTTGTATTTAAGCAAGTTCGAGTCTACGACCTTTTAAGCAATTATACGATTGCATGATCATCCCTGTCCGTGTCGAGTTTATATTTGGTCAAATCAGGTCAACCTGTCATAATCTTTGACACTAAAAATTGAAGCTATTCTAGACCCATAACGATAGGGGAAAAAAGTTACGCTAGTACCATATAATTTAGTAATCTCATTCACTCACCCCGATTTCTATTGGCTGGAGAACGGTGACGTCACGCACCGGCCTTCGTTCGCAAAATGAGATGTTACTAGAAATAAATTTGAGGTTGTTCACAATTTAATTGCTAAGCAACTGCAATAAAATAAATTTTCAGAGTACCTTCATCAAGTTTAATTTTCGTAGTATTTTATTCTTTAAAAAACGGTAAAACGTAGAATAAAATTTTACTTTACAAGTCCTTCCAAACTTCGTCATTTTTCAATCACTATTATCACGCCGCTCGGCCATCATCAGACTTCATGTTAAGGCTAATAAAAGTAAAAAAGTAGGTGATCTTTTAAAGCCTTTTGTTTGCTTTTAGCGTTTGGTACATATTCATTGTTGCTGGGTCACTTACATTATCTGACACCTTTAGGTATTTAGCGAGATTGTCTCTGTCTGTGTTTATTACTTCTATTATTATTTCTAAGACCCATCAAACGCAAGAGACTTTATTCATATTTTTCAGAGGGAACCCTTAGAATAAAACACATGTCACATTCATATTTTAGACAAATCGCATAAAAGTGTCTTGAACTTTGAATCTAAAAAAGCTATACTATCCTAGACCAGTGTTCATACCTAAAACACCGACAAGGCCTTACGCTAGTCGTTAATAAATCTCTTATGAACGGAAATGCGAAACCACTAGAAATTATTGAAAGAAGTAAAATGTAGATTATCGAGGAAGTGTTATCAGACAAAAGCATCTGCAAACAGATTATCGACATGAGAGATGATCGACAACATGTCGATAATACAATACTGCTATGAATTGGCCGTAATTACCCAAAAATCTGCTGCAATTAAAACAGTTTACAACAAAAGTTAAATCGATTGCATGCAAAGTATTGGTGCGACTTCACTCAGAATATTGTTCATCCCATCATAAGGGGTCAATGGAGGCATTTGAGAAGGTTCAAAGAAGAGCCACTCGATTCGTAACAGATATATATACATAATCATTTATTTATGGAGGGAAAGCGTAAGCGCGGTGTTAAAGGAGTTAGGTTGGGAAGATCTCTAACACCGAAGAATAATAATAGCAATAGCAGTAGTAATGATAGATCATTCCGCAATGGGTCTTAGTAGAAGATCACGGTAAACAAATGGCATCTCTAAAAATAGATGAAATGAATGTCTTCGTTTTTACACTGATATTACTACATAAAAACCTCGGTAAACCCTTCATCCTTGAACTCAATGGATATTAGAAAAATTTTAATTCTACCGGAGTTCACGATTGCGCTACAACAACCTTCCTCTGCGCTGAGAAATGACGTCATAAAACTGTTGCAGTCAGACACAAGATGTATTATTCTCAAGCAGTAATTAGATTGTAATTCACCCTGTATCACTATTATCAAACTTTTTTTTTCTTTCATCAGTCTCTCTACTGGTTTGATACAGTCTTCTATTCCTTCCTATTTTGAGCTGACCTCTTCATCTCAATATACCCCTTACAATCCAAATCCTCAATTACTTCCTTCATGTATTCTTATCTGTGTCTTCTTCTAGCAGTAATTAAGCCGTAATACACCCTGGACCCGCATGACACCACTACAGCATTTTTGAAAAGAATTTCTAATGGTATCATACATTTGACTAATGCAGTATAATGGGGCCTAAACCACGGTTGTTCTGGCTCTTTTACCGATAAACTCTTTCCAGCATTTAAGTCAATTTGAAAGACAATGGACCAACGACAGTAATAAGTTAATTATTTCACATTCTACGAGTCTGAACACGGCAGGAAGGTTATAAAACTTAAAAAGACAGATGGAAAGCTCTAAGTTAGATGTTGTTGAGGTTAGTGATAATAAGTGGAAGGTATGGGGAACAGTAATTAACACAAAAGTTACTAACGTAGGATTTGTAATGAACAAGAGCATAGGAAAAAAGGTAAGTTATTATGAACAGTTTAGTGACAGGATTATTATGATGAAGCTAGAAACTAAGCCCGCTCCAACCAATTTAGTACAAGTGTATATGCCAACTTTAAGGAAGATGCTGAAGAAATAGAGAAAATACACGCTGAATTTGAAGAATTAATCCAATATGTGAAGGAGAAGGAAAATTTAACTATTATGGGTGATTGAAACGAGATAGTGGGATAAAGAAGGGAATACTGTAGGAAATTTTGGTCTAGGAGAAAGAAATGAGTGAGGAAGCAGGTTGTTAGAATTTTGTGAAAGATATAAACTCTTCGTCGTGAAAACACTATTTAAGAACCATGCAAACAGGGTATACGCATGGAAACGTCCAGGGGATGCAGGTAGATATCAACTAGATTATATCATGGTCAAACAGAGATTCAGGAATCGAATTATAGACTGCAAAGCATACCCAGGAGCTGACATAAACGCTGACCACAATCTGATCGTTATGACGTCCAGGCTTAAATTCAGGATAATGAAGAAACAATACAAGCAGAACAGGATGGAAGTGAATAAACTGAAACAATCTAACATGATAGAAAAATTTGCAGAGATGGAAGACGTAGGTCTAAGAAATAACTCTTAAAGGAGTTCAACTTAGGATCAATGCAATGCATTGAAGAGAGAAATGATCAAAGCTGATAAAGAAACGCTAGGCTTTATGGCACAAGCTGCTCGAAAACCTTGGCTCACAGAAGAAATTTTAGAGTTGATGGATCAGAGGAGAAGGCACGGAAATTCTCAAGATCAAGCAGGAAGAGAGCAATGCAGACAACGTAGAAATCAAATAAACAGGAAATGCAAAAAGCAAAAGATAAATGGCTGCATGAAAAGTGAGAAAAATTAGAAATGGAAAAGTTCATAGGTAAAGTAGATGTTGTATATAGGAAGATCAAACAAAATTTTGAAAAAATGAAGAAAAGAGGTGTAAGCATTCAAGCTACTGATGAGAAACCTCTTTTAAGCTCAGACGATAGAGCTAACGGATGGAAGGAATATACTGAGAAACTGTATGATGGAACGACTTGAACAATAGCGTAATGGAAAAGGAAGGCGATATCGACATCCATAACTAAGGAGATCCTGTTTTGAGGACAGAATTTGCGAGCTCTGAATTATTTGAAAGCAAATAAGGCAATTGGAATTGATGAGATACCTGACGAACTTCTTAAATCAAAATAATATCCAAAATGATATCAAAAAGTTATGAAACAGGAGAAATTCCAACTGATTTTAATAAAATTATCATCTTCACACTTGGAAGAAAGCACAAGCCGACAAATGTGATAATTATCGCACTATAAGTTCAACATCACATGCTTCAAAATTACTGAACAAATAAGGTACAGAATAATAGGTGAAGATGATTTTGGGTTTAGGAAAATACGTGGTGCAAGAGAAGTGATGCTGGCTTTAAGTTTAATACTGGAAGGGAGGATAAAGAATAATATAATTGTTTAAAAAACATAAAAACCGCCTTCAAAAAAGAGCACATTGTAAATTTTAAAATAAATTTATACCTTGCTTAGAAGAAAGTAAATCTAAATGGACAATATTTTACAATACTGTTATTGAAATTTTTACATTAATTAGTTGTCTTTGTAGTCGGTGCCAGCCGTCACATCGTGAAGATCGAATTACTGAACTTCATTTGGTGTTAGAGGCGAAACTGGGAGTACGAACAAATATTCCAAATATTTTACATCATGTAGTGAGGCAGATATTGTTAATGCAAGAGACAGTTTAGGGAAACAAATTAGACAGTATTTTAATCTGTGACTTTGCCTCGTTGGTCGTCCAGTAATATCTCTAGCGCTACAGTGTCAGTTGGTATGCTGCATTTTGCAGTAAACGCTTTACAGTTAGTATAATATCGGCATATCATCTGTATGTTTCAGTTTTGTTGAAATTGTTTCTAACATTAATTGTGGTAAGTAGTAACATGATTTTTATGTATTATTGTTATTCAATATATTTTATTTTTTTGTTTTTCTTGCTTTGGCTGGCACCGACTCCAAAAATAACTAAATTAATGGAAAAATATCAATAACAGTAATGTAAAATATTTTCCATTTAGATTTACTTTCTTCTAAGCAAGGTATAAATTTATTTTAAAATTTACAGTGTGCTTTTTTTGAAGGCCGTTTTTATGTTTTTTTAAACAATTATTTTATTTTTAAATTTTTATTGGTATTTGTTTTGTATTTTAAATATGCCGCAGCAGTTCTCATTTTGCGAACTTCATGGTAGCTCAGTGGTTAAAGCGCTTGCTTTCAAAAATAATAATTTTGTGTCTTTATATACCCCAACGACTTCCATAACGATGTGAATTCGATATTGTGTTAAGGAATGTCTGGTTACATTTTGGTCCAGGCTGTGTTTCGACCTAATCATAACATCAGTTTAAGCTGCCGCTCGATAATCGAAACGTGTAACATCTGGTCATTAATACAAACCACATGCACAAATCTGTCTCTAGATTATACCTGTCTGTTCCGGCATCACACAGAAAATGCATATTTTTAATTTGTTTTCCCAACGTGAAAGCTTGGGGTCCAAATTGAAATCTGAGGTACATGTTGAGACATTAGGGCACATTTATCTCATGAATATTCTGCTATGACATAAAAGTAGCTGAATTGATTTTGATTGGATTTAAAACTGTGGATTTTTGTTAAGAATATTGGAAATTAAAAGGGTTGGGGGTAAAGGGAAGAGGGATTGGACTTTTGTATTCCAAATTTAGACTTCGGGAGGACGGCGGTTCGAATCCCCGTCCGGGCATCCAGATTTGGGTTTTCCATGGTTTCCCCAAATCACTCCAGGTGAATGCCGGGATGCTTCCTTCAAAAGGCCATGGCCGAATTCCTTCCCATTCCTTGCCCCCATCCTTTCCCGTCTCTAAAGACCACGTTGTTAAAAAGGGACGTTAAACTGTTAAAAAAAAAAAAAAAAAAAAAAAAAAAAAAAAAATCCAAATTTAGACGGTATTTTTTGATTGATTTAAAGTGTACGTGTGGAAATTTCCATTGATATCAGATAAAAACTGTAGGTATGTTTAAAAAAATAATAATAATTGAGGGATGTGGAGGCGAAGAGTAGTTTGGGTTTTGTAAAGCTAGAGTGGACAGTATTTTTGTCTTCGTTTTAAAGTATAAATGTGCAAAATTCCATCGAAACCTTTGTGTAAAGAAAATTTGCAAAACTTAAATGGGGTAAGGGAGTGAGTTGTTGGGTTTTGTAAATAGAATGTTCTCTTTATTTTTTAGTATACAGGTGCAGTGGTTCATAGAAAACTGATAAACACTGTGGGTATCTATAAAGTAAATTGGAAATTAGGAGGGGTGGGAGTAAAAGGGAAGAGGGGTTAGACTTCTGCAACCAAATTTAAAAACAATTGTTCTGTATATTTTAAAGTATAAGTGTGCAAATTTCCTTCAGAATCGGAAAGAAAATGTAGCTTTTTATAGATAAAGGGTATGGAAAGGGATGGAGAGGGGTTTGCCTTCTCTAAACCAAATATTGACAGACTTTTTGTGTTTGTTTTGAAGTATACATGCGCATACTTCCTTCAAAATCAGGTGGAAACTGCAGTTTTATATAAAGAACATTGACAGTAATTAAAGGGGTAGATAGAGAGGTAGGGTTTTGCGTTTTTGTGAAAGTAATGTGGATAGTATTTTTCTTTTTCTCCTTGTTTTAAAGCATACGCATGCGAAGTTCCACCGAAATCGGATTTAAATGTAGGTTTGTACAAAAATTAAGAGGTAATTATTGGATTTTTGGTCAGAAATCTTCTCCATAAAAAAATACATATATGTGCCAACTTTCACAAAAAATATCGGTCAAATCATATCGACTGTAGCTTTTTAAAAAGAAAATTTACAAAAATCAGGTGGTGGAAACGGGGAGAGGGGTTCAGTTTTTGCAAACCAAAAGTTGACGTTATTTTTCTTTGTTTGATAATAAAAGTGTGCTAAGTTCTATCTAAACTGTGGGTGTGTATAAAAATTAAACGGTTTAATAGGGAAAGGGGGTGGTTTTTTTATTTTTTGGTCAGAAACCTTCTTCGTGGAAAAATACACATGAGCGCCAACTTTAATAGTAATCGGTCAAACGGTGGTGACTGCAGCTTTTTATAAAGATCATGAACAAAAATTAAAGGGGTGGAAGGAGGAAGACCGGTTGGGCTTTGGCAGAATAAATGTTGAAAGAATTTTTCTCTTTATTTTAAAGTATATTTGTGCAAAGTTCAATCAAAATCGGAGAAGAAATGTAGGTTTGTATAAAATTAAGGGGTGTAAAGGGGGGAAGATATGGCTTTATATTTATTTATTTTTTATTTTATTTTATTTTATTTTTTTTTTATTTTTTTTATTTTTTTTTTATTTTTTATTTTTTATTTTTTTTTTATTTTTTTTTTATTTTTTTGATCAGAAACCTTCTCCATGAAAAAATATACGTATATGCCAACATTCATGGAGTCTAGTTACATGGTGACAACTGTAGTTTTGTATAAAAATTAAGGGGTGTAAAGGGGGAGAGTGATTCATTTTTTGCAAACCAAAAGTTGACAGTATCTTTTTTTAAAGTAACAATGTGCAAATTTCCTTTCAAACCGGATGAAAAATGTGGCTTTGTATAATAAACTAGTTGATACCCGCGATTTCGTACGCGTTGATTAAGAATTTCTTTGCCAGAATTGAATATAGAAAGTTTTTGGTAGCGAATGATTGGTCCCAAACAACACCGAGTCGACATAATATCTCCGGAAAGTCATCATTATATCATTCTATCATCATACCTGTCTCTTCAAGAGAATCAATTTCCAACATATTTAAAAACAGATAAACAAACTAAAGTGAGGGGATGTGTGTGTGTGGGGGGGGGGGGGGTGTTAATTAAGGGCAGCTTTATTTCAGCTTGGACTTTTCTTCTTTCTTCAGCATGTGCATCCGATTCTTGTGTTCTAATAACTTTAGCTGCTCGTGCTCTGCTAGTGCTATAACTTAGGTCAGTTTACGCCCGCAAGGCATGTCAAAAAAGAAGGAAAAATATATTGGTGCCAGAAACATTTAAGCAGACAAAGAATAGGAAAGAGAAATTCTACATCTATACAAAGTAATACGTTTTTTCTCTAAACGAAATTTACTAACAAATTATACACCAACATAATACGGGAGAAGCATAGCTTGAGCAAGCGACGTAAAATAACAGACTAACACATACATCCGTCTCTCTGTTACCATTTGATAAGTTCTCAAAATTTCGTGACTACAACTTTTAATCATACCGAAAAAAAAATGTCCTGTTCCCTCCCTACAGATTTTCTTGTCAAATTCCGTTAATATCGGTATAGGCATTTAGTTGTCAAAACGTATTAAAAGACAGAGACTTACTTCCGCATTTATAGTATTATTACTGCAGATCACACACTGACTGCGAATCACCCCTGAGGGATCAAGATAACGTAAAAAAGTGTACACCTACAGCATTGCAAGACTACCTACGATTTTCCTAGCATTGCACCCCTAACTTTGTGATAACTACAGTTTAAAATTCAATCCGAATAACCGACGGCCCAGGCGTGACTCTTACGATCAAAAACAATTTTTATAAATTTTAGCCTCCACGGAGATTTGAACCGGAGACCACAAACCAAACATCAGCATGCAAGCGCTTTAACCATTGAGCTACCTGATCACTACACGGAAAAACAATACAGAGACCTCCATATCCAACGCATCTGTCAATCGCCGTTCAGTAATTTTTCGAAATTATAAGACAACATGTATTATTTATACAGATAATTTTTCAACCAAATGTAGACAATATTTTTCTCCTGGTTTCAAAGGATAAGTGTGCAAATTTTTTATCGAGATCGGATGAAAACTGTGGATTTGTATGAAGAACAAACAAACAAACAAACTTACATACACTCGTCTTTATATATATAGAATAAGGGTTGTAAGGGGGTAGAGAGCGTGGTTTCTCAATGAATTTTATATACGATCACTTTGAAGGTATACCCTACCCACTAAGAAAATTTCATTAAAATCCGTTCACAATTGGCGAAGATATCTCTGAACATTTATCAAAGAAAATACAGACGAATTGAGAACCTCCTCCTTTTTTGAAGTCGGTTAAAAACAAATATACTTTTATGGCATTCGTTGGTTTAGAGAAAGCTTTTGTTAATGTTAGGTGGGACAAGATGTTCAAAATTTTAAGGTCTAAAATACCGAGATAGAAGAATACTTCATAATCTATATAAGAATTAAGTGGCTATAACATAAGTAGAGAATCATGAGAGACACGCATCAGTTAAAAAATGGTGTGAGACAAGGTTGTAGTCTATCCCTGTTAATATTCAATTTGTATGTAGATGGAGCAATAAAGGAAGTGAAAGAAAAATTTGAATGTGGCATAAGTGTTCAAGGAGAAAAATCAGTATGCTACATTTTGCTGATGACATTGTCCTGTTAGAACAACAGGATGAGGATGTTGAGAAATTACTGAATAGTGTGAACAAAATACTGATTGAATAATTTGAATTAAATATAAATCGAAGAAAGACTGAAGTGATAAAATGTAGTAGAAATAATATCAATAACAGTAGATTAAATGCAAAAATAGGATCGGATGCGATGGAAGAAGTAAATGAATTCTGTACCTAGGAAGGAAAATTACAACTGATGGCGAAGTTTGAATGATGTTAAAAACAGAATAGCACGAAAATTAGAAATCTTTTAGTTTTCGGACTAAAAAATAACTTTTAAGATTTTATGTGTGGAACATAGCACTTTGTGGTAGCGGAGCATGGACATTAGAAATACTAGAAAAAAGAAAAATTGAAGAACTTTTTTTTTAATGTGGTGCTACAGAAGGATGGTGAAAATTAAGTGGACATATATAGTACGCAATGTGCTAGTTTTGGAAATGGTAGGCGAGTAAAAAAAATTCAAAGAAGAATCTAACAGAAAGAAGAGACGATGGAGTGTCATATTCTGAGACATGCGGGATTGGTTATTTTATTAGTGAAGAGAACAGTCGAATGAAAGAACTGTACAGTAAGACAGAGATTAGATTATATATGAAGCATATAATTGAGAACGTGGGTTACAAGGGTTATGTTGAGATGAAGAGGTTAGCGCAAAATAGGAAGGGATGGAGAATTGCACCAAATTAGTCGAGAGACTAATGACAGAAAAAA
>JARYHS010011408.1:208667056-208806663 GCA_031002005.1 Vandiemenella viatica | reverse complement strand
GCATGCAGTTTTTACTTTTAGAATTTTTATGTTTGCTTTAGGTATAGTAAAGCTAATAGAACAACATACACGTCTGCTTAAAATTGCGATTTCACTTGGTTCCGTAGGATCTTAATTGATGTATTACAGGAACTTCTTTAAAATTGTTATCAAAAGACTTTCTTCCTCCGACCCAAAACATATCTTTGGTGACATATCACATTATGGATTTATTGTCCGTTTGCAGTCTAATGACAGCGTCACAAGTTCTTACTAACTGGAGAACACAGTACTTTCTTTCATTACGGTTAGTGTACATGAAATTTATCAATTAGCATGTTGTCAGGTGGGCGCAGGAGATAAACCAGGCAATAAATCTTATAATTATCATCGTGTTCTATAGCATGAAAGATGTCAACTTATCTATTTTGCTATGTACATAAACTATTAGGATTAGAAAAGATTGGGAAGAATCATCCTTTAAAGAGCCTTGTTATGCATTTCACTGCTGTCCGCGATTGACCATTTACATTTTGTCATAATAATTTGCAAACTAATTGACGTCAAGTCAGGAAATAAACAGGAGTAAAAATTTAAATAAAAGAATACTTAACACGTTTTCTCATACTAATTTGAATATCGATCAATAAAATTAAAACGAGGGGCTAAAGTTTCTTTTCTTTCTCTTTGGTGGCATACTTTAACCAAGTAACATAGAATACATGTTTGATGGTGGTAGAACGTTTTTAAATGTTTAAAATATGCAGACTTATTTGACGGAGAAAACGTCATATCTCAGTAATAGATGTATTGAACATTATTTTAATTATCTTTTTTACATATAATAAAACTGTTCGCAGATGGAGTCCTATTTTTTCCACAAATACAGTCTTTACTGCGATAAAGGTGGGGGTACAGTAAAAATAACTAAATTATAAAGTTTTTTTGCAAGAATGAAGGAGTAAATATCTTTACTGTTGTGAATAGCCACTTTCGAGAAAATACTCTCGTAAAATTCTAAACCAAATTTGTTTATTACAAATTACTGCAATTCATACAAGTTCCAAACCTCAGTTCAGATCACCCATATTTATATTTTGTATAACTTCAAATACACATTCATCTCCATGAAACAAAAAACACATTACTTTTACAAAAACATTCTTTTGCGCTCTTAGGCTTATACGAGTACTATCAGCATAACATCTAACTCTTCTCGCACCATTAAAATCTCCTTCTGCTTATGCATTCATTATCATGGAGAGCATCTTTTGTTTCGACCTGCCATAGTCTCCTTTTCATCTGGCTTGATGAGCTTCGTTCTTTAAAGTTGACATAACATAATTAGTTTTTTACATAATATAAAACTTCAAAAATGATTTAAGCATTTATTTACTCACTTAGTAAGATCATGTACCTCAAAAGTACTATCGTCATAATGTTCTAAAGTTTAAACGAGAATAGTGACCCTAAAGAATTTAAATTACTTTGTCGTGTAGTTTAACAGTAATATTATTTATTCTCGTTTCTTCCCTTAGGGTAATCTTGGACAAACGTAAATGTGACGAACAACACTTAATTGTCTGTTAGAACTCAATTAAAGGCAAACGAATCCTATTAACTGAATTGTACATAAAAACTCATTGTTTTGTTTCAATCAATAGAATCATAACCGGTTGAATTAGTAGTATACTAACCACGATTTATAATCCTCGTAAGATATACTCTACACAGAAATTCATTGTAACTACAACGCGTCAACCAAATAAGGGAAATACACAAAGAGTTCACTCAATATTTTTCTTACAAAATAATTTCTGTAAATGAAATTAAGTATAGGAAATCTAAACGTTTATAACCGCCCAAAGTTATTTCTAATATTTCCAGGATTGTGATCGGGACGACAATTCCGTTATTCTTACAGTAATTTTCGCAAGTGTGAATTCTTGAAATGTCATAAAATTTATTGACAAATCTATACGGGGCGACAGCACCATATTTTGTATTGCTTTACCCTTCGATGACGTCATTAGAGGTGGGAAAGGAAATAATTTGGATTGAAACTGTTGAATACAAATAGGGCCTTGAATAATCGTCTTTGAAATGTTGTAAAGATATTCTTACAAAATATCCACAACAAACCTTTTGTTTCGACAGTGGCATAACTGTAATTACGCATAGGTGATCTGTTTTCTTTCACCACTTGCCCAGAGGAATTATTTCTTACAAAAACTCTAAAGAATGGTTTCAAAAGTCTATTTAAAATTGTACAGTCACAAACATGTCTAATATTTACTGTATGATAAAACACATTACGAAGCACATTTACATTCTTATATTTCAATTTTATCAATTCAGCTGAAATTTTAAAGTGGATGGAAGTTCATTATGTTTCAGTGAAAGCGAATATTAACAAACCTGGCAGGGAGTTACGATCTAAATAATTCTTCTACCCTACAATTTTGGCACGTCGATCTAACAAGCTGACTTATGACCATCACGTTAATCATTAGAGTATTCTATCAAACGCAGTAACAATCAACCGCAATCGTAAGTGTATCCGGAGGTGCCTATGTTACACATGTAAAAACGTTAAAGTATGAAGAACATTTATAGAGAGAGCATTCAATATACTGACTTGAAATTTTGTCAACGTATAAAGTGGTGTAGCTTAAAGGAAAAGACTGGGGTATATTTTGTTATTATCTATTTTTGTAAAAAAATCATTTTTTAAAAAAAGTACTATTTTATTAAATTTGTTATTAACTACTGGACATATTACGATAAACCTGTGTTAAAATGTAATTTGAACAACAAAGGGTAACATGTTCCTTAATGTTCCTTAAATTTCAAAAATAAATAAATTTATGTGAAATAGCTTCCAAAGTTTTTTAATACATTTCCGCACTATAGGATAGTGCGTATAAAATAATAAGTCCTTTTCTAGGACGAGTATAACGCAAAATCAAATTTTACCTTAAAGAGGAGGTTTCAGAATAGTTTTTGGAATATATTTATATTCAAAAAAACTTTTCACCTTTGTTTTCATAGGACGCCATGTCCCGAGCAGGGCGGTGTAACGGTTAGCGTTCTCGCCTCACATTCGGGAGGACGGCGGTTCGAATCCCCGTCCGGGCATCCAGATTTGGGTTTTCCATGGTTTCCCAAATCACTCCAGGGAAATGCCGGGATGCTTCCTTCAAAAGGCCATGGCCGAATTCCTCACCATCCTTGCCCCCCATCCTTTCCCGTCTCTAAAGACCTCGCTGTTAAGAGACGTAAAGCAGTTAAAAGAAAAAGGATGCCATGTCTTTTCCAAATAAACTAGTAGCTTCAGTTGTCAAATACCTACCAAGTGTTCCTTCTTTATGATGGCTGGCGGTATTTAAAATTTTGAACATGAAGAATTTATATTTAGTTTTTATTATTTTTAGGTGACACGAAGTTTTTCATTATTAAAATCTCCTTTCAAGAAATTTTTAAACAAACAATCACAACCCTTTAACGTTTTGCATATCCCTACTTTTCAAACATGAAATGTATTCTGAAAGAGACAGATGCAAACAGGAAGAGCAGAAATGTTATTTCAGCGAAAGTATTTTTCGTGCCGCAGTTGTTCATGCCGAAATAATTTCATCGTTTAAACGCATATGTACTTCAAACATCATTATATTTCCAGAGCAACTTTCCTCTCGGTAACGTTTCTGAGGTGTAAATTTATCTGAATTTGTAATCCGAGCAACAATTTAAACAAGTTTAATCGTATTCTGTGTTTAAGTAAAGCAGAAATGATTCTGGATTCAGGACGGGTGTGTTATAACGCATGGAGCACTGACAAGGTGAATTGGAAATGTTGTCTATCTTGGCCCCTGTACATTGATCACCATGATTGTTGTTTTTAATAGGTTTTCGGCAATTACCTGAACTTCTGCTGAGATTGTACACAGCATACATTTCAATAATTAACGCCACACGAATAGAACAACTACAACAAAAAAAGATTATCACACAACTTTGTCAGTTTTAGTAGAAACATTGAAAAATTGAAACCGTCTGTTTTTCTAGATCATCATAACCAAGATGTTTCAGAATAGTCTTCAAACCGAGGGCTCGATGGATCCTCCCGCTGGAGGCTTAGTAAGATAAATGTCAGAGATCCAACTGTCTTTCGATTCCTTCGAGAGAAACTGTATAATGTGAAATATGAACAACGAAGCGTCAAGGAATACCTCACGTGAACAAACGAAAGGCCATAAAAATTACCGGCTGTTCCCGAATCCCAACGCAGGCACTGATTTTTAAACATTATTGCCTTGATGACTGAGCCACAAAACCGCTATTAAGATGCCTACAGCAGAAGGAAAAAAATTTAAAAATATTTGTGACGCACAATATCGAATTAGACAAGTATTGGGAACAAAAGAAACAACTGTCTTCTCACTAGTTTAAGATTCCTGGGATGTTTTCTTTTTTCGGTGGAGGGGCCAAGAATGAGTACTACGTCCCGTCTTTTGATTATTATTATTTTTTTATGTTTGTTATTTGGTTGGAAAATTACGAATTTTATAGGTATGCAAGTATGATATTAACTTTTACATGCCTTATATCTTTAAAAAGTGTTATAATTGGTATTCTTTTAACACTTCTATCAACGAAATTCAACAACGGTCCCTGTATCACGACGATTAAATTGAAATATATTGGATAATTTGACAGCCAATGAAATCTCGACTTACAGTGACCAGCTGTTCATACCTCCCGAAAAGCTCAGGTCTGCCTTCCTGAATGCGAATATGGGGTTGAATAACTTCTAGGGAAGGATTAAGCGAAACTAATTCGGGTAAATATGAGCACGGTAGTATTTGGTCTTTAAAAATAATCAAGCGCCGTGTTTCTCGTTCAGTTTAACGCCAACTGTGAATTGATTTTAGTATTTTGTTTTTGTTTAGCTGCAAGTAGGTGGTGAGAGTTTTGATGAAACATCATTGACGTCGCGTCGGTTTTATACCAGAGGTGTTATATCAGGCCGCCGCGAGCTGTCTTTTCCGCTGTCGAAACTAACTCGATTAATGTGACTGGCCTGAGGTGGGTTTGGCGGGTGCGGGGCGTCCTGCTGAATCCAATCTGGCAAATAACAATCGGCGGGCGACGCAACGAGATACGTCAATCTGTAAGATGGATCGGCGGACTGCGTGGAAATAGATATCTCCGGCGAACAGCCCCGAGAAACGAAATAATTCCATCTCATCGCGGAGAAGCGACAAACATTTCTCTTTCGCTTATTTGCGACACCCAAAAAAACGCCTTACACAGCTATATGAAAACTGTTAAAAATATTTAAAATTGTAATTAAAATAGAGGGGTAAATGAAAATTCAAAATCCTACCTTCTTCCTCTAGTGACATGAAAAAAGACAAATAAAATTTGTCATGGTGGCAATAGAATCTGTATTCAAAAAGGTATCAATCGAATCTACAACTTAACGAGCAATACAGATTTAATAGTAACGTGATTATATTTTCAGAAAAAACTTGATTATGTTCATTTCATACGAGTAAAAAAAGCCTCCAACAGTTACGTACACTGAGTTATAAACTTTACCTATCTCTTTATTTTGTTTAAAAGTTTACATTAATTTTAGTTCTGTCAAGTTTGATAGTAATGTTGGGTTGGTGACACTGCCATGCTTCCCAACGATATTTCATGTAGTGTCTAGATGAGAGGCAGAAAAAACAAGGCATAAACACAATGAGTTAACTTAGTCAGATCTTCAATTACCAGTGAACTGTATTTTGAGCAACAGTCAAACTAGATCAACAAAATAGTAAGGTGCGAAGAATATTAATTTGTGGAAAACGACAATTTTAGCAATGAAAATAACGAAGATCTACCATAACTTGTGAGTGTGATTTGATAAAAGTATTTACTGTGACGAGAACTCAAAATATTGTTTCTACCAAAAGTCCGAATGATCCAATCCTATTTCCTTCCGATTAAATCCTTTTTCACGGCACTAATAGAAGATGTCCAGGCATAATGAAAAATTTCTAGACAAGTAATATTATTAAACTACAAGTACCCATAAACTATTTGCAGGAGAAAATTCCAGTTATAGTACCCCAGCTTTTCACTACTAACATGTTCTCAACAAAGGTTTTTAAGAAATAGTTTCCTTCCTTCATAAGCAAAGATACAGATAAAGGCCTTAATTCATGTAAAATTTCAAAATTTGAGATCAATTGAGAACAATATACCCTTTTTTGTTCTGATCTTCGTGTACGCGTCTTTGCACATCCGACAATTTCTGTGAACATTGCGACACCGATACTAAAGGTCTTGTTCAGATTTCATATTGGACTACAGAATAGATAGCAGGTTAACTGATATTTCTGTTTTGCCATTTTGTGGCACAACTTTCGGCAAGCTCATAACCAAATATAATTTATAGAAAAGTTTACATCCGCCGACAAAAATACAACACTAACTTCACACTGTGAAGGACAACCTTGGTCTATACAGGGTGTTACAAAAAGGTACGGCCAAACTTTCAGGAAACATTCCTCACACACAAACAAAGAAAATATGTTATGTGGACATGTGAACGGAAACGCTTACTTTCCATGTTAGAGCTCATTTTAGTTTCGTGCTCGTATTGTGGACGGCTGCGATACAATACGCCATTCTCCAGGGCTGCATCAGCGCATCAGGGATTCCATGCGACGGAGGGTGGATGCATGTATCCTCGCTAACGGAGGACATTTTGAACATTTCCTGTAACAAAGTGTTTGAAGTCACGCTGGTACGTTCTGTTGCTGTGTGTTTCCATTCCATGTTTAATGTGATTTGAAGAGAAGTAATAAAATGAGCTCTAACATGGAAAGTAAGCATTTCCGGACACATGTCCACATAACATATTTTCTTTGTTTGTGTGTGAGGAATGTTTTCTGAAAGTTTGGCCGTACCTTTTTGTAACACCCTGTATACACCTGGACTTAACGCCTCTTTATCGCACATCTTATATGTTGTTTCTAAAGGGTGATTTTTCGTGACAAACTCTTTTTTTCCCATCGTTCGTAACCAAAATCTATAAATGAGATACCGTTTTTAGAGATTAAGGTCTTCACCTCTGATGAACAATAATTTGTAACCGAAAATCGTATTGTAAGATCTTAGTTTCGAAGACTACAACCTTAGGCTGGGTCAAAAAATTTTGTGACAGTATTATAATACAAGCTGTAGAGATCAGAACAACTGATTCTCTAGATAAGCAGGAACACTCAGTGTGCCCTCGAACCCAGCTATCAAAATGATGAATCAGCTTCTCCTTGGTGATGAGCAGAAGAAGAGATGACGTCATCGCTCTGTGTTGGCTTTTGTCTTCCACCGTTTTCGCGGCAGCGTGTAAATAAACTGTTATCCAGTGACATCTATGGTTGAAAATGAGGGCTCAGATAGACGCCTTCAAAACGTCCCAAAAGTGCGAGGTTTTTTACGCGGCTGGAAGCCCGAGATCAGTTTATTTATTTACGTACATTGTATTGTTTATTTATAACTCGTAGTTTTGTCGCTATTTTTTTTCCTGTGTGTGTCAATATGTCACTGGTGATAAGTATTTTCGAAGCTACTCGATTCAACATTGCAATTAATATCCTGCACAATTAACGCCAAACAAATTTAGAAACACAAGACAATTTCTACAATAAAATGTTTTTGCTAACTATTTTAAACAGATTTTCGCTGACTTACTTACATGTGAATCAAATACGCAAAAAGAACTTTTTACATAGCTCACAAACACCGTTTATTCGTCAAAACATCGTTAGGCTCATACGATATAACCTAACTTTATTGCACAGTTTATACACACAGTAATCTGTTGTAGAAAATTATACGTGGCCTTTGACGATTTAAGGTATTCTTGTTTCTGTTAAGGATGCATTTAGTCAATTGCTATATTTAGTTGATGATATCCTACAATATTGTGTTCAAAGAGGTTTTGTACTTTAGCTGTCACATTTTCAGCAATATTGTATTATACTCATCTTTTCATAATACACACAAAATATGTTCCACTATTCTGTGTTATTTTTCATCTCAAAATTTACTATTTAAGAATGATTATAACAATCACCATCGTCACCATTAAATTTTATCAGTTCATCATCAATTTTCACACAAAATCCAAAAAAAATATTATTTTAATATCATTTGCAATTACGTACAGACCTTCTCAGAAGTGCAAAATTTTGACACGGGCCCACTAGTACGACAAAATGATAATACAATTGAAGAAAATTCCAGATAGCATGAAAGATACTTGCACTTCTTCTTCTTCGAGCATAGGAGTTGCTTACCAAGGGGATATTTACATCTCCATGGCAACGTCTTAGAAGATGAACAGGGGTGGTTTCTCGTTGACTCCACCAACGTGACAGTGCTCGTAAGTGTTATTAAAGTGTGGAAAGACTGTGAAGGTGTATGTGTTCCATGTTGAGTATTGTTCGTGTATGAGAGATAAAGGAAGGGAGAGGATGGGACACGGTGCCAGCCCGATTTACGCCTACGCTTCCGAAAGATAGCTTTGGGATCGCAAGGGCCCAAAGTCCGCATCCGACAGACGTATCACCATGAACAGTGTCGTATGCTCTCACTCGATACGCAATTCGGATAGGTTTTTGTGAACAATCTGGTAACTAGGTATTATGCAGCACCACCTCTTCTATCCTGCGCCGGTGATGAAAATTTCGTCCACCACCAGAACTCGTACCAGCTAATCCGGTGTCAACGCATGATATAATCGCAGTGCCGCAACCAATTGAGCGAACTTGGAGGGTCCAAAAGTGTGTTAACGGTTCTTTTGTAGAGATTGGATTTAAGGCCTTGTTCAGATCATGCGTTTTACGCGCAATTTAAGCAATCAGGCAATTTTGAGATTCTAGAGGTCCATATATGGCGTTCATATGAAGTCGTGTGTTCTGCTTCTCGCGTGTGTATAGCGTGAACTATGTCGGAACCTCTGCTCGTGTGCAGTCGAGATACAAGCGGCGCAATTGCGCTGTACAATAGCCGCGTGATATCTGTGGCGTGAACAGACACAATACCACTCTAAACCTAGTGTCAGTTATATTTGCTTACTTTATTACTTTCATTTGAATACAATTGAGAAGCAATTTTTTGTCATGTTTTCTTTGACACTCACATACTTTCTCACACATATATTTTTTCTTGCCTTGAAGTAATTACAAATTTTTCTTCTGCGGAAACACCATCTCGCAATAGTTTTCACAATGGAACAAATTTTCCTATATAATGGCAAGTAAATCGTTAAAAGATTTCACTGACATGCGTAAGTAGTTTGCTTTTAATGATTTTACCGAGCGTCGTGGGTGAGCGGTAACGCTCTGGCCTCGCATTCGAGAACACGCTGGTTCGAATCCCCGTCCGAGCACCCAGATTTGGGTTTCCATGGGTTCCCCATATCGCTGCAAGCGAATGCCGGGATACTCCCTTCAAAAAGGCCATGGCCGAATTTATTCCAGTTCCTTGTCCCCAATCCCATCCCACCTCTAATGACCTCGACGTCGACGAGGCGTAAAGCCATAAATAAAAAAATTGATGATTTGCTAAAAAAAAAGGAAGATATCCGCCATCGTTTATCAAATTTGGGTACAGAGTTATAAACATAGTGTGAGTATTCTATCATTTAAAATTGGATGCACCCTATAACTTCTACTTTTTCCTTTTTTGCGTTTTTGCCGCCGTCGGTACGCAAGCCACAACACAACAGCTTCATCCAGCTTCATTCCGTGTATAGACCTGCGTAACAATCCCATCAATTGGACGCAACGAAAATAATGTGCGATTTGAAAACGTGTTATTCCAATCGCCTGTAAAACGCCTCATCTGAACCTAGCCTTACCTGGAGTTCCTACCGGCTGCCTGGTTTTTATAATACGAGTACATACCTCTGCCATACGACGATTACAGGATGAGACATAACGTTTGGATCCGGCTTCGATTCCAGTTTTGACGATCCCCGTTTCGCGTTTCCATTGTTTATAGAAATCAATCCAAGTGAAGGTTGTGATGATTCCCTAATTAAGGCTGTAGTGTAGCCCCGCTCTGTATTTGGCCAGTATTCTCTTAAAGAATTAAAATAAAAAACACTACTCGGCTTTTATAACCATTCAGCCTACATCGCAATGTTAAAATTGACTACAAAAGTTTATATTATCCTTTCAAGTCTGCATTAATTCTCTGATGTACTTGTACCATTCAAGTATTCGCCTTCACAACAGCTCGAACCACAAAGAACAGTGCCGGAGGCTATACTCGAACCGGTGACCCTTCAACTGGAGGTAAATACACTAAAACGAAAGCTAGAGAGGCCGACTATCCAACAGCTTTCCAGTTCTAATGATCTTGTCGTACACGTGACTAAAAATAAGTAGGGAAGAGCCGGGCAAAGTGGCTATGGGGGTTTTTGGGGTCAAGGTATGGTGCCAACACGCGGGAAAAATTCATAACTCGTGTAACTTAATGCCTTCAGTTACCTTGAGAAGCCCGATCCGGTTAGCGTATTATCTCTCCAAGTTATTACAATATTTGTGGTTTTGATGAGCCTGATTTTTGGTAAGTAGCCAGTTAATGAATTTATTACTGAGAAATCAGATTACTTACCGCTTCTGAACAAAATTCTTTTGCAAGAGTAATGTTTTTACTGTAAGTTCATGATTTGGTGATAGTTATTGTTTCTTTGTATTGTTAAGAAGAATGACGTTTCTGTAACGGCGCCAAACCGGGAAAAGTGGCCACCTATTATTGGTGTCTGTCTGCAGCGCACGGATTCTGTTTGTTCCTTGCAGATTATTAACGTTATATAATGTTTTATTATCATGTGAAGCTCAACTGGGTATATTAATAATAATAAAAAACAGAAGTAATTAAATCATTTCTATTTGTCGTGCTATTTCAACGACCGGAAACTTCTTTTTCCGTGAGACCTAAGGATATTGTCGCGCAACAATAGCAGGAAAAAATAAATACAAAGGAAGAAACAAAGGTTCTTTGCAGAAGTTCACATTCAGTTCATATAAAAATCTACTTGAACCTGCAAAAGCAAACAAAAAGAATAAAACAAAAGAAGGAAACCAATGTTAGATAGAAAACCACCAGCCGCAGGAATTCTAACTCAAAAAGATTATTATTTTATGATGACGATGATCAAGAACATACACAGTGCCTGTATTGCAACGAAAGTTTTTCAGCTCAGTATAAGAGAATGATGGATCGAGGGCTCACGAACTCTGTGATGGAGTTGAATGAAACAGCTATTCCTTATTAAATTGTGTTTCGCCCGTTATAATTTCTATTATTTACAAGTTATATGACTTCTTTAAATACGGTACACTGTTTTTGCAAATTTAGAGCGTTTTTAATCACTCATTTTTTATTTTGAAACTAAGTGGCCACTTTGTCCGACCATGTTGGGCAAAGTTTCCATTTGGGTACTTTTTGACAAATTGATTATTTTTAGTACTAAACTTAATGAGAAGTTAACTGAAAAATTCTGGTACGTACTAGGATAGTTGAGCTATAGAACCCCTGATTTTTATGCCTTTAGGTATATTGTAAGTTACCTTAAAATATCGTCAAACCTTAGCCTGGCCACTTTGTCCGGCCTACCCCTAATAGCAGAAAACTATCATTCTTCTCCGTTCTGGGAAACAAACGTTAACATTTTTCGGTAGGGTTTTATATCGCTACGCCTGAGGTGCGCTGTTCCGAACAGTACATTACGGAGTTCGAAGAGAAAGTGAAAGCGACGGGACAAAGAGAGTTCTGCTTTTAAACTCCGATGAACATTTCACGAACAAATGTACGCAGTCAACCCTCGCGAGTGTTAGCATTCGGAGGGCAGGTCTGTTACACTTAAATGTTTAAACTAGCAGCGACAGAATTCCCTGTGATTGCTCTCTTTATTTAATTTACGTGGCAAGTTCCCGCGTTGTTCTGGCAGCGTTTCGACGGAAGACAATTTAACGCTGCGTCAAAAGTACGGCCGCGGCGGAGTTAATTTCGTAGCGTCTGGTTTCCGCGTTAACACAATTGTCGGGCGAAATTTAAAACGTAAACCTTGAGCAGTGACCGAAGCGGTATTTATCTTTCATCTGAACTCTCTGTTGAAGCAAGAGACACAATGGTAATATGGGCGAGTTAGGGCGCAGAAAGAGAGGAGATTGTAAGCGTGTGTGCTTTGTCGTACAGATTGTGGCATTTTTACGATACCTCGCAATTCGTTGAGCAGCAAACAATGAAACAGCAATCAGAATATAAACAAAAATATCAGGAGACAAAAACTGTTCAGACGATTACGGGATACGGTCGAGATGGATCAACAACACTCGTATACTAGACGAATCGTGTTTTAATAACTGCTATGGCAGTGTCGGATTTTGCATGTATCAGGAATATTAATCCACGCAAATGGCAGTTAACTTCTTTAATGTCATCACTGGTAGAGTTCATAGCTGTTTACAGCATTTGAATTTAACAATCTTATTTAAAAAATATCACTTCTTAAGAAAATCGTAATAAAAATTATCATTAATACGTATATATCAAAGGCATTTGATGTCAAATATCTAAAATATAGCATCGAAAAAGTAACATTCCAGCTTAACGGCATGTAGAAATGTTTCCTCGTATATATTGGGAATCGAACAGCTGATTTTCAAGGCAGTATGCCTCTATGACAGGATCGACAGCCATTAACACTAAAATACAACATCGAGGTGCTCCAACAAATTTAAATTTTCAAGGCTTCTAGGAAAGGCACGGAATGGGCAATCCTGCACATTGTGTCATACAGTTTGTAAAATCTCACTGCAGTCGCAGAACGGAGAATCTGCCAAGCCCCAGATTTGAAGAGTTGGAGGAGTTCTTCCCGACCACATCTAATACGGTTTAATTTACACCAAATTGATCACGGCAAGTGAGTTTTGAACATGGATTACTAATATGAACTATGTCCTGTGGTGTTGACGATGACCGTTGCGCAGTCCAGCTGTCTCTGGAGCTGAAGGAATTATATGTTAGACTGACAGCAGTCTTCCAGGTCGACGTGACTTCAGCAGTGTTTTCCCTTATACATCAATGGATGGGAAGAGCTGAACGTCCACCATCTGCTGGAAAAGTATTAAGCTATGTAGTAAACCAAAGCCAAGGCTGTTATCCTTAATGTATTCGTATCAGCTCCCTAAGAAGTACCTGCCAGCCGCTGAAGTAGATTATTCCGACTTTTAAGCTTGGCAACTGTATTTTTAAGGTGCCTTTTGTAAGTGTTGAACATGTCTAAAGTGACACCCAGATATTTTGGGCTACTGTTACACATCAGAATCTGGTCTCTGAACATTACATTTGGCTGGTAGTTCATTTCTTAGTTGCTAATGTGGAATGTAGCTATTTCTGTTTTCTGCGGATTAGGTTGAAGGCGCCATCTTCGAAAGTAGTCATCCATTTCCTGAAGGTAGTGAGTGAGGATTTTTTCAGCCTCTGCGAAGTTAGTTCTTTGTACTGTAAGGTTGATGTCATCAGCATAACCGAATTTGCGAGAGACTGTCTCTGGCAGAACATGAGAATATAAATTAGACAATATAAGGGAGAGAACTGAGCCTTGTGGTAGACCATTATTTAGCTTGTGAAATCTGCTGCTTAACTCAGTATGAACCTAACATGTTTTCCAGTAATGAAAATATCTTTCCGCGAGGACCTGCCCTGATCAGTTTGGTCAGAAGACCCTCTCTCCAAACTGTATCGTATGCTGCCGGAAGATCTAGGAATATATATACGTTCTTCATTTTCTTCTGATACCCTGCTTCCAAATAGGTGGTAAGAGACAGGACCAGATCACTACAGTCCCGACTGGGATTGAATCCAGCTTGTTCAGCAGGGATCAGAGCTTCGATTGGCGGAGCTATTCTGTTTAAAACAGTTTAAGACAGTCAGGGATAGGAATAAATTACCAAGCGAAGTGATGAGCAATTTATCAAAAACGCTGAAAGAATTCAGAATTAAAATTCTTTGAGGCCACAAGTTGGCGAGTACAAGAAAGGGAAAAAATGGGCATGCAATGAAATTTCCACCTGAGGTATTAGGTATTAGGAGAATTTTGTATTTGTTTTTTTTTTTGCATTTATTTCCGCCTACAATATCAGAACTATACCAGAAGTTGCCTTTTGGGTATACGGAAACCACCTATAAACAAAATCGAACTTAGCCGTATTATTAGTGGAATAACGATGCGAAGGCCCAGCAGATGAAGCAACATCAAACCATGGCGTTTTTAATTTCTATCTTTTACAATATTCTTCGGGTATAACAACATGACTAAATAAGTAGCCCATTGAAATCGCATATCTTTGAAATCGTATTAGATATTATGAGGTTGGACGTCATATCTGTAATTCTGTAAAAGTTTTAGCTAAAAGTTGGAGAAAATAGCAGTTGTATGTGCGATTCTGCTTCATGAAACAACGCCAGGTAAGAAATTACTAGCTTTGTAACACTTACATACTCATTATTTGCAATGAGCCGGATTGGACACTACTCAAGAAGTGCTAATCATTTTTAAACATATCGTAACGTCGCCATATACTATTCAAATCCGTTCTATGCTTCCATTACAACATTACTTGGGGTAATAAATAGATTGTTCTCCGAGAAATACTATAGATACCACGAAATAACTCTGGAGATAACTCACCAAATTCTCGCGAAATCAACATTACGACTACTGGCAAAGGCTAAGAGGAAACAAGAGGGCTATAGAAATGACTCAGACAAGTAAATAAAGAATTAATAACGAGAGGGGAAACTAAGAATACGGTTATGAATCATTATACATGGAAGGTAAAAAATGCAGATGACACAATCAGCAACTTTAACAGATGAAATAATTAATTAACTAAAACTCTAAGTAAATCAATCAAAAATTGGTAAATTACACTACAATATAAAGGTAGAACAAGGGTCTGGCAAAAAAAAATCACCCTCTAGAAAAAATACAGATTTAAGTAAACTAAGAGGTAAGTATGTTTGTCGTTTGGATCTAATTCAGATATTCTTCACTATAGGAATTGTGATGCCACAGCCACAATTATGGCGTAAGTGTTAAAAACCAGAAGTAGGAACTGTAAGAGGTAGTCTTAAATATTTAATAAGGAATAGAAGTAAGAATTTCAAATCGCGGTAGCAAGAGTGAGGCAGGTAGTATATTTGAGTAATGAATTCCAGGACACTGCTGTGGAAGCCAATATGGCACATAGGCCACGCTAACAGGTCAGTCACCCTGTACCCCTCTGCAGCAGCACGAGGTGTGGTATACCACCCCACGAACACCAAAAGGCGTCTTTTGGGGAGGAGTAGTATGTGTGGGAGCCAATGCATTCTCCCATTTGGAAGAGATGGTGCACAAGGCAGCTGGAAATTTAGGAAGTCAATGTTGACTACAGTCCTCTCAAAAACACAACAGCAGATCACTCGAAGTACAGTTACCCAGAGGATATTTAAGGACCACCGAGATACAATAGGGCCTCCAGTTTTGTTCAGCTAGCTCAATGCCTTCACCACCTGCCTGTCCAGTATGAATTAAGTCCATTTTCTCTCTCTCTGTACTCCTGCTCACTCTTGCTAGGGTGACTGGTACAGAAACTCATTACGCAAAAAAGGAAACACTAATATTGGGAATTCCTATCTGGAACATTTTTATGAACTGTTGAAGTTCATGTGATGGAAAGCAACTATGAAAAGAAAAAAAAAAAAAATTAAGTGTAGAACTGTCGTTTTCTGAAAGATTTATATGAACCTAATTTATTAAATTACGTGTTACAATTTTTAATATCGATTTTTGCTTCCAGTACTTGATTATAACAGACTTTGCTTGAATAGTGTGGCTTATCATTGATCAACTCAGTATAATATTTTTCTTTTGTAATTGTTCCGGTCCCTACTATTTTGCTATTGTTATAAGTGAACTCAGACAATCTCCGGCAAAGAGGTACAGTAATGTTAAATAAATTAGGCCAGAAATGTTAAAGGTGGGAAGTCGTAAGGTTATAATGCCGACAAAAACCAATACCCAAGAACAATTTCCCTGTAAAACTTCTTCGAATTACAAACATTGAGAATATACACGAACCTACTAAGCAATGATAAATTACCTTTCAGCATATTTGCTTTTGAGTCCTTGAAACAGCAGCATACTTACCATGGTGGTGGAGGGGATATGTGGAGGGAATGAAAAAATTCGTGTTTCTGTTTTGAAAACAAACCTCTTGTGTACGACCAGCGGTGGCCGTTAAGCATGTTGGTCACGTCGGAGAGCGGGTGTGTGCGTATATTTCAGGCTGGTAGGCGAGGCCGCCAGATTTAGTGCTGTGCGACGCAGTCGCATTTCCACGCCAGCCTGCCCGAATTTACAGCAGCCGCAAGCGGCCCACTATGAAGAACACTGCGCCAGCGCCTGGCCATCTGCAGCCACTGCTACAGTACAGTGTCGCGGGAGCTGGACTATCAGCAACAAAATATCAGACCACCTGCGATCAACTTGCAGTTGTCAGAATTCCACGTTTAAGTCCATTTTCGGCTGTCAAAAACATTGAAACAAACATCAGGGAAGCACGAAATAGAATGAAATTTCATAGGCTCAGAAGTCATTTCAGTGATTAGAAAACTGAGTCAAATTTACAAAGTAGCCTACTAGACAGTGTGAACCCACTTATCAGCAGGATGTTGCACCACCTCCAGCTTAGATTAATGCACTGATTCGATTGGGAAGAGTGTCATAAATCCGTTGAATCCTCACTGAGGCAAGCTGGACCACAACTGTCATAAGTGGTCCATGATATCCTGGATGCTGACACTGGGATAGAGTTGACGTTCGAGCAACCATGTTGTATCAGGGACAGATCTGGTAATCTTGCTGGTGATGGGAGTATCTCAACGTCACATAGACATTTCATAGATACCAATGCCGTGTGTGTACAAGCATTGTCCTGTTGAAAAATTAAACCACGATACTGTCGCATAAGAAGTGAGACGTACCGTTGTACCGTCAGAGTTCCCTCAATCTTTACCAGCCGGGACCTGAAGGCATTCCCGATGATTCCCCACACCACGAATAGCACCACTGTGCCTCAGCAAAGCATTGGAAGAATGGGACATGTTTCCAGTACGCCATCATGGTACGCCATCATGGTACTACTAGGTAATGCGGAACCATGATTCATCGCAGACAACAGTGCGTGCCATTCGCGATTTTACATTACCTCGGACTTCCGTAACCAGCAAGATCTCCAGATATGTTGCCGACAGATAGTGTGTGGCACATGCTTGGTCGTCAACTCTGTACCAGTGCCAGTATCCAGGATATGAAGGATCATTTACAACAGTTGTGAGACAGATGCCTCAAGAGAGGTTAAAACAGCTCTATGACACCCTTCCTAACCGAATAAGTGCATGCATCGTGGCCAAAGGCGATGTAGTGTAATACTGATAAGGCGGCTCATTCTGTCAAGTTCTTTGTGAATTTGACTTGTTTTTGTAACCACTGGAATAACATCACACGCCCTACCAACACATGAAATTTCATTGCGTTTTCCCCTTCTCTTTCGCGTGCTTCATGTGTTTTTTTTTTTTTTTTTTTTTTTTTTCAAACAGTTTTTTTTTTTTTTTTTTTTTTTTTTTTTGCCAAGCAGTGTATTTATTTCTGCGTTTTTTATTACAGGAAGCATCATCAATATCATATTTTGGGTATGACACATTTGTTCGTGCCTTTTTATGCTTATTATGAATCTCTCCGTATATTTTTTTTTTTTTCAAATAACATCCCTCCTTTCCGTAACGTTTTCGAATGATGTTTTATTATTAATCTTTCATTAACTCACATCTACTTCTTCCTTCGTCTATCCAACTTTCATCTCGTCACTTCCTCACTTCCCACCAATCATTTGCGTAATTAAATTTGTGCATAATGATTACTGTAATTGTTCAGTCTGCCAGTAAAGGCCCCTGCCAGGCAGACCTCATACACAACGCGCCTGCACGCCGGGATACATATACGACTCCAAACAGGCGCAGAGACATCAAAACAAACCAGGAAAACAAATAGAATCATCTAGAAGCTAAGTGGGACTATTTCTTACAGAGGTCGCCGTACTACCACACAACGGAATTCCTGCGCCAGGCCGCCTATATAAGCGTAGCCGGCCGCTCCACCGCCAGTTCCGGCCTGACCGCGGAACCAGCTTCAACTACAGAAGACCACCGGAAGTTCGCGAGAAGTAGAAGCCGTCTCTCTACCCCGGATCAGGACCAGGCTAAATTTCTCGACGGTCATCCGCTAACTGTACCACATTTGTTATTGTTTACCAGTGTTTTGTGTACATAGTAATAAACCTCAAGGAACCATTAAGTGTAGTTCACTTCAGTAATGCGTTTATTTATTTAGTGCAAGAGTCCCACAGTGTAGAAGCATATATAGTCTTTGGGTTAATATTACGTTAGCATTAGTATCTTTGGCTGCGTAGGGTGAAGAGAAAGAATGAGTGCACATTATTATGGCGGTATCGGAAGTGTCGGAGGTAACCAAGTTGCTGTGGCCAAGACTGTAATTTATATTTTCATTAACAAACAGTCAGTGAATCAGTTGAAGGAATAAAATTTTGTATGCGGAATATTGTCCCTGTGAGTGATTATCCATCGAGTACTAACAATAAATTGTGTTCCATACGGTAATGTGTTGCAAACTACTAGATTATCAAATCCACTCCAATTAATGTTTTAAACAAACCATTTTTGTGTTTTATTTTACGAGATAAGATGGCTGCATTTTTTCGTCCATAGCAGAGTGGTTCAATATTCTCTGGTCGCCACGCGCTGTTAAATATATCTCAACCCCTGTGTTGTAACAAGTATTAATTAATTAATTAGCTCCGATAACCAATTAAGCGTCCCATATATGGCTACTGTTGCCAGGCTGAGCCAATTAAGCATCTCATAATCGGCAGCACCACACCAATCTCTTCTATTTTTTTAATCGCATTTTTCGATAGGATGGTAACGACGCGCCATAAAACAACAACCACATCAACAAACATTTCTCGAAGTCACAGTGTCATACAGTATGTAAGGAGAAGGTTTTAAGTCAAACAGAAAAAATCTATAATCATACATATCTGTTATAAAAAAGATTGTTAGTTAACTTTGATTTATTGAAATGTATGTATTGAAAAGCTGGAAACATACAAAACCTGTAAGGATCCGTCGGAATAGTACAGTGATATACCAGGACGGACTAGTGTCTTAGTTCAGGCTTAGACTCTTATTAGCATTAATAACATTTTCTTAGAAGTATAACAGTTTTCATTAAGCTACCATATGAAAAAGTATGGAAAAAATAGTGAGATTCGGCTAATAACAAAGTGCCAAATTTGCTTATGTTTCCAAGAGACAAAATACTTGACGTGCGGCTGAGAACATTGCACCGTACTCCGTTTCGGAAAATCTGTGTGATCGGAACTAATATCCCGCAGCCTCATATAAAAGAACATCTAATTAACATTTTCATAATTTTCTAGGGATCTAGGTGACTTCTGAAATGGATCAGCCATAAAAATATATCTTTCTAAAATGTGATGATCTGACATGCTTAAACCCAATATACATATTATCTGCAAACACCCATGCATTCGTGATAACGCGTAATTGATCACCAGTATTACCGCCATGACCCCGGTTTTCCGTTTTTCCGCGAAAGAATTTCAGAAAAGTGTCGGTTTAGTTCTTTAATAAAGGACCTCGACCGTTTCTTCACGTCTCCTGCTCGCAATACTCTCCCAGCGCTAATGGCAACATCATCGTCAACCCGAAAAACTCCAATGAAAAGTGTGAGATAACACTTTTGCTTATGGCTTTACGCCTCGTCGACGTCGCTGTAATTAGAGGCGAGAAAGGACTAGGGACAACGTGCAAGAAGGTATTCGGCACTGGCCGTTTGCAGGTGGCATCCCGGCATTTGCCTGAAGTGATTTGGGGAAAACATGAAATACCAAAATCTGGAGGATTCGAACTGTCGTCCTCCCGAATGCGAGGCCAGAGCGTAACGCCCAGTGAGATAACACTTACAACCCTCAGCCAGTTTAGATCATTCATGATCACTACTCAGTCATCGACAGTAGCATAAGTGTTGGGAAAACAGAAATAAATGGTACACCTGTTTTCAATCTGACGTTGCCATCTCAAAACTAAAAAGAATTCAGGCAATTCTACACAATCAAGAAATCAGTGGAAGAATTTAACAAAAATATCATAGTTTTACCTTGCAGAATGTGCTTCGAGCCAGCAAATGTGTGTAATGATCAGTTGTTACGGTAATAATCAACTAAGACCGCATATGCCTGCTGTCTTCACAGTGACGAGTAGCGGTCAAACGTTACGCCTATTTAGGGAGCGTTTATAAGCCATGTAGCTCAATTTTGTCGAACTGTGAACACCTCCCTCCCGCCCCCCCTACGTAGGCCGACGTGGATTTTTCCTTCTCTACCCCCCCTCCCCCCATGTAGCACGTAGCTTTCTTTCCCTATTGTTTCTAGAAGACATTTCGTACTATTTTCTCTTGTCAGACTATCGTAAATTACATACGGAGATAATTAAATGACGAAAATAAATATTCACATGCTGTTGTGTGTTCTGCACTTCATTTTAACTGTGAATAATAATATGAATGGATAGTTACGTGGCTTGGCTCGGAACCCCCCTCCCCCACGCAGTGCAGAGTAGCTTTCTTGCCTACCCCCCCCCCCTCATAGACCGAGGTCACGTATTTTATGGACGCTTCCTTATTAATAATTATGAACATAAGTATTATATTATTTATTTGTATTGCGAATTATAAATGTACAGTCCTAATTCTGTTCTACGAATATGTCTGAAGGCAAGGAGTGACTGGTATATCTAAGAGTCGTGTGAAAGGAATAATTATGAAGTAAAGAACAGAGAAGGTAATGGAAAGCCTAGGATGGGGTACGAATACGCCGTCATCCTTGATGAAGCTGCAGAAATTATAAAACAATTAGATGGACTGTAAATCGAAAAATCAACTTAATTGTCTAAAGTTTATTACGGCGCGGACGAATTAAACACTCAGAAGCAGACGTTATAGTTAGTTTTGATCAAGTACGAAAACTTGGGAAATAAAATTTTTGTTTTGTTTAAATTACGAAGTTATTGATGAAAACGTAGTCGACGAGTATTTAGAAGTAAAAAAGTAAAAAACCAAAACAAGGTAGAAGAAGTTTTTTCTTTCAGATAATATAACAGGAAGAAATTTGATTAGTTGTTCTCCAAGCTAACATCATAAGTCAACTTCAACTAAGATTAAAAGGAGACTTTAGATGTTCTCGTCCTGGCTGGAAATGACCAAAAAGGCATTCTAAGGTAAAAGTAAATTAATAATAATTTGTTTCAAACAGTCATCGAATGTAAAAGCAAGATAGTTGCGTATAAAATTAAATATAGACAAAACACTACTATCAGGAAAGATTTGCTGATATTGTATCTCGTGTTGAGATTAGGATAGTGGGTTACTGATGACTGGGCAAACAGTTTTAAGTTTGTCGTTAATGAAATGGTTGTGCCTGCATCAGAGTACTCGAATGTCGATAAGCATTGATAGGCGCTCATTCTGCCAGCGAGAGGTCGAAGCGTTGACCGTGAAACTGGTTATTCGCCTGGCGTATAGCTCAACATATCGATCGTTCTGATGTTATCTCAGCCCTGTATTTGATCACAGTGCCTTCGGCGGGGGCGTCAAGCGTATGGAACGCCCAGAAAAAACACGCGGAGAAACTGCATCGCTTGGCTTTATGGAGAATGTGTTGGATGAAATTGGACACAGACTTAAACACACTTGTGGACAAAAAAAAAATGTGAACTGCTCCGTGGTATTATATTTCCACTGGAAATATTGTACTAGGAAATGATAGGAAGCCTTTGGTAGGACTCAGCCGGAAATGTCAGATAAAGGATGGTTATTTTATTTTTAATGGCATTCGGCTACCTATGTCGTACACCCAAGTGTGATTATACTAAGTACACACAATTCTTAAACATCGATGCTCCAGGCCATACTTGAACCAGCAACCCACGTCAGGCAGAGCCACAACACTCTAGCCCTCATGCTACCGAGGCTCAGCAAAAAGTAGGTTAGTAATTTGCAGGGTGAGTCAAAAGGGTCTTTAAAACTTTGGAATGATATAGAAATTTGTTGAAGTAGCTTACAGAATACGCGAGATGTGTCAATTTGTAGCAATCTGCGTGCATCAGTACATCATTCCTCCACCAGGAGTGCCAGCGTAGTGCACAGTTAAAATGGCTACTTTCACTGGTGCGGTGGCGTGATCGCATGTTTTATGAAACTAACTCTGCAACAACTATTCAGCGTAAAGTTTTTGTGTATGATCCTCCCCTACCAAACAATTTGTCCGAGCTGAAAAATCAAATCTACGCTGGAGTTGCACAAGTTACGCCCAATTTGCTGCGACGAGTGTGGGAAGAAATTGATTACCGGTGGGATGTTTGCCGCATGACAAATGGTAGTCACATCGAACCAAAATGGCGCCTCTACATTTTTATGTGAAACTTGAGGTTGTTTGCTACAAAATAACACATCTACCGTTTCTGTAAGTTATCTCAATAAATATTTTTGAATAAAAATCCGTCTTCTAAAAACTGTTTTTTATTGACTTTCATCTACCAGACGCGTTTCGCCCTTCTGGAGTGGGGCATCGTCAGTGGCTATAAATAACATAATATTATCATCATATTTGTGTATGTGAATTATGTACATAATTATACATATGTTCATGCTTTAAAATTTTGACGTCTGTATGTTCAATCTGCTATAGTTATTCTATATATTGTTTTATAGTATCTGTGTTCAAACATAAATTCACTTCTTAATACTAATTATCTGTATGGTTACAATGTTTATGTAGATAAACTCTACTTACTAAAAATTGTGGCAGCTAGCACATGTCAGTCCGGAACAGCACCTTCCGCAACTTTCTGCACCGTTGTTTCTTGCTACACTTTAGAATAATGCTAAAGTGTAGCAAGAAACAACGGTGCAGACGTCTGGTAGATGAAAGTCAATAAAAAACAGTTGTTAGAAGATGGATTTTTATTCAAAAATATTTATGCAACAACTGCGGAACATGGCCTACAACAAAATTACTCTTATCTCAATAAATTTCTGTATCATTGCAATATTGTAAAGTCCTATTTGACTCACCCCCATATATTGACCACTGTGAAAACAAGAAAGCTACAATATCTTGGTCACATCATGAGGAATAACAGCAGTTATCAACTCTTACAGTCTACTCTGCAGAGGGAAATACTTAATCGTTGAAACATCTGAGAGGCTGGACCTCCAAGCCAACTACGGAGCTATTCGGATCACCATCGAACAGAGACAAGACAGGCAAGATGGTTGCCGACATCCAGAACTGATTGGGACCAGAAGAAGAAAAGAAGAATCCATTTTTAAACACTATTCACTGATGGTTAAGCTCAATGCATAATATGAAATCAGCTTTCAAAATGTATTTATTTACTGTTGCTGCAAACATCTACCTTTGCTGCAAGATTCACTGCGGGCTCAAAATTGTTACAGGTTTCAGAGTGAGCTCGAGTTTCTCGCTCAAAGTATTTTAAACGGAGACACATAATACGTTTTAATTTGAGCTCGTAATCAGGAATGTAATTTTACGAAACAGGTTCAAATAATGGCGATGGCGTCTTGACGCATAGTTTGTTTGTGTTACTAGTAAAATCGCTGAGTTTAAAAAATTTAAGAATACTGCAGGTGTCCGATGACGGAAGTGTGACTCATATGGCAGCAACTAAGTTCTGGATTTCCAACAGATTTTCACCAAGATATCAATTCAGTAATAACAACGGATAATTCTGAATTACGTCAGTGAAGCTTCCCATAGTAGATGGTAGGCTTTAAAACCTGCAAAAATCGTGAAGTTAGTATCAGGTCTGAGAGTCTAGTGTCGTCCCCGCATATAAAACTACTAAGTAATTGATAAATACTGCTATTTTATTGTTTTATCAAGCGTTGTGATCCACATACCTATGATCTCCTTCTTTTTTGCTGATAGTATTACGCCACGTATACGATGACGTCATTGATCATTAGAGACAGGGAAAGACCAGTGTAAGGGATGGGAAGGAATTCGGCCCAGGCTTTTTGAATTGACCATTCCTGCTTTCCCCTCAAGAGATTTCAGGAACCACGGAAAACCGAAATCAGGATGGCTATCCGGCGGTACAATACCGCATCCTCCAGACTGAGGCCGGTGCGTTGCCGCTCAGCCACCAAGATCCATATTTTCGGATCGATATTATATTGAAATATTTTTTATATTCTTTACTCGGGTTTTCAAAGGCGGTGAGAGTTCGTATTGTTTTGATGGTTTGAAATAAAACTTTTCATTAGGATTGCCTGCGTGTAGCCACATCGCTCGTTGATAAAATAATTATGTTGGTTATGTCAGGTGAATTTCAGTGTAACTTTAATTGTTGTGCTTGCTGAAATGTTATTTCAAGCTCATAGTGGTGCTGTAAAATAAACTTTATGAGGTTTATGGAAAATAAAAATCTTTTAAGCAGATCAAAGAATCATTCCATGGTAATTCAGAAAGAAAAGCGACAGAACTGCAGCTACAGAAAACAAAAATGCAGTTCTTCTTAGGATTTTTTTTTTTTTTTTTTTTTTTGCGTGGAAACGTTGATGAATGAGATAAGGGGAATGTTACACCTCAAGAAGAAAATGATTCCTAACTGGAAAGAGGTTTTTCCCGATAATTCATCATTTGCAGGAGTGGTTAAGGTCAGAATTTAGTTCAGAGTATTTATAAATATGGAAAAGTAGATAACGTAAATATCGATAGTCTTAGCGACAGTCAGTCAAGAGAAAATAGTGCAAAACATCTTTTGGAATTAATAGGGAAAAAAGTTATGTAAGCCAAAATGAATCCACGTAGTTTATGGACGTTTCCTATGATCAGAAATTTCATATTACGGACCTTCGGTTAAATGGTTTTTAAAGAAAACATAGAAGTCACTCTTCTCGAACACAGTCGAACAGAATAAGTAACGAAGTTGACTTGATATATCATCTTCTAATAAATCGCTCTTTTCATTCAACTTATTTGTACCTATATTAATCGACTCAAGCGATCTGGTGAATCAGTGGATAAATCATCTGACAAGAGAGCTAAAGGTGCCAGGTTCGAATCCAGGTCTTGGCTGGAATCTTGAAGGCATTAAACTGACCTTTACCCCTGGCACAGTTTGTTGTGTTGTGAAGTTCGCCAGAACGCTTCTGTGGTTCGTTTTCCACCTTAAACTGTGGGTTCCCTATACCCAGTAGTCCTACGGGTTGAAAGTTACCGATTACACAGCCAATAAAAACGCTTTGACTAGGTCATTACTACCACACGAATCTTTTCCTTTCCCAATCTTCGGTATAGATGGTTTGTAACACTCTTTTTCCAACAACTTGTTAGAAACTTACCTTTATCGACTTACCAGTCCGGCAAGGTAGAAATAATCCACTTTGTTATCTGTGACCTCTTTTATTATATCCTATGCGCTAGTATCCAGCTGTCTTATTGTAGTCGAAAGTAAAGGCCGACTTGGCACGAAGTCGAATAGAATCGACCAGGGCGCGTCTGATCGACGTATCGACGCCCGTCGCGACTAATTGGCAGGCCCGCCGCCGGAGCCACCTGCGCGGAAGGCGTCATGAATTAATTGTTGCCGTTAATTGAATGCGACTCCGTTTCCAGCAGAATTAATTTATTAATTAGCCGGCGGCGAGGTGCGGCAGGCTCCAGGAAATTTGAAATGCGCCCCGCCTAGCTCCTAATGACGGCGACTACGGTTCTAATTAACGCGCAAAGCCCTTTCGGTGTCAGCGGCGGCTCACGGAGCAAAAACATTGCCGCGACCTGCACTTACATAAGCAGCGCTGCACTCACCAAAAACTTCACAGCACTGCATACAACGTGACTTTCTTCCTTATTATATGAGGGGGTGATCAGAAATGAAGCCTGCAGTGAAACATGTACACGTTCATACAACCAATACAGCCAACGGGTAGTACACGCATTAGGTTATTTTTCGACATAATCTCCATATCGGTTTACGCATTTGTTGCTTCGTTGGAAGGTTAGGAGTAAAACTGCTGTCCTTGAGTGTTCAGCCACGCTGTCGCGAAGTATTTTACCTTCTCGTCTGATGTGAATCGTTGGCCTCTTAGGTGCTCCTTCAAGTTAAGACAAAGATGAAAGTCACTCGAGGCGAAATCCGTGCTGTAGAGGGGTGGTCGAGCTGTTATCGTATCTCTTGACGCCATGCTGGGTCAGCTATTGCGATGTCGGTGACGTTTTCTCGACGGGCAAATATTTTCGACACCATTCTTCGACATACTGCCGAGACATTATAATCTCTCCGTAAACTCCACCCGCTGCCGGTGAATTTCAGCCGCGGTTTCATGTTTCGCCCACAAGAATCGAATAACTGAGCGGATTTCTTCGCGAGAACAGTTTTCTAGCAAGTCGCCATTTGTGTTTATCTACAACTGGCGATGTAGGTGGCGGATGTCTGAATCTCTGCACAGTTGCCATCCGCATGTTTTAGAATTTCCCTATAACTGACAACATTTCAGGAATACTGGGCTTGTTATCTCAGTCTCTGATCCTTCTCGTATAAACCCACAATACTTCTAATACTTTGTTAATTGTTATTCTGCCTGATGTAAGATTCCATCTTCGTATGATTTTCTTTATACATTCCACTGTGATTTCTGTTATCCTTTTTGTATCCGCTTCTCTTCCTCCTACAATACCCAACATTTGAAAGCCTTTTTCTCTACTTACTCTATTATTCTGTTTTTCCTCCTTTGAGTAAACATTCTTCTCGTATACTGAGTCCAGTGGACTGCACGAATGTCCTCCTTCATCACGTTTTCAACCAATCATATCTCAGTTTCTTAAAATTCAAAACAAGTGTATCTACATCTGCCTGGTGTATGGTTCCATCTTCGTATTACCCTCTGTATTCATTCCCCTGGAATATCTGTTAACTTCTTTGTATCCACATATCTGGTTTCTAGAGTTATGTTATCGAACATTTTGAAACCTTTTTCGTTCACTTACTCTATCAACATTCTCTATTTATAATATGCCCTCTAGATTACATTATTATTCTGTTAATGTCATTTCATCATACACTTTTACAGTTTCTCTTTCCGTTTTACTCCTTCCATTTCGATCTGTATCCACATCGCTAAAGCTCTTACTGTTCACTGATCTTTAGTTATCATGGAAGTTAGTACTATCTTCGTTTTCTTGTATGTTATGTAAGTTACATGATCAGTGACGATGAGTACTGAACATTTATCTGATTTTAACGAAAGAAATAAGTTTAATCCATACATATAATCGTATATACGATAACGTTATTGCATTGACTGAAAATGTTTACTTTCAATGGTAAAGTAAAACCAGAACTTCCAAAGACGTCCTTTATAACTAGTACATTATTTTCATTAGTAAAGTCACCAGTTGTGTTTTAGGTGCTGTCAACTAAAACAGCTTCAGTTTTAATTTTGAGTCTGGTTCAGCGAAATATTGTATATTTGATGTTATTGAAAGACTGCTGACAATGTGTATACCGGAATATGGAAACAGTTTAATCACAGCAGGTGTTTATTTGAAATTATATATGCTTTACTGGTGATTTCGGGCAGAGAAACGACGTTCTTGATAAAGTATACTTTTTATGATTTTCCCTAAGTGTTTCAACGTATTTCAAACAAATATTGGTGGCCACATCCGAAGGATCATTTAAGCTATGCTTGGTCAAGACTTGGCAGATGATGAGTTATCTATTACAAAGTTGTATTTAGAGATGTGTAAACATCGTCTGTGACCAGTATACATGGTAAAGTGTGTTTATAAACGCTCGGTAGTTTTGAATCGAAGTTTGTAAGGCGGAATAATGAATGCGGACGATTACTATTAAACACAGACTAATTAAATATGCAGATCGTAAAGGAGGCAAGATATCTAAAGTTAGAAGGATGAGGATTCTGCTTCAGATTGTACGAAACTGAATATAAACTGGTGTCCCAATAACAGATACGTATGCAAAGATGAAACTCTTCAGCTTAAGGAAAAGCTACTTTTAAGTTAAGTACTTTCAATCAATCATAACGTGTAATCAGAAGACAACAGAAGCAGCTGCGTTAGTTAGCAACTCTCAGTGATAGATTTACATTAATCATATGCGGACAGGCGAAATTAAGTTCTGCTTTAAAGAAAGTTTTTCCTTCCCTTAAACACACCTTCTAGTGGCCAAAGTGTAAGGGGAGACCACATTAGACAATTCGAAATCACTTCTAGGAACTATTAATTGAATTTATTTGCAATGATTTTGTGCTTTACACTAACAGTTCTGTAAATAACATTCAGCACAGTTACGTATATTTTAAAATGCGAAATTAAATTTTTTGCCAGATACTTACCAGGAAAAGCGTAACAAAATGTGTGTAAATTTTTTTGTCACAGGACATCACGAGTGTATCGTACAACTAGGTTCTCCCTCGATTTCCACACGAAAAAGAGATGCAGATATCTCGCTTCAAACTTGCAGTCAAAGTTATAGTCTGGGGATTTGCGGCGACGTCCAACCGATTCCTAGCGGTTGGCATGGCTCATATTGTTCTTGTAGGAGAAATCCTTTCCTAAATCGTTATCTGCGAAAGCAGATGGTCGTATTTTTTTGCTCGACCTTACATAAAACTGAGAAATTTCTTTACTGGTCTGCTGCCTCGTAACAGTCACATAAATACGCTCTCGCCCTTCTTTCTCGGTACCATACGCGCGCTTCTTGCTTCGTTAAACATTATGCAAGTATGCAGTAAAACTGAAGATTCTAGTTCAAAGTGCTTGTTTAATTAAATAAAATTGGTTTGGTGTTTGTTGGGAATTATTTTATATATTACTTTTAATTGTACGTCACCTTCGAAATCGAAGAAACTTCTTTGATGCTAACAATAAGATTATAAATGAATGTAATTTTTCTCGGCGTTGTTTATTTATAAACGTTTCTCGGGAAACAAACCGAGTAATATTGTTATTAATGCACAATATTTCGGCGACTTTATTCTCCGTCGCCATCTTCAGGTGCAGTTGCAAGTCTTGAAGTCAGCCTTGAGCGTGTTGACGGCGATGGAGATTAAAGTCGCCGAAATATTAAGCATTAATAACAATATTACTCGTTTTTTTTTAAATATTAGGATACCGTTGCTGACACGCAGCTATGCTCAAGATTACTCGGTTTGTTTCCCGAGAAACGTTTATAAATAAATCAATAAGATTGTTGTTCTAATATTCTCTGTCTCATTAATGTCTATTTACAAACAACATCTAAGACAATTTTTTAAATAAAAAAATGTTAATATTCAGAGATACGACTGTTTTAAGATTTATGTTAAGAGTTAACAGATTAACCGTCACAATAAGGATTTAACAGAAGTTTCCGCGGAATCCTTAACTGTGGATTATAATAGACTGGTATGTGATTTACCTTACTTAGCTGCACTCAAACATTTTCCATCTATGTTATGAACTACAGACATACACCAGTTAAATTGAATGACGACTTCTTCTGTGCACAAAAAATCTAGACTATTATATATCGATTGGTAGTTGTAACCTACAAAAACACGGGATACAACTCAGCAAATCTTTCCCAAAAAAAAAAAAAAAAAAAAAAAAAAAAAAAAAAAAAAAAAAAAAAAAAAAACGTCTCGTTTATCTTTACTTTCATGTGAAACTAATTATTAATAGTTAACTTTTACCTTAGTGTGTCGTTTTGGTTGTTTCCAGCCACGACGAGAATATCTTATGTCACCTTTTAATCTTAATTAACTTATGATGTTAGCTAACGAGTTTCAACTCTCTTCGTGTCTTCCTCTTGTAGTACCTGAAAGAAAATGTTTATACTACCTTGTCTTTATTGTTTACTCTTTTTCTTCCACTCGCTTGTAAATTACGTTTTCATCAATACCTACGCAATTTAAACAAGCACATCTTTCATTTCATAACTTTTCATACTTGATCACAAAATAATTAAAACTTCCACTTCTGTGTGACTATTTGTCAACAATTTTATGCAATTCAATCGGTTTTTCCATTTACAGACCAATTAATTGCTTTTTAATTTCTACAGCTTCTTCCAGGCTGCCGCCATATTCTTACGCCGTCCTACGCTTTCTCTATTCATCTCCATTCTTGACTTCCTCATTATTCCGTTTACTCTAGTCTAAATCTATCAGTTACTCCTTGCCTTCACAGATAGTCATGAAATAGAATTTGTATTGTACATTTATAATTCGTAATGCAAATAAATAAGCACATTATTTTATATCTATAATTGTAAATATATGGGCGTGACGCATAACCGTAAAATACTGGAAATTAGATTACAGTAGATCTTACTCTCAGATGAGTTACGTGAACGTTATAACGCGACCGGCTGACGGCTAGTACTGGTTACTATTATGTAAGAGGTCTAACTGAAAAATTATCGGCTCTACCAGTGGTTATTCTGTACATTATGTTGCGTTACAATAATACATTTCTGTGGGAATCGCATCTTTATTTGTAGAGACTGAGAAAACGCAACTTTCGCGAAACGGTCGACGTCAGATTAAGCCCTGTGTTAACTTTCGTTGTTTAAAGATTGATTACAAAAGAAAATCCAAGCTGTAAAATTTTCTGAAAACGCAATTGATCGTGGGGAAAGGATGAATCAGAAACCAATTAAGATACAGCGAGCTGGGATAATTATGACTTCAACACCGCAACAAAGATCCTTGTGTACAATTCTGTTATTATTAGGGCCCGGATTTTTCAAAAAAGCATATGCGCATATGCAAATGCATATTTTGAGGGTTAGTGCATATTTTATGGATATGTGCATATTTTAGCTTTTATTTCATCTCATAACTGAATATCCGATACTTCTGAAGAAACTGTAAAGCCTAATGTACCTGTATGTTGGACATCCTTGGCAACCGCAACAAGTAAGTTAAATTCTTGGAGTAAACAGGATTTTTTTGTACTGGCATTCACATGTAGAGAATTTTCTACCTTATCCAAACTCACACAGTGACATGTTTGGAGGTGCTGCAAATGGAAAATTTGTGTGGCGGCGACCTTCTCTACTGCCCTGAGCGGTAACATTCACGGGAAGGGCGGGTGGGGTCGGCAAAATCAAAGAATAGCTCTATTCTCCCTCAGGCGGCAAATTCTTGTTTGAGGAGACGACAGTCACAAGTATTTACCCCCACTTGGAATATTCGTTATCTACCAGTGTGTTTATTCGTGCGACAACTACCGGGAAGGCCAGCGGTTTTCTTTAATCTTTTCGGGAATATTCCCCTAATTGCGGTACGAGCCAGTTTTCCTGAGAACAGATTCCTGGCTTCCAGACCTGAGGGATTCGTACTTTTAAAGGGACGTGTACATTCCTTTCCAAAAACAGTAGCCTCTCAAAGTTTGTGTTGACAGGAGTGTTCGTGTGCTAAGATTAAGTTTCTTTAATCTGACTCCAAAAATGCCTAAAGAAAAATGCACAAGATCAGTTTTAATTAAGCAGTGGATTTCAGGCAACAGTGACTATTCTAGTGACGGTGAAGTTGTGTACTGTCAAGTATGTGAGAAGAATATAAAATGTGAGAAAAAATTTCAACTTGAACAGCATTCTAAAACAGCTGTACATCTCAGGTCAAAAGAAAAGAATAGGAACACGCAACAGCTACTTTTAACTCAGGTATCACGGTCTGTTAATACATTCTCTGCTGACCTGTGTAAGGCTTTTGTATGCAGCAATATCCCGCTGCATAAATTGAATAATCCAGATCTACGAGCATTTCTTCAAAAGTATTGTGTTAATCAAAGGATACCGGATGAATCCACCCTCAGGAAAAATTATTTGCTCTCTCTACACGATTCTGTCCTGGATTCAATTCGGTCTGACATAGGAGGGAACTGTGTCTGGATATCGGTAGATGAAACAACCGATTCATGTGGCCGATACGTAGCGAACTTTATAGTGGGCAAACTATGTCAAGAAGAACCCGGAAAACCACATTTACTTTCAACCAAAGTGTTAGAGAAAACCAACCACAGTACAATTGCAAGATTTATAAACGATTCCCTGCGACTTCTGTGGCCTACTGAATCGGAGAGTGATTGTTACAAGGTGCGTGTTTTAATCACAGACGCAGCTTCATATATGTTAAAAGCTGGTCAGTCGCTTCGAGTGTTTTTCCCCAATCTGATCCATGTTACATGTTTGGCGCATGGATTACATCGCATTGCAGAAGAGATACGTTCTCTATTTCCTTCAGTTAACAAAGTAATTTCAAGTGGAAAAAAAGTGTTCCTAAAAGCACCAGCGCGTGTACAGTTTTATAAGGATCGTCTGCCTGAGGTTCCTCTTCCACCGGAACCTGTTCTCACTAGATGGGGAACTTGGTTGTCTGCAGTGCTGTTCTACCAGGAGAACTTTCATCAAGTGAAAGATGTGGTTACAAGTATTGGTCATGACGATCGTGCTGCGTGTGTTCGTGAAGCAAAGTGCGCATTTGATTGTGATACTGTATATCGAGATATCAATTTCATCCATGTACACTATTCGTCACTTTCTAATGCTATTAAGGGTCTAGAAACTAGCGGTGCACCCCTTCACGAGTCTATTCAGTTGCTTCACAAAACAATTTCTTCTTTAAATGCCGTCCCTGGTGAAATTGGAGAAAAAGTTAAATCTAAACTCAGCAGGGTGTTAGACTCAAACCCAGGTCTGCAAAAGATTCAATCAATTAATACGTATTTAAGTGGAACCACACAATCTTTGCCAGATGAATGTTCCGAACAGTCAGCACCATCGTACAAGTATTGCCCAATAACGTCCGTTGACGTGGAACGATCATTTTCGGCTTATAAACTAATTTTGTCTGACAACAGAAAATCTTTGACCCCTGAAAACATTGAAAAACTGTTGGTAACATATTGTGATTCATCATTTTGTAAGGAATGAAACGTGTATATCAGTGAGTTGACATAAAATAAATCATTTGATAACTGTATATTCTTTAATAGTTAGTCCATGTTCGTTAATTGTTAGTGTATATTCGTTAATTGTTAGTGTAGATTCGTTAATTGTTAGTGCATATTCTTTAATTGTTAGTGCATATTTTAGGACTTTTTTGTGCATATTTGCATGCATATATTAGATGTTTTACGTGCATATATATCCGGGCCCTAGTTATTATTCCAACTTTACTTTACAGATCTGATTTCTGGACATGCCACAGACGCCATATTAAGACTGTAGAACAATACCATCAAAAATGCCTCAGAATAATCCTTCAAATAAAATGGCAGGAGAAGCGCACCAAAATCAGTGCCCTCGAAGAAAACCAATCCTCTAGCACAGAATCCATGATTGTAAAACAACAGCTGCGATGGACCAGCCATGTGGTCGGAATAACCAATACTCGCATTCCTAAACAAGTGTTCTACTCGGAGATAACGATGAGTAAACGCGGTATTGGAGGTCAGACGAAGCGATTTGAAGACGATATAGACGATAGCATGAAGATGTATCTCTTTGACGGTAACAACAATAAAACCTCTGCCCTTGATCGTTCATCCTGGAGGTCACTTGTTCATCATGGAACGATGTTATTTGAAGAAAACCGGTGACGATCAGCGAATAAGAAGAGGCGGTGGAGGAAAGAAAATGAACAGTTGAGAAAAAATGGCACCTTGTCGGTTGTTCATCTCGGGAATGCCTGTCATTATTGCTGTAAAGTGTATGGTTCTCGCATTGGAGTCCATAGTCATCTTCGGATCCATATATGATGAGGCATTATGCTTGGACGACCAACCTACTCGATCTCGAGTGTTTTCTATCATTATCAGCCAGTTCAATCTTTTGTACAGAACAACCAACAAGCAGAAAGAGCGATAGTTTTCAATGTTATGAATACTACCCTTTTAGCATAGCAGAATGATTTTAGATTTATTCCATGCAGAAGGGATAGCTGCATTGTGTGGGCAGTAAGATAAGACTTTAGTCAAGTGGTTGGTAGATTCTTCGCCAACTAGCTTCAAAATATCAACGCAGCAACCGTAGTCAGCAGTGGCAGTTCCTTTTATCATGTTATCTTTATAATAACTGACTTCAGATGGAAGTGTTTGCTATATATTAATGAAAATGGTTGTACACAAATACATCATCGTGTCATTCCTGGTTGATTTTTCGTGGCAATTTCTTTTCTCTCGTCTTGATCTCTATTGTTTCTAGTGAGGTCTACTATATATATATTCTGTACTTATTTCACTTGCTAAAGGTATATAGAGAGTAGTACTGTAATAAATTTTGCAGCGACCGCGTGAGGTGTGTGAGCAGTGGAACCGTGCAGGTAGCCGCGGTTCTCTGCTGCCGGAACGTCCGCCCTAACTCGGTTAGCAGGCCAGCGCTCGCTTTCAAAGGCCTCACCCAGTCCAGCTGAACTCTGCAGCAACTCCCCAGCACTGCCCGCCCGCCCGCACGATACTTCCCTACCTCTGAGGGCAACTAACCGCTACCATCTGCCACACGAGCTACTGACTCGCCTCAAGCTGCTCAACATTACAAACGGTTTACAGTGGTACCATCAACGAATTTATACACTAACTAGCTGATACCCGCGACTTAGTACGCGTGGATTAAGAATTCCTCTGCCGGAACTGAATATAGAAAGTAGTTGGTAGCGAAGGATTGGTTCCAAACAACACCGAGTCAGCATAATATGACTGGAAAGTCATCACTATATCATTCTACCATCGAACCTGTCTCTTGAAGAGAATTAACTTCCAACATATTTAAAAACAGAAAAACAAACGAATGTGAGGGGATGGGGTTGGGGGGGGGGGTGATAACTAAAGGCAGCTTTATTTCAGCTTGGACTTTTCTTCTTTATTCCGCATGAGCATCCGATTCTTGAGTTCTAATAACTCTGCTAGAGCTACAACTTAGGCCAGTTTACGCCCGCAAGGCATGTCAAAAAAGATGGCAAAATAAACTGGTGCCTGAAACATGTAAACAGACACAAAGTAAAAGGACAGATAAAATCGACATCTATGCAAAATAATACATTTTTTCTCTAAACGAAATTTACTAACAAATTATACACTAACATAATGCGCGAGAAGCATAGCTTGAGCAAGCGACGTAACATCACAGACTAACACACACATCCGTCTCTCTGTCACCATTCGATAATTTCTCAAAATTTCGTAACTACAACTGTTAATCACACCGAAAAAAAAAAATGTCCACAGCTCTCCCTACAGATTTTCTTGTCAAATTCCGTCAATATCGGTATGGGCATTCAGTTGTCAAATCATAACAAAAGACAGAGACCTACTTTCGCATTTATAGTATTATTACTGCAGCTCACACACACACTGACTGCGAATCACCCCTGAGGGATCAATATAACGTAAAAAAGTGTACACCTACAGCATTGCAAGACTACCTACCTTGCCCCGCATTGCACCACTAACTTTGTGATATATACAGTTTAACATTCAATCCGAATAACCGACGGCCCAGGCGTGACTCTTACGATCAAAAACAATTTTTAAAAATCTTATCCTTTACGACCCAAACATTAGTAAGCATGCGCTGTAACCACTGAGCTACCTGACCGCTACACGGAAAAATAGTGCAGAGACTTCCATATCCAACGCGTCTGTCTATCGCCGTTCAGTAATTTTTCGACAGTATAAGACAACATGTATTATTTATACAGATAATTCTTCAGCCAAATGTAGACAGTATTTTTCTCCTTGTTTCAAAGGATTAGTTTGCAAAGTTTCATCGAGATCGGATGAAAAGTGTGGATTTGTATGAAGAACAAACAAACAAACCAACAAACAATCAAACATTCATCTTTATACCGTATATTTAGATTTTCATACAAATTGGCATACCCGGAAGGAGACGTCAAAATGGAATGGTACTTGGGACAGATGACAAGAACAGGGATACAAAACACAGGAGGTGATATAGTCACAGAGACATGTCACTGCGTTGTCCTATTCGAATGCGGTTTATGACCATCCACTTGCACCTCAGATTTCATTTAGGGGATGATAATTTCTCCCTTTGGGGTAACAAAAGGAATATTTTTGAAGTGAAAGCTTCTATAGACGCGTTAGTGATGTTTGGACGGGTGTAAGTCTACGAGTTCGCGACTTCCCGTCACCGTCACGCTACGACGTGTTGCGCGTATGATAGGCCGGTTGGATGGTCACCGACATGCTTATGTTAACAGTATATCTGTAGCGGTCTGGTGGCTCTGTGGCCAAGGTGTCCATCTGGGGAACGAAAGGTCCCCGGTTCGAATACCTATTCATAGACCGTTAACCCGACCATGACCTCTGGCACTGCTTGCTGTGTAATGTGAAGTACGCCAGAACGCTTATTTGATTCGGATTCCACATTAAAATCTAGGTACCCTGTACCTGTTACCACTGTCGGGTTAGAATAAAGGTTCGTTCCCACGGCGCGTGCTAGGAAGGACGCGCCTTTCATCTTCTACCGCCTGGCGGTGGGTCGAGGCGCGCCGTACCTGCTAGCTTATGCGGCAAAGATGACAGGCGTCGCCTAACAAGCGCCGAGGGATGAGCCATGGGAACCCACCTCAAGACGGCTAAAGGTACGTGCAAATTAGGGCGGGCTGCGCCGCGTCGCGTCACATTAAGCAAAAATGCTGCAACGTACATCTGGACGCAGCGAGTCGCATTTCTTTTATTTTCACCGCCATTGGTTCTTAACGATTAATTCAGCCGCTCCTGCACTGCAAATGGACACGTCAGAAAAAGGGCTCTTTTCTTGAGACATTCATTGAAGAAGAAAAAATAAGCCGAAAAGGTAATGGGTTTAATTTCAATTGGAATTTCCAGCATTGCATAGGCACATTGGTTGGCACGGTATAAAAGAAGTTCTACCGAAAAGCGGTTCTCTTTACTTTAACACAGAAAAATAAATGTTTTTCTTGGTTTTACTAGCTCTTATAGTTTCTGAACACCGTGACAACTTCATCCCTGGAACTGAGCTAAAAATGCAGTATGTAATAGTAGAGGATGAAGCTTTCCCCTTTCGGGATGAGGCTTATTCCAGGAAATGAGATAAAAGGAAACGAAGAGAAAGAAACTTTCAATTACAGGCTCATTAAACTAAGAAGGGTGAGCGAGAATGGCCTTGGTGTTAAGGTAGAAGGTTTCGAATCAATAAAAGCAGATCGCCGATGTAACCTAATAAGATAAATATAGTAATACTAACTACGTGCTGCATTCACAACCTTTTGATTTACTATATCTGAACTGGGTTGTTGAAGACAAAAACGATACTGACAACAGAGAAATTTCAACATTTGACTTACGCAGGTTGTTAAGCTATACTAGAAATCATTAAGGTTTGCAATAATTTCACAAAAAATATTAACAAAGCAATTTGCAGCACTAAACATTATAAGCGGGATTCAAAGCAAGTAATGGAAAATTGTAAGAACGGAGACTTTCCCGGCGTATGTTTTAAATGAAGTCTTCACGGGTGTACCGCCGAATAGTGTTTTGAAAACACGATATTTCGACGACTAGCTCCGTCGTCTTCATCAGGTGTCGAGACATCTGCACTACTCAGTATCCGACGGTCAGCCGACTTGTGCAGTTCTATCCTTCAACTGCATTAGTCGTGCGATGACGTCTTTTGTGACAATTCTACATGATAATTGGGATTTATTCATTCACAAGGGAGCGTGCACAAACTACGTGGCTCGATCCAGGGGGGAGGAGGGAGTTGACTGGAAGGCTACGCTGGGATACATGGGAGGAGGGGGGGTTCCGAGCCAGGCCACGTAGCTTTCCTTTTATAACATTTTTTTTAGTTAAAATGAGGAACAGAACTCACGACAGCATGTGAATATTTATTTCCCTCAGTTAATTATCTCCGTATGTAAGTTACAGTGGTCTCCCATGAGAAAACCGTACAAATTGTCTTCTGGACTCAAAAGTCAAAAAGAGCTAAGTGCTACAGGTGGGGGGGGAGGGGGGTAGAAGCAAAAGCAACGTAGGGCCACGTGGGGGGAGGGGGGTTCACAGGAGGCCAAAATGGAGCTACGTGGTTTATGGACGCTCCCCAAGCCACGCGTTTACGAAGTAGTCGAAAAACTCCAATAGTTTCGAGTTTCAAGTTTCGAGTTACTTGGAGCCTGTGATGGGATCTAGAACCAACTCTCTGGTACATCTTCTGGTTTAAGGAAAACCAAAGCTGAGCATATATGAATATGGGGGCAAAGGTCTTCATTTTCTTTGTAGTCACGCGCTAGTTCAAGCTCCTGACCCTTTCTCCGTATACATTCTTTCATTAACAAATATAGCTTTTAATTCCCGTTGAGGAAAACATTTCCCTGAGGGCATATACTGCAGCACTTTCAAAATCTACAGTCACTGTCTTAGTGGTCCAGTCACGTAAAGCCTTGATAATTTCACGACACATACGTACTTATGTAGCCTTCTTCTTGTCAGGTAAGAGTACAATCACCACAAGATGTGTTTGTTTCTTCGTCGATTCTGCCGTAATCCGCATGTATCGTAAAGATTTGAGGTAACTGTTTCCAGCACTTATAAAAGTACCAACCATAAAGAAATTTTGTGCGCGATTCTATATATTAGCTACTAGCTAGGATGCGTTATTGTCACTGTGCGCAATTGTCACAAGTTTGGTATGCGAAGTACGTTGTTGATCCTATTATTTCAACCTTCAACAGCATTAGTCATGCGATGATGTCTTTTGTGACAATTTCTCATGTGAATTGGGATTTATTCATTCTCAAGCCACGCGATTATGAAGTAGTCGAAAAACTCCAACAGTTCTGAGTTAACCGAGTGTGGTGGATTAGTGTTTAACATGCTGGCCTCGCGTCAGGGAGAACGCCGGTTCGAATCCCCGTCCGGGCAGCTAGATTTGGCTTCCCCAAATCACTCCAGGCGAATGCCAGGATGCTTCCTTCAAAAGACCATGGCCAAATTCCTTCCCATTCCTTGTCCCCAGTCCAATCCCGCCTCTAATGACCTCGACGTCAACGAGGCGTAAAGCCATAAGTAAAAAAAAAAACTTTTTAGTTACTAGGAGCCTGTGATTAGATCTCCAACCAACCTTCTGATACATCTTCTGGTTTAAGGAAAACAAAAACTTGGCACATAGGAATATGGAGGCGAAGTTCTTCATTTTCTTTATACTCACGCATTGTTCCAAGCTCCTGAACCTTTCTCCATATACCTTCTTTCATGTGAAAAAAAAAAGACAAAAACAGACAAAAACAGACAAAAACATCCTTTTATTTTCGTTGAGGGAAACACTTCCTTGAGGGCAGATACTGCAGCACTTTCAAAATCTACAGTCACACTCTTAGGGGTCCATTCTGTTACAGCCTTGATAATTTCACGAAATATACATACTTATGTAGCATTCTTTTTGTCAAGTAAAAGTGCAAACACCACAGGATGTATGTTTGTTTCTTTGTCAGTGCTGCCGTAATCCGCATGTATCATGTAGATTTGAGAGAACTATCTATTGGCACTTTTAAAAGTACCACCTATAAAGAAATTTTGTGTGTCATTGTCATATATTAGATAAGGGGCGCTATTGTCACTGTGTGCGATTGTAACAGGTTCAACCTGTGAATTAGAGGACGAAGCTATTAAAGGTAATCATCATTAATTTACGACAGGTCTACCGAGTAGCATATCAAGTGTCCCTTTAGATTTTTACCTAGAACAGTGAAGAACGCCGTCGTTCCAGTTGGTTCAAGCTAAGAAGCCGGGGCAGTATCGTGACACTGCATGGAGCGGGAGTGGCGACCGTAATCCTGGTCTCGGGGTCGGAGAGCCCTTAATACCGGCGGCGCGGGCCTGATACTGAGGTCAAGCGGCTCGCCAGCACCCATCACGCCGCCTAATTTGCCTAATGGAGTTTCTTGCTCGCCCGGGGCAGAGTGTGTGCCGGCCGGGCCGCACCGACCTATCAGCGCTCCCAAAACCGGAAAGTTAATCAATATATATTACAACAGCTACCACCCGACCTGCAACACTCCCTCTGTTTAATCGAATTCACTACCCGCTCCCAGCGAAATATACAATATCCCTTGATGTGAGGTGGCACGACATGCTGCATGTTAAACAACGAAGGTACGAATTGCTGCCCTAAAGCATAAACTCACACTCCGTCTCCACTGGGAGTGTAAATACTGTAGACTATCATGAGAAAGGTAAAGGGGAAGGGGGAAAAATCAGGCCTCACAATTTTGAGACAGCATTCACGCAAAAAATTACCAACCACACTGAAGCCTTACTCATTATTGTCATGAATAATTGTGTGGATGGTTTATAATCACAAATTATGTTGTTTGCATGTGACATGATGTTCAATAACAGGATCAAAACCGGAGAAAGCTGTGACGCACGGTAACTTGGACAGGAAAGATAGATGAGTTGGTCAACATGGGATGAAGATAAATGTCAGGAAGAGTAATCTTATTGGGCATACACATAAAAATACTAAAGGTTGATTGCAGTTATACAGTTAAGAAAGAATTGCGTGTTGAAGACGTGAAATGTAAATATCTCAGCATAACATTTAATAACGAAGTCAACACTTGGTGGTAGGGAAAGATTTTAAAATGCTTCACATATTGGAGAGAGTGATGTAGAGATGTGCAGAAAAAAATGATGTAATTGAATTACAAAACTTAGCCCACATGATTACTTGTATATTTTGGCGTAGTATGGTAATTGGAGATGGTGGAAAGGCTGCTAGAAAAATACAGAAGAATACAATCAGTAACTGATATGATAAAGGAGCTTGAGTGGATCCATTTGAAGACAAGAGGACGGTGAAAAGAGTGCCTGGAATGTACAGTACGTACGTATATTGGTGATGAGGTGTGGGATGATTTATTCATTATTCTAATGAATGGTCGTTTCAATGTTTTGCAATCACGAGTTAGGTTGTTCGCAGATGGCATGTTGCTAAATAACAGTATCAAAACCCAAAAAGACTGTGAACAGCTGCAGTGGGAGTAAAATCCAGTTGGCTAGGTCAACATGGGATGAAGAATGCGAATAAGAGTCAGCTTATTAGTTACACAGATAAAAAAAACTGAAAACTGATTATTGTTGTACGGTTGGGAATGAATTGGTTGTTACTTGAAGTGTAAGTATCTCGGCATGACATTTGATAGTAAAATCAACGCATTTGGCAGATGATAGTAAAGGTTTTCGATATCCTTCATCTACTGGAGACAGAAATGAGGAGATGTACCAGAAAAATGAGGTAATTGGGTTACAAAACTTTGGCCAGATGATTGCTTGTATATTGTTGTGTAGTATGGTAACTGGAGAAGGTGACAAGGAAGGCTGCCAGAAAAATACCGAGGAATACAATTAGTACTATGATAAAGAAGCTTCAATGGATGCATTTGAAGACAAGAGGAGAGTGAAGAGAGTGATTTGAGTGTACAGTACTGTAGCGTCTGGTTTTTAAGACGTTATTAAAATTGAAAAAATAATGAGATGCATTAATTAATAAGTTAATTTACAAAATTAATCCCGGGTAGGCGCCAAGAATGGAAGTGTTCTCTCATAGAGGGAAGCGACATTCCGATTCTGAAATACTTTTTATAAAAGCAATTGTACTTTTGAAATTACCATTAAAAATACATATGTTCATCTAGTCAAATGATATACTGATACATTGGAAACGAAGTTATTGAAAGCAGGGTTTACAAACAACTATATTATTTACTGTCAATATAAAATTGGTTGATTTATTTGACAGAACTGAATATTTAAGGAGTTTACAAAGTTAAACTTCTCTTTTGAACAATTTTGAGCATGATTCAAATCTCAGAGCGTTGCCTAGGGTTGAACGACGCAAGAGTGTCTACACATCACCGGAGTTCTTTACCGTAGCCGATGAGGTGCGGAGAAAACAGACGGACCCTGTTGATCAGCTGGGCGTGAGGCCGGTGATGGCTGCCTCAGGTAGAAGCGGCTGGTCCGTGGAGCATTCGGCCTGGCGGGCTGCGTTCCCAGTCGGGGTCAACTCACTTTCCAACCAGAAAACAGAGTGTCTTCCTCCTCGCTTGTCGGCCCCGTCGAAGACTTCCAGGCTCCGGTGTTTTAGCTGGCCCGCGATATTCCAGCCAATGGGAGGGTTTGGCGAGGCGTCCTCGATCTCCATTGGCACTCCTCATGCAACATAAAACTTATGGTTTATAAAAGTTCGTAACACACTGCTTGATTCGCTGGTTCCCAACAGAGGTGTTCCGCAACCTGACTTTTTCTCTGAAGTATCGTTTCTCTAGCTTCAACTTTCTGTTCTACGAGGAAACCTTCTTTCGGCACAGGTCCTATACTTTTAACTTTACGGCCTGCCATAAATCGTTCGGCCTTTAAGCGCAGGTAGGAGTCACCTGGCCCTGGCCGATGACAAAGAAATGGGGATGTTTCGGTTCGGCCCGACACTGGCTAATTCACACGCACAAATTTCCCGTCACGAAGGGACGTTACAGTACGTATATTTTTGATGAGGCTTTTAACGATACAGCTGGAACAATGAGAGTGGTGTATGGAAGGCAAAAGATTACCATGACCACGAGTTGGAACTTCATTTCAGGCATAAGGGTGTAGAATAATTTTCTTCCTTAGGTAAAGTAATGGTGATTCATATCAATTACCAAGGGAAGTGATGAATAATCTACCAAATACGATTAATGAGTTTAAATTAATATTCGTAAATGGCAAAACCAGGCAGGCGCAAGAAAGGGAAGAAAGGCTGTGAACTCTATCGCAAATTAAATTAATCTGCGTCTCTATTTCAGATGCAAATACGCAGCTATCTCGATTCAGATTAGGAGGAAGGAGTTTTTCAGAAACATGTCGCTTCGGTAACTGCAACCATTGCCATTTCTCTTACAGACCATTGCGAGTGAGCGGTTAAGGTTCAGGCTTGGCGTTTCACTTTCAATCTCCAGTCCTGATTCTTATTTTCAAAGGTTTCTCGAAGTCACCCTGGGATGTTAGCATTATATTGGCCATAACAGATTTATTTCCCTATTTTTGCACAAGATCCATTCCCGCTTCTAGTGCCGAGTGGTTAATTCCATTTTTTTTAAAAAGAAGTTATTCTCTTATGAGAGGTGTTCAGATTTTAATTACGGGACGTATTCAGCGCTTCATAAAAGGGACTAAAGCAGATGTAGTGCCTAACACTAATATTCTGAAGGAAAATTTCTGTGCCCGGAATCGATAATGTCCCGACGGCGCCAAGAAATGTGTTTTGATCACTAAATTAAATCCCTCTTACTGGGAAGGAAGAAACTTTTTCTGTGCTATCAGATTAATCCAACCATCAGCTCATAGATCAATACAATATTTTTTTCAGAATTATGCAGTTTAACAATTCTATCTTGAGGTAAGTAAGATACATCTTTATGTGAAATTTAATCACAATCGGTGCATAAACGGATGAATTGTGAGGTTTACTATTATTATTTCTCCGTGATTCACTAAAAGTGGATGGCGGAGGATGCAGTGTACGTAATACGTAACCGTTTGAGCATAGGAAGGGATATACGGGATATGACAGGAGGCTATTTTGAAGAAGCATCCCGGCATTTGCATGGAAGGATCTGGGAAAACCATGAAATACCCATATCAGGATGGCCTGAGTGGTTTATCGAATCTTACTCCTATCTGATTCCTACTCCCTTGTAGAAAAACTGAGTTAATAAATGAATCGGTTCTGGCCCTGATTTCTCTTAGTTTGAAGACAGACATAGTGAAATTCCTAGGGTTCAAGTTTTTACCATTTTCTATACGGATCCGTATAACAGACATTAATTCACACATTCAGTGGCGGAATGTCGGTGGCTAACCAGTAATAAAAACATATTGCCCTTTCAGAACCTTTACAAATTATCTCTTACTAGCAGCAGAGATGTAATAATGTGAGTAGAACGTTTAACCCAAATTTCAGGTAACCATTATTTCTACGCTAATACTCTGAGGGTTTGAGCTTGGATGGTAAATTTTAAAAAATTTCGAGTACTATTGAATTTTATATGATTCATTTCATGCTTCTTCTGCATTCTCCTAACATGTGTGGTTTTTTTCTTTGTTGTGTAGCCAACATTACTATGATTATGTAAACTTTTTTTTTGTCCTTCGAGTTATTTTTGTGATCACCGGCACCAAACACAATCCGTGATTGTTGTACCAGCAGCTTTCATTACTTGATACAACAACGGTTAAATTACTTCTGTTTTAGTTTAACAGATCATAATATAGTGCACTGTTATCGTTTTCAAGTGCACACACATTTGTTTTCTCGACAGATACGTCCACTTTCTGTTTAACGCTTTCATTTTTTAGCCGATTTGTTTACCAGTTAAACAGGGTAACCTGTGTAAAACAAAATTCAGTTATTTGCCCAATCGCAGTGACCAGAGTGTAATGAACGTGTTTGCGGTCGTGATTGGACTTTGCTTCACGTCAATAAAGAGTTTCATGTGCTACTCATATTTCCCTGTTTCTGTTAACGGGCTTCGCACAGTCTGGCTGAAAATTAAAAAAAAACTAACAGTCTCTAGATTACATGCAAATGAAATGAACACACGTAATCAATGATTACTTCAATAGAGGTAAGGAAGCAAAGCTGGAAACACATTTTATTTTTACCTGTCTTGCCTTTGATTTAAGTTTACTTTCTTTTTAATTGAATACATACTTTGGTATGTTTTCAAATAATATGCATCACACAAATTACTAAATATCTGATCATAGTTTTCAAACTCATTTTAGTAAAAAGTTACCAAAATAGTCTGTGAGAAAAATGTACCCAAATTCAAACTCCTGTGAAGAATATACACTGAATTACCGGAAAAAGTCAATTAAAATTAAAAATAACATGAAAGCATTTTATTTTAACATTTGACCATCTGTTATGAACAATTCAGCTTATCTGACATTCATAAAATTTAATAATTTACCGTCTAAGGAAAAAGTGCGAAGTTTGTGCACTGATAAGTTTAATTATTATGAAGCGCTTGCTCTGATGGCAATTTCCGTGTACACCCATTTTCCCCCTCTCTTTTTTCCGCCTATGGCTGTCCTCTACTAATTTCAATTTTAAATTCTTTTAACGTTTTTGGTAAATTATTCATCATTTTTCTTAAGTTCTTCCACAAACGACAAAAAATATCACTTTTTCTCAGCAACTATTCTATTCGTTTTGTCTATCTGAACAATACTTCAAGTGACCTTAACAAATTGACGAAATATTAATGTGAATTATGGACGGGGCGATTTAGGGAACGCCGAGAGATTCTGCACAGGACGTCTGTAACTAGTCAGTATCAGGCATTTAAACAAAATGTTGCGTAGATATCAAAGTAAACAAATTACGTAGTGATACAAAATAGTATTTTCAAAAAACAAGAGAGTAAAAAGGTTGTTACTTTCTGCCTTTGGAACGCTATAAAAAGTTGTTTAATGAACCTCTGCAAAAACATTCACTCTTACTGAAAGCACTAATAGCGTATCTGACCGGATACTCATCTCTGTCTGTCTTTTGACAGCTGTATGTTCAAATATATGCTACCATAATGTGGTACCATCCAAGTTAACTAAAGTCTAGGTTCGACTTAGAAACCCGAGTTCGGTTTTTGTTACATTCCTTTATATTTCGAAGATCAGAAAAAAAAGTAAGGTGACAAAATAGTACAATCTATCACTGATACATTAAATTATTTACTTTTCAGTCACTATAAAAGACCGAGCGTGGTGGGTGTGTCGCGGTAGCTGATTTTTATATAGATGTTAGTATAGAGTTTAGTAATAATGAAGGCAGAGTACTTCCAAGCCAGCGCGGTAGCAGGAAGGTTACACCGCTAGTACACGACACCGCTGGCCTAGCAGTCCTTACTGTGGGAACGCTGCACAGCACGACCAGTACATGAGGCTAACACACTATGGGCACGTGATACACACGCGTGTTCGTAGTGACTGTCAGCCAATGAGAGGGAGGCTTTCCACACCTTCCGGAATCGAGGGCGCCTCTTTGCGCGCACGATTCGCCCCAGTCCGCGATGTGATTTTTAGTAGTGAGGACCTGTTACGGTCTAATCAAGCCATTTTGGGCATTTTTCCAATAATCCTCCCTCTGCTGGCTTGTGATGCATTCTGTCTCAACATCGGATCCGATGGTCCATCATTCTAATACCAGGAATGCTGATTTTATGTACCAGTCGATTGTAATTGTACCATACAACTGCTCTCGCCGAATAAATCAAGTAACCGCAATTCTTTACATTATTCAAGGAGCACCTACGTCCCAATTTTAGACCAGTTAAGTCTCTGTGCATATATTTTATCCCAGCTAGGAACTTACAGATGCCGGCTGGAAACCGGAAGTACCTCAGTTGGCAGTAAGTAGACGCTGGAACGGACCCAAAGTGGGTAAGTTCGATACTAGCTCGGTCAACACGCGACAGGTGAACGGTTAACGTTCTGGCCTCGCGGTTCCGTCCAGGCATCCAGATTTGGGTTTTCCATGGTTTCCCCAAATCACTCCATGCGAATGCCGGGACGCTTCCTTCAAAAAGGCCATGGTCGAATTCCTTCCCATTCCTTGTACCCAGTCCCATCCCGCCTCTAATGGCCTTAGCCGTCGACGAGGCATAATGCAATAAGTAAAATAATAAAATAAGAAAAGACCATAAAAGCGCTAAAGAAAATATGTACATCCTCTTCTTCATTTTCTGTCCAACTCGGTCGCTATTATGTTATGTTCACAAGGAAAAAATCGTATTCCTGAATTCTGGAGTTGTGCCAGCACATTTGTCGAAATTTAATCTCTGAAGAAACCGCATTTCACCCGGTTTCGCAAGATACCGTAAATATACAGTTTCCGTTTCCATCAGCGAGAGTGTTGAGTCGTAATATTTGCCTGATTAATCTCAGCATGGTAGAAATAAAAACAAATACCCATAGCATGAGTAATATAAATCAGTTAATGTCCTAAGTGTCGAAAAGTACTTCAGATACGTGATATCGTTAGGTAGAGATCCGTTATCTGTGTGATGAAGCTCCGCGGGACGTGATCAATTATAATTCATAGTATCACTGTGGAATTAATCATCCACAGAAGTCAGTGTATGTATGTTTGTTTGTTTGATTGTTGGTTTGTTTGTTCTTCATACAAAACCACGGTTTTCATCCGATCTCGATGAAACTTTTCACATTTATCCTTTGAAACAAGGAGAAAAATACTGTCTAAATTTGGTTGAAAAATTATTATTAATATATGTTGTCTAATAATTTTGAAAAATTACTGAACGGCGATAGACAGACGCGTTGTATATGGAGGTCTCTGTACTGTTTTTCCTTGTAACGGTCATGTAGCTCAGTGGTTAAAGCGCTTAATTACTAATGTTTGCGTCGTGGTTTCCGGTTCAAATCTACGTGGATGGTAAGATTTTTAAAAATTGTTTTTGATCGTAAGAGTCACGCCTGGGCCGTCGGTTATTCGGATTGTATGTTAAACTGTAGATGTCCCAAAGTTAGGGTCGCAATACGAGGCAAATCGTAGGTAGTCTTGTAATGCTGTAGGTGTACACTTTTTTACCTTATGTTGATCCCTCAGGGGTGATTCGCAGTCAGTGTGTGTGTGTGATCTGCAGTAATAATACTATAAATGCAGAAGTAAGTCTCTGTCTTTTGTTACGTTTTGACAACAAAAGCCTGTACCAATATTGACGGAATTTAACAAGAAAATCTGTAGGGATGGCACAGGTCTTTTTTTTTCGGTATGATTAACAGTTGAAGTCACGATAGTTTGACAACTTATCGAATGGTGACAGAGCGACGGATGTGTATGTTAGTTTGTAATGTTATGTCGCTTGCTCAAGCTATGCTTCTCGCGCATTATGTTAGTGTATAATTTGTTAGTAAATTTCGTTTAGAGAAAAAACGTATTATTTAGTAATCGATTTTCTCTATCTTATTACTTTCTGTCCGCTTAAATGTTTCTGGCACCAGTTTATTTTGCCATTTTTTTTACATGCCTTGCGGGCGTAAACTGGCCTAAGTTGTAGCTCTAGCAGAGCACGAGCAGCTAAAGTTATTAGAACCCAAAAATCGGATGCTCATACTGAAGAAAGAAGAAAAGACCAAACTGAAATAAAGCTGCCCTTAGTTAACACCCTCCCCTACATCCCCTCACCTTCGTTTGTTTTTCTGTTTTCAAATGTATTGGAAATTAATTCTCTTCAAGAGACAGGTTTGATGGTAGAATGATTCGGTAATGGCTTTCCGGTCATAATATGCCGACTCGATGTTGTTTGGGACCAATCCTTCGCTATCAACAATTTTTTATATACAATTCTGGCAAACAAATTGTTAATCCACGCGTACTAAGTCGCGGGTATCAGCTAGTATTCGATAATTTTGGAAGATACGGTGTTTGTTGATTTAGAAAAATCTTTTGATAATGTAGGTAGGACAAGATGTTCAGGTCTAAAACATCGAGATACAAGAATACTTTATAGTATATTTAAAAAACAAATGGATATAATAAAATAGAGAATGACGAGAGACAGGCATCAGTTAAAAAGGGTGTGGGACTAGGTTGCCGTCTACCCCATTAATATTAACCACGTATGGAGAGAAAGCAATAATGGAAGTAAATGAAAATTCTGAAGGTGCCATAAGTGTTCAAGGAGAAGAAATCAGTATGCTACGTTTTACTGATAACTTTGTCCTGTCAGTAAATCAGGCTGAGGATATTGAGAAGTTATTGAACGGGATGAACAAAATACTGAAGGAAGTTTATGGACTAAATATAATCCATAAGTAAGACAAAAGCAATGAAATGTAGCAGAAATGATAGCAATAAAAGTAGATTAAATTGTGACACATAGCAAGCTGGGGGGGGGGGGAGGGAGAGGGGAAATTGTCGCTTCCAGGAGAAACTAAATCCGACGACTAGTATTTGTTGTGTGAGTTGCGATCAACGAAAAACTAAAACCTATTTTTAAATACTTTTATCTTAATTTACTCAACTTTCCGACTTCACATCAAAATGTAACTTACCCTAATTTACTATTCGGATCAAGGATTGTAGATTATTCAAAACTTCATAAAAATCACAAGGTTAGCTGTTCGTAAACTCCGCGCAACACGACAGGAACGCCATCAGCAGAAGGTAATCTGCTTTTCGCAGCTGAAATGTAAACTTAATAGGATAAATATTAAACCTAGTGACCCTTTGTGTCATTAGAATTCTTCAGTTGCAGTTTTATATTTCTTCGGGTATTATGCTCTTGAGTATATTTATTTGCCGGATCGTGGAAAGAAATGCACGTTAATTATTATATCAATATCGATTTTTATATCAACACTAGGCAGATATCGATAATATCGGCAGCATAAAACTGTTAATATCTATATTTTACAATATTTGTATACATTATATTAGAAGTTAGAAATAACTGTTTCAATTGACTAATAAATTTGAGATAGTTTATTGAAAAATTAGGTATGCAAATATCAAAGGCTTTAAGATCCTGAAAACTCTAATTTGTTTAATCTTTTCCCGTGAAGTCTATTCGTAATTTGAGTGACAGTGGTACCTGCCTTTGAGAAGAGACGCTCATAAGATACCGACGAGGCTACTTTGAGTAAATGAAGAATTGAAATTTTGAAAATTTGTCAGGCCCTTTCGCATACCAATCATGATTAATTTTAAATCATTCTGCAGCAAAAGAAAAATATTATCTCCAGATAGCCAGTATTACTCAATTTAAAGCTCTATGTGTGGAGCAAAGCATTTTATGGTAGTGAAACATGGACTTTAGGAATACCGGAGAGAAAGAAAATTGAAGCATTTGAAATGTGGCGCTACAGAAGAATGTTTAAAATTAAGTGGACAGACAAAGTAAGAAATGAAGGAGTTTTGGAAATGATGGGTGAGTAAAGAAGTTTATGGAAGAATCTTACAGAAAGAAGATGCAGGTTGGTAGGTCATATTTTGAGACATGCTGGATTGGTTAATTTGCTGGTGGAGGGAACTGCATTAAAAGTTCTAACATCAACATTGATTTTTTATGAGTTTTAGAATATTGCAATACGTCCCAGAGAGAAACAAGGGCCAACAAACGCGAACGTAACGCAACAGATTAATTATAAAACTGTGAACATACGAGTAAATGAATGAGGAATGAAAAACACGCGCGAAATGGAGTGAAACCACAGGAGTATCAAATGTATTGGTTTTGTTATAGAGCTAAATCACTATTTTTTTCCATAAAGAGCCACTCTCCATACAAAACATTTGCCTAGTCGTTCCCTTAGCGCTTTGTCTACTTTTCCTGTTAATAGTCGCCTCATCCTATTAAACGCTTCCTTCGCTACGGTAATGGGATTTTTTACCTCTTGGTGACATTTCAAGTCTTCAGTGATTGTACTTCCAAGATAGATAAATGGTCTTACTTAGCTGATATCAGCGCTTCCTAGCTTAATCTTTATTAGCTTCCCTCCTTTTCCAGTCAACATACTCATACTTTTTGCTGAGTTGATTTTCGTTCCAAACTCTTCACAAGATTCATCTAGATCTTTCAGCATTCTGTTTAGATTTTGTTTGCTTTCTGCAAACAAGACCATATCATCAGCAAATCGTATGCACTCCATCACTTGCCAACAATACGTACTCCTCTTTTTCCATTTAAGCATTTTCTAATAATTTCTTCCAGGTATAAATTGAATAATAATGGGGAAATGCAACAATCTTGTCTCGCGCCTCTCCCAATCCTTCTTTCTCCCGACATCTCGTTTCCGATCTTTATTCTTACATTATGTTGTAAATTTATATTCATCATCTTTTGCCATTGTACCATGTAAAAAGCTTTTTCCAAGCCAATAAAGACGGCATAAATATATCTTCCTTCCTCAGTATACCTTTCACCTATGATTCTTAACAGGCCAATAGCATCTCTTGTTCCTTTTCCTTTCCTAAATCCAAATTGTTCTTCTCCCATCCATTTATCTAACTTTCCATATAACTTTCTGTTCAGCACTCTCAGCAACATATTTATTGGTATTCCTTTTTTTCTGAATTGGTATCATTACCGTAGCGAGAAAATCATCATTCTCCTTTGTTATATATCTCATTAGAAAGGTAGACTATCTTCCTTCTTCCTTTGTTTCATAAACTCTTCAACACTTCTACTGACAAATTACCGATTGCACATGCCTTCCGATTCTTCATCTCCCTCAGAGCCATATCTATATCTGTCTTCAGGATCTCATACACCTTTTGATCCCCTGTTACCTGTCTGTGCCTCTTCTTCAATTTCACTTGGTGTTTGATTCCCCTTATACAAGCGTTCTATATATGTTTGTCACCTACTCAGCACATCATCTGATTCTTTGGCTAATGTGCCATCTTCTTTCTATTTCTATGTTGTTCTTGTTTCTTTTACTTTCAGAGGCCATCTCAGAAGCCATTTTGTACATTATTTCATATTTTTCCTCTTTCGCCAATTTCTCTATTTCCTCGCATTTCTCTTTCATCCATCATTCTCTTGCTTGTTCAGTTTCTCTTCTTAGTTCATTGTTCAGTTTCCTGTATCTCTTCCTTCCTTCTTCATTTCCCGCATTTTTCCGTCTCCGTTCTTCCATCTTTTACATCATGTTCTCTGTTACCCATTCTTTCCTGATACTTTTGGACTCTCTGATTCTTAGAATTTCTTGGCAGCTGTCAAGAGCCCTTCCCTCATTTTTATCCATTTTTGATTTGTACATTCTTCAAGTTTTCCTCCTTCGTAGTTTTGCACAAATCTTTCTACCAGCTCGGAATGTTTACATTCCTCCTTTAGTGTTTCTAAGTTCAGTCTTCCTCTTGCTTTGTCTCTCTTCACTTTCTTCAACTTTACTTGTATGTGTAGGGACTGTGGTTGTTGTGTGCAGACGCAGGCTGAGGTGACTGACCTGCGCATCCAGCTTGCAGCTTTGGTAACAAGAGTTACACAGCTGGAAGCTGCCGCAAGTGAGTGCAGTAGATGCGGTATTGGTGACCCTGTAGACGCTGATCGGCTCTCAGGTTCTCCCATACCAGTCATCGAACCTGCAGTCCAGGCCGAGATGTCGGAATCTATGCGGCCGTCGCCTAGTGGTGGCTGGCGTGTGGTGTCTGGACGTCGACGGCGCATGCGGGGGCAGTCGGGCAAGCTGGATACCCAAGAAGGCGGGCTTGTACATCTGTCCAATCGGTTTGTCGCATTGTCTGGATCTGATTCAGTCCTTCAATCGTCGGCCTGTGAGTTGGCAGCCCCACAGCCCGCTAAGTCTGGGCAACTGCAGAAGGGGGTTTTAGTGGTCGGTAGCTCCAACGTTAGGCGAAGAGGTCGGGGATGAATTCCTGTATCCATTCATTGTGTATTCCGGGGGGTCTGATTCGAGATGTGGAACAGGCCATCCCGGATGCCATTGAACGGACGGGGTGCAGCCAGCTGCGGATTGTAGCTCATGTCGGCACCAATGATGCTTGCCGCCTAGGGTCGGAGGTTATCCTCTCGTCCTTTGGGCGACTTGCAGAAAGGGTGAACGCTGTGGCCATTGGCCGCAAGATTTCGGCTGAGCTATCCATCTGCAGCATTGTCGATAGGACTGACTGTGGACCTCTGGTTCAGAGCCGTGTTGAGGGGCTGAAGCAGAGAAAAGAGAGGATCGTTTACAGATTCGAAAAGGCTTCAAAAGAGTGTTTTGGAGCGTATTCGAGGCATAATTACCACACCTTCTTGGTAGCAGGAGGCACCGTTGAAGAGAGGTGGCATCGATTCCTACATATACTTGGGGAAGGTATGAACTTGCATATACCAAAACGGACAATCAGGGAAGAGAACGATCCCCCATGGTACACACGGGAGGTTAAAAGGTTACTCAAGAAGCAAAGGAAGATACATGCACGATCAAAAAGGACGATGCATCGGACTGATTTAGATAAGTTAGAGGAGATAAGGGGACGTGTTAAGAATGCGATGCGTGAAGCATTTAATAACTTTCGTGAAAATTCTCTCTCTAAACGCCTCACTGAAAACCCTAAGAAATTTTGGTCGTATGTAAAAAAAGTTAGTTGTAGTGGGAACAATAAGCCAGTTCTAATAAAAGACGGACGGCAGATTGAAGACAGCCGCGACAAGGCTACCTTATTTAACACCGAATTCAAAAATTCATTCACGCAAGAAAACTTGGAAAACATCCCCACTTTACCACATCGTGTGGAATTAGAGATGGATCCGATAGAAATTGATAGCGTAGGAATTGTAAAGCAATTAAAACTCCTGAAGTGGGGTAAAGCGCCGGGTCCCGATGGTATACCGGTAAGAGTATTTTCTGAATACGCGGAGGATATTGAACCATTTCTGTCAGATATATTCCGTAAATCACTAGAAGAGAGAAAAGTACCTTCTAGCTGGAAAATAGCCCAGGTAATTCCCGTTTTTAAGAAAGGAGATCGGAGTGATCCTAGGAATTATCGACCCATATCTCTAACATCGGTCTGCAGCAGAATTCTGGAACATGTCATATGCTCGAACATAATGAAGTTTCTAGAAGAGAACGAATTACTTACACCATGCCAACACGGATTTCGGAAGAAGCAATCGTGTGAAACACAATTGGCCCTATTTTCCCACGACATAATCAAAGTTATCGGTGCAGGTTCGCAAGTTGATGCTGTTTTTTTGGATTTTCAGAAAGCTTTTGATTCTGTGCCACACAACCGGCTTTTATCGAAGATTGCGAGTGGATACGTGATTTTCTAACTGGTCGATCACAATATGTCGTTGTTGACGGGGAAGCCTCATCTAAGATAATTGTTACTTCGGGCGTTCCTCAGGGAAGTGTAATAGGTCCACTTCTTTTCTTAATATTTATAAACGATCTAGGTGAAACGTCAAATGCTGGTTGCGATTGTTTGCCGACGATGCGGTTATCTATAGGGAAATAAGGTGTTCCGACGGCTGCTTAGAAATTCAGCGTGATTTGGATGCTATTTTCGATTGGTGCCGTAAATGGCAGCTTACACTTAATTGCAAAAAGTGCAAGGCAATGCGGATAAGTAACAAGAAGAATCAGGTTGTTCACGAGTACAAAATAAACAATTCACCTGTTGACACGGTTGATTCCGTGAAGTATCTGGGGGTGATAGTACAAAGCAACATGAAATGGGACATGCACATAACTTCCGTCGTAGGCAAGGCAAATTCTAAATTACGATTCATAGGTCGTATTTTGAGGAATTGTAATGCTCAAACAAAGGAGATAGCGTATAAAACACTAGTGCGTCCGTATCTGGATTACTGTTGTGGGGTTTGGGATCCGTATCGCAAGGTTCTGATTAACTCAGTTGAGAGGGTGCAGAGGAGAGCCGCTAGATTCGTGACTTCTTGTTACAGCCCTTATGAAAGCGTCACAGAATTGATACATAGATTGGGCTGGGATAGTTTTGAAGACAGGCGACGTAGCTTGCGTTCGAATTTATTGGAGAATATGCGAAAAAATTTAAATTTCGAGTGCAATGAAATACTTCTTCCGCCAACCTATTTAGGTCGCAATGACCGGAGGGATAAGATTAGAGAAATAAGATGCCGTACTGATACTTATATGTATTCCTTCTTTCCTCGCACTATTCGGGATTGGAATGGGCGGGTTTAGGATTGGTGCTTAGCACCCTCTGCCACCCACAATGTTTGTGATTTGCAGAGTATGGATGTAGATGTAGATGTATTTCTCCTGCTAAGAGGTTGTGATCTGAATTTATGTTCACTCCTGGATAAGCTTTAGTTTTCTTCAGTTAGTTCCTAAACCTTTTTTGTATCATAATATAGTCCACCTGGTACCTTTCTCCATTTAAATTAGAGACGTCTCCTTTTGTGATTTTAAAATAGGGTGTTAACCACCAATGGTGAATTTTCTTTACAGAAGGCCTTCTATCTTCTCGTTTTCCTTCACCTACCATCGCATTCCAATCTCACATATTGATGCTACAAGCATTACTATTCTCTTTCTCAATAGGCTCTCCCATCTTCACTTCCTCATCTCTATGCTGGCTAGTTGGCATGTATACCTGTATTAATACCTTATCTTTTATACTGCCCTGCAGTCGTAGCATCATCAATCTTCCATCAATATATTGCACCAACAAAACCAGATTTTTCAGTTTCTATCCTATCATTGTTCCCACTCCAATTTCGCCATTCTTCTCTTCTACGGAGTAGAAAAACTTATAATCTCCACTTTCTACCTCACCATTTCCTCCATATCTCACTTCAGACATGCCAAGTGCATCTAAACCATAGGTGTCAAACTCATTTTTGCAGAGGGCCGTATATTAAATTTAGAATGTGTAGGCCGGCCAGATTCAAATTAAAAAAATGTACTTCCGTAGAGGAATCGAGTGAAGTCTAAAAGCTCTAAAAAAAACATGATTCTTCTTTCTGTGTCACAGTGCGATCGCGGGTCGTATTGATAGGGCCGGATGCGGCCCGCGGGCCGTATCTTTGACATCACTGATCTAAACCATTCTTACTCATCTCCTGTTTTACATTTTCTAGTTTTCCTGCCTGCAATAGTGTTCTTACATTCCATGTTTCAATCCTTATCGTTTCTTCCGTTTATCATCATTTCTTCTTTTTAAAAGTATTTCCTCTCAATGCATTCCCTTCCCTGATATCCGAGTGAAGGGAAGTTTTACCTGCGGATTCTTCTACCTAGGGTGGTGGGTGAACGGTTAATGTCCTGGCCTCGCATTCGGGAGGACTCCGGTTCCAGTCCTCGTCCGGGTATCCAGATTTGGGTTTTCCATGGTGCTTCCTTTAAAAGGGCCATGGCCGAATTCCTTCCCGTTCCTTATCCCAGTACCATCCCGCCTTTTTTTTTTTTACTGCTTTACGTCTCTCAACAGCGAGGTCTTTAGAGACGGGAAAGGATGGGGGTCAAGGAATGGGAGGGAATTCTGCCATGGCCTTTTTTAGGAAGCATCCCGGCATTTACCTGTAGTGATTTGGGAAACCATGGAAAACCCAAATCTGTATGCCCGGATGGGGATTCGAACCGACGGCCTCCCGAATGCGAGGCCAGAATGCTATCTGTTACACCACCACCCTCGGTCATCCCGCCTCTAATGAGCTCGACATCGATATGGCATAATGCCATAAGTAAAAAAAAAAAAACGGATTCTTCTACATGTAGAGCCATAACATGTACTACTAGGGAAATATAATGTGGTGGTATCCCGTTCCTTTTCACATAGGCAGTACGTTGCCCAGCCGCTCCCTATGAGTCAGACGGTGTTTGTAGCCGCTCATCTCAGGTACGAGCGCTACGTCCAAATGGACGGGTGCCTCTTCCGCCAATTACCCCGTTCCGAAGTACTCCTTCTGAGCTTTTGCTGCCGTTGCGGTCTTCGCAGTTACCGTGGCAAGGGGTCTCACTTGGTGCTATCAACCGGAGCCAGTTGACCCAAGATTTTTCAAGAGGTATTACTCCTCGGACTCCTCCTTCCCCTTCCCCTTCCTTGAGAAGTGGGGCCCCGGGCTTGTCACCGGCTAAGTGGAGTTTCTTTTCGCATGAACTAGGTAATAGCAAAGACAGAAGGTTAAAAGCTTTTATACCTGGCTACCAATATTGAAAGAAAAAAACACAACTCTGAAATTCCAACTGAAGTCAAAAGGCCAATCTAAAAAAACAACGCAAGAGTAGCTAAAATAAGTATAAAATGCTAGAAATGGAAATTTTTGATACAAAAGCCAATAATTATGACAGCGAAACGGCATCAGAATACCAGAGACTGACAGATTTAATAAAACTTCTATTTGCCCATTTTATTCGATTACTATATGTGTATGTTATATACGGAGAAAGAAAAAATCGTAATATATTTGTGATCAGAGAATTGGCATAACATTTTAACTATTTTAGTATTAATAAAAAGATTCAATTTCCTTGTTGCTTTAGAAGTACACAACTTTTAACTGTATTTAATAAAGCTTAAAGTAAAAGCATGTATGTTGAGAGGATTAAATACCTCCAATTAGAGAATTCCAAAATTAAATAGTAACTGTCACAATTCTTTAAAAATTCTTCAATGATTGAGACCGCTGGGTGAGTTTTTAACGCACTAGCTATTTTTCCATCCAGGTTCCGTTCTTTCACGGTTACTGCAATCAGGTGAACGCTTGAATGGTTCTCTCAAAAGGCCATGACGCAGTTGCTTCCCTCCAATCATCTTCCACCTTCTATGACCTCAAAATAGACGAGGCATCAAGTTCTAAAGAAACTGTAATGAATAGAAACAGCTTCAACAACTAAGAAGAAAGAAATTTCCGCGAAGAGACTGCGCGAACATGTTTAGTAAACAGAAAAACTTCCCGTATTGTGAATGTTTTTAGATGTATATGAAGACATGCAAAAATATCTTCTCAGAAGTAAAATCATAAGTACTAGGATTTTCACATGTTAGTATTGCTCAGTTCGTTAAGGCGCCGCGCACTGGATCGGGGAGGTACAACGGGATAAGGTTCGAAACCTGCTCCCCGCGTATTGGCCGTCCTGGTTGCGGTTTTAGGTGGTTCTTCACAATCACCTTGGCGAACGCTGTGATGGTCCCCAATCTGCGCCTCATAAACTACACACTTCATCTGTTATCCCGGCCCGACACCGTCACATGCCCAGAAGAAGAGAAGCGATTGGCCTAGTATAAATACAGCCGCGTGGTCCCACTTAAGACAGTGCTGTGTTCACTTCTAATCAGTATCATTACCGTCTCTCCGTGCATCTCATCTCGGACTTCGATCATTGCGAGTTTCGGCTTACGTTCGGTTGCTTCTTTGGACTCTGTGCATCGCATATGGGACTCTGACCAGCGCGCATCTCGGTTTACGTTCGGTTAATTCTTTGGACTCTGTGCATCGCATATTGGACTCGGATCACTGCGCGTCTCGGTCTACGGTCGGTTTCTTCCTTGGACTCTGCGCAGCTCATCTTGGACTTTGCTTCGGTTGTCGCTTGATCGTCTCCGGGCGAGCGCTAATCCGCCGTGTTGACATTTCGGCCGCCGTGCGGACACAGCACTTCACAAACAAACATACACCTTTTATAGAGAACACAAGTTACACTAATCAAAGACAGATGGCTACACTTCAACTTCACCCATTGCTCCAGGAACTATCAATCCCTGGTTCCAATAAACCAGTGGCAACATTACTCTAATTCTTAATTGCAAGCCATGAAGGGAATTGAGGTTTTGCGTGATTCGATAGTGTATATTCTGTAACTGCCCCGTTTAAATGTGGATCTTTTACGTAATTTAGTGGAATCGTTCTGTTAGCTTTCTTGAATATGTGTGCAAGTAGTAAACCAATGGCTTTACTGCTGGTATTTCACTCCACATTTAAACTAAGGTGTAGCGTGTTGTGGGTGGCTTGGCCGTTTGACTACCTCTAAATCTGCAAGCCGACAGTTCTTCTTAATTACCATCATATCGGCAAACATTCCCACGAAGCAATCAGAAGGATTTCTTATTGTATCTTTAAAGAAAATACACAGCTTGGTTCACAGTTTATTAATTTTAAAAACAACAACGAATTTACACAAATACAATTTCCACTATTTACCACAAAATTTACCAACTGTACCGTTAACAATCACTTGTGGCTCTCGCTTGCACACGACTCCTGTACCAAAGATACTATATATCTACAGACTAAGATACTAGTAGTACCCCGCCGGCTACACAAACTAATATCTGTGGAAACCCTATTACATTTAATTACAAATATTCATATCAATTATATTTAAAATAATAATAAACACATTGTAGTAACACAAAATTAATTAACCAATAGCAGAAATAATATACAGAGGTTACGAATAAATGTCACAATTCGCACTAATAAGTAATAATAATGGTGTTATTAAAGAATTGGAGACATATTCAGCCAGTTATGTGGTTACTGATTATTGGTATTTTTGCCGTGTAGTTTTCCATCACCACCACTAAATGGAAAACACGAATATCAATAGTTTTTGTATCTGAAAAGGCTCTTTCAGGAATCCAACACCGCAGACCGTAAAATACCGCCAGAACACGAACACGTTAGTATCGGAAATGATGCAGCTGTTTACAACTGGGTCCGCTGATCAGTATTCAAAGTTAATAACAACTGGGTTTATCCGATACTTTATGCGTCATGTTCGGTATCTACCGCTAGCATTTCCAGGGTACTATTCTCATGCGCAGCCCCACAATTCCCGAAACAGATCCGCGGCCCGGCAGACCGCAAACGACCGTTCGGTTAGCGACACGTCCCCACGCACTCATATCGAAAGTGGGCGCGGTTTATTTCAAATTCGGCGCCCGAATTATATTTTATGAGCGGCGGCGTTATTGAGCACTCTACGTGGAGCCGTGTTGTTTGCGCCCGGCTGATTACCTTATTCCATTTATCACTGCCTGTCTGCGTTAGTTGCGCCTGTTGCGGGGATGCACGCGGCAAGAGAGAAGGGTTGGGAGCGGTGACATTACCGGTGGCAGCGGGAGGGAAATGTTGTCTGCTGCAAACGACATTACGCAATTAGCACTCCGCCAACGGAAGCTTTGCTGACGCAGGATACGAACGAAGAGACGGTTCGCTTCTCAGGGTGTGAAGACTGCCATCAAAGAGTTAAACGGATACAACTTTTTGTGCTTCGCGTGGCAGAGGTCGCCGGTTCATGCTAGCAAACATGTCCACGATATTCAGGATTCCTTAAAATGACTTCAGTAAATCAAAACTAAATCTCAACTTTACACACAATATAAAGTCTTCCGCATAACAGTTTCAGATTAAACTCCTAACAACCATTCCCAAAACTCATACGCGAGCCTTCCCGCGCAAGCTTTCGAGCACAAGCACCCAACCAAAGATATATTATTACTAGACTTACCAACTAAGATGATATTACTACCATGGAGGAAAGAAATATTTGGAGACGACGCAAGAGACCTTCACCACCCATTGAAGTGACGCCGGGCGGAGGAGGAATTGGGCGGGGGGGGGGGGGGGGGTTAGGCCACATCCATACAGACACGTGGTATATGTACAAAAACCTCAAGGGGCCTCTAGGATAAACGTAACGCCGCAATCTGCTGATGGATTATTATGTAACTCGATGAGACAAATAAAAAAATGAAGAATCAAATTTTTTGATATCCTGCTTAGTTTTCTAGATATTCCGTCTCAAAAGTGAGATGTTTTTGATTGAAATTCAGAAGAAAAAATTGATCAAAGTCAAATTTGATGATGGATTCTTATTTAAAAAGACGAGAAAAATAAAAACCAAGGAATAAAAATTTTCGATATCTCGCCTAGGTCTCGAGATATACTGTCTCAAAAGTGAGGTGTCTTGAGTTGAAATGCAGAAGAAAAATGTCGCAAAAGTCAAAATTGATGATGGATTCCTATGTAACACGACGAATATCGATATCATGCTTAGTTTTCGGGATATACTGTCTCCAAATTGAGGGGTTTGGGTTGGGACGCGACGTGGACCAAAAATTAATTCTGCCAAAGCCACAATGAATTACATGGTGGACATGCAGAATGGATATTTCAGTTTTATTACTACCACTTGTGGTTAGGTTGAAAATGCGGCCTAGACCAGAATGTTACCATTCATCGTAAGCTTAATTGGGAGTAGCTGGAAGTAGTTTCCATCGCGATACACGTTTTGTCACTAACATGGTTCTCATGAAATTGCTAACAATAATAGATAAATTATTTTCCCTTATGCAACACAAGATGGCATTATAAAACACTTATAAACATTAGAAAATGAAATAATCACAGCATCAAACACAATGTGAACTTTGCATTTGTATGAATTCGTAATATGGCCGCTGCCGCCACCGCGCATGCGCAGTATGAGCCGAGAGTTTAGAGGCGGCGTCACAGATTTAACGTCATTTCTCTTCCATATATTTCCTTCCTCCATGATTACTACCCCATTCATTACACATACTATCATCTGTGGAATCCTATTTATATTTCATTATAATTATTTACATAATTGTACTCGGAACATTGTCAAACATATAATATTAACACAGAAATAATTATTTACTAAGTAGAAAAATGCTGTACTAAAAGGTTAAACATAAATGTCGCGTATGGAGCCTAGGTAGATAAAGCGATTAACTTTCTCCCAGTTAACCAGTTTTACGGCAGAGATTACTATAATTTGGATACTATCCTTTTTTTAGTAGCAATCCTTGGTTTCTTCTTTCAGTTTCAAGTTTCTACAACAATTCGTTCATCTCAACTACCGATTGAGCAACTAACGTAATGTCAGCAGCTTTTTTATTGTTCGTACACGATTCTATCCATTTAGACAATGGGTACTCAACCTTTTTTACCTACCGCCCACTTTTGTATCTCCGTTTGTTGTAAAATTTTCTTACCGTACTTTTGTATCTCTGTTTGTTCTAAAATTTTATTACCGCCCACCGCTACCACTATAATGATGATGTATAAAGCTGGGAAATAACTTTGCGTTATAAAATTTATAAATTAGATTTGTAGCAAGTTAAAGCATAGCAATTATTTGCCAAATACTTTGTGAGACTTTCACTATGTTTGGCGGAGTAAATATTTTTAAAACAACTTACTGTAGATAATTCTACCTTTTTATTTATACTTTGCGTACATTAACCTGATAAAATTGCATTTAATTAATTAAATTAATAATGTGATCCGAAAGACTACCCGCTAGTGAAAACTATTTAAATAATGCTATGATTTTTTTTTAAGTTATAGAAACGGATAAGTGCTTCATTATCGAACGAAACCCCTAACATCCACTGTAGTATATTGAGGGATTTTAGTTAAAAACTGTAGTAATTTCCGCTCGGAGTAATTTTTCTCGAGCTTACAGCCATGTAACTTAATTCCGCTCAATGCAGCTTAGTTCAAGGATAATCAGACTCTCTTCCCGTGGGAAGCGAGCTACCCACTATAGTAACTCTAAAGCACCTCGTAAGTGCTCCTAAGCCAATGGTAGTAGCTCCACGTGACTTCCCCACCATTTTTCTCCGTCCGGGAGCGCAGTCTGTAGCAGGTTCTCGGAGAAGGCTTTTTCCATCCTCAGGACTGACCACATCACCAGTCGACATGAAGAATTTTATATGTAAACGCTAATGCATTATCTACCCTTCTGCTGACTTAGAAAGGATTTTCCGAGTGACAAGATTTTATTAGTGAGGATTTAAATTCATGAGAGCTAGTTTTACGCAGTATTTTCAGTAATTGCATATGTTTGTTCATGTACTTATAGTCACTATATTCTTTCAACCACATTTTTTCACGTGTATCACTGATTACCTGCTCATTACTAGCAATAAGCAATAGTAGGAACGTAATATCTCTGATCACATATCTAAAACGAATCGAGGAGTGATTGATAGGAGACGAATTGCATTTCTGTGGTGTTCACCGCTCGGGACACTACACTACTACAAAAGTTGGAAGGACCAATAGTGGGGCCAGGGTGACTACAACTGATCTAGACTCTGCTGTATAGAGTATTCCGCGGAGGTATTGAATGGAAATGGAATAAAGTGCAGGCCTCACTCCTGGTGACTGTGAAAAGTTAAGGAATGCTTGTGTACGCGAGCCACCGACCAACGTTCCTAATGGAGGCGCAGTTCACTGGGAGTGGACGTCCGCATCTGTTAAATAAGTCAACGGATGTGCCATGTCGAATGATATATTTGGGAACGCAGTTACAGAAGGCAGTCTGGGTAAAATTGATTCCAGTGCACCGGAAGACTTCCGGGGGAAGATGAGGTGTTTCAATTTTCCGGAAAGTGTTACAATAATTTGTAGAAACGTGGCTAGATTTTTGGAAGTGAGAAGTTGGCGTGATTTCGATAGCCAATAAGGAACGTGTATTTTTTTAAAAATAAAGGGAGTTATGCTCCAGAATTAGGAAACAGCAGTCTGTTATAAAGAAGCTATTTTAATATCTTCTATGCAAATCATGGGTGCTCGCTGTTTCCTAATGCAAATCACTGGCGGATATGCAGTGTGAGTCACTATGGCTGGGAGTTTTCCTCGGGGAAATAGACGTCGAATGGAGATTTTGGATCGAACTTGGCAACAGGTCTGCTTACATACGATTATTAATTTACGACTAGGAGGTTTGCCTTTGAAAAAATACTCCTAGTGTGATTGTCTCAAATTAAATGTTACGCTTATATATTAGTACGTCTGGGGGCGATCATCTGTGACCCTCTCGTACAGTAGCATCTGTGGTGTAAGCTGCTACACAGAGAACACTTTTCTGTTATTTATGACGCTGCCAACTCTCAGATGAACATAACAACTCTTTGCCATTCGATGACTCACTAATATAGCCGCAAAGGTCGACAACTAGATGCAATGCATTCATACATTGCTGCGACTGTTCAGTTATCAGCCTTCAGCAATATGGCGGAATGGTCTGGTGGCTGACTGGAGATAGAAAGGTCACTGGTTCGAATTCCAGTCTGGGCGGGGATTTTGAAAGGCCATAGTGCAGACCTTCGCTTGTGGCACATCTTACTGTGTACTGTCAAGTACGCCAGAACGCTTCCGTTGTTCAGTTTCCACATTAAACTATTGGACCCGTTTACCCGATAGGATTACCGGGTTAGATTAGGTTTGCCACGACAGAGGCGCATGCGCGGCAGATCGTTACTCTGTCAAACCGGATGCCGAACTACAATTCGGAGTCTTCCAACCAATAATGCCATACGCCCTTTCTTAAAAAAAAAAATGGTAATCTAATCACTGTCCACTTCAAGATAAAATATGACCCAATACCCTCCTCTTGGCTAACGTAATCTGACAGTCTCAATGCTCTACAATGTATTAGAATTTATGGCTTGCTATGACAATGTTAAACTGTTTCACTGTCACAGAATGTTTTGAATAGATTAATATTCATTTTAACTTTGTTTGGAAGCTCTTAGAATAAAAAGTGAGATAATTTTGTGAATCAATTAATTGGTATTTGATTAATTACGACATTACTATCCCGGCCCATTTTTTCCATTTTATGAAGATCATGAATATTTGTAAAAGTATTCCAAGTAACGTTGTTAATTTTGGGATTAACCCCATGGCACCCAAAATATAATTATAATTATAACCAATATTTTTTGGTGTAAACGATTAAGTAAAGTATCTGCAACTGAGAACGTTAAACTGAAATCGTAAAAACAACAGAAATTTATCGGCAGCAGCTCTCCCTGTGTGTGTGTCTTTTTTTCCTGGGTAACAAAGAAAAAAAATCTTTCTTGCCAGTTGTGATCAGGCATCTTGTTTTTAACCTTACTATTAGGAATACATTTCTAATTAATTAAATGCCTGAATTTAAGACTTTAAAAGGTAAGAAATAAAAAATAACAGGCACTGAAGTGTGCTAAATTAAAAGAAATGTTCCAAAGTTACAATAATAGTAACAGAAGTTATTGTAAACCTGATATTCGAAAGCTATAAATGCAATGGTTTGTAAATCCACTGTGATTACAAAATTTTGTCACATAAAAATAGTAAATAATGTATGAAACGAATCTGAAAGTTTCTTTTTTTATTCCAAAGAATATTTTTTTTAAAAAATTTAAATGCGATGGCGTACACACTCCAGTGGCAATTGCCCTAAACACCCACTCTTTCTCTTTTATGTTCTCGCCTACTTTTGCCCTCTTCGAATTTTAATTTCAAATTCTTTCACCGATTTTGTTAAATTATTATTCATCACTTCCCCTAGTAATTTATTACTATTCCTAACACCCTTATCTACGAATGGAAAATTTATTACACCCTTAAGTTTGAAATCAATTGCCAGTTTGTTGTCATGGTCATCATTTCCCTTCCATGCATTACTCCTAATTCTTTCACAATATCATTACTCGCCTCATCACCAATATACGGATTGTTCACTTCCAGAACTTTCTTCATCATTACAGCACTTCTTAAACAATTATTAGAGAGAAAAAGTAAAAAAGAGGTTTATTTATGGAGTTGACCTATTACTGTCATGTTGCTCAATGCGTTTACCATTCAAGTACCCTTTAAAGATCCATCGCTTGGCAGGCACTTTGTTGAAGGCGCGAACAGGTGATTATGCAAAGAAGGAGCCGTCTGCCTTTACGGCTCCGCGATCAGACAGGGCTGATGGCTTCCGGATGCGCTGTCGTATTCACAGGGACGTTTTGGAAGTTCCTCCGCTATCTGTGATTCGTATCGCAGTCGAATTACTCCAGCTTTAGCGTTCAGAAGAGAGGGCTGACAGTTACAATGATTCGGAGTGACATTCTGAAGAGTTGAGTACTTTCTCTCCTTAATGTCATATCTAACTGCCTCCAAAAAAAAGCTACTGTAGAAAATCACTGAATAAAACTGAAAGGCTGTTATAATCGAATCATCAGGGTCTGGACAGGTTGCCTATAAGATTAAAATCGGTACAGTCCGTTTACAATACAACAGCACTAGTACATGCCAATGAATATTAAAGTGCAGAACATTTATCCTACCATTAAGTCTCAAACTACATATTACAATATCTTTTTGACTTATTCAGAATCAAGTGCCTAAAGTAAGAGAACAAAAGGCTACACCTTTAATAAAGTCACCTACTGTTGTTTTCTGGTACACATATTGCTTTTAAAAATAATTTTAAACGAAATGTTTGATCAAGTCTATTCTGTCCTGGTGATCGAAATGAAAACAGGAGGCAAGACTCGACTAAATCTACCGAGAGGGGTGGTGTAACGGTTAGCGTTCTCGCCTCGCATTCGGGAGGACGGCGGTTCGAATCCCCGTCCGGGCATCCAGATTTGGGTTTTCCATAGTTTCCCCAAATCACTCCAGGCAAATGCCGGTATGCTTCCTTCAAAAAGGCCATGGCCGAATTCCTTCCCATTCCTAGCCCCCATCCTTTCCCGTCTCTAAAGACCTCGATGTTAAAAAGAGACGTAAAGCAGTTACAAAAAAAAAAAAAAAAAAAAAAAAAAAAATCGTCTAAATCTGATGAAATAAATATTTGACTAATTAAAAAAACTGACTAAATTTTACTAATTGACTGCATGATCTTGTAATTTCTCTGCTTCATTTCGCAGTACATGTAGTATACTGTTGCTAAAACTGCAAAAAAAAAATCACAAAACAGATACCAGAAAAATAAACACTTCTATCAGTCCATTCATCTTCGTTGTTCGGTTAACTATAACACACGAAAGTTGACATGACTATAAGTGATAAGAAATGGAGCAACCAATAATCTGCTTTACCCGTTTTTGTGTAAATACTTTTGGAGCAGTAGCAAATTAAATTTTGCTGCTGGCTAAAGCTCGAATGAATATCGTTCCCCCTCCACCGAGCAAATAAACCATACAGAATAGCAGGTATTAACGACGCAAGATTTATTGCAACTGTGAAAAATACGCGCTTTATGGGCATTATGTGAAAATTGCACTTCCTGATAGCAATTAATTAATCGGTTATAGCGGTTGCGCAATTTTTGCGCGGTTCTTTTTCGAGGTCAGGCGACCGCCGATCAAAGCTCTGTAATCGGTACCACTGCAAAAATGTCACCCCGTGACCCGTGGGATGCCAGAGCCGGGAATTAATGTGGTTTTCTATTCTGTGCCAATCTGTATTAATGGGGCAGCAACCGAATTCAACATCAGTTCTGCATTTCACATTGACCATACTTAATTATCTATTATTATAATTACTAGCTGAAAACAATGTTTTGAGTTTATTAAATCTGCCGATTTACTAAAGAGCGGATTTGGAATACACTCCACAATCTTTTACGGGTGGTCTGCTGGCTTAGTTTGTTAAGGCTAGTGGCTGGGCTACTCAAAGTCAGGGTTCGAGTCCCGGTCTTTGTTGGAATTTTTACTGTACTAAAAACTGACCTTCGTCGCTGGAAAAACTTTGCTTTTTTGATATGAAGATGCTAGAACAGATGATCCCAAAGTTTTTCGTACCATGCTCCCATTCCGTCAAAAGAATTCTTTCTATTCCCGGTAACCACCACCATTAGGGCGACCTCGATGACGATCATTATTTTCTTCAATAATTTTATCCATCATTTACTAGACTAGATTTTTAAATCAAAACAAGTAAATTAAAAAAAGTTGGCTATCATTGGGCACTGCCGACAGAAGTTAAAAACTATGAATATCATACACCAAACACATCAAACTTATTGCAACAGATATCTATATACTAATACGCTAAGCGAAAACTTATGATACATTTTTAAGAATATTGCGCGCACGGTGAAGTGTGAGATTTGGCATAGTTAAAGTTTATATGGAGAAGAAGTGTAGGAATATGCTATTTTAAAGAATAAGTGCCGCGCAAAAACGGAGGAACTTAAAGAAATGCATCGCGCACTGAAAAGTATAAGATTTCGCATAGTTAATGTTTATATGGAGAAGAAGTGCAGAAAGCGAAAATATGTGTATAGTATGTGTTACAGATATATCCAATTTAAAAAAAATCGTCCTTTACATTTTTTTTTTTTTTTTTTTTTTTTTTTAGTGGTAAGCGAATCTGCCGATGTCTGTGATCTTAGTCAGCAGTAAAGAAAAAAATAGGCCTATAATAAACATAGTTAATACATGTTACAAATAGATTATTCAAATAAAAAATTAATTTACGAACGTGTGTGTGTGCGTGAAATAGGATCGGAGCCTACGTTCTTACATGAATTCCCTGCATTGAGACACTCTGTGGTCTTTGGTAAAACGAAAGACTCGGATAACGTAGAGATTAATCTTTGAAGTTATAAAAGGAATACTTGGAAAAGGAATGTAGCGATTCTGCCCGATACTATATAGTCATTTGATTATTTAAAATGTTAAACTTTGGTTAAGTGTCTTTTGATTTTTTTGATTTCAGTAATTTCATTAGAGAGAGACAAGAAATAAGGAATACATTTGCGTGAAATTCAAAATGATAATAGACCAAATTTAAATAGCGAACACATAAAAAGACGAAATTATTTTGATAGATACATTTAAATGTGCACTGAATGTCATTCCACGAAATTTTTGCAGTTTAGAATTTACAATGCAGGTTTCGCAATGAAAAACATTTCGATTCAGAAGTCACTTCAGGTGAAAGGACTGCATTTAGGCGTAATTCATGTATCATAAACCTAAAGCAGTTTTCCGGCCTTAACTCAAAATGAATATTTTAAATTCAAATGAACCATCATTTGCTATGGTTAGATTAGAAGCTCAAATTTAGCATACAGTCACGCGTGGAGTGTATCGTTTTAATTTTATAGGTAATGCAGAGAATTAAGCCAAACAACACATGCTAATAACGTATTGGCACACGCTCGCAGCTAACGACGTCAGGGTATACAATATATAATATATCTATGCTCACACCAAACGCAATAGAACAAATTCATATAATGATTATTACTCTTTCATGAAAGAAACTAAACAACTTAATGAATTACGGTCGAATTTCGACCGCAGAGCGATCACTAGTAACAGTAATTCCGTGTGGTTGTAATGACCTGGTGACAGGATTTCTATTGACTGTTCTTCCACCCCCTGTATTAACAGCCTTAACATAACCTAGTAGTGCTACCAGATATAGGGGACCTTTAGTTTAACGTGGAATACCAACCACGGAAGCATTTTGGCGTACTTCACATTTACAGCAGGCTGGTCCATAGGTGATGGCCGGGTTAAGGGTCTATTAAAATCGCCGCGGAGATAGGGATTCGAACATGAAACCTTTCGTTTCCTTGTCAGACACCTTAGTAGGAGGAGGTTGTCTTAGCTGGGAACAGCCAATCAGCGTTCAGGGATTGCATGACGTCACGAAGTGGTGGGGGGACCTCCCTCCCCTCCCCCTCCGGCGGCCTTTTTGAATCAGCGAATCAGCCAATCAGCCAATGGCGTTCAAGGTCGTATGACGTCACACGTTAGTTCCTCAACCGGCCGCACAGATGGCGGCATCTCCCAAGGGCTTAATTTCTTTGGGCGCAGATATTCCACTCCCCTAGGAGAGTAAAAGCTAGCGGGGGAAAACCCAACCCTAAGGCGTATTTGAACAGGTGTCGACATGTACGTACTTGCTCGGCCGCCGAGACCCTGTTGCGACATGTGCGATAACTTGCATAACTGTCGCTAGAGGTCAGCACACGGTAGAAAACATTTGTCGCTAGATGGAGCGGGTGTAGCAATATGCGTGAAATATTTCGATGTTTGCGAAGCCACTCGCGTGTTTGACCGGGAGTCCGACAGGTTACGAAATGGCTCCAAGGGAAGCACATTATTCATTCGCCATTATGAAAGCATAGCTGGGTGGCGGACAAAGAAAGTAGGGCGTCCAACACAGCGTTCGTATGATTGCAGAATTTTGTGCAGAGTCTCAGGCTTGCAGCGAATTTCGTATGCATTTGTTCAGGTGTCCTGCTGTCGGTAAGGAAGTAAATCATTGCAATTTTAATAATAATAAAAAAAAAGTCCACATCAACGGATATTACGTGAACAGACATCGGTAGCGTTGGGGCTAGGTTGCCGGTTCGAGTCCGGCCGCGGTGTTTTTATTGAAAAAGCCGTTCCAACTCGTCAATTTCCAAATCAAAATTTTAGTTTCCATACCTAGAGAGGATACCTGCCTTGAATAAAAAAAGCATAAATGTTTCCTTTTAACGTTCGATATGGGAAAAAAAAACCGTCATAAACTCCAGATATAAATTCTATGTGTACCTGTTTTCATGAAATTATTTAGCGTTCTTGCCTCGCATTCGGGAGGACGGATGTTCCAGGCATCCATGGTTTCCCCAAATCACTCCAAGTGAATGCCGGGATGCTACCTTCAAAAGACCATGACCGAATTCCTTTCCCGTCTCTAAAGACCACGTTGTTGAGTCGAGATCGCTGTAGGCATGGAAATGTACGTGTGTATGCATCTCTATCTCTGTGTGTTTTTTTGCGTAAATGTGGTGATACCTTCCTTTATCTCGTTTTTATGGATGTATGATGTGCTGTTCCTGCACTTATGCTTGTGTGAGGTGACATATGGATTTGTGGGTGAGACCTAGTATGAATATGGGAGTTATGATATCTGTCTGATGACCAAGTGTCTACTGCTACTCGTGGTACATGGGGGGCACATATTACTAAATGACAGAAAGGGTTGCTGTGTGGGCGAGATGTGGCTGTGATTTCAAACTTCACACATCCTGTAACTCTTCAGTTTGGATCTAGCATGTTCAGTCTCTTTCCTCCAGTTATGTGTGGTGATGAATGGAACTGTGTGAATGCATTGACATGTGTGTCTTTCTATGATTTTTGGCCAGTCATGGGTGTTCTGTACCACTTTTTCGTTGCCACGATTGGGCTAGTTGTTGAGTCGAGATCGCTGTAGGCATGGAAATGTACGTGTGTATGCGTCTCTATCTCTGTGTGTGTTTTTTTTGCGTAAATGTGGTGATACCTTCCTTTATCTCGTTTGTCTGGATGTATGATGTGCTGTTCCTGCACTGATGCTTGTGTGAGGTGACATATGGATTTGTGGGTGAGACCTAGTATTAATATGGGAGTTATGATATCTGTCTGATGACCAAGTGTCTACTGCTACTCGTGGTACATGGGGGGCACATGTTACTGAATGGCAGAAAAAGCTTAGGTGTGGGATAGACGTGTTGGTGCGAACAGTTTTGTACCTAGCACACATGATACTGGATGGTAGTGAGGTCTGTAGTGTGAAATAAATGAGATGATGTTGATGTGAAGAGTATGGTGCTTGGAACATATGTTACTGATGATTTTTGGTCAGTTATGAGCCATGGGGGTTCTACCCCACTTTTTCGTCGCCATGATTGGGGCTGGTTGTTGTGTCTAGCTCGCTGAAGGCATGGAAATGTGAGTGTTTGTGCGTCTCTCTCTGTGTCTGTATGTGTAAATATGGTAATACCTTCTATAAACACGTCTGTCTGGACGAATGATTTTGCTGTCCCCTCCACTTATGTTTGTTTGTGCTAGTGTATTGAGATGTATGGATTTGTGGGTGAGATCTGATAGTCAAGTGTCTATTGCAACTCATGGTACCTGCGTCACTTTTTTACTGAATGGTAGAAAGGGTTGTGGTGTGGGAGAGACGTGTTGATGGTAAATGTAATCAACTGGGGCGTGATGAACACTATTTATGGTATAAACACTTAGGTTTATGGTGAAAACATGCCATCTTTTGCACACCTTCTATCTCGCCAGGCTGATGATATGTAAGGAGACTTCTGTTTTTCAGCCAGTCATGAGGCAAGAGAGTACTACACCACTTTTTTGTTTCCATGATTGGTACCGGTAGTTGTGTAGACTTGGACATGTGTATCTGCGTCTCTCTTTGTGCATGTAAGCGTAAGTAACTCGTCTGTCTGATGATTTTTGTAACGATAGTTCTGTCCAGTTAATCAGTTGTAACGACAATTCTGCCCCCACTTCATCGTTTCCGTGATGCTTGCTGTCAGTTCTGTCGATCTCGCTGTATGCATGTACAAGTTTGTGCGTGTGTCATTCCTCTGTGGATTTGAGTCTAAAATATATGGTTATAGAATTATCAACGTGTGCTTCTAACCATTGTTTCAGGGCTTAGACAATCTCCCATTTCGATGTGCTCTTTACAGTTTACTGCCGTTTGTGTTGGCATGTGAATTTTGATTCTCACTACATAAAAATCATTTAACAGAGAGGGGTGATGTACCAGAGAAGCGAAGGACTTGGGTACAAACCCACAGTCAGACCATTGCTTGTGTGGTGTAGTATGGAGTCCACATTTTTTGTACATCAAATGCAAGGTGCAAAGGAGGGCAGTTAGATTTATCTGTGTAAAATATTCAGTAAGTGACATAATAAAGGAGCTGGGGCTGGGATGTCATTGGAAGATAGGAAGAGTGTTGAGTGGCTGTAGGTGGCGTATAATGCTGTTAGAATGGATATTGGTGGAATAATTCTGAGTGGTGTATGAAGCCTAAGTTGACCATGACCACAATCTCGCACTAGACTTTAGGTGATGAGGCCTGAGTGGATAAAATATCTAAACACCCACTTTGACCTAACAATTTACGACAGTTCAAATGTGAGCACTATCTTAGGCGTAATAGAACCTATGGTGACGTTTTGGATACTTGTCGATGTGTGGGGATCTTCTATTAAAATGTGGGTTATGATGCCTGTTTGATGACCAAGAAACTATCAGTTAGCTAAGAGCATTATGGTAACTTTATCGTGGTTACTTGAACGAAGCATGCAATTACAAACAAATGTCACACTTGGCCCTGAATCCGAAGGTTGGCGTTAGATGGGAACATTTTAAACCGAATGGAGAACTCTCCTGGGTCCTGATTTATTGAAAAATAATTTCCTGGAAAAGGGGTGAATTTTCCTGGAAAACTGCAGTAGAAGCACCTTAAGTGAACATTTTGGTACCTGGCTACTGATTAGGAGAAGACTTTGCGAATTTTCAATTTTTGGTTTACTTTAACGCACGAACAGAAGGTAACCCTGTCTGTAACTGATCAGGGAATCATTGGAAAACAGAAGGTGGTTTGACGAAGTGCTGGGCGTATGTTGGCGATGAGGCTAGGGTGGATCTTGGTGAAAGAATTAGGAATAGTGCACTGGATTTCTTCTATAAGGAAGTGGGTAAATTTTCTATATCTCCACCTTGGTTACAGGCGAATGGTCTCAGGCATGTTCTGTGCTTAGCGTGACTCGATTTTTATCACATAGGACTGGCGTACTTCGATTCGACATGGGTGAAATTAGTAAGATTAACAGACGTATTTCGTTCCTGGAACATACGTGCTGTGCTGTAAAATACAGTTAAAGGTGTCAATCACTGATGTGTCACAAGGGATTGATTGGAATTTTAGACAAAGTACAGCTAAGGACACTCAATTTGTGATTGCTTACGAAAGCATAACAGAATTGATACAGACGACAAAGGTTTGACCTTGATGGCAACAATTAAGAGTGTGATTAAATATTTTATACCAATGGCAACAGAGATAAGATTAGGGAAATAAGGAGTCGTACTGATGTTTCCATTCCTTGAGCTTTGCCATTGTCAAACTGGAAACTTTGATTTTTTTCTAGCTTTGATGTGGGAAAGGCTTTGTCACAAATATTTTCAAGTGGCCTCTTGTCCAAAGACAGGGTTGAGAAATAGGCTTGAAAAAATTACATGCTGATTGGTTTGACATCATGTATTCACTTCAGAAACTGGTTTTCAAATCGACAACTTTGCTTTAGTTTAGGAGCTATTAATTCATCGAGGTCACACTTACATACATCAGTAAACCCCTTCAATGCCTCTTTGAGTTCAAAAAGTGTCTGTGTTTCATTACACACAATTTAATACATCCTTTAAAATACACGGAATGTAGGTGACACTCGTGAGCTATATTGTATTGTTCATAACGAATCCAACATGATGTGACTAATTGAGTTTGTTTCCCGTCTCTTCGTCGGTGTATTAATTTTTAATGTCTGCCTGCTTCGATGAACGGAATTTTTTTTATGGTTTTCCCTACCTTCGTCGGTGAATGTCTCTCGGTTTCAATGAAAGGATTTCACCATTGATGGGTTTTTGAGGCTACGAATTTTGAAAGGAATAACGTATGTGTGGTATTGCTATACTTTATCACAATAATTTCATTTTTTAAACTTTTTAACGTCTCTCTAACAACGTGGTCTTTAGAGACGGGAAAGGAATTCGGTCATGGTCTTTTGAAGGTAGCATCCCGGCATTCACTTGGAGTGATTTGGGGAAACCATGGATGCCTGGAACCTCCGTCCTCCCGAATGCGAGGCAAGAACGCTAAATAATTTCATGAAAACAGGTACACATAGAATTTATATCTGGAGTTTATGACGGTTTTTTTTTCCCCCATATCGAACGTTAAAAGGAAACATTTATGCTTTTTTTATTCAAGGCAGGTATCCTCTCTAGGTATGGAAACTAAAATTTTGATTTGGAAATTGACGAGTTGGAACGGCTTTTTCAATAAAAACACCGCGGCCGGACTCGAACCGGCAACCTAGCCCCAACGCTACCGATGTCTGTTCACGTAATATCCGTTGATGTGGACTTTTTTATTATTATTATTAAAATTGCAATGATTTACTTCCTTACCGACAGCAGGACACCTGAACAAATGCATACGAAATTCGCTGCAAGCCTGAGACTCTGCACAAAATTCTGCAATCATACGAACGCTGTGTTGGACGCCCTACTTTCTTTGTCCGCCACCCAGCTATGCTTTCATAATGGCGAATGAATAATGTGCTTCCCTTGGAGCCATTTCGTAACCTGTCGGACTCCCGGTCAAACACGCGAGTGGCTTCGCAAACATCGAAATATTTCACGCATATTGCTACACCCGCTCCATCTAGCGACAAATGTTTTCTACCGTGTGCTGACCTCTAGCGACAGTTATGCAAGTTATCGCACATGTCGCAACAGGGTCTCGGCGGCCGAGCAAGTACGTACATGTCGACACCTGTTCAAATACGCCTTAGGGTTGGGTTTTCCCCCGCTAGCTTTTACTCTCCTAGGGGAGTGGAATATCTGCGCCCAAAGAAATTAAGCCCTTGGGAGATGCCGCCATCTGTGCGGCCGGTTGAGGAACTAACGTGTGACGTCATACGACCTTGAACGCTGATTGGCTGATTCAAAAAGGCCGCCGGAGGGGGAGGGGAGGGAGGTCCCCCCCACCACTTCGTGACGTCATGCAATCCCTGAACGCTGATTGGCTGTTCCCAGCTAAGACAACCTCCTCCTACTCACCTTAACCCCTCAGCCACCAGACTGCTACAGATATACTGTCAAAATTAGCATGTCGCTGACACGAACTCATATTTTACCCATCCAAATTCGCCCAACGCGCCTAAATATAATTTCACTTCAAAAATTTAACTTAGCTCACAACCCGACGGTTGGTCGAATCTTCCCGAAGGAGATTTACCAAACTATTGTGTCAGAGGCAGGAAGGCCAATTTATTTCCTCAGGGACCAACAGTTTAACGTGGAGTCGGAACTACGGTACGTCCTGACGTTGCTCATATAATCAAATACAGCACCTAAAAAATCCCGCTCGCCACGGGATTTGAATCCCGCAGCCGGAGAGAGAAACTTTCGGAAATAAGCGCCTTAACCGCTGAGCTACCAGACCGCCTTGTTTTGAAGTATACGTGTGGCAAATACTTTCAAAATCTGAAAAAAACTGTGGGTTGACAGAAGTTACGACAGGGGGGGGGGGGGAGGGAGAGGAGAGAGAAATGAAGAGAGGGTTTAAATTTTTGTACATAATAGGTAAACAGTATTTTTCTGTTTGTTTTATAGTATACGTATGCAAAGTTCCATCAAATAGGATAAAAACTGTGTCTTTGTGTGAACAACAAAAAAAGCATTCATTTTTATATAACAGGTTTTTACTTTCACTGCTGTCACACTTATAGCTACAGATCTACTGTTAACATTATCATGTAAGTCACGCGAACTCATCCAAAACGCGTCTAACGCGCATATCATACACCCAACCAACACGTTATACAAAGTCGGTGACAGGAAGTGGCGAACTCATATATTTAAACACGTCCAAACATCTCATAACGCGCCTATAGTAGTTTTAACTTCGAAAATGTTAATTTTTCAAGGTTACAAGTTAGAAACCATACTTCAATTATATTTTCAATGTCAGGTGTTTATAAATTGAGGCTGTATGTCTGGTTTGATTGGTAACAAATCTAGCGGAGAGTAGTATGAAGGTCTTCGTCTACCATCCTAAACAATTTGTATGGAGTACAACTCAAAATTGTTCATTTTGTAACAGATAAGTATGTTTTACATAACTTAAATCTATTCAATGAAAACCTTTTGCATCAATGTATTGAAACGTTCCTCCTCACTTTTCTCAACAAAAAAAAAAGAGTATAAATAATTTCAAAACACTTAATTTCTGCACTTTTAGCCCTGTCAGAGAGTATATTCCGTGTCAACGTAGAATATAAAAAATTGGGGAACAAAGTGCTAATCACTGTGCAAATTTGAGCTCAATCTATTGTAAGGATTTTTCAGTTTCCTCGAAAATCCTGTTTTGAGATTTGGTTTAGTTTCCGACTCGTCGGTATATAATAGCTATATCGTTTAGGATGGATGAAAACGACGGTAAATAATGACTAGTATCTGGTCTATTGAAAGAATGATAACAGCCTTAGCCTGGACTGAATTTTGTAAACTATGGAAAAACGATATCTGCATTGCCTGGCCGGTAATTGAACCCTGCTCTTTCAGGATACCAGACCAAAAGGTTGCTATTCTCCTTCCAGACTTGGTAGTCAGGAAGCTCTATGTCGATTCATCCTGTTGTTGGTCTACAATCCTATGGTTTCCCCACATCACTCCAGGTGAATTCCTGGATGGTTCCTTCAAAAGGTCATAGCCGAATTCCTAGCAGTTCCTTGCCCCCAGTCCTTTTCCCGCCTCTAATGACTTCATTGAACCAATAAGAAACGAGTAACAGTGATCCTCCTAACTGTGTGAAGTCTAGTTCGGAACCACTAGAACCCTTTCTAGATTGGGTCAGTTCACCGATTGGCCAACGGAGGCAGTAAGTTGATAGAAATATCGATAAAAATTAAACTGACAGGGCATTGCCCAGACTACGAGTAAAAACAGTGCATTTAGTTGTTCAGAACAAGGATTTTTCCTTTTCAATTTCTCTATTTCTATTTTGTTTCAGAGTGCAGTGTCGCTCCGAGTATTCAGTTGCAATTTTACTATTAAAAAAAACTAGATTTATCTTACTTCTTGTTACATATTTGATTTTATTAGCTTCTTAGTCTACTTATTGTCATCATCTGTGCTACGATCCGCAGCTTTTAGCGTACTTACCTGTTTAGTACAAATTATTCCCGCAGTGTTTTGTCTATATCATTCAATATTTCCTTCGTATCTTCTTCCTTATTTGTTACCGGTATAAAATCATCAGCAAATTGCTGCATAGTGATTGGTTATCTTTGGATGTACCAGAAAGAAATTAAAATAAACCTGAATTGCGACTCCTGTGACTTCTTTCGTAAAATTAAATGGACCAACAGAGAATTGTGAATTCACAATAATTATTTCCTCTGTAAACGTATGTTGATTAGGGTATTGAGAGCTGACTGAAATATTAGTTTTATTACAGATTTCTGTGTGGTTGTGATTGATGGACAATGGAAATATGAGATAGGAATCAGTCAGTCTGCGTCAAATGTAGCTAGTCTGGTAATTGCGTCCTACCTGTGTTGTTTTGTAATTTTAATGGCAATATGAAAAATTGTTTTGATTAACGTGACATTCGTGTCACATTACAAGTATTTTTTCTCTACTGGTGTGATCATGCTTTGTATAGACTTGAGAGAATCGTTTGCAATAAATTTTTAAAAATTTTGTATGTATTTCAGGGTGCTTACTGGAACATAAATATGCTATTTTCTGTGAAATATCACCTTTATCATCACTGTTTAAACCCGTTTTCTTTAAACGCAGTTCCTCACATTTTTGTTTTGTTATGTGCAGATTACATTACGTACCTGGTGAATAATAGTAAACAAGACAGCATTAAATCAGTAGGTGAAGAGGAGCTCATAATGACACAGTTTTAGATCAATGTAAACCTGAAATTTCTGCTTTAAGTACTAATTTCTGAGATTTTCTCGAAAGGAAAAAAATTTTAATTTCTGAATCTCTTTTCTTGATCCACAAAGTTGTAAATGTAAGAAATTATTCCCTTCTCTTATGAAAAAGCAATTGGTACAGACCCTTGAGTTTCCCTATTTCGATTACTGTGACGTTGTTCAGCAAAATTTGAGTTCGGCAGACATAAGGAAACTTGAAATTGTTATGAACTCCTGCGTAAGGTTCATCTGTGACCTACGACTGTACGACCATGTCTCACCATAATATGATCGCTTACAGTGGTTGCGCGTTTGCGATCGACGACGATTCCACACTCTGTGTCTCCTTCACCGCCTCATACATCTGAAAACTCCCGCTTACCTTTGTTCCAACATCTCATACCTAGGACTTTCCCATAATATTAACACCAGATCCCTGAACTCAAACATACTAACCATCCACGGCCACTCCTTCTTCATTTCAGCCGTAAGATTGTGGAATGATCTTCCCCTGAAAACTAGAACTACCAAAATGATCGTCAAATTTAAAATTCTTTGGAGAAATCATTACTTATTCGGCACTAGCTAAACGATCTCTTCTTTCATGCATAACTTATTTTTAGATTTGAATTATACTGATTTTTACTGCGTCCACCTGTTTATTCTGCCTTCCCTATTATTAGTTTGTGTCTTGTTTCTTCATCCTACTAGTATTGAGTTTGTTCCGTTTACTTCTTTAACCTTCACTAGCATTAGTTTATACCATTAAATGATTGACTAGTTAAACATGAATACTATTAGTTAGTATTTTACTTATAAACATTATTAAGTTTTTTGTTAGTATTAATCTTGGACTTAATTTAGGCCAAATGTTAAATAAGTGTTGTATACTGTTAGTTTGCGTAAGGTGTACATTATTTTATTATAAACACCTGGTATGATGTAAGAGAGGTTTTGACAGCCCTAATCTTGCTAGGCTAAATAAACCCTTAAATAAATAAAAAAATACATTACATATAAGTTTTTAATTTAATTATTATTATTTTGCTTTAGGATTTACTGCTTTTCAACGTGGAGGAAACTGAAGCCGGGTTTCGCCTGGAACAATTTCCAGAAACTATAGAAAACCGCAATCTGGATGGTTAGATGGGGATTCGAACCCGCGTCCTCTCGAGTGTAAAGGCCTGGACGTTACCACTCATTCACCAACCTCGGTCAAAACAAATTAGAAATCTACAGACATAATTAATCTTACAGTACATCTCTGAAAGTAAAATCCTAAATTCAGTACAGGACGAGTTAAATATTTAATTACTCAGGTATTACTAGTTAATCTTTCCCATAAATCTTATACGAGGTTATGTTCCATATTCTACTTTTTTCTGATGGTACAAGCGTTTCATTAGATGACTTATTAACATAAAACACCTCCAGCATGTTAAGAGACACTAACGGTAAAAATTTAATTGGATCATTGTCACTACATTAACTGTTAATGCGGCAAGCACCAATTTTTTAAAGATTAGATTTGTTCCTCTTGATCCCATGTGAGAACAATCTCTGGGATGTGGAGAAATACATACAATTATTATCAAACAAATAATATTACCAACTATTAATAATCGTTAGTTACTTAAAAACCTATTAGTATAATCAATTTGCATTGTTAACTGCAAATATATATCACCGTAAACCGGGGTTACTCTGGTATATTTTTTTGATTTTTTTTAAGAATTCAGAAAAAAAAAACATTCCCAATATAAGGAAATAAAATGAGTTATTTTTTTTAGGCATGTCCTTCCCCTTTCGAATAATGGTACTGCAAACTAAATGAAGACGATTTTTTACCAAGATATTTTCCCCGTTAATGTACCAAAGTTGACCCATGAAGTGGAGAAACTTATGGACAAGTCATTTTTCTGGTTAAAATCAACAGGAAGTGGTTGGTGCCAAAGTTAGAGCAAAATCATTTTATTTCATCTCACATTATACACATTTTCAGCTTCTGTGTATTGTGTTTCTTTCTGCAAAGGGTTCGGCAGAAATGTTTTATGCGCTCTTCTGTCTATACCTTTGACAAACTTGGGTTGCTTTAAAGGTGTTTTTGATGATGTGCCCCATTGAGGATTTATCAATGAATATTTCAAATATGTGTATTTAATTTGATCTACAATATATGTATTTCCTACTCTCAAATTTAAATAATTTTTTCATTAAGATTTTTTTCTTTCTATCATTGTTAGAAAAGTTAGCTATCTAATACCACCACCTTAGAGACCTATCAGATACAATAACTGTTCAGTTCAAATCAAATTTACAGGTATTTAAAATTTAATTCTTCATTGATCCTCCAGTTGGATCAAATCATAAATTTGTAGGGGGCAACACATGAAAAACTTGGTGTCCCAAAGTTACCCCTGCTGTCCCAAAGTAGCACCGGTTTACGACATTCCATGTTAGTTGCTCTATATTTACACAAATTCCAGATCGTGTAATTTATAAACTATTTTAACACAAAGAAAAACCATACTTCATATCAGTCATTGTGAAAAAATTTGTTACTTTTCTCTTCCATGCGCCATTCATACACCAGTTTCCCGGTCATGCTTAGTTACCAAGGAGAAGATTCTTTCATACAGTAAAATAAGATCTGAAGTAAAATTGTTTAAGTTTGAATTTCAAATTATTAGGTTTTCGAGGACATCATTTCTTACAACACAACCAATATAGCTTTATGAATTAAAAGACGCTCTACGTATGTTCGGGGATTATATACAGATAAAGGCTAAAAACGAAACTAAATCATTACTAAACGTAGGTAATCATGAAATAAATAAATCAAATAAATACCAACAAAAATCATTCTTCTCACAAGATACTGCATAGAATATTTCATATGGAAGCAGTAATCTGGTTTTCAAGACATATTCTCTACTTTATTGCGCCATCTCTTTCTGGGAAATTCATTCGCAACTGCAGAAGCCATTTCCGCCACGTTTTCTCAGAATGGCATATGGTGTAAGCCAACGATATTCCGCAGAAATCAATTTCGTAACTCAGCACAGGACACCAAAGTGCCTCTGTTCTTCTTCTCGCATTGCATCACAGATTGTAGATAATTCAGTATCAACATCTTCAGACACGTCGCAATAACAGAAACATAAATAAAGTGAATAAAGAGCAGATGCTATTACAAGCTGTGTAAAGAAGATTAAAAATGTCGTGCGTATTCTACATTCGACGTCTTCCCTAAAGGCAGTCATTGTGCAACATAAAATTTTAACAACGCTAGAATGAAATTTTAGGATTGACATTAATAAAAGACTATGTAAAAGAGTATATGTTTTAGATTGTTGAAACTAAAGAAGGCCAAAAAAGTAGTTCAACTGTGATATTTTATGTCAAGAACGTCACAGAATTAACAACTATCAATGAAACAGATACTGATACCAGTAATGAAACAAGAACATAGGTCGACTGAAAACTGAACATTGTCTGACTTATGTAATTTTGTTGTCTATCATTCAAAATAAGATAGTGTAACAATGTTAGAAAATGTTTTAAAAAATAATATATATTTTTATCTCGATGACACACAAATTTACTGTATCTACAATTGTCGAACCGTTTACCCTACTTTCAGCTTTAGAATGTTTCAATATTTTACGATTAATTCGTCCATTTCTCTCGCGGTTAAGATAAATTAATTTAATTTAATTAATTTAATTTAATTGCAATGGAGCACAGGCTCCCGTGGTAATTTCCCTACACACCCATCTTCCTATCCTGCACCCACCTACATATGCCCTCTACAAATTTTATCTTTAAATTCTTTCAAAGTTTTCGGTAAATTATTCATCATTTCGCTTGGTAACTCATTCCAATCCCTGACACCCTTACCTAAAAAAGAGAATCTTCCCACACCCTTATGCCTGAAATCGAGTACCAGCTTGTGGTCATGGTCATCTTTTCCCTTCCATGCACTACTTTTCACACCTATTTCAATATCTTTCCATGCCTCATCGCCAGTATATGCCCTGTAGACTCCCATGACCCTCCTCATCCTCCTCCTGTCTTGCAATGAACCTCATTTCAGCTCCTTTATCATATCCGTCACTGATTGCATTCTGCGATAATTTCCAAAAACAAATCTATAAATTTCTACAAGTTCCGTTTATAAATCAGTAAACAGCACTGATAGTAACCCATCATTTAAATGTGTATTTAGATAAGTTTCACAGAAAATAAATTCATCTATTATTAACGGTACTAGTGAAACATCAGATCAAAAATTGATGATATCACTTCAGAAGCAATTCTAAGGAAAAACCAACAACGATTAATTATTATGTTTAGTGATATTTTTTATGACGTGGGAAAAATATCTCGTTAGACTTTTGGAGTATGGATGTTTTTAAATAACTGCATTTTGGATTTAAATAACGAATTTTTTTATTGTTGTGTAAAAGTTTCTAAGAACATAATAATTTCAAAATAGAATAATTATTGTTTCTCTGATTTATTTATTTATGATTACCTACGTTTCGTGTAAACTTACTCCGAGTTTTTAATTAATATCCCCGTTTGAAAAATTCTATCAAAAAAATTCTTAGGTTATGTTGTTACATGGTTATAGTGCTGTTACAGAGAATACAGTGTAAACATAGATTGCTCTCTTCCTTACACGGAATTCTGCTTGTAGTCGACGTAAATAAACGAAACGTGTAAATTTAAACGAATATTGCATTATTTTTTTTATATCTCTGCTACGTGACAGACAATCGAATTGTATCAACACAGTAAGAGTTCCTTTTGACAGTACAAGTGCAAATAAAATCAATTAATTACTCGAAATTATACTTCTTTATAACAATATAAGCGCAAATAAAATCAGTTCAGTTATTTATTTCCTGGTTAGCTAAGCAGCGCTGTGGTGGCGGTCAGTATTACTAACACTTGGAGCATCATCGCACTCGGCGAAGATTGCCGAGCTATTGAAGTGACGTCCAGTTTCCAAGCGTAACACATATTATTAAAGTGGTGTATATTAAAAGAGAATTTTATCTCCTGGTGTTCGCTCGAACACCGAACACATTCATGACGAATTGAGAAATTCTTTGTAATTTTTTTTAATATAATATATATATACTTATTATTTGGCTTTAGCATGGAAAGATCTCATAACCGTTTAAACATGAGAAGACATCAACACTAATCCACTCAGGTCTCGTCATATTCTTAAGTTTCGCAAATACTACTGTTACCTCCTACTAGTTTGGCTAGTAATGCTTTACTATTAGTTAAGCATCAATTAGTGAATCGTTTTGCGATTAGTGACATCAGTAACAAAACTTCATCCAGAAAAAGTAATTTTTAATTACATATCCTCCACTGTTGGGACACGAATGAACATTCCTTTCATGAATTTAATTTTCTGGTTTGTATATTAAGTGATTTCTAATCATTCAGTAATTTCTTAGATTAGGTTTACATTTTTTTTTTTCGGGCTTTGCGCTGTGTCGACATCGAGGTCAATAGATATGGGAAACGAGTGCGGGCTAGGAACGGGAAGAAATTCGGGCTTGTCATTTTCAAGGAATCATCTAGGCATTCATCTGGAGTGATTTTTGAAAACCATGAAAACCCAAATCTGGATGGCCGGATGGGCACTCGAAGCGCGCCCTCCCAAATGCGATGCCATAGCATTACCGCTCACCTACCACGTCCGGTATAAGTTTATAGGGATTAACTGTAGGCGTTGCTGATTTCGTGATACTGTTCATGACAAGAATAGAAGAATAGTAGAAGTCGATAAAGGAATTTGCAGTTGATTGATTTCAGATTTTTTTTTTATAATAGTTATATTACAATTAATAGTCTTACTCTACTAAAAAATTACTTATGCTAAACATTCAAAAGTATTATATACCTTCTTTACTGTAGTAGCATAAAGAGTGATCTCTGAAGCCTTAATTTCGTAAAGTAAAATGTTATGTATTTAAGAAGTCATTAACGAATTAGTCGAGCGTATGCTTAAGAGATATATATCGCTGGTAATTATTGAAAGATGCAACAATTAACTATTATTCCTTAACATAGTAATTGAAATTTTAACTCCGTTTATACAACAAAGGTATATATTTTCTCCCCTTTTCACCCAATACAGAACAAAAATTGTTCTGACAACGAGTATTTTATATGATTTCCTTCAGCTATGGAACGCTGGGAATTGAAACCAAACATTAATATATTGCGTTCTAAATATATATCATCAAGTGAACTGCAAATTAATTACTGAGGAGATTAAAAAAATTGATCAGTGGTGAGTAGAGAACACACTCTAGTCATAATAACATATTCCTGCCAAAATTTAAGAATATAGTTAACTACCTCGTACCCGCGACTTCGTACGCGTGGATTAAGAAATTTTTTTGCCAGAATTGAATATAGAAAGTTGTTGATAACGAAGGATTGGTCCAAAACAACACCGAGTCGGCATAATATGACAGGAAAGCTATCACTATATCATTCTACCGTCGAACCTGTCTCTTGAAGAGAATCAATTTTCAACATATTTCTGTCACCATTCGATAAGGTCTCAAAATTTCGTGACTACAACTGTTAATCATACTGGAAAAAATGTCCTGTGCCCTTCATACAGATTTTCTTGTCAAATTCCATCAGTAGTGATATAGCCATTTAGTCGTCAAAACGTAACAAAAAGACAGATACTTACTTCCGTATTTATAATATTATGACTGTGGTTCACACACACACACACACACACTGGCTGCGAACAACCCCTGAGGGATCATTATAACGTAAAAGAGTTTACACCAACAGCATTTCAAGACTACCTACGATTTGCCTCGCATTGCACCCCTAACTTTGTAATATCTACAGTTTAACATTCAATCCGAATAACCGACAGCCCAGGCGTGACTCTTACGATCAAAAACAATTTTTTAAAAATCTTAGCCTCCACGGAGTTTTGAACCGGAGACCATGACCCAAACAATAGTAAGCCAGCGCTTTAGCCACTGAGCTACCTGACCGCTATACAGAAAAACAGTAGAGAGATCTCTATATCCAACGCGTCTGTATATCGCCATTGAGCAGTATTTCGAAATTATGAGACAACATGAATTATTTATACAGATAATTTTTCAACCAAATGTAAGCAGTATTTTTCTCCTTGTTTCAAAGGATAAGTGTGCAAAGTTTCATCGAGATCGGATGAAAACTGTGGATTTGTATTAAGAACAAACAAACAAACATGCATACATTCATCTTTATATATATATAGATTTATTTTCTTTTTTATGCTCTAGCAAAAGTTATGAAGCAACAAATTTTGCTTCCGTTATAAATATTTCGCCAAGTGAACAAATAATTACAAAATCGAAGGGTTTGCTTTTTTGATAAAACGTTACAGTAAACCAGCACGTAAGCCCTTTGTGATTCGATATTTTGCATTTCAAATTGTGCAGTCTCAAAGGCTGGGAAGAAGTGTAATTTTAGTGCAGATATAGAACATTATTGCAACAGTAAATAACACAACCTCTGATTCATTACTTTCAAAGGATAATCACTTGTAGTCTCATTTCGTGGTAGCGCGTTCTTTTTCCTCTGTATGTGTGTGTGTGTGTGTGTAGCCTCCTCCACGACAGGGCGGGCAGTGTGAGGTGACTCCAGCTCCTCTCTGCGGTCAGCTAATGAACTACTTCCAGCAGATAATTACTTGGAGATCTCTAGGGAGGTCAAATGAGAAAAGCGCTCCGGCAAAAAGCCGCGGCTGCCCGCGTGGTTGGACCAGGAGCTGCTCGAAATAAAGTGGATAGATAAGGCGGCACAATCCTACACTCAGATTCCTGTACCACAAATGAAAAAAATAATCTGAATTAGTTAGCTTGTATTTACGGAAACAAAAGCTCTAATATAGATAAATGGGTCCCAGCAACAGTTCAGTAACTATTTTTTTCTGATACGTATGTATCTTTTGGTCTTTTCATTTACTACAATTCCATCAACAACAGTGAACGATTGTATACGAAAAATGATGTACGCAGATTAACTGAACCATCTGATGAAATTAATCCTCAATTATTAAGATTTTTAAGTGAATAACTTTTTAAAACGTCGTCGAAAACAACTAAAGATTTTTGAAGTTTCGTTCATACACTGATGCTAAGGCCAAACTAACGTATAATGTCTAATAATAATCGCTTTATTTGAACTAACGGAAGTCCGTGACCGTTTTTTGCGTATCGTCAAGGGTCTAGAATAGTTACAGTTTTCGGAGTCAAAGATTATAACGGGTTGACCTTATCTGACCAAATATGAACTTGACCTGTGTTTCACCCTTAGGGTGAATTAATCTCTTGAGCCTGAAGAACTCAGAAGTATTAATAGACGTAGTTATTAACCGGGGACAAGGACGATCGCTTTATCGTATTTTGAAAGGTCGTAGACTTGAACTTGCTTAAATACAGACTTGTATTTGCCCCTTAAAATTCACTCTGAAAACATTAAAAAATTCCTGTTTGCTTCGAAAGCATCAAGATGTTTTTGTTGTGGTTGGGCAAACACTCATAATGTAATCACTGGTCATAGTATTTGTAACGACCAGAGAACTTAATACACATTCAGTATTATTAAACAGTTGATCTTGTCCGAAGAAATGAATTGGCAGAATACTCGATTCGGTAACATGTTTCATATTATGTCCACTTTAAATAACCTAATAACTCAAGTACAGCAAACATGAACAAAGACCATTAACGAAAGTTGTCAGTAAAATACGTGAAAAGCAAATAGACTGTAATGTATAAACTTTTGTTAAGCAGTAACATTAGTGAAATTTAGCCTAGGCCGGAATGACAATTGGCATTCGTGATAACAGCAGAGACCATGAGTGATTTAATTTTTTAAAGTTTTTTTTATGTTGCCTTCATTAGTAACATGTTACTGAAAACAGATCCACGTTTTTCTTTTCAGCCATAAAATTTATCGATTTTTTTTAACCTTGAAATGTTACCAAAAGGAAACTTAATGAATGTATTGTGGCAATTAATTTGGTTGCAGTTGCTCATCTATTAAATTGTCGATATAGCCTCGGATTTCTTCTAATAATATCTAAGGTCGCTATTAATTTACGAGCGAAGGCTGAAGCGTGGCACCTCTCTCCAACCAATTGCTATCCAGGTGAAAGAGTAAGCTAAGAAAATTATGTAGTAGATTAAACGCAGATGTAGCCGGGATTGGCGTACTAATTTGCTAACGCCGTTATTAATAACGTTAGGCGATAGCTCGAGTTGCAGTCTCCGTTGTCACATCAAAGGGATTTAGCGCGTTGCTCATTGCGCTGTTGTAGCCACACAAAATTTCGCACTGTTAACGTGGCAATTACTAGTTTTAAATACGACAAAAAAAAAAAAAAAAAAAAAAAAAAAAAAAAAAAAAAAAAAAACAGAATGGAGTGGTCTACTAAAAAATTCATGAATTGGTAGGAATGGTTCGAATGGAACCTTGTTTATTGGATCCTCGACAGAAAGCATACAAAATTGTTTTTTACGGGCTAATGCATGGCGCGGAACTATGCAAGCACTGTCTTTTTCAATAACTACACAAGATTTGAAAAAAATAAGACTCTTACTGGTTACTATAAGAATGTAAAATCTTGTTCGGGGACAAGTGGTATAATTATGCGAGTTATTCGTATGCATATCACATCATGCACAGCCAACCTATATATGCAAACGACACCACATTGAACACAGAGCTGTTTCAGAAATTAATACAATATTCATACTTTAATAGGTGTACACTTATGGTTACCAAACGGGGCTATTTATGGTATAAGCCAAAACCAAGAATAAAAAATAACTGTAGCATATCAAGATGGCAGAGGAATAATATGAAGGTCCAAAAAAAAATATATGTAATTCACCAAAGCTGCCTCAACCTCCGTCTTGATATAACGTATTTTTTGTTATGTGTATTACGACGTTAAATTGAAAGTATATCCACCCTTTTTAACGGGTATTTTAATCCAATATTTTTGCGTGGTAATTTTTGGAATATATGAATATTAGACGTTAACGCTAGTGTGGCCTAAGGATGACGAATATTTCATTGTTAATATCTTATATTTTTCTCGCAGATGAATATACATTTTCAAAATTATTAATAATTTGCTGTAACTGCTTCCACCATTATAAGTAGGGATGTTCATCCAGAAAATACATCGATGTTTTTTTCGATGTGATGCATCGAAACGTTGCATCGATGTTTCACGATGCATCGAATAAAAACATCGATGCATCGAATAAAAACATCGATATATATATATATATATATATATATATATATATATATATATATATATATATCGGTTAATAAAGGTTAGGAAAGCTTAAAATGAGACCAAGATTAGGAAACTAGCAAAATGAAGTATTTATTTGAATTATATTTTTGATTAGTCTTTTACAAAGGCAATTTGAAATTATTGGGATTTATAAATTAGAAATTCGAATAGAAAGAATAAAAGAAAAACGAGGAACGCTGAAAGAGAGGCAGTGTTGGGGGTCTAACCTAATTGGAATTTATAAATCCCAATATTTTCTTTCTAAACTTTGGATAAATAAAATTTTATTAACCCGCTTTCCTTGAATTCTGTTTCCTTGTTGATTTAAAACTTGTGCATCTTTCGAAAAAAAAGTCTTTCTGATGGCACTGAGCTGGCTACCAAAGTTAAATATTTATAAGCTATTTTGTACAATTTTTGAAACTGTTGTTTATAATCGGACGATACTTCTAACGGATTTTCACTAAGCCGGCCAACCGGAGTTCTCAAGTAGACAGACAGCTAGTCGGGAACACTTTCTTCGGTTTTGTTTGATTTCCAGTTTCTCTGAACTAGTTTGTGATGATGAGTCCAAAGACTGAAATCTTCCGATGTTTTGTCTGAACTATCTGAATCAGATTCTGTTCGCATTTCTTCCAGCTCCCTCTTAATTATATCTTTTGAATAGCATTTTAAGCCATTGGGTCTTCAAAATGTAGTTTTTTGAACCGTAGATCCAATAAGGTCGCGATAGCCAAAGACGAAACTTGTTCGATAGCACCTATCCGTTTGTTGATTTCATTTAGAACGAGCTTATGTACTTCCATCACTAAAGGTTCATCAGTCTCAACTGATTTGAGTTTTGAAAGCATGCAGTGCACTAAAGGGATCACTTTACTGCTGGTACAATATTTATCCCCAGATATTTCTTTAGTTGCTGCTTCAAGTGGGCGTAGTATGTTATCACTTGTTAATGTGAGGTGTTCAACATTTGAGAGTTTTGATTTTATTAATGTTGCCAAGACGTCATACTTGTCATCAAGCTACCGTGTCACAGTTGCTCTGCTGGGTATTTTATAATGAGGATCAGTAACTTTAAGCAAATTTTTGAAGCCCTTTAGGTACTTTTAGCCTTGCCTTAAGGTGTAACTCCGCCCTACACTGTCGGTAAATTTCATGTCAACTGTAATTTTTTGTTGTTTTATCAAAATTAAATTAAAAGAAAAATGTGATGTGATTTTGTAGGTGACAAAATAAAATATAGCAATACAATTTCCTGTTTTTTTGTTTTGCTCTAAAACCAATCATAGTTTTTTTTTTTTTTGTAGTTTTATCCAAGTTAAACAAAAATAATGAGATTTTTCAGGTGACAAAATATCGTATAGCGATACAAGTTCCTGTTTTTTTTTTTTTTTGTTTTGCTTTAAAACCAATCATACCGTGTAGTTTTTTCTTGTTTTATGCAAGTTAAAAGAAAAAATTTAATGTGATTTTGTAGGTGATAAAAATAACGTATAGCGATACAATTTTCCAGTTTTTGTTTTGCCTTAAAACTAATCGTGTTGCATATGTATTTGCTTTTTTTATTCAAGTAAAAAAATGTAATTTGATATTTTAGGTGACAAAAATAACGTATAGTAATACAATTTTCTGTTTTTGTTTTGCTTTAAAACTGATTCTATCGCGTCGAAGAAACGCATTCGTTCTTTTGATGTATCGAATGAAAAACATCGATGCATCGTTAAACATCGAAAGTAAACGATGCATCGGATTGATTCGATGCATCGAATAGTAAACATCGATGTTTTCGATACATCGATGTATATCGAGCATCTCTAATTATAAGTGTTACTGTAAAACACTTTTATGAGGCAAATATTCACTGAAGTAGCAATTCATATTTGTAGTTAGATATTTTTAACTACTACTAAAACAATGTATTAATTCATGATTAATAGACTTTCGGGTTATGCCGCGTTGTTTGTTTCATTACCTGAGCTTTCGGCTGGTATTCTAAAGAGGGCTGTTGATATTTTTAAAAATATCGGAATTTAGATATATCCATATTTTAAAAAGTATCAATATCGGCATTCGATATATCGGAAAAAAGTATCGATATATCGGTACTTTCATAAATACAATTTCATAAAATCAAACCTTGTCAAAATAAGGCTGTCCAGTGGTAAACAGACATGTGTTTTTGTTCTTAATCTGGTTTCCACTTTCAAATGGTTTTTCTTGGAGATTATGATTCCTGATTTTTTTTTTATTGGACATAATTCGTGTCATAATTTTCATAAAAATTTATAAAACTTGAAAGAGGTTCGAGGCAAATCTTATTTTGTGTATTTTTAAGTTTGATAAACAATACCGTTGAGGCATTTATTTAGGTAGAAGTTTAGTAATTATAGCAAGCATTATGGCCAACTTACATAACTTTTTTCATAACATTTAAGATTTTTGTGGTATTTTATTTAGTTTTGTATGTTGATAGCTTATTTTGAGTTGTCTTACTTTTCTTGTTCTCTAATTAGCAACTATTTGTTATTTACACCTCCCACTATTCCTGCTAACACACTAATTTCAAGTTGGACTCATTTCAAACAATGGGCTCGCGTTCGAATCTTACAGGACGACCGATGCCTTGCCTAGACTGTTGTCATCATTTGAGTAGACGTGGTACCTAAACTTCCAAATTAATTATAGAAACGTAGTAAGATTTAATTAAGCTTGCTGATCTCTATGCGTAACAGAAATTTAAGGGACATTGTGTCATTGAGAGCAAACGAAACATGATAACTAATTTTTTTAAATATCTATACCGATATCCAGATTTCAGTATCGAAATATCGATATATCGTCCTAAAAAATATCACTCACAGATATCGATATGTTGAAAAAATAATATCGATATTTTGATATATCGATAAATTATCAACAGTCCTAATTCTAAAGCCTTCGTCAGAGATACTGTTTATGTTGACATAGCAACGAGCGCCAAGCATCGCAGAGTAAAAGGCCGCTAGCTTGCAAGTAACTGCTTCCAGGTATCTTATCTGTTGTTACTTTGACCAGAAAGTGTAGCTTTGACTTGGAAAGATTGTGGACAATTATATTTTACTCTGATGTCATAGTAATGTGATGTTAAGCTAGAATTTTGTTCATTGCTGTATGTATGTATGTATGTTTGCATTATCAGATATCTCAAGACACTACCGCGACAGGACTTGCATTTGTGTGAATGTTCTGACATGTTTTTTAGTTCATTTCATTATGTTGTTAGTATTAAGAAGATAATGTTTTGTAAAAATTCAAATAGGAATAAGAGAAATGGGGATCTCGAGATGCAATGTTAATCTAATAAGTTTACCGGTGTCTTTTTAGGTAAAGGTATGGTAACCTAGAGGAGGCATGTGACAGAACATAAATATCTTCATAAGAAAATTATATATTTTATTTCCTGAGAGGAGATAGAAATTAATAATATATTTACTCATAGAGAGAAAAGCAATAAGATATAAGTTGCTAAGGAGATAAATACTCGAGAGATGTTAGCTATCGGCGTAAAGGAGTAGATTGAATGCTTGAGATAATCATTGCCGAAAAGAACCTGCATCTTCTGAGTTAACCCAATTTCGATATAATCCCTAGTGGAACCAAAGAATATATAATAAAAAAAGTCTGTTTGGATCGAAAGAACTGAATTATTTATAATTATAATCAGTCCATAAAATCATCGACAAGCGTAGTGTAAGCCCGTGCCCGCTTCTTTGCGTATCGTCACGGGTCTGGAATAGTTCATGTTTTTTGGGTCAATGATAATGATCTGACCAAATATGAATTTTAACTGTTTCACCCTTAGCGTGAACAAAATCTCTTGAGCTTGAAGAACTCGGAAGTATTAATAGACGTATTAAACACGCACAGGGACGATCGCGCAATCGTATAATAGTTTCAAAGGTCATAGACTTGAATTTGCTTAAATACAAACTTGTATTTGACCCTTAAAATTCTCTCTGAATATTTTTTTTAAAATCCTGTTTGCTTCAAAATCATCACACATAATGTAGTCATCGGTCATATTATTTGTAACGGCCAGAGGACTTAATTTACTTTTCCATATTATTAAACAGTTGAGCTACTCGGAAGAAATGAATTGCGAGAGTACTCAACTTGGCATCATATTTGCTCTAATTTCCACTTAAGATAACCTAATAACTCATGTACAGCTAACATGAACAAAGACCATTAACGAAAATCATCAGTAAAACATGTAGAAAGCGAGTATATCGTAATGTATAAACTTTAGTCAAGCAGCAACAGTAGCCAAAGTTTTAATTAAACTGAAATTTAGCCTAGGCCGGAATGACAATTGTCATTCCGGGGTACAGTAGAGACCATGAGTAATTTAAGTTGTTCAAAGTTTTTTAATGTTTCTTTCATTACCAACTTGTTACTGAAAAGCAGTTCCAGGTTTTTTTCAGCCGCAAAGTTTATCGATATTTTTTTCCATGCTATGAAAATCAAAATTAATGAAATTACTAAATTAATTTGGTAGCAGTTGCTTAGCTATTACATTGGCGACATAACCTCTAATTTCTTCTAATGATATCCCTGATGGCTGTTAATTTGCGAGCGAAGGCTGACACGCGACATCGTTCTCCAGCCAGTAGCTATCGGGGTGAGTGAGTGAGTAAGTTTAGGATATTATATAGTAGATATCAATAACTACTGCTGGGTACTTGATTGCAAAACATTTTATTTGGGTGCATAAAAGAAGCTTTTAATTGGTACAGCTGCAACACGTGTTTCAACGGAGGTGTAAAGTTCAAAATAAAAATCACAGAGCCGATCGACAGTGGTATCATTCCGTTCCTCTAGAGCAGTGGTTCCCAGCGTGGGTAGCTTTGAAGAGAACTCAAGGAGCCTTTCTGGTTTAAGGCAAATTTAGTGGACAGTGGCAACCAACCGCCACCTCTTCTTTCCAGTATAATACTCAGCTTTAAGGACTGCATGAAAGAAGTTTTCTTAATTTCCTTCCCTTGTTCACATGTAGCCAAAAGAGGATTTAGTGCAGTCAGCAATTTATTAGATAGGAAAAGAAATAGATTATAAATAGTCGGCATTAACGTTATAATATTGCGGACACCGAGTTCAGCTAATATTTATTTCATAATATGTATTTGTTAATCAAATTGTGACCATAAACCAATATTTCTTTATTTTTTATTTTTGGTGTTTTTTGGTGTTTGGTTTGATACAATCCTATATCCCTTCCTATCCTGTGCAAACCTCTTCATCTCTACATACCGCTTACAACCCACATCCTCAATTATCTGTTTCATATATTCTAATCTCTGCATTCTTCTACATTTCTTACCTTCGACTGTTCCCTCCATTAACAAATTAAACAATCCAACATGTCTCAAAGTATGTCCTACAATCCTGTCTCTTCTTTCTGCAAGCTTGTAACAGAATGACCAAATATGGGTCATTCCGTACATTTTTATGTATAATATTTTGTATATTTTTATATATAAAAAGAATAAGAAAGGAAGTTTAGGGAGAGGATTGTCAGTGTTTGTGGGACCTGAGCTAGACGCGCCAGATTGTCGCGACAGGCCGGCGGCTGCCAGGGACAATGGACACCAGCTACCCTTTCTCACCCATTTGGTCAAGCGTATAATCCCTTGGCTCCGGGGAAACTGTACACTGGGGTGAATGATCGTATTCAAACACCAGGCCTCTGAACGGGCAGTTTGGAGGTCACAGGTGACGAATAAGTCCGAGGCTATCCCGAGTTCGCACGAATCAAGAAAGACAATGTTCGCCTATAGTGACAGCCGGAAGGAGGAGCTTGAGAACGGCAGAACCAATCGAGAGAGACTTTCCTTTGCATTTTGTAATGCCGGTGTATTTTTGCTCTATGTAAACCACGAGCGACGGGAGGAGGCTTTTTCCGGCGGACGCTGGAGAGGACTTGACTCCGAGCCTTCAGACTGGAAGGAGCGGATCTTCCGAAGCTGGAGATCGCTCCGTCTTGGCATCGAACCTGAGGGTCAATAAGCGTGTCTTGTACAGTGAGGTCGCTGTGCACGCATCCAGTACGCTTGCTGACGGACATGGTGCATTGTCCGATATAGCCAAGGGGCTATAGTAATTCCGCCGTCGCGGGAAATACATCGCCGTCACGGTAATAATTCTACAGTGCAGTGTGGTACTTTTATTCGGTCATTGAATACAGCCCTGTAACGACCTCTGAATGATTAGGAGTTCTCGCACCCCCAAATATTGAGCTAGCTGGGGCAGACTTTCTTAAAGACACACTTGGTGGATAATTTAAATTATTCTGGCGCCCGGCATTTGAGATCGGATACAGTTAATGTCAATACTGTATTTGCTTTATGGTTCCCGATCATTGTGAAGGGAACTTTCATTTAAAAAATCAAGTGTGAAGCTTTCTTGCTTGCCATTTAATATTGGGAATTTGCTTCAAGATCAATTTTAAATGTGGTTGTGCTTTAATGCTTTGTTTATTCGTTAATATGTTGGCAATTGTAAGAAGAGGCTTTGCATAGTTCTTTTTATCATATTTCAATGTTAACGATAAATAAGCCTCGCCTATACGCCATTATCAGTACCCAATAAATTAGCAGCCTACGGTTTCTTTGAATTATAAAAAGAAGTAAAAGGTTTTCACCCTTACCTCCCTCCGGCACATACCGCTACAAGCTTCTTCCACAAATTTCTTTCCTCACCAATCATTTTCCAAAACTCGTTCATTTCGTACTTTATCTGTCCACTTAATTTTCAGCATCCTTCTGCAGCACCGCATTTAAAATGTTTCAATTTTTTTCTGGTATAATGTTAACATCTTTTAAGAAAGTAATTTTAGAGATTTTTTCCTGTTTTTCTATTCACGCTGTACGCTTCACTTAAGAGAGGCCCCATCGAATCACTGACTTAAGAGGTGGGTTACTTGCCAAAATAAGTAGCGAGAAATATGGGTTATATTATTTGTTGCTAGGAGGGAAGTCGGTATACGATTTTTCCCCCTCTGAAAAGGGCGCGTTGATTATTTTTTTCAAAAAGGATCTGGTAAATATTTTATTTTAAAAAAGATGGTTGTAGGCCAAAAAGTGTTGGGAACCTATACATAGGCAGCCCACGTCCATCGCATGCAGTTCCGTCCAGCCTCTAATCAACGTCCGGGCCAACCTCATGGATTTCTCTTGCTCAAATTTCTTGGTCAACACATATGCGCAATTCCGAGAAGGCTTATTTAAATTCTACCTGCGTTCTGCTGTTTCTTCCATCCACAATCTTATGTACTTTGACATTTTCCCTTTCAAAATGTCTCATTTTTTTTTTTTTTTTTTTTTTTTTTTTTAATTCTTTTATCGATCTTAAAATGGTCTGCGGTAGTGTACTTCAAACGAAATTATACCTCTCTGGATAAACGAGCGTAGTAAGGTATCTAAGGACATTACACTAATATTTTAGTGTACCTTACCCTTTAAAGATTACTCTGACGAACGCTGTCTTCACCGTTGCCCTCTTTCAATACTAAAAAACGTAACTTAGTCCACAACCCGAAGGTTGGTTAGATCTTCCAAAAGGAGGCATACTAAGCCGTTGTGTCAGAGGTAGGACGGTGTGTTCCTTTCCTCTGTGACCTGCAGTTTAACATGGAATCCGAATCACGGAACGACCTATGATTGTTCATATAATCAAAAGCAAGTCTAAAAACAATTCCTACGCGCACCGGATTTGAACCCGGGATCGGAGTAGCGAACTTTCAGAAAGCAAGCGCCTAAATCACTGAACCAACAGACCGCTCCTTCAATACTACCCGTTTCAAACTGTGTTGTTTTAATGTCACTCATCATTCTGGAATACCTGACCTTGGCAGAAGTATTGAGTCTAGCAAACTCTTAAATCATACCCTCTTTCTAGTGCAAGTCTACTGACATACGGAAGGTCAACAGTTGGCGCGTGATCGGTGGAAGGTGACATACATCTTCGCCAGTCTCAGCATTAAAGCTGGTCGGTTGGGGGTTGTTGTCCTGAGACATTTCCTCCCTCAGTCTTCTCTTGAGTGGTCTTCTCTTCACTTCTGATTGGTCGTCTTGGTGGCGTATTATTAGTTGGTCCTTTGCGCTCCGTCAGCACCAATGGCCTGCTATGTTTGTCAGCGGCAGTTTCATATTCGCCGAGACAACTGACCAGTGGATTGGCAGAGTGATGTGCTGCTCTGTAGAATTTATAGGCATGTTGCCGGAACCTGTCAATGAGCTTCTCTGTTCCCGACGCCTCATGGACTGCGACGGTGGGGAAAACGGTTGGGCAGATGTAGTGCCCGCTTCAGTGTTCTGTTTTGCAGCACCTGCAACTTTCTCAGGTGGCAATTAGCAGCGTACCCCCAGACGGGGCAAGCATATTCAATTACCGGCCTAATCAAGGAGCAATAAATGGCAACTCCTAGGTGAGGTACCAACGAACTTTCTCGGTTAAGTATAGGGTAAAGAGAATGGAGCCGAGCACTTACCCTTTGCCTGATGTCCTTGATGTGAGCTCGCCATGTCAGCTTACAGTCAAGTGTTACACCAAGGTAACGAGCAGTTGGTGCCCAGGGAATGGTTTTACCTCTGAGCTGAAGTTGCGGGTGAGGTAGTTGCTCACTACGGCGTCCTAGGCGTCGCGTCAGCATAATCGCTTGCGTTTTGACAGGGTTTATACTTATCCGCCACCTTCTGGCCCAGGCTATCGTCTGCTGAAGAGCTTCCTGCAATCGTCTCGTCGCGATGGCTCTGCTACGGCTGGATGTAAAGAATGCCGTATCGTCGGCGTACGTGGCTGTTTTCACATTCACAGGTGCTGGAATGTCGGCTGTGTACAGGTTATAAAGAACTGGTCCCAGCACTGAACCCTGTGGTACACCTGCACGAATGCGCCGTCGTGTTGACATGGCATCACCAACCCTGACGCAGAATGTGCGCCTTGACAGATAGCTGCGGATCAATTTTACGTAGGGTCCAGGCAAGCCCCATTCGTACAACTTGCAGAGCAGACCCGTATGCCACACTGAGTCGAATGCACGGGTGACATCGAGCAACACCAAACAACAATAGCTTCTCTCGTTGAAGGCCCTTGTGGCTGCCTCTATAACACGCATCAACTGCTGCGTTGTGGAGTGCCCTCTACGGAACCCAAATTGATGATCGGGTATGACGCCTGCAGCCTGGATGTAGGTGTCAATACGCTTCAGCAGAATTCGCTCGAACACTTTGCTGAGCGCGGGTAGCAGGCTGATTGGCCGGTAATGCTGGGGAAAGATTGGATCTTTCCCAGCCTTATGAATACCGACCACGATGGCATGCTTCCATGCTCTCGGGAAAGTCTGATGTCGCAGGATGCTATTGAAGAGCCGCGTCAAGTAGTTGATGGCTTCTGGTGGTAGATTTCTGAGTGCTCGATTGTCCACTTGGTCATGCCCAGGTGCCTTTCGCGGATACAACCCGGCGATGTAGCTAGCTACCTCCTGCGGCTCAATCGCAATGATGTCATGGTCATCATTGGCTGACATGTACCGTCGCAGTCGGCGACGTACTGCTACAATGTGGCGGTCGTCAACGTCGTCATCGACGGACTGGAAATTTTTCTCAAAAACTGTCAGCGAGCGCGTTAGCCTTGTCTTCCGGTAGAAATACAAGACCACGTTCGCCGTGGAGTGGTGGTATCGGCTTCCTCCGGCGGGTGAGTCGCCTAGTTTCGTTCCACATGCTGCCATCGTTTGGTCGCAGCATTGCAACACGTGCGGACCACTCACGATTTCTGTGTTCTACCAACGCTGCCTTCAGCTCTCGCTGCAGTTGATTGAGGAGGCGGCGAGTGGCACGGTTCCTCGTTAGTTTCCACTCCTTGGCGATCCGATTTTTGTTTCTGATATGCGCAATGAGGTGCGGTGGAAGCTGGCAGGAACGTTCTATGCGTGTATGAACCAGTGGTGTGGCGACTTTTGTAGCTTAATTTACGGTGTTGGTGAAGAATCTCAGAGCCTCCTCAACATTTCCTTCCACTGTACCGCTTTCCAGTTTAGTCGCTACGACTTCCCTAAACCGGTCCCAGTCGGTCCGCTTGTAATCAGGAATTGGGTGATTGTTTGGCTGCCACTCCCCAACGTCGACCTCAAGTAGCACAGGAGAGTGGTCCGAAGATAGTCTGTTAAGGGTTGTTGCCGAAACAAAAACCTGTGATTCCCTTTGTTATAACAATATCAAGAACATCAGGCCGGTTTCCATTTGCAGGATGATGCGTTGGTTCTTCAGGTGCCCATACACATAGGTTGTGGCAGTGGGCCAGGCGTCTTAAGAGGTTACCAGCCGGATTGGCAGTTCTGCTATGCCAATCCTGGTGCTTTGCATTCATATCTCCACCAATCAGGATTTTACAGGAAGTGTGATAAGGGCGGCGATGTCTGCTTCTTCAAGCACTCTGCGTGGTGGTCGGTAGGCTGCGACGACGGTGATAGCGCCTGAGGATGTTTTCACCTGAACAGCGACAGCCTCTACCTGCTGAAGAGGAGGAAGAGGGACTTCACAGTGAGGAATACCGCGTTTAATGTACAGCGCAACACCCCCACCGGCCGTCAGTCGGTCTTTCCGGTAGCAGCAGTAGTTTGGTGCTGCCGCCCGTAGGCAAGGTTTCAAGTGGGACTCGCTGACGAGGCAAATGTCCACATCTTCTTCCCGCAAAAATTGTCTAAACTCAAGTAATTGTCCATGAATGCCGTTAGCATTCCACACACAGAAAGTGAGGCTATGAATGTGAGGCCTCCTATTCATGGTTGCGTTGCTGGGTTATGGAGGTGTTGGCAAGCGCCGACGTCACTGCGGCGGTGATGTCCGAAGACATTCTATCGAGCCGCGTTAGGAGGCTGACCATCATGCTAAGTATATTCTCAAGCATATTGACTAGACTCCCGAGGTTTGTCCCGTTCGTCTCTGCTGCTTCATCTGGATGCTGGTGTGGTAGACCTTGTCTTTTCTGACGCTTTGGTGGTACAGTCTGCAACGCCATCGGTTGTTCGGACTTTGCAACTGGGCCTTGCTTCACCGGCTGAGTCAAAGTGTCTTGGTGCTGTGGCTGTTTGGGGGGAGAAACATGAATCACATCTTTGGTTACTTCAGCGAAGGATAAGTCTGATTGCACTTTGGATGATGCCAGTTTCTTGCCCTTCTGCTTCTTCGTTTTCTTCAATTTCTGTGGATTCGGTTTCGTTGATTTTGATATTTCTCCGACATTTGTTGTTGGTTTGACTGCTGTTGTAGATGCCTCTGAGGAGCCTCTGTCCCCACTCCTCTTTGACGATCGCGGGCTCGCTTATAGGCTGGACAGCCTTTCCAACTGGCAACGTGGTTGCCGTGGCAGTTTCCACAGATTGGTGGGTCACGGCCCTTCTGCGTGTGGCAGTCTTTTGCGTCGTGTTGCCCTTTTGCAATGGCGTGCCACATGGCCAAACAACTGACAATTGAAACATTGCTGCGGTCCAGCCGACGATCGCAGTTTCTCTGTCGATACTCTGAGGTAGCACAGCTTGTCAACCTCAAATATTGTGCGATTTAAGGGCAGGTCTGGTAATACTACTAGGAAAAGCGGCATTACATCGTTACTGCCGGGGCGACGAAGTTGAGCAACAGACCTCACTTCGTAGCCCATTTCTGTCAGCTCTTCTTTCAATGTCTCTGTTGGCAGAGTCCTGGGAATGCCACGAAACACCACCTTCAACAGTTTCACCGCTCCGGTCGGAAAAGTGTAGTACGGGATATTGCACTGTTGAAGGAGAGAAGTGACGGCCACAAAGTCTTCGGTAGTAGTCATGCTGAATTTGATTTTGTCGCCACCTGCGGTTTTCGCAGCGAATGGACTCTTGATGACATCTGCCACCCGATCATGAAGGGTCTTGTAGTTTTCTGCGAATTCCACTACTATAGGTGGAATGGAGTCGCATCTCGTCTCCTTTCGCGGCGTGTCGTCAACAGTCAAGGCAGTGAAACGATTTTCTACTTCCATCGCCGCTGGGTCCAATGAAGGTGGGGGCTTTGCTGTCTTCTTCGGCATTATGAAACCTTCCTGGTCTGGCTGCCAATTCTGGGTGCGAGAACGACGTCCTTTGACTCCATTCCGCCCGGAGACCGAGGCTGCAGTATTGTCAGCGGCTTCGATAGTCTTCTTCTTTTGTACCTTGGAATTCTTTGGTTTCTTGGCTGAACCAAGTTTCGTCACTGCCAGGCTGACTCCAGTAGATTTACGCGTCTCCTCCTTCCTGTAGTTGACGGCGCGCGGCTGTTTATTGTTGGTCCTCTCTGGTGGAGTAGTGGAACGCTTTCTTGGGTTTAAATCTTTGCTCACCGCATACACGTCACCATGTATACGCTGAATGTTGAACACAGCGGCTGGCATAACATCTTCATCCATTTCGATATCCTTATCCATTTGCTGATTCGTTGCACTTGTCACAACGTCCGCTGGCAAAGACGAGTTCAATGAGGCACTCGACGTGCATGGCGCTGAAGTGCAGAGCGGCCTTTCCTCGTCACCCATCCGTGCGATCCCTCTGGGCACTAACTGATGGGTGGCCGAGCTTAATTCGCTGCCTGCAGTCGCGAATCAGTTATTCAACTTCGACACACAGGTGATTTCTTGTCACTTTTGTAAACAATACCTATATTTAACAATCACACATTCACTCAAAAATGCACACACGTAGTCAATTATTTTCAAAAGTCATCACCAATAATCACACTCACAAAAATCTCACGATACTAATACGATCACGCCTATAAGAATACTGTTTTACATCTCTTGGTGGAAGGTGACGATTGGCAAGAAATTATTTAAAGCTAGACGCGTATTACACTAGCGAGAGAGAACTAGACTCGGGTATTAAAGAGTTAGTGATTCCTAGCCAATTAAGTCTAATTACAAGCGGTGTCCAAACATTTTCTCTCTGGCAAGCGGTCTTCTGCGTGGATTTTGGTTTGTAACTTTTGCTATAAAACCATATACAAAACCAAGATAAATTACAATTAATTTATTAGAATCTGATAGCTCTGGTTACGTGCATATTGTAGCTTTAAGACAGTTAAATATATTTGAAAATCTTTATAATGGTCATAGTAGAGTGAGTGGTGACAACAGTACATGGTGTTTTGGAATTACTGATCCACTGCATACAGATGAAGATTCTATTTTGAGAACAAATAGTACGGTAGAAATGAGTTATATATCTAAGAGGTTAACAGATCTTGTCAATACTCTGTTTAGAAAATTTAAATGTTATATTAAACTCTTTAAATACTTTTAAGCTGTAGCTATACAAATTGTCCAGAACTTATGTATGTATCAGTTTGTCTGGATTCATCCCTTTAAACGTTATGACCATTTCATGAGAGAAATTGCATTGTTTAACAGTTAATCCATCCATTTATAAATCCGACATCAGTCTTACTGTCGATTCTAGGCATCGGATTGAGTGTCGTCTCCCTAATCAGGGCAGTCCAGCGCTATGCAGGATTGAAAACACCCCAGAAGAAATAAAATCGCGCAGTTAGATTCGAATATCACTACCGAGCGTGTTGGGTGAGCGGTAATGCTCTGGCCTCGCAATCTGGAGGACATAAGTTTGAATCCTCGTCCGGGCTTTCAGTTTTGCGTGTTCCATGGTTTCCCCAAATCACTCCGGATGAATGCTGGGATCATTTCTTCAAAAGGTAATGGCCGAATTCCTTCCCGTGCATTACCATCAGTCCTTTCCACCTTTATTGGCCTTGAGGAGGCGTCAAGCCATAAAGAAAACATACTACCACCGGAAACAAGAGTAGACTGCCTGTATGAAGTCAACGGCCCTCCAAGAATCGAGGATAGTTTCTCAACGATTGCAAATAAATCCTATGACAAGATTAGTGATGTGCCGGATATCCGTATCCGCGGATATCCGAGGGGGAAAAAAGATCCGTATCCGTATCCGTTACTTTTTTAACGGATCTTTTGTAAAGAATTTCACTAAGCACGTATATAAAATTTTAAAGATATCTAGCAATGAAATACTATTAACTTCAATTCCAATTACTTCATATTTCTTAAAATCTCATATCTGGCACATTTATATTGCAAAAATTAATTATTTAAACATATATTTTACTACAATGAAGTCTTCACGGGTGTACCGCCGGATTGTGTTGTGAAAACATGATATTTCGACGACTAGCTCCGCCGTCTTCTTCAGGTGTGGAGACATCTGCACTGGTCGGCTGACCCATAGATACCCTATCTGTGAAGATGGCGGAACTAGTCGTCGAAATATCTTGTTTTCTCAACACAATCCGGCGGTACACCCGTCAAGACTTCATTGCAGTCGTACGCCGGAAAAGTCTTCGTACTTACATCTATTTTACTAGTTTACCAAAGATAACTGGTAACTTACCACTGTAGTATGTTTTAAGGTATTATTTTAACTATCTTTATAGTGAGATTAGGCCTCTAATCTTTGTGATTTGCTAGCTGAAATTATGTTTAAGGTACTGCTGAAGTGTTTACATCAGATAAAATAATCACTTTCACAGAAACTTAAAAAATAAATGTTATATTTAACATTAAGTTTGGGAAATTGTACTTCAAAAAGAGTAAATTGGCAGTTTTGTTACGATGAGCATCATAAATTAATCCTGCTGCACTGAAAAACTGCTCACTTGTTACAGGTGATAAATATGTGCTACCCAAGTGTCATAGACCTCCAAATTTTTTACTATTATTGTTAACAGCTTTTTTAACAATCAGGTGCAGCTAATGTGCTGCACAATCAATATTATCTACGTCAGATTAAGTGCAGGAACTCTTCATGTTGGATCCCTCATCTCTTACCATGCAGTGCACATTCTGTTTGGGATTCCCCACCCTTCATACATATTTTGAAATATTACCGAAATGTAATCTCCCGTTTGGCGTTCTTCAATTATCTCCGCTTTTAAAACGATATTTTCCCTTATAAAATCTTTTGTAATGTTCTGGGTACAAATGAAACACCTTACCAAAGAGCCTACCAGATATCGGATGTGAAGGAAACTTTCTCAAAACCCTACAACATGTCTTTATTTTCGATCCTAAAGTTCGCTGCAGACAAATTCCGTAAAATATTTCCTGCCTTTTCGAACTTAATTTGCAATAACATTATCCAGAAATCGTCGGAACCCAAAATCTTCTACGTGATGAAAAGGCAATCCAGATACAGCTATCATTTCTGCAATAGTTTTAAATATTTTTTTTTTTATTATCCTACATTTTTATTTTTTCTATGTATTCGTTAAAAAAATGTTTTTTTCTAAATTCTCTTTTTACCGTTTTTAAAGACGATCCCTGCTGAATGTGTTCGCCGGCAATCTTCTTAGCGGAGTCTTCTTTTAAGAATAACTCATATTTTTGTGGGTGTTTCGAATGAAGATGCATTTTTAAGAAAGTTGTACATTCATGGGAATATATTCCTTCAGAGTTTGTATTTAGCAGATTCGTCATTTACTACCGTAAAATATTTCCATATTACACTACTATACTTTTTTTTGTATGAACTGTTTTTATTTTAATTTAACTTACAGTTTCCCAGAAAACAGAAACGTATATAATCTACGAAATCCTATGTCATCCTAAAATATAAACATAAACACTCACAGTTCAAGGTCAAAACACGTCGCGTAAGCTGGAAGTTCGTCGATAATAGATCGCAGGTGACTTTTTCACTGTCGATCCAAGTTAAGATCCGTATCCGTATCCGTAATCGCGGATCTAGACAGTAATGATCCGTATCCGTATCCGCGGTTATACATTTTTAACAATCCGTCACATCACTAGACAAGATACGAAAATCAATAAACCTTCTCACAGCTGAGCTTGTCTCGCGGGTTCATCAAACCACGTCCTGAGGTGGTCAGTTAGCTTACTAGAAGCCATAAAAACATTAACCATAATAAGGATATCAGGTTAAGGCAAAACCAGTAATGTAACACCAGGAGAAGAAAACCACACAAATAAAAACTGACCGAGAAACGCAAAGGCGTAACAGCTACTTCAATGTCGGGACATTCGCAGTTAAGATGAAATGTCGATAAATGACCCATGGAAATATTTCTGCAATAACTCTGAAGGATTCGTGTTATAATCAGCTTTTAAATTTTAATTAAGTTCGAAAGTGTAGTTGTAAATATATTTATGGCAGGTGAAATGTGATTTCTCCATGAGAAACAAGCTGCTATAATTTGAACGGACTGTACGGTAAGCAATCGGAACGTTTAGACAGCAGTTGGGAATCAAACTTCAGCGACCTAAAAGTATAACTTTGCTGTTTTCACGAGAATCTCATGTTTTTTCCAACTCTAGCTGAATTAATATTTATATCTCCCGTTGTGTTATCATTCAACAGTGAAAAAATGAGTTATTTCATTGGCTGCTTAAATCATTTCATTGAGCTAATTGAGTAAGCGCTTCATGTTTCTCAGACAACCTTTCAGAAAAAATGATCTAACTTTGAAATGTTTATTTTTTTATAACGGCGTCCAACTGCATTGATTATAAATACGTTTGGCGAAACCATTTACTTTGCATCTCAATTTTTTTTAAATATATATTTTGGAACAAAGGATAAACGAATCAACATAAAATGCCTTGCTTTTGCGGATGATCTAACAGTAATTACACGAAGTGTCGAGGAAGCCAAACATGCTGTAGAGAAGCTTCATGAGATAGCTATCAAAACCGGCCTCCAAATCTCTTATGAGAAAACGCAATATATGGACTGCAATAGCACAAACCTGAAGCCACTCGTGAACAAATATGGCACTATCATACAAGTTAAACAGTTTAAGTACTTAGGAGAAATTATTGGTAATACTGGAACTGAGAAAGAAGCACACAAGAACCGCGCTGAAAAACTGCAAAAAGTATATGCTATTACTTGGAATACGTACAATAAGAAATCGCTTTCCACCAAAGCCAAAATCCATCACTACCACACCGTCGTTCTTCCAGGAGCACTGTATGCGACGGAGACATCATCATTAACGGTAAATGTCAAAGGAATAGGAAAAAATAGAAAGACAGATACTGAGAAAAATATTCGGTCCCAAAATCCAAGATGGCATCTGGATGCGCAAAAGCTCAGAAGAACTGTATTCACTGACCGAAAGATTCACCTCACTTGCACGGAAAAGAAGCATGAAATTTTATGGACATATAGCACGAATGGATGACTCACGACTTACCAAGAAAATTTTCCACATGGTCAACGGTCCGCAACAAAACAAAGCACGCTGGTTTGTAGAAACCCAGAAGGACCTCGCAGAAGCCAGCCTTGACCCATTGACATCCACACGCAGTAAATATAGACAATTGATCACCTCACATAAATTTGCCCCTAAGAGCCCTACATCAAAAAATCTGAAACTCAGTAATGCATGGACACAAGAGAGACGTCAGGCCCACAGCGAAAGGATGAGGAAGTTTTGGGAAAATAAAAAGAACAGCAAGAAGAATAAGAAGGACAATGCAAATTAATGGTTCCACGCGCTCCTTAGTGGGCTAAACGGTATAATAATAAAAAAAAACAGCTTTTAATGTCTGATGTCAGTTTAACCCCAATATTATTATTACTGTCAGTTATACTACAGTCATTATTTTACCTGATCACGTGTTGTTATTAATATATAATATTCCAGCTTTCACACCATCTCACAGTTAAGAATATATCGCCAGTACTTCAATATCAGACACTACTGCTTCTTGAAATCCTCCTTTCCTCAGTAGCCGTTAACTGGAGTTTTTTGTTTTTGATATTTAATTCAGATATGATAATACTGGTCGGTGAACATAGTCAACATTTTAGGTGATTCACGTTCCATCCTTGGGGTTTAGATTCTCCATATTTCTTTAAATCATTCTAGGTGAATGCCAGCAATAAATAAGTGCTTTCTATTTCCTTGTTGTTGGTCTCCCTGTAATTACTGTGTAGTCTTAACAAAAAAAAGTAATCTTCGCATAAGCAATCTTCGCATAAGCAATCTGTGTTTAAATTATTTTTTCTTAACTACACTTGTTTATTTTGCTTATTGAAGTCAACGGATTGTAATTCTAAATTAAGCACTAAAAAATTCTGTATGAACTATCGAAATTGAAATTATTATTTATAGAAAAATGAAAACAAGAAGTAATTTGGGTGCTAAATTTATTATTTTTCTCATATTTAGAGACCTGATATCATCATTCTGTGGATTTCATATCCCTTGATTAGAATAATCTTTTGGTTGTTGATATGTATGGTATTTGGTCATTATTTCCATACATACGTTTTTGGCATTGTTTGAAAGCTTTACGATATTAATACACGCTTACTCGCCAAACGTTTTAGTCTTTCACAAATTTATAATTCATTTGCGTTTTATTTTCCATAATTCTAATGATAATCCTTTGATCCTTATTGGATGCATTTTTACTTAATCAAACACATAATACGAAGTCAGCGTTGTGTTAGCACCAGCACTTTAGGCAGGATCTGTTAGTTTTAACACGTTCTGAATTCAGATTATAGTTTTATTACCAAAACTATTAGTTAAATGACAAAGAGTTGAAAAAAATAACCCATTATTGGTTAAAGTTGAAGACTGGAGGCCTTAATATATAATACGAGACAAACACAAATATACAATATTTCGGTGTAAAACCTTATTCATGCAAAGCTTGGTCAATTGTAACAGGCTGGTGATAGAGGCGGTGGGGGGAAACTAATGTGAAGCGAACTAGTGCACTATCGATAATTCTCCGAATACATACATATACCACAGGTGGAGGTGGAACGCCAAAGTTGATATGCATACATTTAAAAATGTAAACTTTATCAATAACTCTTAGGAAGATCATGGGGCTGTAAAAAGTGGCAGGAATAGAATTTAATTTCGGCTTGAGATCGAACCAAAAAATATATAATAAGTTTGAAAAGGTCTAAAACACAATTAAGAGAATGAGATTAGATTTCTACTACCAAATCAACAGAATAAAATTAGAAAGAATGGCAAAGAAAATCTTCGACTTTCAAGAGAACTAGAAGACTTAAATTCCATGGACGGAAGGTAGTCCAACAGGATCTGGAATCAAGGCGTAAAACAGTAAAGTCTTCAGAAGAAAAATTCCGGGGGCAAAGGATCTGTCCGAAGAAAAACCAATCAAGAAAAGTTTCTCCGAAGAAGGAAAGGTAAGAATGAAACAAAGAATGAAAGAGTGTCCACTGTCGACGGATGAAGGAAACTCAGAAGAGGAAATGAACTTACGTAATCGTAATCCACAGACGGATGGAAATGAAAAAGATGAATAAATAAGGAGGCAATACAATAAAAAAAAAACATTCAGTGCGCGGATCCTTATGTACTGTGCTCAAAGTATAGTTAACTGATTGTTATAAGTTCAGTGAACTTTTTTGTGAGTGAACGTTTAATTAATCTGAAATATCAATTTAAAAAAAGAAGTCCAGTTGCCATTTTCTTTCCATTGAAAAGTTCTCGAAGGAAAGTATCATATTCTGAAACACAAAACCGAAATATAATCCAAGCAGTATGAGTGATAGTTGTGTGATTGTTTTGGTTGGGAAGTGACTATTAACTACTGAATGTTTCTCCTGTCGAAATAAGTTTTCAGTCACCGCCGCAGAGGCTGAAGACGCCACACACCTGGGTAACGAAGGCCACAGGTTCTTATTTGTCGCCTCCAATTCGCGACTTACCAAAGCGTCATATAGTTGGCTACAAGTCTCAGCTTATCAAAGATAAACGGAAGAAACTATCCTCCACCTTTGACGCTGTGTCTGTATGGGATATTTAGGTGACGGAGAATCAAATTGTTTTGGGGTGATACGTCTCCAATATAGAGGCAATGCGCAGTATTTGTAAACCCACCTACAGATCCATTTGAATTCTGTTCCTTTACGATATATGTATGCATGATCTCATATCTGATAACGACTATAAAATTACGAGAGATTGTTTCCCGTATTATTAACTCAACGATATTTCCAGAAAAGTCAGATGTGATTTAACCGTCCTTTCTGTAATTACACCAAACAACATTTTCAACAATCATCAATAATAGTTCTGGGAAAATTTCTCCCAACCAATACAGCCTACAATTATTTTCCAATATCACTGGGAAAAAAAGATATAGCAGCATCAACGTGGCGAAGTTCTCGATAAAGCTTCACATTAATAACAAAGCGAATGAAGAGGTGTACTTCTCACAAAAGATCATTACGTTGGACTAAATACGAACGCGTGTCAAATATCCACTGTGGTAAGAGTGGCTTCTGGTTATAGTAATCAGAACTGTTAGATAGTTCTAATGTGACATTGTATCTGAGAAACAATAGACGCTGATTGTAGAGATTAGCAAGAATATTTAGGATTCTTAATTTATACGTGAGCGGTCTGGTAGCTCAGTGGTTAAGGCGCTTGCTTTCAAAAAAGTTCGTCGCTCCGCTCCCGGGTTTGAGTCCCGGCAGGGGCAGGAATTTTTAAGAATTGTGTTTGACCATATGAGCTATGCCAGGTAGCTCCGTGATTCTGATTCCACGTTAAACTGTAGTTCCCAGAGTAAAGGAACTGGCCATCCTACCTCTGACACAATAGCTTAACCTCTGGGGCTTAGTATGCCTCCTTCGGGAGGATCCAACGAACATTGGGGTTGTGGACTAAGTAAGTTTTTAATTTAAACGTTAAGAATATGCTATCTAATAGAGTATAAGATTATTAAGTTTGGAGGTAAAACATTGGCTATAGCTTGACCAAAAACAAATACCCTCTTTGAGTCACTATCGAAATATCGTCATATTCTATAAATTCAGTGACAGATATGTTAAGGTTCTTTCTTATTCCGAATTAAATAAACCATTCGATTCGATGATTGAAAAATTGATAGATATTAGATAACCATTTTTTACACCCTACGTCCTTAATTATCAGCTTCATATAATCTAATCCTCTGTCTTCCTATACAGCTCCTACTTTCAGAGATATGCTTTAACATTTCATATTACCACAAGCGTTTTGTGCTGTTCAGTTTGTGAGCTGAAATGTTTTCTAGCTACTGAATATAGATTTTGGAAATTACAAACAGGAAAACATGAGATTTGATCTGTGTTAATAAAAGTTGGTGTAGTACAATTCAATAAATTCAGCTGCAAAGGAGTTTGGTTGGTGGTAACTGAATATCCCACTTACGGCTATCAAAGTAGAATGCAAATGGTATAAGTACGGTTAAATAAGTAGGGAGAAAGGAGAGATTGCTGTAGGCAACAATTTATGATCACACCACAATACCAAAAGAGCTAATATGAAAATTTTTCGTATACTCAGTCACTGTAGGAATATAACACCAGAAAAGAAGACCTCAACAATAAGGTTTGAGGTAGGGGGAACGAGATCATGTTCCCAGCATGTTTAGAGGCTAAATTTAAACGCTGTAAATTAGGCCCTTAACCAGACCTTCACTTCTGGCACAGCTTGATGTGAAGCCAAAACGCTTCCCTGTCTCGGATTCCCCTGTAGGGTTAACAACTCTGCTTGTAACACGGATGTGTGCACATCCAAAATGAAGGCTTAAGGTGGACCTAGTTGGTCCAAACAAACATACATACAAAATGAATATATTTTGATTAACTGTCTTTTTTTTGTGACTGGAGAAGCGGGAGAACAAACTACTAAACGTAATAATGAACAACTTGCATCAACACGCGATCATTCTGAATACTCTTCAATTTTAACAAATAACATTCGCAAATAAATTTTTAAACTCAATGATGGTAACTAATAACGCTTACTAATTCTGCCACAGAGTTTATTAGACAATAAGGACCGAGCGTGGTGGGTGACCGGTTAGTGCTCTGGCCTCGCATTGGGTAGGACACCGGTTCGAATCCCCGTCCGGGTATCCACATTTGGGTTTTCCATGGTTTCCCCAAATCACTGCAGGCGAATGCCGGGATGCTTCCTTCAAAAGGCCATGGCCGAATTCTTTCCCGTTCCTCTAATGACCTCGACGAGGCGTAAAGCCATAAGTAGTAAATAAGGAAATTACCAAGAAACCAATAAAGAACTAGGCGAAGTAAACTTTTCGAGGAAAGTTCTCCAGTATAAAACGATTACACGTCAGTGAGTTTAGTAATTTCAATGACGATTACAAAGAATTATGACGAAATAATCAACAGGACGGGCGTTCAGATTTGATTATGATGATTATACTTCATAATCATCATCGTAACCATCTGTTTGATAACGAACTCAAAGAAGTAAAACAATCAGAAAGTGTTTACCTCTGTGTCCAGTAAGTTGCTAAGAACGATTTCAAGTACACATTCCGAGAATGGTGGGAAGTGGTAACGCTCTGCCCTCGAATTCGTGAGGATGTTGGTCCGAATCACCAAACGGCACTCCAGATTTCGATTTTCCACGGTTTTCCGAAATCACTTCAGGTGAATGCCAGAATAGTTCCCTCAAAACGCCATGTCCGAATTTATAGCCATTTATAAAGAACATCTATCATTCCAATTTACAAGAGTCTATGTAATTTATTATGTGTTGGAAATGTCTTGAATCCTAATAATAATAATACCTTTTGGAGCATCCTTCACAGCAAGGAATAATGCTGGAACAGGAGACCCGTGACAAGAAGAACTTTTATATAACAATAAAAGATATAAACAAGAGAGAAAGGTGTAATGGAAGTGATAAGAGAGGACTGCAAAGGATGTTATCCTGAATAGTTGGACTTCAAGTTATTAGAAAAACGAATTATATATTGAGTGCAGTATAATGTATGTGGGACTGCAGAATAAATTAACATCCAAGTGAAACTCGAAGTGTTTAATATTGGAAAAAAAGTTTAAGAATCTCTTTACATAGACGAGTGAAAGAAAAGTAGGTTATAATCATACCTTTCAGGTAAAGGGACGTACTATTGATATAAAATATTGTTGGTAGAGCCCAAGTTAGTCATCGCGTAATGCGTAACAGAAGACGCAAGACGTTTCTATTTATTTATTTATTTATTTATTTTACTTGTGGCTTCAAGCTTCTTCGACGTCGAGTTCGTTAGAGGAGGAATGGGGACAAGGACTGGGAAGGAATTCGGCCATGATATTTTAAAGGAAGCATCCCTGATGCAAATCGCGCTTGTTGAGAAGATCCAGAGAAATTGATAAGAGGTAAATTATTTTGGTAAATTATTTTTATTTGTAACGGGAGAAGGTTTCTAGTGGTAAATTACGTGCGATTAAGTAAAAGCTGAGAGAGGTAAAAAGACTTGTAGCAGACACAGACCGTAATACGTCAACGAAACGAAAAGCCATAAGCAAAATTACAAATACATCTTACGTGTAAAGGTTTTTTTTTATGGGAAGACCGAACGTGGTGGGTGAACAAAAACATTCTGCCCTCACATTCGGGAGGAGTGGGTTCGAACCCCATTCCACCCATCGAGATTTGGGTTTTTCATGGATTTCACAAACCACTCCTGGCGAATGCCGGGATGGTTCCTTCAATAGGGAATGGCCGAATTCATTCCTGTTCCTTGCCCCCAGTCATTAATGACGTCGACTTCGACGAGTTGTATAACCTGAAGCAAAAAGAAATGGGGAACAAGAATACTACTGCTTAGTTTCCTACTAGATAGATAGATAGATATGTTCACTTTGATTCCATGTGAGAATAATCTCGGGGATGTGGAACAATACATACACTTATTAGTAATGTCAATATTACTATATAATTTATAATATTATTATATATTGACAACAAGTTAGTTACGACCCATTAGTATAACCAATATTTCCTGTAATCTACAAATACAATCCCGAGTTAATTAATACTTATTATGTGGAACAGTGTATACACTTGTTACCAGCATCTAACAACCAGTTATTTTCTTACCAACCAGTTACCAGAACTCATAAGCAGTCAATTACTTAAAAACCTGTTAGTATCACAATTTTTCACAGCAGTTTTTGAGTGCGTGCTATCCCATGTTAGTTACTATATATGAGTGAAATTTTGTAAACAGTGTAATTACTTCATGTGTCAAAAGTTTCAACAGAAAGAAAAACCATGTATCATTTTAGTAATTGTGGACAACTTTATCACCTTCCCCTTCCATACACAATATATACTATTTTATCAGTCATTCTTAGTTACCAAATTCCAAGAAGAAAATTCTTTCACAGAGTAAAATGGATTCTGAAGCAGAAACTCTTTCAGTTTGGACTTAAAGTAGTTGGGTTTTTGTAGATAATATTTAATTTCTGTTGGTAAGACATTGAATAAGGAAGCTCCAGTAAATGTTAACCCTTTCTGTACAATTGACAGTGATTTGTAATCCTTGTGAATATTATATTTATTCCTAGTATTATGGCTATGTATGTCAGCTAAATTAATTAACATTAGAGTCCATCAAAATTACTAGCCAAAGATCACAGGTTAAATTCTATTATGTGAACACCAAAGATAATTCATAATTAAATCTGATAATTTATGAAGTTGCAAATTATAATTCAGAGTGTTGCAGAACAGGAACTGCATAGTGTAGCACCAGGGAGCAGGTATCTAGCAAATTTCCGTACAATTACCACGACCACAGCGCCAATGCCAGTGATAGCACTCCAATGTGAAACAATGCAATTTCATTTAGCTCAGGGTAATGCAATGGAGCAAAGAGCTCCGTCATTTCGCGCGATTTCATCTGAATTTGCTGCGGGAGTGAAAGGCAAACAGCCGTGCCTGCTAACACCATCCCCGCTCATGAGAAAATATGCGCACTATGCGTAGCGCGCTGTGTGGGTTCATTTTTCCGGCTGGTCACACGTGCATTCCAGACATTGCACTGGAACGTCAGGCACGCGTGTGTTCCACGCAGCACGATGGCTAACACGCAACACCACCAGCGCTTAGGCCGAATTGGATTTTCACAGTAGAAGGGTTCGTTTAAAACGTTTTCCGGAAACCGTAGAAAATAAGGAACTGATTAGGTGTGTCTGGTGTCGAACCGTAGACCTCCGAGCGGTGTAGTGGCTCAGTGTTTAAGGTGTCTGACTGTGGATCGAAATGTCCCCGGGTCATATCCCTGTCTTGGCGGGGATTTTCATTGGTCCTTAACCCAACCTTCACCTATGGGACAGCTTGCTGTGTAATGTGAAATACGCCAGAACGCTTCCGTTGGTCGGATTACACGTTAAACTTGGGTCAACTGTACCTGTTAGCACTACCGGGTTAGATTAAGGCGGCTTAGACAGGTACGGGATGCGCAGGTCATTACAACCACATGGAATTAATATATTATTATTAATCCACAATTTACTAAACATGGGTGGCGGAGGTTGAGTTGCACCTATCCTAATGTGTAGTCATTAGTGCATAGGATGGGATATACGGGATATGGCAGGAGACGCCCATGGACTATTTTAAGAAACCGTCCCAACATTCATCTTGATGAAAAAAGGAAATCCATGGAAAACCTTGATCTGGATGGCCGGAGCAATTTCTGGAGATCTACTCCTGTCGGTTTCTAAGTTTCCTCGCTCAATAAATCCTTCATGTTCCATCCTTTAATCGCTCGTAGAAAAAAAATGAGTATAGAATAGAATCGGCTGTGGTCCTGATTTCTCTTTATTCTCTGTCATTCCTATTTATGAATGTTCCCCGTAGTAATATGTGTTTGCTATCATCCTCAAATAGGTCTTTCGTGAAATTTTCAATTAGTTTCTGTCGAGAGCAACGCCTTCGGTGTTCCAGGTCTTCCCAACCTTACTCCATCAACATTGTACTTACGCTTTTCCTCAAGTATATATATCTGTCACGAAGTGGATGGCTCCTCCATAGACCTTCTACAGTGCCTGTATTACCCCATTGATGGGGGCTCCATATAGAACAACAATATTCTAAGTGAGGTCGCAGCAGTGATATGTACACAATCGATTTAACTTCCAGTGTACACTGTTTTAAAGTATGACCAACAAATCGTAGCATATGTTTTGCATGTCCAATTACCTTCCCAATACGATGATTTCACAACAAATTATCGCGAAATGTTACCAGTTACGAGTTGCCACGAAAAAATCCCTAAAGCCTTATTGCATACATTATTTCTGTCAGCCAGTTATTATATCAATTTCGTTCATTCCTTAATTTTAGTACTGTATCTCTTAATCTACCATACCTAAATTCTTCTGTAGTTTCCGATCAAACGATAACGATTATCATCTTCATCATTCTGTTACCCCTATCGGTCCTGACGGACTATGTGAGCCGTGTCCTATACACAGGTGTCAGGTGTTAGCTATGGCACTTGGGAACACGTGTGCCCTACCCATGATAGGACAGATCCGGAGCATTTACCGTATTGGAGGAATGTGAGAAATGTTTAACTATGTTTTGTAAATAATAAAGGAAAGGGAAATTACCCATCACATACCAAAGTTGATGGCTGCGACAAGAGAAAACACGTAAGGCGGACACACATATACACTGATCAGCCAAAACATTATGACCACCTGCTTATTAGTGTACTGGTCCATTTATGGAGTACAATACAGCAAGAACAACACATGGTTAATTATCTGCTTGGAAAAAATGTTGCGCCTAACTTCAGTATACGAACTGATAGACAATATGTCATGACATTTTACATGGATGTTAATCACAGAACGTACCTGAGATCTGAAAAAATTACTCACAGTTCAATACTAATACAGTAATTGTAATAAAATGTTTGTTTGGTAAATACAATAACTTCGTTTCCAGATTGGATAAAAACAAAAGTGTATTAGAACTATTCTTGATATTGACAAATGAGAGCGTTATTGTTTTAATTTAAATAGTCTCTGGTGGAACAACATATTGTAGAGATGATTGAATAATTTAAATAAACAAAATCCTTTCGAATGCGGTGAAACCATTTATGATACATTTATCTTTAGATCAGATTGGATAGTGTTGGAAAAATAAACTTTCAAAAGTTATGTGTTAGAAAAATGGCAAAAGCTGATTAAAGATACAACACATTGAGTGTTTCGGTCTTTTCTGTAGAATGAAACTGTAAAGTTGAAAGTTTCAGGTGCAAACATGACTAAAGCATTGTGTGGTGGTAATGTCCTGATGAAAAAGGTTTCCGCCTCTATCGTAGCCACCTAGCCTAACCCGGTAATCCTACCGTGTATATAGGGGACTTGTAGTTTATAGTTGAATCAGAAACACAGAAGCGTTCTGGCGTACTTCATATTACACAGCAAGCTGTGCCAGGGGTGAAGGTCGGGTTAAGGGCCCTTTGAAAACTTAAAACTTTAGCTGAAACCGGGATTTGAACCGGGAGCTTTCAACCTCCAGTGAGAGTCCTTTAATCACTGAATCACCATACTTCTGCTACAAAGACGGCTGAAGGAACTATGATGCGGAAATTAATTTTCCATGAACCATCACTTTAAAGGAATTTTGTTTGAAAATAAGGAAAGAAATTCGGTAGCATGTTTTTAGCCAATGAAGAATATAGATCTGAATTTCGTATGCCACAGAAAGCAACTTAAATAACCCTCTAAAGCTAATTAACCGGTAAATTACAGGGAACCCTTATAAAGACACTATAAGCACACACCAGGATTCTCAAAAAAAAATAAAAAAAGATGAAGAGAGAGAGAGAGAAACTAGGAACTGGCGAAACGAGGAATGAAGTAACGAGAGAAGAAGACATCAAGCGAATGTTGGAATATCAAGAGTAAAAGTTAGAGCCGAAAGAAGAAAACAATTGAAATAACAAGTTCCATAGCTGCTAGAATAGAGGGAAAGAATGTCAGCACCCAGTATTGATATTTCTCGAGCGAATGAATCTAATGACTGCTATGGACTGTTCCGATTCTATACGAGAGATTCACCCGAACAGTAGCTGTTCACTCTGATACAGTGTCCCAGTGGACTCGCAGAGCTGAGGGAAGGAGCAGCTTGCATCGTGTGGGACGCAATTTGCATACGAGGTCATCTGATACGCCTCAGTTCGCCGCGCCTGGCATAGCCGCCACCTCGGATGGCTATCTGCAATTTACAACAACGTGTTGCTACTGTGCGTTGAGTTCGGCTGCGGTCGATATACCTGACTGTACAGAGCGTCCGCTGCCAGGAGGTCGCCGCCTGTCCGGAACACATATCTGGTATGTTACTTTCCTTCACTCTTACTCTTCCAAACAAACTTACTTTTATATTTCTCACTACCAATGAAATATGTCGTTGCTACCAATTGATTACACATTATTCCACGAATTTCAGTTTATTTTATTAGATACTTTCAGTAATTATACCACAAAAATCTTCACAATTTACTTTTACAATTAATCAAAATTCCTGTAAATAACTGTTAAAGCATTACAACTTCCAGTAACACCATTCATACTAGACAACGCTTTTGCACCAGCGCATGCATACTCTCCTAACCATCGGATGCGAGTTGACTGGAACGACAGTTGGCCGGACCGTCGGTGGTGGGGGTAAGAGAGAGGACTAGCATGCTAGTAATAAATTGAAGACAGTCCACTGTCCACTGTGAGGACTGTTCTCTACTCCTACATAGTGATCTTGTTGAAAATATTACAAGAAGGAATTAACATCGTAGCTAATTTGTTGATTATAATGTTGAATGATATGAAGAATAACAAAAATAACGTAGAAAATGGTTAAAACAGCGAATATTCAAAAGAAATGCTTTAAATGCCTCAGCGCCTTTTTTTAAATATAGTTGCAAGTTCAAATGTAGAGTTACATCATTTAAGACTAACTGTATCTGAATTTGAAGAACTGTTGTGAAATATTTTTGCAGATACACAAATAATTACACCGTTATGAAGCAATTTTTTTGATAGCAGAGTCTCTAAAATCCTTGTTCTTATAATTATTATTCTTAAAATTCCAAGGAATTTCTCCACTTTCATGCAGTTCTAAAGATTTTAATGCCTCTGCTTCACTTCGCTTACGCGACTTGTTTGTTGTCGCCATCTTGTTTGTTAAACTCGCACGCCGAAAGCTGGTCGTGAACCGAGTCCACTATCCTCAGCCGACTGTCTTGCACCTGTTGACACGAGGAGAGTGGACTATCCAGTGCTGCGCGCGCAGCAAGACAGTACACTGGTTCTAGTCAACCCTCACCGTGTATATCATCAGTGGCCTTAGTCATTGCGAGGCTCGGGGCGGCAGATCTTTGCGAAGACCTTGTCCTTTGTACAAAATACGTTAATCGAAAGTACGTATTTCCGATGATCGACAAAAAATGATAACGTCGTAAAAAATTAAATTTTGAGTTTAAAAATAATATATTTCAAGAGTTATTAAAAATTAACAAACATAAAGATGACAAATTCTTAAGGATAAACTGAAGTACATTAAGGCCTTGAAAGATATACGCAGGTATTTAAAAATAATGTTTGCTTCTTTTCGCGAGACTAAAATATTTAAAGCACAAGAACCTAACGAATGAGCTATGTCATTTTCAATTCAAAGAATAGAAAGAGCCGAAAACAGGTCTTGTGTCATCGAATTTCTCAGATATGTTTTAATAATTTTTAACCCTGAAAAACTTCTTTCTGCGAACGCAACTGAATTACGTGAGGTGGCAATAATTCTCAATACTATTTCGATAGTGGGGTACAATTCATTAATTCCGTTAATCATTTTTCTATTATTATTTCATAACCGAGATAACGCCGTCGTTTTTCCTCTTATAAATGGCTAAACATATTCATTTCTTCATACAATTATTGTCCATCAATATCAGATGTTTCTCCTGCTGTTATACAAATAATCCCGTATTAACCAAGTAGCAAGAGTTAGCGGCCTTCTGAGGGCCCGGCGACGGCGCCTTCTTGGGACCCCGCTGCGCCTAGGATTCTCAGGGCCAGATGGGGGGACCTTTTTTTTTTTTAGCTCTACCACTGCCCCGGACGACGACAATAGACTTTTTATTTCATATTGTAAACATCAATAAGCAAACCAAGGGCCTCTTCTTCATATTGGTTATGGGCGCCGAGCTGTATTAATTCGGCTCTGTATACAAATGTGACATTGAATAAATCTAAATGAAAATTTTGATTAGGTAATTATTAATATATACTATACTATCGATTAACCGACTTTATTTTATTGTTATCACTAATAGCTAAAGATAATTTTCTTAAAACATTAACTGTAATCAACTCAGGTAGCAGCGCGAGGCCTCTCCAAGAGCGAGGCCCTGGGCGATTGCCCTGTTCGCCACCACCAAAGGCCGCCTCTGCTAACTTTCCTACATACCTTACTACTTCTGCGTACTGACTCTGTATGTCCTTGAATAACAATTATGTCAGGCGCTGTTCTTAACAATGGGTCCCCAGCAAAGCGAAAAAAATATATCATTGTTAATCTTGTAGGCAACGACCTATGACAACCACAACGTTAATTTAAATGGGATGAAATTAAAATTATGCTAATTATATTTTAATGGTCCACATTATATTTTGATGAACAGAATCAATAATAAGGCCAATTTGTATTTATTAAGATTAAATTAATTATGATTCAGAGCGGAAAGTAGTATTCAAAAAAATTCCATGAGGTCGCGAAGAAGCGACAGTAGGAAAATTCAGTTGTACAGGTAGAGCGTCAGGCGACAAGTTGACGCCAGACATCCTTTGTTATGAGGAGAAAGGGTTTTGCTTGGTGCGCACTAATATGATGGTCAGCTTAGAAAATAGTTCCCTCTAAAAGTCGTTCTTAGACAGTGAAATGTAACCAAGGTGTGGGTGTTTCTGAACAATATCTATATGGAAATGCGGCCACCACACAGCCTCCTGGACGAGTGAACGGTAAACAGTTGCCCAATCGCCGTTGTAATCGAGCCATTCGTCTTTAAAGGACTCTCTCAAAGTAACGCGGAATCATAACACGCCAAAGATAATTTTTTTAATATCCTCATTGCTCTAATTTCTTACAAGGGAAAGAGTGGATAATGATTTTAAGTAGTTAGTCGGAATTGTTTAAATGTTTCATGTATTTCACTGTGCAAATGTTTTTGTAAGCTGCATGAATGCGGGAAGTAATCTTGTTTTATCTTTTAATTCCATTGTAACATAGGCTAGCATTTTCTTGTTTGTTTGAATAAAACAGTATGGGCGGAACAATCAAAACCGTGATTGGAACTGATTGGCCCAACAATTTAGTTGAAACATTACTTTGCACAGTATTGATAAGATTACGATAAATGTAATGATTCAGTTTGGTTTTCCTGTAAGTAATTATCCAAAATAAATGCAGTGTTTTGTATATTTAAAATTTTCATTTCTGAACCCTTTTCACTCACTGATTAATTTTGATTAATAATGAAAAGACACAGAAATTAATTTTATTTAATTAATACTACCACAAGTTATTTCATATAGAAGTACTGTTTCAATAAATGATTGGAACCGGGGATGGGATGTTACAATGAGACAGCATGTCACATGCTACTAGTTCCAACCAGGCCCGCCGCTAGCTGTTTCAACGCCCTTGTGCAGTACCGATTATGAGATTGCCGCCCTTTCGAACATGTTGCCACCACCCCGAGTGTCGCCGCAGAAACAGCACTTGAGCTAAAAAAAAAAGGTCGCCACTACATAAATTTGCCGCCCCTCTGGACGTGCCGCCTGCGTGCGGTGCACGCTTTGGATGCCCGCTTACGGCGGGCCTGGTTCTAACGCACAACATTACAAAACTAAAGGTAACAGAAAAATCATCGTGGCATGTACAATTCGTGACGTCGAAATATTGAGTCGCGGTAGAAGAGGGAGTCAATCTAGAAGCAGAAAACAAAAACAAGGCAGATCAGAAAATTCTGGTTCACATCGAGAACGTAACGACGATTATATATATTAAAAAAAAAGAGGAATCAAAATCAATTCATTTTTTGTCATTGTTGGCCGGGAGATCCCGAAGGATTGTTATACTGCCAGGTTGCAGGAATTTCTATTCACCGCGCAATGAGCCTCTTTTTGTGGCAATTACGTACCTTCAGTAGTCCCACTACAGCGGCGTGTCCTGCTGTAACATAGGCGCACCAAACTTTGAAGGTTAAACAAGATCAATAAACTTGCGACACTTATTGCGTGAGTTGATCTCACTGTTCGTGTAAACACGTCTGAGAGCAAACCCTGGAAACTTTTGCATTCTTTCGCTGTATGTGTCAGACACCAGGTTTCCCTTCAGTGCATTCAGCTCGCTTCTCTCAGGGAGTCCGTTGTTGTGTCCAGCGTCCGGAAACTTTGTCCGACACTTCCTGAAAGAAAAAACTTGCTGGGTAAAACTGAAGTATTTGCTTTAATTTTGGAGTGAGATGTTTACCAGAATTGCGGTACGTAAAAAGTAAATCACAGTGCAACTGAATTAAAAACGAAAGAGTTCTACAGGAATTGGCTGCTAAATTTAGTGCCATCGCCAATGAAGTAAGCATTTTGAGGATACTTTCAGCAAAAAGAAGCCATGATGATGCAATTGATACTTACCGAAGCACGAGATGGGAGTTTTTTGAAACAGTATGGTTTATATAGTGCAACCACTCAGACTCTTTAGGTACAGATAGGTAAAAAGCCAAAGAAAAATAACTGTTTTGTTTTTATTACCGTTTACATTAATGTTTACGTAATAATAACAGTTTTTTTATTAAATAGAAATTAACTTCTATTCTCACAACACTTCTCGCTGTCGTGAAATAAAGAAATTTTAAATTCCTCTTTGATTGCTTTGATTTTACATTTGTAGTATGTCAAATGTTCTTATCTTTTCCCTAAATCCCCAGTATCACAAAAAAACTTTCACTTTTCGTAATATAGTGTATTTTTTTCCCCTGTTCGTAATAATTGCCGTGAGTCCTCCAAATCATCTACGGTCATTCGCAGAATGTTTTCAACCTCTCGAACATCCTACTAACCTTTACTCAGATAGTTATATATGATGAACACGTATCTCACTCCTTCGTAATATCCACTCTCTCGTCAAAACGTTTCTGTTCCTTCTCTCTCTCTCTCTCTTTTCCCTCTCTCTCTCTCTCTCTCTCTCTTTATTTTTCTTCGACAGAAGTAATAAAACTGTAAAAGCAGCAGCAAATTGATTTTTTTGGTCGACATGTTTCACTACTTGTAGTAACTGAGCTGCAAATCACCACAGCCGAAGTTTGTATTCGTCTCTGATCAACCACTTCCCGAAGATATGTGGCCCTAGGATCAGAGCAATTACGTTCTGCCCACACTTATTGCTAGTAATGAGCAGGAATCAGCGATACAAATGAAAACATGTAGTTGAAAGAATGGAGTGACTTTAATAGCTTCAATAAAAATGGGCACATAGACATACACTTGAAATAACTGAAAAATACTGCATAAAATAACTCTCATAAAAGGAATCTCTTACTAATAAAATCCTGTCACTCGGAATATTCTTTCTAAGCCAGCAGAAGGGTATAAATGCATTAGCCATTACCTAATAAAATCTGCATGCCGTCTGGCAACGTAGTCCATCTTGAGAATCGGCGAATAGACTGTCCCTGGAGGCTGCTCTCGACTGCGCTCTCCAGAGTAGGAGCGTAGTGGGGGAAGTCATGTGACCTTAGTTCTATTTGTTTAAAATCCCTTGCTAAGGGCTTTGTGGGTTACCGTGGTAGGGGGACTGCTTCCCACGGGAAGTGACTTTGCCCAGCCTTGAGCTCTGCTTCGTTGGGTGGAATTACATTACATAGCTGCAGCTTGAAAAAAATTATCCCGAGCGAAAATTAGAATATACTATAAATAAAATCTCTCAATATACTACATACTTAGTCGTTGTTCCCCATTGTTACAGCTCGCACACCAGTGTGTCGCGTAAACACATGTGATATTTTTTTCTGAGAGTAGAAATGACACTACTCTTAGAACTCAGTGTCCCTGAATAACTTGCGCCAGTTATTGCCTCAGTCTAAACAGATAAGCAAGTTGATTCTGAAATTAGTGTCGCAAGTTTATTGCTCGCGTATACGCAGCTTTACAGCTCCTGTAGAATGCATCTTTTAAAACAAGCATCGAGCGGAGCATTTCAGGGCCAACATAGCTGCTGTGCTGCGGCCTATTACAAAACTTGCAGATCTTTAATATTTGTTTTAGCGTTAGCGAGAGACCCCAAGAAACATGAGAACTGATAGCCTACTTAAAAGAAAACAGCGGGTTACAAGTTTAGTTCCTTGCGAAGTACTTAGCTGTGTAGTTCGTAATTCTGGCGCACTTGGTAGAAGTTGCCTCTCAGTACTTCTCACTTTGTACTACCCTCGCAGTAGCGGGTGTTTGCAGGGTCCGGCGCTGAGATTTATAACCGTCCTGACCGCGCCGTCCATTCGGAAACGCTACTTTGATACAAATTGGGCAACCATTATAACTTTAAGCAAGCTCTCTCATTCATTCCGTCAGGGGCGGTAAATCATCGGCGAGTTTCGGAGCCCGGCCACAGACGGATGGGAGTAGAGGCCGGCAACACGGATGGAATGGACTGCGTTACTACGCAGGGCTCGGTTAAATTAAAACAGAGTGGCCCCATAAATACGGCCAGCACACGACCTTCGCGTTACGGCAACGTCTGGTCTGGTGTATTTTTTACTACCGATGCCGTATGTTTGTAATAGCACTTTAGACCGACATAAACATCGGTTTTCTGTCAGGTGTCAAACGTATTAGCAGACATCTCATAGCTTCGGCACTTTGGTTTCTGCAAACACGGAGGAGATAGCGAAAACTTTCTGCAATAAATGGATCGATTTTATTCGAAAACTGAAGTTAAAATTTGCTGAGCATTTCACGGGACTGACTATTCGTTTTAGTGATTAAATTATCACGGAGAAATATAATTACTAGACTTGCAACGAATTGTATATTCGGCCATACGCTGAATACCGAATATTCGGCAGACTTCCTGGCCGAATAGCCGAATATTCGGCAAAAGTATTCGGCCGGAGTGAGCCAAAATGTGTATTGCTGTTCTTGTCTCTCGCCCGCCTGTTAAAGCAGAGTTACCTCCCACCACTCTGTGCCTGTTTTAACAAGCTTGAAGTATGGCCTCAAGTATCTACGTTGGTTTATTCATGACATTACTTTTTTCTCTTAAGAATAACATCCAATGAGGTGTGAAGATGGAAAAGCTTTCTTGCGATGGACAAAGAATTTAACTAAAACATCTACACTAAACTAATATAAATAAATAAAAAATCAACTATTTATATTCAATATGTTAATTCAAATGCAGTACATACATTTCTTTCAGTGTTTTAACATTTCATATCTTTTCAGATGCTTAAATAAATAGAACTGTTATTAAATAAAGCTCATAAACTCATTTTGGCAGTAACATCTCTGGCCGTTGTTAGCCAATCAACGTTAAGGCCGGGCACGTTACAGACACTATTACACGATGACAAAACTTAGCATTTTATTAGTACTGATACCTGAACGTCAAGATGATATTGCAAGAAAGAGATTTTCAACAAATGAGGATATTCAGAGTGCAAAATAGGTAGTAGGAAAAGGTTTCAAATCGTGCACTTGGAGAGTGATGAGGAATTTAATCAGAGAAGTAAAAGAATTGGGTTACTAAACATTGGTCACACCATTGCTTGAATGCGGTGGTGTAGTATGGGATCCACATTTTGGGTATCAAATACAGGTGTTGGAGGGGGTGCAAAGAAGGGCTGCTAGATATGTCTCTGGAAATTACTACGGAACCCAATCAGTAGGTGATATGATAAAGGAGCTGGAGTGGGATTTATTGGAAAACAGAAGGAAGTAGAGAGATTTTTTACTTATGGCTTTACGCCTCGTCGACGGTCATTAGAGGCGGGATGGGACTGGGGACAAGGAACGGGAAGGAATTCCGCCATGGCCTTTTTGAAGGAAGCATCCCGGCATTCGCCTGGAGTGATTTGGGGAAACCATGGAAAACCCAAATCTGGATGCCCGGACGGGGATTCGAACCCGCGTCCATCCGAATGCTAGGCCAGAACGTTAACAGTTCACCCACCACGCTCGGTAGGAAGTGGAGAGTGTCATTGGAATGTACAAGGTATATATTAGTGATGAGGTGTCGAAATATATTGATGTAAGATTTAAAAGTAATGCATAGAAGGGAAAATATGACCATGACCACAAGTGCGCATTCGGTTTCAGGCACAAGGTTGTGGGAAGATTTTCTTTCGTTAGTTAGGGGGTCAGGGATTGGAATAAGTTGCCAAGAGAAATGATGAATAATTTACAAAAAATGTTGAAACAAATTGAAATAGAAATTACTAGTGGACAAAAGTAGATGGGTACAGGAAAGTGTGAAAAATTGATGTGTAGGGAAATTGCTTCCAAAGCATGCGCTCCATCGCAATTAAATTAGATTAAAACTGTCAAATATCATATTTTTTCAGCGTAATAATACAGTTCAGTGGGTACGGAATAAAAATGAAAATACTTGATGAAACATTGTATTCATATGGTTACAAGTGACAGGATGACCATATCAAATAGTGAAATACGACTTTGCAAATAAGTGATTCCTTACTACTTGCTTCTTTCGTTCCTTAAAAATGTCATTTGATGTAGAATCCAATTTTTCCTGGCAGTTATACTTTTTGTTGTAATATAAGTAACTCTTTAAACAAGGCTCTCGAGTTATGACACTCATTCATCTCCCCAGGGACTGACGTTCGACTATTTCCTTTGTATCCGTAGCTTGTTATTACCACTCCATGTATACGTATGTGCAACACTTTCTAATGTTCGAATCAGGCCACTATTTTCTGCAATTCTGAGAATTCTCAGACAGTTCTAATCAACCTGTGCCTATATTACACCGTGCAACCTAACAGCTTCTCCTAAAATAATTCATTTTAAATAATTAAATTTAAACGTCGATTTTTAAGAAGAGGCTTGAAATATCATGGAGATTAAATATGCTTCTCAGAAATATAGATAATGCTATCTAGTATAAGCAACCATTATACAAGTTTTGAGAGAGAAATATTTTGTGCTTATTTATTTCGTATCGTACAAGGATAAAAAATACAGTAACTACATTGAATCACAATAGATCGAAACAAGGATGTTTCTACAGACTGATGTCCAAAGGTTTCAGCCATTCAATTGCTTCTGTGGTTACTTCGTGAATCTGATGCATTGTATCACAGAATCACCTAAGAAGGGAAAAGTAGACTAGCCTCCTCGTGGTGCACCCTAGGCAACGTCGCCAAGCCACGGCTGAATAGTCTACATATCAATAGACCAAAGGGCCTAGAGCTTTATGTTGTCGATATCCCAGTAATTAGAGGATACGGAACAATGTTATATTTGTGTTGTGCAATAGATATTTTTGTGCTGCAAAATTGGTTTAAGCGTCATTTATTTCTGAAAAACGAGATCAAAAAAAGTGTCGCGTTTTTCCTTACCGTCACCTGAGTCCTGTGTTTCGTATCTCTCCTTCATCCTCTTCACCCCACGCCACCCCTTCCGTCCCTTCTCCCCGGACGGTCGTATTTAACTGTCCTTTTTCCTTTTCTGCGTGTTCGTTAAAGAAAAGTGGGACTAAGATAAGGCGTTATAATTTTTCAAGAAAAATTAGGAAAGATGTTTCATTAAATTTCATGAAATAAAATGTTTGTAATCTTGAAATACTTCTGCTCCAAGCGTGAGATAAAAAAGTAGTAAAGACGAAGAAACCGCAAGAGGAAAATTAAGGAAAGAAAATACGTTAAAATGCGTAATGCTGAAATTGTGACGTTAAATGGCAACCAAGGGAAATGACATACGAATATTCCTTTTTAGAAATTTTAAATATCGTTGCCGTTTTAACAGAGAAAATGATGTGTCCGTTGAAAAGAGTTCGATAAATGCATATTCGATTCCAGCAGAAATCTGCATTCTATTTTATTCTTGGTTCCATATAATATAGTAGAATCAGATTATCTACCAACTTAAATAAGTGAACCGGAAGTGGTTTATTTGATATTCTACTATACAAGATGAAAGAGTAGTTTTTACATACCATAGCTACACTTTTTAAACATAAAGGCGAAGCCATAGAATATACTACAAATTTTTTTCGTTATACTATACTGTGTCAGAGATAACAAACGGTACAATCCAACAAAAAATAAAGATAAAACAAAAATAAATTCAACACTAACCCGAAAAACGAATGATCATCCCGAACAAATGGTATGAATATAGTGTTTCCGAAATAAGCCTTAGAAGAAATGAGATCAAGTTCTCAGATATTAACAAATGCTCGCTATGGAATTGGAAAAAGGACTGATCTATCCTACATTCAAACAGGAAATACTAGTTAGAACTCCTAGAGGTACAGAGGTGTTTGATTACTAAATGGAAACTGTAAATTAAAACAAAAATGACTGAATGAAATCAGTACACACATGATGAGAAAAGTATAATGTGGCTTATGAAAGGGAGATCCCGCTTTAATAACATATTTACTACAGAGACGATAATTCCAAAGAGCCGACATATTCAACAAAAGCAATTATTATTCATCAATATCAATATCCATTCCATCGACTAGTCATGTTCCGGACACGTGAATTAAATAAATAATAAATCGACTTCCAAAAGCCGTTTGTCAGAATGTGTCGGGAAAAACGGTTGTGAATTCTGATAAAAAAATAAAACAAAAAATACATTTGTGAATGTATAGCAAACGTTGCACAGAACTGAACCGAAATATGTATAAATGATAAAAGGCTAAGCCTGGTCATTGTGTCCATAACGCTGCGAGATTATGCACGTTTCTTAATAACAATTTTATTTGAGTAAGCATCCACGAGGAAATTATTGCCAAAACACTGAAATTAAAGTATGTATTGCATTTAAATCAACATATAAATTATTTGTTACTCTTCAATTGTTTATATTCATTCACTGTAGATGTTTTCGTTAATCTTAGCCATAGAAATGTAAGATAAATGCTCTAATTTTCGAGCAGCAATGTTAATTGGAAGATTGATTAGATTTAAATAAAGTCTGGGTCAGAATGACAACTGGCATTTGACTTTACAGCATAGGGCTTGAGTAATTCAAGTTTTTTAAAAAATAATTTGTTTTCATAAGCACCAGGTTACTGAAAACATCACTTCTTCAAATGAAGATAGCGATCTGGACCAGAATTAAAAATAATAACATAAGTTGAAAAAAAATGTTTTTAATTTCCTTTGTTTTCATTGACGCCATATTGCTGAGGTCATTATTTCATTTTGTGGTTAGGTTACAACGCAACCAGGATACCGAGCGTGGTGGGTGAGCGGTTAACGTTCTGGCCTCGCATTCGGGAAGACGCTGGTTCGAATCCCCGTCCGGGCATCCAGATTTCCATGATTTCCCCAAATCTCCAAATCACTCCAGGTGAATGCCAAGATGCTTCCTTCAAAAGACCATGGCCGAATTCCTTCCAGTTCCTTGTCTCCGGTCCTATCCCGCCTATAATGACCTCGACGTCGACAAGGCGTAAAGTCATAAGTAGGGTTCGGATCTTTAGGACCAAAAACATAGAGAAATATGCAGGCAAATATGACCTAAAAATTACAAAATATGGCCAAACACTTAAATTTACTATAACACATCAAAACATGGTCAGTTATACACATTTATTTTATCTAGTAGTGTCGCTTTCATGTAGACAGCACAATTTGCTTCCGTGCACTCACAGCACCATTGCGAAATTCAGTTTAAAATCGTATGGTTGAAGTCACTTAAATTTCACATAATTTACAGCAAAGAACTCTGTCATCTATACTAAAATACTCCTCTCCAAATTCCCTTACGTAAATCTGTAATTTCGCACTTTCAGAAAAAAAAAATTCGGCATGGCGGTACTCACTGATCCACTGCACATTAAACACTGACGGAGGATTATTTTCAGAAGATTTTCATTGATTGACGCGGATCGACACATGCATACTGCTGCTGCATTGTCGAGATTAAAAGGCGAGAGGAACATTAACGTTTAGAAAGTGACAATAATGCATAAATTTAATTCTTAACTGGACAATTCTGACCTATTCAGTGACAATTAGTTTGGTTTTTCCTCCAATGTATAATAGCAGTATAGTTAATGAATAATTATCTTAATTTCCTCTCATCCATAACTAGTGAATTCCAGGTACTATTAAAAAATTACCAGATTTTTTCTCAAAATATGACCATATTACCATAAATGTTATCGTAATATGACCAAAAGTAGGAAAAAGGCCTAAATATGCTACATAAAATACATTTAAATACAATTAGAAACGTTGAATCAGTGTTTAATTCAGCATTACAGCTGAAAAAGAAGGCAAAAAAAATATGACTTGTTATAAAGATTCGAACCCTAGTCATCATAAGTAAAAAAAAAAAAAAACGCTACCAGGACTACAACTTTTTAGTTTATTGTAATGCATGAGGAATTACATTGAGCATTATTTTATAGCAATTCTGTTTAGATAAGCAACTGAAAAAAAAAAAATAATAAAAAAAAAATAAAAAAAAAATAAAAAAAAGGCCAGATCACTTCATTCGGCCAGTCATTTATGAGGGACTTTGACGCTAGTGTATAAATTAAGTAGTGAAATAGATGTTAATCAAAATGTCATTAGGCTATGGCAGAATACTTTGTACAAAAGAACTACCGGTGACGTACTAAACATTATTTTATTCCATAGACTACCTGGCTGCTTTGTATCGCGTTTGGATGTCTCTCTTAATCCTAGGCGAATTCTGACAGAAGACCGTAGCGAATTTAACTGCATGCGTCTGTGAGCAACTATTCTATTTATTCACAAGAGTTTAGTCTTTGAATATAACACTTGTACTCACTCAGTTGAAGTCTATTGGGGAACCAATTTTTCTCGAGTCGCAGGTAATCTTATAGGCTTTCAGCATCTCGCATGTCCCAGCGAAGGACTGTCACTCACAATATATCGACAGAATGTTACCCGAATGTTTGAAACATTGTTATTACATACTTGCGATAAAATCTCTTATTTTACTTTTAGTCCACTTGCTATGAAGTATCACGTTACAAAAATGAACATTCATGATCTGATACCTCACCCGATAGCGTTCAACTATGGTCTTATCTCAAAAATAGAAAAATAAACCCCGATACCTGAAAGCTGTAGAAAATAGTTACTCTTAGTAATTTACCAAAAAATCGAGTTTAAAATCATTTTAAATGTGTATTTTAAGCTTTCTTCGATTGTTTTATAGCTGGAGTCATTGCGGAACTTACCGTTACATCGACGAAAGTTTTCTTAGCATTAAAATTTACATTTCCTCTGACTTTTTAATGGGTGTAATATATAATAGCTAATATTTTGTGAGAATTATTTCACGTTCAATTTTAATCAATCAAAATTTTGTTGGTTGATAAACGGTGTACTTTTCCCTCCTTGTACTAGTCTGGTAGCTCTATTTTGGTTGTTTATCATTCGATAGTGCTCCCGCCAAATTAAGGTGGCCTGGGTCTAATCGATGTTCATTTGAAGTGCAATGCATTGCTGATTAATAGGACTAATATCCTAAACAATAGCAACAAAAATAACTTTAACTTAACTTAGTCCACAACCCGAAGGTTGGTTGGATCCTCCCGAAGGAGGCATACTAAGCCATTGTGTCAGAGGTAGGACGGCCAGTTCCTTTCCTCTGGGACCTACAGTTTAACGTGGAATCCGAACCACGGAGCGTCCTGGCATAGCACATATGATTAAACACAACTCTCAAAATTCCTGCGCCTGCCGGGAATCGAACCAGGAACCGGAGCAGCGAATGTTTTGAAAGCAAGTGCCTTAACCGCTGAGCTACCAATTAACAAAGATATTATTAAGCCAGATACAACCAGAGGATCGAAACCCACCGATTAACATACGCCATATAAAGTTATTTGAACTGGGCAAGAACATATTTTATTGAATGTAGCTACATCACAAATGTTATTACAACGTCCAGCAACTGAAAATTCTAAAAGACATACATCTAAAAATGCTAGAAACTATGGGAGGAACAACATTCAACTTAAATATTCACAAACAAATTTTAAATCAGTTTGGCAGAATATTTCTGATAAACTTCTGCCTCACAATGTTAAATCTACTTGGTATCAAGTAGTTAATGAATTAATTCCTACACACAAACGTTTGCACAATATACACTTGTGCAATACTACAAAATGCGAACATTGCACAGAGGAAGACACATTAGAACACCGCTTTATCTGGAAAGAGAGGCAGGCGATGTGGAAATGGGTGAAAGGTACGTTGGCGTTACTAAATAGTACTACGAGTACAAATTACAGCTTGAACGTTGCCAACATAATAAAACCGGATAAGTCGCCGTATCCAATATCCAAAAAAAACTCCATGCTATGGATTATGGGACAGTTTGTAGATTTTGTAATAAGGAAGAAAGGCACTGATTTAAACGAATTAAATATCACATTCTAACAGAATTCAGTACTGCGGAATAACATAAAAACTACTCAACGAAATATAGACATTTTCTACGGACAGCAATCCAGAGAAATCTATAATTTACTAAGAAAGAATACAGACTACTTGACAATCCCTTGTAAAGTGCAGAATTTCTTGAACAACACATGAAGTGAGAACGTAGGACCTTGGGAATAAAGGAATGCCTACTGCGAAATATCTTCTTCATCATCTTGTAAACTTATGATATTGATGTAATTGAGTTATTTTACAATAAACAAACATTTTTTAAAAAAAAGGATAATGCACTTGCCTGCGGTTATGGGGGTCTTGGATTCGAAACTCCATCCTATTAAATATTTTTTCATCCACATTATTTCCTTTTCAGTTGTTGCAAAATATATGTCATATATGTAAAAAAAAAAAAAAAAAAAAAAAAAAAAAAAAAAAAAAAAACATTATTCTATTTTACAGCAAATTGTTTAAAAATAAAGTCTGATCTCAACGTGAAAAAAAAGTTGCTAAGACGCTTGCTTTCAAAACATTCGCTGCTCCGGCCCAGTGTTCGAATTCCGGCAGGCGCAGGAATTTTGAGAGTTGTGTTTAATCATATGAGCTATGCCAGGACGCTCCGTGGTTCGGATTCCACGTTAAACTGTAGGTCCCAGAGGAAAGGAACTGGCCGTCCCTACCTCTGACACAATGGATTAGTATGCCTCCTTCGGGAGGATCCAACCAACCTTCGCGTTGTGGACGAAGTTAAGTTATATATATATGGATTATTCCTGTAATCCTGTCAAACTATTACATTGAATCTGTTCTTTAATAGGATACATTTTGCATGATTTTAACGCTGTTGCAGATATATATCGTTATTATTATTATTAATTTCACTGCAATGGAGCACATGTAATGGCGGAAATTCCGCTAGTCATCTAATTATCTCCTTTTAGTTATTTTAGTGTTAAATTATGTTGTATACTTTGAGTGTTAAATTCTACGCACCATCTTCATTCGCGATTTATGAATTTTAATTCATTCAGCGTTTTTGGTAATTTATTCATTTCTTCACTTGGTAACTTATTCCAATCTCCGAACCACTTGCCCAAAAAAGAAAATTTTCCCACTCCCTTATGCGTGAAATCGAGTGCCATTTGGTTATCATAATCTTTTTTCCTGCTATGCACAATTCTTAATTTTTCGACCATTATCCTCCCAAGCCTCATCAACAAGCATATGCCTTCTACATTCCCAGCGCTCTTTCCACCCTTCCCGTCTTCCAACAACTCCCAGTCCAGCTCGTTTATCATATCACTGGGTCCTGCGATAATTTCCACAAAAAAAAAAAAATTGCTCTTTTTTGCACTCCCTCCAACTCCAGTATTTCACACTCAAAATGTGGGCCACATACTACACCACCAGTGTATAACGTAACTGGAGCTTTCTGTGTGTATGAGACATACAATTTTTATCTTAGGGTGATCGTCAATTCTGTAGATATACATGTTTAAATATATCTTTTTTTTAATTTGAAGAGAGAAAACACTTTCTCACCCATTTATATCATCACACAACAGTGCTACCTTAGTCGTCGATTTTCATTACTGAAGGACATGATGAATTCCTGTGTTTGAGTTAGCAATCGATGGCGTTCTTTCTTACAGTAGTTTATCATAGTTATATTTGAAGTAAAATCCAATAAAAGCTCTGAAACAGTCAGATATAATGCAAACCTCAAATAATAGCGAATATTGAGAACGCAATTGAGAATTTAAAATGTCACACGAAAATTGAAGCAGTGTTCAGAAAATCCGTAGAGAAATCTGCTGGCCTGTGTCCCGTAGCAACAAGTATTTAAGTAAAAATAAATTGCACGAAATATAACACAGCCACGATTTCTCTATTTAACTTTACTCTGTGTCCTATCTTCCATGATTTACTGGTTAAAAGCGCTTTGCAGTAGTTGTTTGGTTTGTGGTGCTACGTGTGCTTTATTTACTTTCCGGCTTAGCTCTGGCTGCTAGTGGTTTTTTTTTTTCCATCCTTCCTATTACTCAGTGTGAGAATTTTTTACGTTACCTGGAAAACGGCAGCTAAAACATGTGACACGCTAGGGAATCCAAGATTCAACACCCTCGTCCCTCTCTGGGTCTGCTATTTCGCTCTCTGCCCTCTGTTTCGCTCGCTTATTTTTCCTGGCAATCCCTGGGTGAGCTATGCGGGTCTTGGCTGGCACTCGTAATTAAACCGATGTTTAATCTTCCGCCCGCGTGCACTTCACACGCCCGCCGACGGACAAAGCTTAGCCTCCAGCCAGCTAGGTTCACACCGCTGCCTCACTGTCCACGACTGCTCGGCTAATCCACTGTGCGTGACACCTAGGGGGAGAACGGCGTTCTGTTTGGCTGGCTTGGCTAACCTCTAGCATTACACTCGACGCTGTCAAACCTGAGCTACGCGCAACCTGTCTGTACTTGAAAAGGTGCGTTCCCACGGCGCGTCCCTCGAGGCGTGATTGTGGACGCCTTTCATCTTTGCCGCATATGCTACACGGACGGCGCGCCTCGACCCACCGCCAGGCGGTAAAAGATGAAAGGCGCGTACTGCCACACCACTCGCCCGTGGGAATGTGGCTTTAGGGAGGGTTCATTAATTACGTGAGATGAAAAGGGGGGTTCGGCAAAATTTCACCAACAGGGGGAGGGGGTCGACGGAAATCTAACGTCATCTATCTTATTAAGTTCTTGAAGAACAGTGGAGCAAAAGAAGCTCTCAAAAAACTACGAGGTTGGTCAGCAGGGTGGTGGTGGTGGGGGAGGGGTTTTTCGACTAGATCTCACTACGGGGGGGGGGGGTCCTAATTCTAGAAAAACACCTCACGTAATTAATGGACGTTCCCTTATTGCAACTCACACACCCTGCGGCCCATAATCCATCAATATTTGCCATCTGTGTTGAGGTGTCACGGGTGAGGGAACCACATTAATTGTGACTATAACTATTGCGTGCAGGACTAATGTTAAATAATGGAATAAAAATCAAAGCACATTTGCTTTTAAGCTTGATAGGTAACTCGTCAATTAACAAATTCGTCTTGTCGTCAATTTACGATGATTTCTTTCAGTTACTCGTCTTCCATAGGTTGCTGTCATTGGTCGCCAGAGGGTTTACCTTTCTCCGAAGTTTACTGATTACTACTATTCTTCACTGAATTAAGCAGTTCTACCAAATGACTGCACTGACGATTCTCTTTTTAATTCTGTATTTATTTTTTCCGTGTTGCTCTAAGATAACGTACAGCATCAGATTTCTCCAAAGACAGTAATGCACAAACATACAAATATTACCTCACAAACAAAAATCTGACAATCATGACAACTAACTAACTTGTCTCTCCTGCTCGTTTATATAGACGCTACAGAAAAATCCAGAATAATACAGACAGAGACGCTCGATGTTTCTCGAACGGTGACAAAAACACCAAACAGTCAAAATCACATTAAAACGATCAAATTAATACAAAATGATTTACAATCATCAGGAGACACACGGAAATGGAAATTAAAGATATTTGCAAAAAATTATCGACATAAATCAGTCCAAACCACATATAATTGTCCTCCAAACATAGTAGCTTACATAAATACTTACAAACTTTTAATTAATATATCATGCATTATACTGTCCTTGAACATATTAAATAGCATTTACATAGTACCTCTCCATAAAACAATGTTTATTTACACAAATTCACAATTAATTACACGAAAAATATTAACTATAATTAACTTCCAGGTTGCAATACATAGTTCTTAAACTAACATTTCATTAAAGGTCTGGGTCTGAGGGCCTTTATAATATGCTCTACTGTAACTGAATAAAAAAGTTGAAACTCTTTCAAGTTGGTTACAAGTTTCTATGGAGTTGGTACAAATCACAACGATTTAGTTAATAACCATCCAAATCTTAGGCATACCGCGTTAGAACTACTAAAGAAAAGAAAAAGAAATTGTCTAAATTTTTTATTTTAATTATGTTTTCCTCGTTCTAAAAAAAAACCGTTTCCTTTTTTCAATATATGGTACATTTTTACAATATGTTCCTATTAACATTAATATTCTACTTTATTGTTGTTGTAAAGTTCTATTCGAATCATATATGAGAAAGCAGTATTTCATTATTTGCCAACCAACCGTTGAATAAAAAAAAAAAGTTTAATTTCTCTTCAATATTCCATTTTTTAAGATATAATAACTTAATTCAGCATTTATATGTTACAAATATTACATTCATATTTGATTCATATTTCAAATAGAATTGATGCGAAATTCGAAGAGAAAGAGTGGGATAAAACTGTAACTACGTTATATTTAATTGTTTACTCCCATAACTTCAGAGCAGTTAAAATATTTAGGAAGAATTTCAAATTAATTAAAAGATAATACTGTCCTTGAACATATTACATAGCATTTACATAGTTTCTCCCCATAAAACAATGTTTATTTAGACAAATTTACAATTAATTACACGAAAAATATACACAAACCATAATTGATCAACTTCCAGGTTGCTATACATAGTTCCTAAAATAACATTTCAATAAAGGGTTTGTTGTGAGCGCTGTTGTAAGCTGCAGGCGCGACATGTTAGAGACCCGCCAGAGAGGCTGAGCGCGCTGATTCGCCTCCCACTGGGTCGGGTAGGTACAATGGGGTCGGGCACGAGCCCAGGATCCCGCGTACTGGCTATCCTGACTGCAGTTTTCAGTCGGTTTTCCTCAGTCATCAAAGCGAATGGCGGGATAGACTCCAATCTCTGCATCATAAACTACACATTTCACAAAAAAATATATATATATATAATTATCACGCAGGGAACACATTTACTCATTTCGCAGACAGTTGGCAACACTTTATTTCCTCCATTAATACGTAGTAAGGCCCGGCAGGAGGTATAAAATGCTTGTCGTCAGGAAGGGTATGAGGTCGTAAACCAAAGCTACAGATTCGATCATGCCGATGACCACTGTTAGGCTTAGTAGTAGATAGTGTATGTAATGCATGTATACACAAATCCTAGAGAATGAAACGGTAAACAGGTCAGGATAAAGAACAATAACTTTATTAAAAAATTACAGAGCTATTCTATCAGTTGTGCCACAAATTAATTTTTCTTTTCCGTAGAAAGTGGAGTGCTGATAGCTGAACCATTTCACCACTTCGCCAACACCGAAAAAAACTTTTTTTTTCCCCCTGGAATTCCAAGAAGAATGTCTCCATGAATTTCCGAAACAATGATTCACCTTCACTGCTGCTGGAACGGTTTAAATTCGCATAACTCACAACGTGATTTGGTGCACTAGTTGTTCTACCAATGTGTTCCTGTAGAACAGGGGTAATCAACTTTATTAGACCCAAGATCTACTGTTTACTGACGAAACCCTGTGCGATCTACCAGATGCGTACTCCAACTTTCACTCATGAGTGTAGTGAAATACTTCTTCCACCAACCTATTTGAGTCGGAAGGACAGGAAAGATAAAATTAGAGAAATAAGGTGCCGGACTGATTCTTATATGAATTCTTTTTTCCCTCGTACCATTAGGGATTGGAATGCACAGCAAAGAGATTAGCTTTGGTGCTGAGCACCCTCTGCCACCCACAATTTTGTGAATTGCAGAGTATATATGTAGATGTAGATGTAGATACATACTCCTTGAAATTTTAAATGAAATAGTATAATTCAGTACATAATTGTGTAGTATTTTTATTTATTAAGAGGGAAAACATAAAACTAAAAATTATTCTTAGTAACTACTTACTTTGCGTCTGAGCATCTTCCTCTAGATTAGCAAAATTAGGTTTTTTGTTGGAAATTGAAAAACCTTAAAGAATGCAATGTATAAGCGTCTGTCAAGTAATAACGGTGTTAATTTTTTGTTTGTTTTAAGCAGAAAAATGCTGATTCACATAAATATGTTGAACCAAAACACGAATGCAGTTGTTCAACACATTTCTTCAAATTTGGATATTTCTCGTTGGAAACCAATGACCAGAAATCTAGGCCTGACGATGACCTTGCCTTTAGAATTATTGTCGCAGCGCAGAGTAATAATTTCGTTTTCAAATATCATGTGGTCCATTTGAAATGAATCTGCGATTTTTTTAGCCATTTAATAGATATCACTATGATTAATGGAATTATGAAAAGGATAACTGATGAATTCCACCAACTTCTCAATTTTTTTGAAATCACTAAAGCAAATTTCGAAGTCTGATACCACTGCCTTGCCACGATCGACTGTTCTAATAGCCGTGATCGAACGGTCGATCGCGATCAATCGGTTGGCCACCCCTGCTGTAGAGTTTGTTTAGCATGTCTATGGCGGACGATTTTCCCGTAGCGACACATTTGATTGCTGGTAATAATTTCATGTGTCCTCAAGGACCTGGTGACAGAGATTTTATGATCCGTTTAATACGTCCAAATAGGTATCGCATAACCAAATACTACGACCTTGTGTGGTTTAGGGCGCATACAGCTTCACGCAGAATCATAACCGCAGTAGCTTTTAAAACGTCTCCAGATACGCCAAGAATTTGAATTAGGATAAATTGTCATCATCGTCACCAGTTGCGCCACTTATTTTTGATCGCCGTGATCCTTTTGGAGTCCTCACTCCATTTGTTAAATAAATTACTATACATGGTTACCATTGACAAATTTCGGCTTTCTCGCTAAAGGTTCGTTCCGGTGATATTCTTTCATGTTTCTTCATTTTTTCTTTACAATTACTTGTTTTCCTGCCTGTGAATACTGGGTGTTTCAGAGGTATATTTGAAAAAAGAATAAAAACTAAACGGGCAGCGATAGAAATACACCGTTTGTTGCAATATGCTTGGAACAACAGTAAATTTTCAGGCAGACAAACTTTCGAAATTAGTTACAATTTCCAACAACAGATGGCGCTGCAGGCGATTTGAAAGATATAGAAGAAAACGCAGTCTTGTGAGTTCACCATTCTGTAAGCCTTCTTTCTGCTGTAAGCGTGAGCTGTTCACAGATTGCAAGTTTGCTGTGAAAGAAATGGTGGAAAATATCGTACTTTAGATTTTTCCAGATTGCAGCGCCACCTGTTGTTGAAAATTGTAACTAATTTCGATTGTTTGTCTGCCTGAAAATTTACTCTTGTCCCAAGCATATAGTAACAAACGGTGTATTTCTATCGCTGCCCGTTTAGTTTTTATTGATTTTTCAAATATACCGGTCATTTTTGAAACACCCTGTATAATAGAACAAACATTCTATGTCGAAATCATTCTAACGATGCGCAAGTATAATTTGCACCGTTGTGTTTGGGTTCTCTTCATTTGATTTTCTCTTGTTTGATCGTTGTTTTTTTTAACTTTGATATTAGATTAGGATTATTTACTTAAGCCTACGTTGTACTGGCAGTTTGAAAGATCTGGATTTGTTCACTGTGCAATATACGTTTTTGATCAATAGAGAACGTTCATGAATAAAATACTTCTTCTAAATCTTATATTCTGTGGTGTCTTCTATAAACCTTGTGGTATTCATGAAATTCCTTATTAGTGCACTTCATTTTAAGTTAGAAATATAACATGAAGCATGGTCATATGGGGATGCCAGAAAGTCTATAGCTACAGGGTTTGGTAGCAAAGCTTCGCAAGGAAGGTACTGCAACAGTCTAGTATTAGGGTAATCAAATGAAACTTCAACATTGCGAATCTTACATAACACAGTTATCTATTAACGTTTAGTTGAATTTCAGCAGGGAAAGAAAGACCATCTGTGATGCCACTTCTGACTATGAACTGATGTAAAAATATTATCAGATTAATATTACTAACACTGCAATGGACATGTCATCCGCGAACTATTGGCGTTAGGTTGAAACATTTTATGAAACTAGTGTGATCAACAATTCCTCGTGAAACTTGAACTTTTATTACCTTCATATATTCGAAGTTGGACAAAATATTGAAACAGAAATACATACTAGTGACTCGTGTCACGTTTCCGCTTGCGTGCACGGCTCAGCACACATGGCGACACGTGATAAGTTGGATGTTGGTATTGGGGCAAAAAAACAGCAACGTACGAAACATTCATAAAATGACTACCGGTGCGGGCAAATATTTCGCCAGATATGTTCATAAAACGACGGAAGCTTTCACGGCGGCACCGTTGCATTTCGGGCAGTTAGCGCTGCTAGTATATCTCCACTTTCGATCGCGCCATTAAGCTCGACCGCATTACGCGCGAATCCGAATTTTTATCGGCCGTAATGCGCGGACGCGCGCGTGGTTCTCCATATTTACAGCCCGCCTGTAGCGTCACGCGCGCCGCCATGTTGGAAACCGCTCACTGTCGCCAACTTTCGACCGCAGAACGCACTAAAAAGAAAATTGCTTCGTCAACGGACGCGATCGTGTCGTCTCATTACTGCAGGTAACGGAGCAAAACTAGGTCAACAACTGCGATCAAATAATCTGGAAGATAAAAACTTCATGTGATTCATACTAAAACGGCCGCTTATTCTGTAATTTGATTATGGGACATAACTAATT
>JARYHS010011408.1:208471697-208666056 GCA_031002005.1 Vandiemenella viatica | reverse complement strand
GATCTGTCCCCCACAGAACAGGTGTGGGACCAGTTTAGCTGTCAACTTGGTAAACAGCTTCTCAAACCTAAAATTAAATGTAATTGTATTTATGAATCATTTGTTGTAAGCTAGAGTTTCACAATTAACTGTAAATTAGTGTATGCAGACTTTGTTTCATGAAAATAAATTACTTTAATGGCCATTTTATATATTTAAGAACCGAATTGTGTAAGAGAATTGCTTAAATGTTTGTAATTCCAAGTATTAATGCAAGTTACGATGTCTAAAGGACAATTTGCACAGTTTAAAATGATTTCTGTCAATAATTTTATGTTTAAGTATCTTTAATTTCTATTTCTGACCATTCTGTAACGATGTTAAAAGATTATGTATTAATTCTGATTGTTTTTAATATGTTTCAATTGTTTTAAGTATTGTTAATGTTCGAGAATCATCCTGGCGGAAGCTTTTGAAGTGTTCTAGAAATTTCGATAGAGCCTATATAAAGAAATCAGCAGAAGGACAGGAGTGTTAAACAGACTCAATTTATGACAGTGAAGTACTGTATTGTCTGTGGAAAAAGTGTAGTATGCAATCTCTGGATTGTATGACTGCATGTAACAGTATCGTTGACATCTTGTTTTATGAAATAAAACAAATATCAAAATTGAACTGTATGGTGGATTACTTATTATCTTATTAAATAAACCAGGACAATCTTATAACTCCAATCCTGTGTGAATGTCCAGATTAATATCAGCTTGCCTAAGAGAGGTACAAAGGCTTTATGACACCCTTCAACAAAAATCTATGCATGCAGCCAGTGCAGATGGGGTGTAACCTCATACTGATAAGTTCTCTGTAAATTGACTCAATTTGTATTCACTGAAATAACATCACACACCCTCTCACCTACGAAGCTTCATTTTATTTTCTTCCTCCCATCCAAGTGCTTCACTTCTGTTTACATGCAATATTATATAAATGTAACATTTTATATGAATAGAAAGATAAAATAACTTATCACAACCAAATCTGAGTTATATGGGCACCTGTGTAAACACAGGCACATGAATTCCCTAGACGTTGAAGGCAAAAATTTCAAGGTAGTTAACATTGCCTTGAGTGACATTAATTTCTTATAATTCATAAATCTTTCCCTCATTTGGATTAATTAACAAGTTAATTAGTTGAGAGGAAAAAGTTTGATGTTTTTAAGACACAAAACAAAAAATTATTTTTTAGTGAAAGAGGAATAGTTAAAAATGATAACAGACAATAATTTTGACTATAGAAAAAATGGCATACCAAACAGAAATGAGCCATCTGTTTTCTTTCTTGAAAAGCTGGTCTCGCATCTTTCCATATGTAACAATGCGAATGCCTGATAAAAAGCATGCCTCCATATTGCTGGTGTGATGCCTTGCCACAATTTGAAAGCACCCTCCTCTTGTACAATGCCAATTGCTGTCTGCAGCATTCCCTGTATGGGGGCTAGGAAAAAATCAAAATGTACTTATTGTTATACTACTCAAGAAATTGATTAATAAAGGTAAGAAGTTAAAAATAATTAATTTTTCCTGTGATGAATCATATAATTCGTTTGCTCAATCTGAATAGAGATCTCCTAGCCCATATTTGTTAGAAGCTTTGGTAACAAACCATCTATAGATCAGAACTGTGCCCCCTCTCTACTGCTTGTCTGCTTCACCATAGCCTAAATAGTAAATTATGTTCTATTTGCCAAAAGCAACATTTAAATTCACTTTCAGTTTTTCTAGTTACTTCATTCTCCGTGCCGACTGTGTGGGTGTTCGGGGGCTGTAGTACCCATGGATGTAAATAGTGGGTGTAGAGCACCCATGAACATAAACATCCAAAATCAATCAATATTCAGCTTCGAGTGAAACCTGTATTACCTACATCACATGCCGCATGCGAGGCAATATGGTCTTGATAGAATCACACTTGCTTATGATGTGAGTATGCGCAACACAGCCTAAGAGAACAAACATTAAGTAGGTCATCCCTAACACATCTAGTGGGTGGCATGTGTAGGTTTAATTTGTAAAGAGCATGCAACAAACAAGTCAAGCAACTAACCCCATGTTGCCACATGCTAGCTCTAGCCCGCCATACATAGTGCCTAACCCATCTGCTGTGCTGCTAGTGCTTTTGCAGCCGCGGTTCACAGCTTTATCTCAAGTGTTTCACTCATTCCTAATCAAGCTGGTAAATAAAGCTCATGCTTTGAGAGCATGATGCGCTTTATTTTATCATGTTTTTTTGGAATATTATTAGTTTCAATAGATAAGTTTGTCCATTGAAATCATAATACACAAAAACCTGAAGAATTCTCCACTAGTAGCTCCTCTCAGCCCAGTACAGCTCAACCGATCCACTAGAAGATGTTATTCTGCAAATTCAGATGAAGAGAATGAAGGTGCAATTTTCAAAGTGTGTCAGACAATTGTTTCATGTTATTAAATAATGTAGATAATGTTTGCAAATCTGTAAAGAAACCATGTTGAGTGGTGTTTCTGCGACAAAAACATCATCAGGAGAGATGAGTACATTAAGACATTCACTTAAGGTAGTTTTTGATTATGAATAAAGCTTTAAAAAGCATGAAAGTCTGATGTTCATTGTTTTTATGTATTGCATAAAGGCAATTTAGAACATGGTGTCGATGTACACTGCTTGCCATCAAAAGTAAACTCAATGGTGTTGACTCAATGCCTTTTTTAGGGTAAATAAAATAAATGTATAAGATGTCTAAAAGAAATTAATGTCTCTCCTGATCAAAACTTATTGAAAATAGACATTCCAACTGACATACCATTATGTACTATAAAGTAACAATTTAAATTCATTAAATCATGTGTTCAGTCTACTATTCTCCATCAAAATATAAGGGGAATATTTAGTAAAACTGATGATATTACCTTACACCTAGAAGAGATTCAAAATTCCATAAATTTTATTGTAGATGTTTTGTGCATATCTGAACATCACTTGTCTGACATAGGATATCTCAGCTGTCCATCCCAAATTATAAACCAAGTTCGCATTTCTGTAGATGTAAAATGGAGAAAGGGGATTTGCCATTTTTGTTTAAAATAATATTCATTGCAACAGTGTGGGTCTAAGTAAGTATTGTATAGAACACACTTTGAATGCTGTGTTACTAAACTAGAATATGGTAAGGAAGAGCTCATAGTAATAGCAATTTACAGGACCCCCTCAGGAAATTTTAGACTGTTTTTATCTCAGTTAGAGTCTTTGCTACTATGTTTCAAAAATAACAAACAAATAGTTTTATGCGGAGATTTTAATGTTGACTTTCTCAATCACAGCAATGAGAGGCTAGATATGGAAGCCTTGATGTTGTCTTTTAAACTTAATGGCACTTGTAAATTTCCCTACTAGAATACAAAGTAATAACAGGACTGCAATTGATAATTTTTTTTATGGATTTTTCTCAGTACAGTAATTACAACATACTTCATGGTATCTCTAATCATGATGTCCAGCTATTATGTGTTGGCGGGCGATAGCAGGTATGGTTGACGATAATACTTGGTTTGATTGTTTAGATGTAGGTTCAATTTCTACTAAATCACAAGATCGCTCTTAAATCCACTTCAGATTTATTTCACAAACTCGTATATACATATCCACCACCACAATAAGTCTACTTATTCATTTTGACAACAGATAAAGGCTTTGCGGCACTTCATCTCTTCAAATTGCAGGTTATGACCACGCTTTAATTTACTTAGTCTATACACTGTGTCACAACTCCTCTCAAGTTTGTTGCTTTTTTCATCTGCTCTACCTTAATACAGGGTGCGCCAACTTAATGCAAACTACGGCAGCGGCCAACTCATGACCAACTACTTTGGCGGCCCATTGCAGACTAGCTCCACAATTAATTTTTGCCCTGCGCATCTCTGGGCTTAACAATGCTTCATGTCGATTATAAGCTTTACACATAATGTACATGGCTTAATACTGTCTTGCCACAACCCCCCTTGGGTTTATTTTTCCTATTTGGAATAATGGTTTACAACGGCAAAAAATAAACCCAAAACTTAGAGAGACAGTATTAATCTTGCATGTGCCTCCTTATTCTTACAAAATCATGGAGGGCTGATCATTATAACTATCATACATTCAATGTCAAAAATAACATTAACTTACAACACAAGTAACCTATCAAAATATGTCCAAAATACACAGTCTCACTTGTGGTCTGCAATGTCCAAATGACACCAAAAATCATCATCCTGTCCATGGTCTCCATGTTGCGATATAATGTGGCATGCACACCACATCACATGTGTTGGCGGGCAATAGCGGGTATGTGTGGTGGGTGGGTAATTAGGGTTTGACTGTTTCTAGTTTGCAGGTTCGATTTCTACTAAATCATAAGGTTGCCTTTAATTTACTTCATATTTATTTAACAAACTCATACAAACATACAACCACCACAATAGTCTACTTATTCATTTTGACCCGCGGATAAAGGCTATACAGCACTTCACCTCTTCAAATGAGGTTAGTATTTGTATTGGGAACAGAATTTAAAAATTTATTTCCTACTCTGCATGTCTGTTCGCTTATAATTTGAAATGTACTTAATGGACATGGTTGCGATTTATACTATTATGTAAAACTAGTCGGTGATTTTCGTTCACATCTGTTAAGAAGTTTGAAGGTTTTTATTTAATTTGCATAGAATAATAAATATTTCTGGTAAGAAATAGCGTATGTTACTCTCTGTCAAATTAGCAATCCTCAGTCCCATCAAAACTGATTCACACACTTTGCCTGTTATTTTTTTTTTTTTAAATGAGTCTTGAAGTGAGCATGAGCACCAACAAGTTTCTCTACAAGTCGGCACCCCTATCACCAATCTTAAATTTTTACAGTTTTTCTGTAATATCTTTGGAAATAGATGTGAGACACACATTGATGATTTGTTCTCATATATCATAAATACAACTAAATAAATGTGTCCCAAAAACAACATTTTATAATTTTTTTACCTGCTCAGCGATACACCCTTGATGCAGCCTGAAGAAAAAAATACCACTGTGTTCTCTGAACAAAACTTCAAAAATCTATAGAACTTGTAGTTAATAAACACATCTTCTTGTGAAATTTCATCACAAACAATTTTAAAGTGTAGAATTATGAGGATGATTGCAAATGTGAAAAATCTTCTTAAAAAAGTGCAAATGTACTTCCACTATCAATAATGACATACATAATATGATCAAAACAGGAGATTACTGTACATCTGCAGGGTAACCTGGATGATTACTCAGTCCTTCCATAACATACTTTGTCTTCTGACAGGTATTGTGTTGGATATTTTGGCAACAAGTGTTACCATTGGTCATCAGTTAGGTTGCATTTGAATCATGTGCCCTGCTAATTTTAGTCACTGTACTTTCATTAGTTCAGCTTTTTGAACATATTATATCTATTTGTATCTCGGTGGATTCACAATTTTCCTCTTTCGTCATGAAAAACAGGTCCAAAAATCTCGCACAGAACTTGAATTCAAACAGTCTGCCAAAGTGGGGGGAACATTCCTAAAGCAGTACTAGCTGGTTCAGGGTTTTGTATATACTAATCTTGAGCTGTTCTTGTTTTAAGGAGGAATGTAGACTGTAATCTGAATACCATACATAGATATCTGAAAACATTGATACATTTTTGGTATGCAGATGTGATAAAGATTTTTTTTACTATATCTTCAGCTTATGATGTATTCTGTTTACTCATTAGATAATTTTTAGATCTATTTTGATTTGAGGTAACCCTAATGTGTCAGCCACTTTATCCTAATACTTCTTGTGCAATATCATCAATATCTTGCGGCCGCAAAACTTGCGCCAGCTCAGCCACTTACTTCTTTTAACTTGACAAAGGGTTTAACCCGAAAATTGTATTTTTCTGTGTTTGTGTGTCGTTTGTGTTGTTGCTGCCTCCTATCTTCAAATTTGGTGAGTGTTGGGTGTGTTTATCCGTCCTTTTCATATAAATATTTCCTCGCAGCAGTTCTTTCCTTCCATCTTACCGATATCACAAGTATTTGATTATTTCATCCCAAATGAGGACTCCTTTAAAATTTCTGGGCTTGTTTGGTACATGTCATCACAAGTGCAAGGTTAAATATAGTTGCTCATAATGCATCCTCCAATCATAACCCAGTACCTATTTTAAATACTCCATTCTAGCCAATTAGACCTTGGCTCTCATAAAAATTAGGCAAACTTTTATAACACCTGACTCTTCCATTCATTTGAACCAGAAATACACATACTTTCCTGAAGTTTACAGGAAAAAAGAACATTCTACTGAAGTGAACTACACTTAATGGTTCCTTGAGGTTTATTACTATGTACACAAAACACTGGTAAACAATAACAAATGTGGTACAGTTAGCGGATGACCGTCGAGAAATTTAGCCTGGTCCTGATCCGGGGTAGAGAGAGACGGCTTCTACTTCTCGCGAACTTCCGGTGGTCTTCTGTAGTTGAAGCTGGTTCCGCGGTCAGGCCGGAACTGGCGGTGGAGCGGCCGGCTACGCTTATATAGGCGGCCTGGCGCAGGAATTCCGTTGTGTGGTAGTACGGCGACCTCTGTAAGAAATAGTCCCACTTAGCTTCTAGATTATTCTATTTGTTTTCCTGGTTTGTTTTGATACCTCTGCGCCTGTTTGGAGTCGTATATGTATCCCGGCGTGCAGGCGCGTTGTGTGTGAGGTCTGCCTGGCAGGGGCCTTTACTGGCAGACTGAACATACCTCCCTCCCGGGGGGGGAGGGGGGGAAGCGATGTCTGCGACGTCTGCGAGGTCGTCTGCCGCGGCGCCCTGGAGCAGACTATGAAGGCTACCTCCAGGGGAGTACGGAGCTGTTCCCCTGGCGATGCGAGCCGACCTGCGTCGTGGTGCAGGTTGTGGTGGAGGTACTTGTGGAGCTAACGGCATCGGTTCGTCGGCGTCGATGGCCGGGGGCTGTACGGGGGGCGCTGAAGATGGTCCCCGCAGGTGGTCGAGAGGCTGCGGCTGAAGGGTGTCGGAGCTACCGACAGGTTGTGGCGTCGTTGATGGCGCTGTAACTGTCCCCTGAGCAACGGTTAGACGGCAGGAGTGGTGGAGGTGGCAGGGAAGGAGAGGAAGAAGTGGATGGCCGTGCCGTGGTGGAAGAGGACGGTGCCGTGGGGTAGCGGGGACGTAGTTGGTTTCGATGGCGTCGCACTATCCGGCCATCCAGGCTGACGTCGAACAGTTGGCGGCCCCGGGGCCGCTGGATGACCCCCGGAAGCCAACCGGCCCGGGAGCCAAACCCACGGGCCCAGACTAGGGAGCCCGGGGTGAAACGGAATGGGCCCGAAGGTACCTGTACTTTGGGCGGGGGTAAGAGGAGATGGAGGAGAGTGCGAGGTTGGCGGCCATGTAGCAATTCCGCCGGGCTTTTGGCCCCCACTGGAGTGGTTCGATAGGAACTGAGGAAGAGTGTCAATGCCTCTTCGAGTTTGTGACTTGTGGTGTATTTGGTCATTTGGGTTTTGAATGTTCTGACTAGCCGTTCCGCCTCCCCGTTAGATTGGGGGTGGAAGGGCGGGGTGAGGAGGTGTTGGATATTGTTGGCGGTACAGAAGGATAGGAATTCTCGACTTCGAAATTGCGGTCCGTTATCTGTGACGATAGCGTATGGTAATCCTTCGATGGAAAAGATCTTCGTGAGGGCTGAAATGGTGACCTCTGTGGTGATTGTGGAGCAACGGACGACATATGGGAAGTGGGAAAAGGCATCCGTCACTAGGAGCCACTGGTGGCCTAGGAATGGGCCAGCGAAGTCGAGGTGAATGCGTTCCCAGGGTCCGGACGGTGCCGGCCAGGAAAGGAACTTTTGAGGGGGGCGGGGCAGTTGTTGGGCACAGATGGTACAGTGCCGCACCATCTTCGTGACATCCGTGGTAAGGCCGATCCAGAATACATGGCGTCTGGCAAGGGATTTGGTGCGGGCAATTCCCCAGTGTCCTTGGTGGAGAGTTTGGAGGATTGCCGGTTGTAGGGATCTCGGAACGACGACCCTCGGGGTGGAATTTGGTTCTGTGCGGAGGAGCACTCCCTCTACTACTGAGAGCTGGTGGCGGATGGAGTAGTAGAACTTGAGGTCTTGATGATGGCGTGGAGGGGAACGTGTTTGCCACCCGTGTTGGATGTGGTGTCGGATGACACGGAGGAGGGGGTCCTCCCCTGTGGCTGCCGCGACTTTTGAGGCCGTGACTGGAAATGTCTTCAGTGCTTCTTGTATGTCATCGTCGATCTGGAACACCAGAAGTTCCGACTTGTCGAAGGCAAGGTCTGGTCCCTGCGGTAGTCTGGATAAGGCGTCTGCATTGGCATGCCTGGAGGTGGTACGGAAATGCATGGTATATCTGAACTGGGACAGGAATAGTGCCCAACGCTGGATGCGGTGGGATGTTTTGGTAGGCAGACGTGTGGACGGATCAAATAGTGATAGGAGTGGCTTGTGGTCGGTAATGAGATGAAAAGAAATCCCATATAAAAGGGAATAGAATTTGGAGCAGGCAAAAACAATAGCTAGCGCCTCTTTCTCGATTTGAGAATATTTAAGCTGAGCAGCCGATAGGGCTTTGGAGATGTAGGCTACGGGGCGTTCCGTGCCATCTGGTAATTTATGAGACAGAACTGCCCCCACACCGTAATCGGATGCATCTGTGGCAAGTATCAAGGGGAGGTTTGGAGTGTATGGCATGAGGCATGCTGCGGACTTGAGCTGCTGTTTAAGGGTGTGGAATGCGGTCTCGCAAGCTGGGGTCCAACGGAACGGGACATTCTTGCGACAGAGGTGGTACAGGGGTGCTGCCACTTGTGCTGCTGAGGGTATAAATTTTCTGTAGTATGAAATTTTGCCTAAAAAAGATTTCAACTGATGTAGATCCTGAGGCCGAGGTAAGTTGGAAATAGCGTCCACATAGGAAAATGCTGGGGAGATGCCTTCCTGAGCGATGATGTGACCCAGGTAGGAAATGGATTGTTGAAAAAATTGACACTTGGAAAGGTTGCATTTTAAACCTGCTGCACGGAGGCGGAGGAAGAGTAGGCGGAGGTTGGTCATGTGTTCGGCAGCGGAGGGTCCCGTGACGACTATGTCGTCGAGATAGTTGATGCATCCCGGAATATCCTGGAGAAGTTGTTCGAGATACCGTTGAAAAATCGCTGGAGCACTGGCCAAGCCGAACATGAGCCGGTTGAGTTGGAAGAGGCCAGAGGGAGTGTTGATGACTGTGTATTGTCGGGACTGGATATCCAAAGGGATTTGAGGTATGCTTCTGCCAGGTCAATTTTTGTAAAGTAGGTACCTCCTGCTAGTTTACGGAAGAGGTCGTCCGGTCTCGGAAGTGGATAGTCGTCTACCAGCAGATGCGGGTTGACGGTGGTCTTAAAGTCACCACAGAGACGTAAGCGGCGTCCTGGCTTCTGAACTATGACCAACGGCGTGGCCCAGGGGCTGAACCGCACCGGCTGGAGGATCCCCTCGTCTTGGAGACGTTGAAGTTCTTCCTGAAGTGGTTGTTGAAGCGCTACGGGTACCTGGCGTGCCCGGAAGTATCGAGGCCGTACGTCCGGCCGGAGTTGGAGTGATGCTTCGAAGTCCTTTGCACAGCCGACGCCTGGTGAGAACAGGTCCTGAAACTCGGTGCAAAGGGCGTCCACTTCAGGAAAAGGAACATGCTGAGATACGAGGTGTATGTTATCCTCAATTGAAAATCCGAATAAGCGGAAAGCGTCCAGTCCAAATAAGTCTGCTGTGAGAGAACTGTTAACTACTAAAAAGGGGACTGAACGATGTACAGACTTATACATGACGTTTGCTGTGAACTGTCCCAGGAGTGCTATTTCCTGTCTGTTGTATGTCAGGAGGCGCTTGGGGGCCGGCGAGAGGGGGGGCGAGCCAATTTGCACATAAGTAGTATAATTAAGCAATGAGACTGCTGCTCCTGTGTCGACTTGTAGGCGCAGGGGCTTGCCATTGACCGTAACGTCAATAAAAAGTTTGGATGCTGTGGAAGTGTCTACCTGATTGATATCCATAGGTGCGCCGCTCAACCTGTCTTGGTAAGACCCTGGGCGGCGAGAGCCGGGATTGGCATTGGTGGTGTTGGTGCGGCAGACGGACGCCAGGTGTCCTTCCTTGCCGCAACGTGAGCATTCAGCCCAACGATCCGGACAATTTTCCCTCTCATGTGCTGAATAACAGGCGGGGCAGGAGGGTAGGCGGAGCGGGCTGCGGCGTCGGCGCTGCGGGATCCGCTGCTGCTGCCGAGACTTGGTGCCCCTGCCGGAACGGGCCGGTTCGATGTCCTTCTGAGGAAGCGGTCCCCGGTTGTGGTGTCGGGAGGAGCGCGACTGGGAGCTCTGGATGGCGGCGACGTCCTGTGTGTCCTCTACGTCGGTTCGGATTGCGGCCACATCCGCCCAGGACTCCAGGCGGCGATCTGCGGCCGTAGATATTTCGAATTTGTAGGCAAGTTCGATGACCTGCTCCAGGGATGGGTCCTCTAACTTGAGGGCGTCATGCCGGAGTGCGGCATCTGGTGCAGCCTGTATGATGTGATCACGCACCATGTCGTCGGCGTAGGATTCGTGGGAACAACGAGTTTGAAACTTACATTTTCTGCTAAGGCCTTGGAGTTCGGCCGCCCACTGGCGATACGTCTGATCGGGCTTCTTCCGGCATTGATAGAATTCGACGCGGGCCGCGACGACATGGTACCGGCGTCTGTAGTATGCATTCAGTGTCGTACAGATGGTCGTGAAGGTGAGGGTGTCGGGGTCTTGTGGCTGAAGTTTGGTGAGCAAGACATACATCTTTGATTGGTTCCAGGAAAGGAAATATGCACGCTGGTCTTCTTCTTTGGATATGTGATGAATTGCGAAGTGTTGTTTTATGCGCTTCTCGTAGGTCTCCCATTCTTCGACGTCGTCGTTGAATGCTGGGAACGGAGGCGGGGCCGTGGGTTGGCGGAGATTCCTGACTTCCGCAATCAGTTGTCTCTGAGATTCGAAGAACTGATGTAGAAGTCCTTGGAGGAACTGTTGCCATTCCGTAGGTGCTGCTGGCGTAGCCATGATGGTCGAGAGTTCTTATCCCAACCTTGTCGCCACTGAAGTGAACTACACTTAATGGTTCCTTGAGGTTTATTACTATGTACACAAAACACTGGTAAACAATAACAAATGTGGTACAGTTAGCGGATGACCGTCGAGAAATTTAGCCTGGTCCTGATCCGGGGTAGAGAGAGACGGCTTCTACTTCTCGCGAACTTCCGGTGGTCTTCTGTAGTTGAAGCTGGTTCCGCGGTCAGGCCGGAACTGGCGGTGGAGCGGCCGGCTACGCTTATATAGGCGGCCTGGCGCAGGAATTCCGTTGTGTGGTAGTACGGCGACCTCTGTAAGAAATAGTCCCACTTAGCTTCTAGATTATTCTATTTGTTTTCCTGGTTTGTTTTGATACCTCTGCGCCTGTTTGGAGTCGTATATGTATCCCGGCGTGCAGGCGCGTTGTGTGTGAGGTCTGCCTGGCAGGGGCCTTTACTGGCAGACTGAACATATACACAACGAAGAGAAACAGAGGATGACGCTTCCGTAAATTTCAGTGCAAATTATAATGTTTATGTCATTACTAGCACACTAAATGGGGCTGCCCGGAGTTAGGTTGTCAGTATTTTCCTTTTCGTCGAAATCTGGTAAAAAATGTGGGGTTGTATAAAAATTAAGGGTTTTAAACGAGAGAGGGTGGTTTTTGGATTTATTTTGTCCAGAAACCTACTCCACGAAAACATACATTCACTTGTATATGCAAACTTTCATGGTGATAGGTAAAACGGTGTCGACTGTAGCTTTGTATAACGAACATTGACAAAATTAAGGGATGAAAAGGGGGAGAGGGATTTTACTCTTTATCTTAAAGTATACATTTACAAAGTTCCAACATCCATTTTTCTATATAATATTGCGCTAATAGTTGTGTGGTACTTGTCCTAACTAACTGTGTAAATAAATATTAAAATTCGTTTTCTGTTAAAATGTGAGGTCCAAAATGGATTTACCGATAAAAAAAATATTTTTATAACTATATAACTTTATACGGAGTAATTTTGTGTGTTAAAAGACTCAAAACTGGTGCCTCGGAAGATGTATCTTACTGATTTAACTAAGAGAAAGGCTAAAACAGAGAATGTGTTGCCTCCAGTGTTATTAAATGTATTTCTAAAGTAAAAGAAAATGTAAATCCGGAAGTTACGAGCGTTAGTTATGGAACTTACAGTTAATCAAGTACTATTAAGTGCTGGGCTGTAAATAAATTCTGAAAACAAATGGGAAAGTAGATAATGAAAAAAAGGACGAAATTTTTATCAAGTTACTGAGATGTCCCCCTCTTGTTATAAATTAAATAACCTTCGTTCTGCATAAATTACCATAAATAAAATTGCAATGGTGTACAGCGGATTAAAATAATCACATATACAAATTAATGGCTGGGGGGATCGGGATATTGCTTTGTAAATTATCAATACCGTTATGCTTACGTTTCGACATAGATTTACATTTACTACAAAAGCAATATTCCCCAGAATTATTCTTAGCAATAGTATGCAAACATAATTGAAACCAACTCTCAACAAATCAGATAGTGGGTTATTATTAACTGTTCTAGGGGTCTTACTGTACTTAGTGAGAACATATGAGGTTTCTCAGTGGCGGCACTGTGTTTAATCAATACTAGTGTCATTTGAGGTGATCACAACTGGCTTGGTTACCATTTCGAAGACACGGCGGGCGTCCATCGCCCTGCTTGGAGTCTGCCAGCGTGATGTCTTCACTTAAAAGTACTTAGCTAGCATTTTAAGGAACTCTTACCTAAGCCCTTCAAACAAGCTCGTACGATCAACTGCCGGATCGAATCGTCCGTCTTTGGAGACCATTGCCCCAATACGTCTCCCACTATGGAACACAAGTCAAACCAAAACAACCAGAATTAGCCGCCACCACATATTTTGTTCCTTCAGTCTGTCTCACGCACGAATCCACGCTCACCTTGCAATCACGTGATCCTGCGCGTAGACCTCACTCTTGCCGGCTCCCAAGGTCACATTCGACAATGTAGCCAACTATCGTTTAGTGATCTGCTTCGGCTACACGTCCAGTTGCACGGAAACGTATCTTATTTCCAGTGCCGGATCTAGGGGGGGGGGGGGACAAACTGTGGCGCTTGCCCCGGACGGCAACTTCAGGGGGGCGGCAAAATCTTGTTGGAAGGAGAATCAAGGAACAGCTCTGTAGTGCCCCGGGCGGCAAATTCATGTTTGATGGAGGGCAATCTCAAGTTTTTGTCCCTGCTCGGAAAATTCCTTGATCCGCTACTGTTAATTTCAATGTATTGTGGCTGCTCACAGCCAATACCCTACATTACTGAACATCACGTATCGACAGAATCATGTTTCGAAAAGTCAAAATGTTGATGAATAAATGCTGTTGCAGGATCACATTAACAAAAGCAGCGAATCCTATTAAAAGCCTACAGTAACATATGGAGCAATGTGTATCACCGTGTCATGAATTATAGGGGTAGGCCAAGATGAAATACACACAAGCTTTTAGAGCAGGGGTGGCCAACCCACGGCTAGCCTTGAACATTTTCCGGCCCGCGAGATTCATCACACTTTTACAAAATATTTTTTGTATTACATTTTTAGTGTTATATATATATATTTACAATACACGTTTAGTATCATTATTATCACTGCAGTAAACACAATAATAATAACTCATTATGTTTCAATTTTTCACTCCAAAAAGTTGTGTATGGTGGATCTAAAGCTAATTTGGGGATAAATAATTTTATATGCGGCCCGCGGAGTTATGACGCAGTTCCGAAGTGGCCGGCAAGATCATTTGGGGTGGCCACCCCTGTTCTAGAGTGTGAACGAAATGATCTTCAGAGGCGCGACCGGTGGCATGTGGAAGTAACATTCCCTTTCTATGCGCATGCGCAGGTTTGAAGTCGTTGAATTCATCGAGTGTAATTAAAGAACCAAAAGTATGGAGACGTGTTCTAGTCCTATGTCAACGCTAGTTAAACAACGTACTGAATTTTTAACTGCTGGAAAAGTGACTCATATTGAGATTCATCGTCGTTTAAACACTGTTTATAGTAATGATGCTGTTGATAGGTCTTCTGTAAATCTACGGGTAGTAAAATATCGTGTTTACGACCCTGGAAAAGCCATAATTGTTGATGAAACACGCAGCGGACATCCGATTATTGTCACATACGAGTTTATGTGACTGATTTTCTGGAACGAGGGGCAACGGTAAATTCTTCTCAATACATACAGACTCTAAAACACCCCCGACGTCGACCTGAAGTTTAAACCGATGACATACCCTCCTTACTGCCCCGATCTTGCGCCTTGCGATTTTTATTTTTTCCTCTACTCAAGAGATATATCAAGGATAATCATTCCTCATCGAACGATGAGATGAAGGTAGCTGTTAAATCCTGGATTCGAGAAAAGTCGTAAGAATATTTCAGTGACGCATTACAAAAAAACTTGTTGAACGTTGGGAGAAATGTGTTAGCCTTAAACGTGACTGTGTTTAAAAATAAATATATGAATTTGATGCTTAAGAATTGTACTTTAATGTACTTTCATCCTGATGTTGCTATTTGTTTTTATTTGTGTTCTGCAAGCTTGTGTGCATTTCTTTTAACTTTTTCCTTGTAGAATAGTTACAGGCTTGAGAATTCAGAGAACTGTAATCGGGAAACAAGATGAGACAGTGGGTGTAAGGAACGAACTGGGAATAGATAGAATAGCAAAGAAAATCGGAAAAAATTGATACTTTGATGCTGCCAAATACTTCATGAGAGAGTAAACTTCTTCTTTCATGCTCTAATTTCCCTCTAACGTTTCGATCACTGTTTAGGGTATCCTTCAAGTGTAGATCCTCCTGCAGTGCTTTCTGGAGAGTGGAATTGTATCAAGCTTTTATAAGGGACTAACAATTCGCAGCTAATAAACCAGCGATTGTGCTCAGTACACAGGTAACAAAAGTTGTGTGTTGTCTATAACTGCTATATTATCCGTGGCTAAGTTAATCTTCATTTGCTAACGCGACTCCGGAAAACTCAGCAGAATCTAATGAGGAAGACGATAGTACGTGAAGAAAATGATTGAACAAAGATGGGTGTGTAATAGACGCAGTATAATATTGCCAGAAATGTTTGGTGATATAAACCGAATGGCTGCGAAATAAGTAGAATCTTTTATACTATTGGAAATATGGTTACTCAAATCCGAATCACACAAGAAATAGGAAAAAGTTATGTGAGAGGGATACGGAGAAGAGAAAAACTCGAAACGATTCGGGAGATGACAGGTTGGTATCATAAATAGGAGAAATATAAGTCATTGACAAACTCTAAAATTAGATGATCGGTAATTAAAACAAGTAACTACTCAACCACTAGGTACCTAATCGAACATCATTTTAGAATACAGTTGCAACGTTATATTGATCACCCGATAATATTGAACCAAAAATATCTATATTTTTACACAGTCAAAACGATAATATCGATATGATGCAGTGAAATATAAAAAACTACAAACCCCTTAGCACTAAAAATCCCTGCAAATAAATGTGTGTGTGGCAGGGACCAGACGTGATTATTCTAAACACTAATTTAGCTCTATAACAAAATCGATAGTCCTTTCCTACTCTGTTGTTCCATTTCGTTTGTGTTATTCGTTCCTCATAAATTTACGTTAACCATGTTATTATTTAAAGTGTTTCGCTACGCTCTCGTCAGTTGATTCTTAATTTTCTCTAGGACGAATTACAATATTCTAAAGGGAGGTAAAAATATGACCGCATAACGGATGCAATTGCTTATTTTATCAGTGTTGTTAATAGACCTTGTAATTCAGTTGAAGGCAAAGATTTTAAATATTTAATGGAGCACTTAGTACTGTGGAACTATCAAAACAAAACTTGTCAAAAATATGAAAAAGTTTAAAAGTTGTGAAGGAAAAGTAGAAAAGTTCGAAGCATTTTTATGTTGTTATGCATATCTGTTCTATACTAACACTGACTTTTTGAAGAATGCGGTAAAATTTTTGCTGCAAAATGAATTAAAATAAATCATGATTGGTATACGTGCTGGATTAAGATTGTTCAAAATTGTAATTGATTATGTACTCAAAGTAGCCTCGTCAGTATCTTCTGAAAGCTTCTTCTCAAAGGCACGAGCCACTGTCACTCAAACTAGGAATAGGCTTTTTGGGAAAAGGTTAAACAAACTACTATTATCAGAATCTGCTGACCTCAATAACTGCATACCCAATGTTTCAATAAACTACCTCAAATTTATTAATTGCTTTTTCATATTTATTTCTTATATAATATATATATAAACATCGATAGTCTATTATCGGCTTGATGCGACCGATATTATCGATATCTGCCAGGCGCAGGTATAAAAAATCGATTAATTTATCGATATTACCTTGCATCCCTACTGAAGAATCATGTAAATAACTATCTCAATGTCGACCTCAGTTGCGTAGGGGCTACAGTATTAGCTCCACGTGCCGATGGTCGCCGATTCGATTCCGGCCGAGGGCATGGGTACTTAATGTGTACAAGTGTTGTGGGTTTGCACATGTCGTGTCCGTCCTAGAGTTACTTGCAAAATAATAAAAAACGGAGAAAGTTAAAACATTGGATGATCTGAAATCACACTTGAGCTGGCTGGATGGTCTAATAAAAGCCAAATGCCATTTTTTTAAGAGAAAAAACCTTATTTCTTAAGAAAATAGCAAACGCCGAAGAGAATATCCACGCGGAAGATGACAGGTTGGTATCAAACAGATGTGAAATTCAAGTCATTGACCTTTTCAATAAATCACTACACAACTTGAAACAGAAACGAAAACCATTGAAGAATCATGGCGTTATTTAAAGTAAAAAGTATTTTTTTTTACAATTTCATTCCTCCCAGCCTTCAGCTGCGGGCTGCTGGAGAGTCACGAAGACTCTTTTCCGCCTATCTAACCTACGGAGACGGAAGGGGGATGGAATGTCGGCCGTGGCCTTGTTGGGAACTAGGGATGCTCGATATACATCGATGTATCGGAAACATCGATGTTTACTATTCGATGCATCGAATCAATCCGATGCATGGTTTACTTTCGATGTTTAACGATGAATCGATGTTTTTCATTCGATACATCGAAAGAACACATTCGTTTCTTCGACGCGATAGAATAGGTTTTAAAGCAAAGTAAAAACAGAAAACTTGTATTACTATACGTTATTTTTGTCACCTAAAATATCAAATTACATTTTTTTACTTGAATAAAAAAAATCACATTAAATTTTTTCTTTTAACTTGCATAATACAAGAAAAAACTACGCAATATGATTGATTTTAAAGCAAAAAAAAAAAAAAAAAAAAAAAAAAAAAAAAAAAAAAAAAAAAAAAAAAAAAAAAAACAGGAACTTGTATCGCTTTACGATATTTTTCACCTACAAAATCTCATTATTTTTTTTCAACTTAGGATAAAACTACAAAAAAAACTACGTTATATGATTGGTTTTAAAGCATAACAAAAAACAGGAAATTGTATTGCTATATTTTATTTTGTCACCTACAAAATCACATCACATTTTTCTTTTAATTTAATTTTGATAAAACAATAAAAAATTACAGTTGACATGAAATTTCCCTACAGTGTAGGGCGGAGCCACATCCTAGGGCAAGTCTAAAAGTATCTAGTAAGATTCAAAAATTTGCTTAAAGTTACTGCTCCTCATTATAAAATACCCAGCAGAGCAACTGTGATACGGTGACTTGATGACAAGTATGACGCCTTGGAAACATTAATAAAATCAAAATTGTCAAATGTTGGAACACCTCACATTAACAAGTGATATATGGTCAGACATTGTCACAGCGCATTTTGGTATAGACGTGGTGCTCGAATCAATGACATTAGGAATTTATCAACTCAATAAAAGTCATTCATCGGAATATATAGCAGACATGCTACTTAAGACCTGCAACGGTTGGGGATTTGATACGGACAAAGTCTCTGCGGTCGTTACTGATAACGCCCCGAATATGGTAAAAGCTGTAGAATTAGGATTTGGAAAGAAGAAGCACATCCCTTGTTTCGCTCACACACTTAATTTAGTTGCTCAAAATATTCTGAAAATACCTTTAGAAAATATATTGTGAAAAATAAAGACCATTGTTACTTTCTTTAAACACAGTTGTTTGTCAAGAGACGATTTGAGAAAGTCAGTAAGTGCTGAAATAAAGTTAATACAAGGCCTGCACGCTGGAATAGCACATATTACATGATTCAAAGATTTTTGGAGCTTAAAATTGTTGTAAGTGATATTACTGATTTGCCATAAAACAGCACCTCCAATGCTGACTGGTTTGGAATTAAATATCGCGTCATTTCTTCTTAACATACTTGAAGCAGCAACTAAAGAAATATCTAGTGATAAATATTGTACCAGCAGTAAAGTGATCCCTTTAGTGCACTGCTATCAAAACTCAAATCAATTGAGACTAATGAACCTTTAATGATGGAAGTACATAAGCTTATCCTAAAACAAATCAACAAACGGATGGTTGCTATCGAACAAATTTCGTCTTTAGCTATCGTGATCTTATTGGACCCACGGTTTAAAAAACTACATTTTGAAGACCCGATGGCTTGTGCAAATGCTATTCAAAAGATCAAAGATATGATGAAGAGGGAGCTGGAAGAAATGCGAACAGAATCTGATTCAGATAGTTCAGACATAACATCGGAAGATTTCAGTCATTGGACCGATCATCACAAACTAGTTCAAAGAAATTGGAAATCAAACAAGTCCGAAGAAAGTGTTTCAACCAAGCTGTCTGTCTACTTGAGAACTCCGGTTGGCCGGATTAGTGAAAATCAGTTAGAAGTATGGTCCGATTGTAAGCAACAGTTTCAAAAATTGTACAATATAGCTTATAAATATTTAACTTTTGTAGCCAGCTCAGTGCCATCAGAAATAATTTTTTCAAAAGCTGCACAAGTTTTAAATCAACAACGAAACAGAATTCAAGGAAAGCGAATTAGTAAAATTTTTAGAGAGAAAATATTGGGATTTATAAATTCCAATTAGATTAGAATCCCAACACTGCCTATCTTTCAGCGTTCCTCGCTTTACTTTTATTCTATCTTTCTATTCGAATTTCTAATTTATAAATCCCAGTAATTTCAAATTGCCTTTGTAAAAGACTAATTAAAAATATAATTCAAATAAATATTTCATTTTGCTAGTTTCCTAATCTTTGCCTCATTTTTAAGCTTTCCAAACCTTTATTAACCGATATATATATCGATGTTTTTATTCGATGCATCGATATTTTATGCGATGCATCACATCTGGATGAGCATCCCTATTGGGAACCATCCCAGCATTCGCCTTGAGTGACTGGAGAAAACCACGTAAAACCCCAGTCAGGATGGCCGAACCGGGTTTGCCCCGGTCCTCCCGAATTATACGCCGTTCTCATATCTCGGTGAAAAGTAGAAAGAAAAGTTTTCTTTTTAAGTTTTTTTCTGAACTAAATTTCACCTGCGAGTTGACCGCCACACGAATGGACTGCCGTCAGACATCGTACTGTCGGATATAGGCTCGCAAAATAGAGAACGTCCAGACTCACATCGCGGCAGCTGGATTTGCATAATCCATCTAAAATGAAGCTTCGGACGTGTCCAGCGCGGACGAAACAACGTACGGACACGGAAAACCAATCAGGGTGGCTCAGTGCCGGTCACGGCCATATTTATGCAGCCTGACATCTGAACAGTGCAATGTTCTTTCTCCGGTAAACAACTAGACGTGAGTAAAGGCTCTTGGTAATCTCGCTGTCATCAGTTGGGTAAACATTATCAATAACCCTCAAGTAATTAGCTTTGCTTTAAGCAACGGTAGGTCTGTATTATTTCAACCGCTCGGCAATACTCACAATAAGCATTCTGAAATGCCAATTTACAACAACTGAGTTGACCAAAGAGATTATACTCATTCTGGATTATAAGGTGTAGCTTAATAGAAACACTCTCGAAAATTAATATTAGAAGACCATATCATTCATCCGTAAATTTATCAGAATCTTTTGTATTCGCCGGTAACACTTGGATAACCAAGCTTGGCTAGGCCTCCTTCGATTTCTGTGCAATATGAAATATATCGTCAAAATCGCTATAGACATTTGAGGTTTGATTAAAATTTAACGTTTTTCTTGAAGGCTTCCTAGGCATTTTGAAGTGCATAGTTCCTTGCTCTAACCAAACAGAAACTTAACTAACATCAGTAGGCTTACTGGAACCTGAAACTTGTACGAGATGGCGTTAGAAGTGTTTCCGAGATACCAAATACAAGAATTGCTCGTTTTTTTTTTTCAGGAAAGACATCTATTTAAATAAATTTGAAAATCCAAACGTTACCTACATATGAAATTTCATCAAAAGCTAGACGGACGTTCAATTTTTTTTAGGGAATGTTTTTTTCTAGTTTTCTCAGTAATTTAGTTTGCTTAATAATACTAAGTTTATCAGCAGTTGTTGTGTTCAGAAACAATATTTCGTTCAGCTACAAATATTAGTTGAGAGGTTTAAATGAATACATCGCTATTAAAGTTAACCCTTTTAGAAGTAGAAATAAATTAAAAATATAGATTTGCTCCTATCACTGCCTTTGAAGAACTTGCGTTCTTAGGATATCGAAATTACTCTCTCTGATATTGTAGTTTGGCATTTGGTGCTGAAATCACTTTGTAGTTCGAGTATAAATAAAAACTGGATCTCTCTTGTAATTCGGGGACAATTAAAGAGTGAGATTAATCAATCTACTTCCACACTCTGCAATTCTCAAATATTGTGGGTGGCAGAGGGTGCTAAGCACCAATCCTAACTCTGTGTATTACAATCCCGAAAATCACGACGAAAGGAAGAATACATAAAAGCATCAGTGCGGCATCTTATTTCTCTGATCTTATCCCTCCGATCATTGTGACCCAAATAGGTTGGCGGAAGAAGTATTTCATTGCACTCGTAAGTCAAAGAATTTCGCATATTCTCCAATAAATTCAAGAGTTCCGTCCGCTGTTGACCGAGGAGAAGAACCTATTTATACAGGCAACACCATAAAAGATTCGACACTGGGTTCTAGCTCCGATATGGCCGTCCAATTTTGCCAATTTTAGGTTTTCCATGTTTCCGAAATCATTCCCATAAAATGTTGGGATGGTTCCTTTAAAAAAGCTACTGCCTAATTTCTTTCATTTCCTTCCTTTTCCTGTTCTTTCGTTCTTGACATCCATGACCGGTTAAACCATACTAAAATAATAAAACAGTAGTAAAATCTATCAAAGCTTTCCCCAGCAGTACGCGACGAAATGTAGCGGTAAATTTTTTTAAAAAAGAAAGATATCGGAAAGAAAATGTACTTAGGTATTCTCGATCAGCTATCAAGAAAAAGTTGCGGTGTACTTCGTAGATAACAGTCTAGCTTCATAATCATTAAACTAACAGATTAACTCCAAACACCTGAGATTTACCTATCATCCCTTCCATCAGCTGTGTATTCATACTATGTTTACGAGGCTACTCAGGGTTAAGATATTTTCTTCTGAGTACCCATAAAATCCATAACTATAGAATTCATAGGGTTTGTTATTTATTGCTGAACTCTGGATGATTTGTAGGAGAAGCAGTATTGGAAACAATTTAACTCGTGTATCAGATACCAATGTATGGAGGATTACAATAGAAGTAGGACTATTTATACTTCAGTTTTACGAAAATGAAAAATACAGTACCAGAAATATCCCTGCACCACGGGGTAAGCCATGACGTCTGCTTGTTTTTTTTTTTTTTTTTTTTTTTTGGTGAACATAAGAATTTGTACAAATGGTGTGAATTCTGTTCGTCGAGTGACGCAGTATTGAACTTTCCTAATAATTGTCGTTGGTTTCACTGAAGGTTTGAGTATCTTTGCCCACTGTAGTGCTGTAGTTTGTGTTGGAGCCAAATTCATCACTGAAAATTCTGATCGAGGCCGAAAAGTTAGATTTTAACAGACAGGAAATGCATAACCCTCAGATCCACAATAACAGCTTCATTATATTGCTGTTTATTCGCTTTTTATGGAAGTTCGCAGGCTTTTGGAGCAACATTAAAATCTACCGACCAGTTTCTTATTGTACTGTATGATTACTCCTGTTAAGTACTGTCTTTAAAGACCAGTAAGGTTGGGTACTCTCATTCGGGATGACACGGTTTCAAATCCTCGTCCAAACATCAAGATTTTGGTTTTCCATTGTATCCCGAAATCACTCCAGACGAATGCCGGGATGATTTCTTTTAAAATCCATGACCTACTTCTTACTTATTCCTTTCCATGAATCCTCCTCTAGTGACATCGAAAGTAACAAGGTGTAAAACTATAACCAAACAACATTATGGAATGAAACTTGATGTGTTCTTCGGTAATTAACTGATTCTTCCAGTCATCAGTTAATGATGATTACCTTTAATTACTTTGTCCTCTAATTCACAGGTTGTTGTCGTTAGTCGTCAGATAGTTTTACCTTTCACCAAAGGTAAAATGACTACTGCTTTGAATAAATAAAATAGTTCCATGAAATGACAACACCGAAGAATCACTTTTCACTTCATATTTATTTCTCCGTGAACTCCATATCATTACACGCGGATAAGGAACGAAAATCTTCCAAAGATACTAAAGTAAAAATATAAAATTTTCCATCGAATAAACTCACAAACGACTGCGTGCTGACTCAAAAACTTATACCAAAACTTCGAAAAACAACTGACAACGACTCGCCATCTCCGCGCGTTTGCGTAGGAGCCAGCAAAACATCCAGAAGACCACAAGGAATGCGGACAGACGCTTCTCCAATGTTAAAAATACATTACGATCAAATACATACAAAAATAATAACCAATTCTACAAAATCACTCACAATCATTATACAACACCTTAAAATGAGGGTTAATACAGTTTATATGCATGTACATAGAAAATTATCATCATAAACAAGTCCAAACCATTGAGAATTGTCCTCCAAAGATTGTGGCCCACATCAACACTTACAATTACAAACGTTTAGTTAATGTTTCATACATACATTGATCGTATTACATATCATTTACACAGATTCTCTCCATAAAATAATGTTATTTTACATAGCGAATGAACAAAAATTCACAATTAATCACACGAAAATTCGTTTAGGGGGCAGCTGATACGCTACTCGATAATTAACTGATTCGTCCTGTCACCAATTAATGATGATTACCTTTAATGGCTTAATCCTCAAATTCACAGGTAACCTTCCACCAAAGGTTAATGAGGACCAGTTTGAATGGATTAAAAAGTTCTAGAAACTGACAGCATCTACGAATCACTTTTCATTTCATGTTTATTTTTCCGTCAGCTCCATAAAAACATTAGACGCGAGTAAGGAACTAGTCCAGAGATACTAAAGCACAAATACTTTTTGACGGAGATTGAATACTTGAAACTGTAACGGCAAACTAACTGCTTGAAGATCTCCATCTCCTCGCGTTTAAATAAGCGCCATAGAAACATCCAGAACACTACAAAGAGTGCCGACAGACGTTTCTAGACCGCTGAAAATCCCATTGATAGTCAAAATAGTACAATAATAATTACAGGTTTTACGAAATCAGTCACCACAGTCATTGTAAAACACCTTAAAATAGAAATTAAAGCTACTTACAAGTTTTTACACACAAAGTTATCGGCATAAACCAGTCCAAACCGTTGAAAATTGTCCCCATACAACGTAGCTCACATCAACACTTACAATTATAAACTTTTAACTAATGTTTCGTACATAATATTGTCTTTGATTGTATTACAGATCATTTACACACATTATCTCCATTAAACAATGTTCATTTACAATTTACATGTCGAATATGCTCAAATTCACAATTGATCACATACAAGATATAAAAACTCACAGTTAATCAACTCCCATCTTGCTATAAATAATTCTTAAAATAAAATTTGATGAAATGGTTGGGTCTGAGGGTTGATAAACACTGGATATAAATACGAGGGTGGATCAAATATAAACGTGATTTTTTAAACTGAGCGTGCAATAATGGTGCGAATGGTCACGCGCTTCTACACATGTTTGTTGGGGATATCAGGAGTGGGGAGAGTGATTGTTGGCCTTATTACGTGCAGTCAGTAGTAGGGCTGTTGATATTTTAAAAATATCGGATTTTCGATATTTTAAAAAGTATTAATATCGGCCGTCGATATATCGGAAAAAAGTATCGATATATCGATGTATCGATATACCTATGTATCGATATATCGATATATCGACTTTTATATATGCAATTTCTTAAAATCAAATCTTGTAAAAATAAGGCTGTCCATTGATAAATAATGTGTGATATTCTTCTTAGTAAAGTTTTCACTTTCGAATGGTTTCTCTTGGTGATGATTGATGAATGTTGACTTTTTTTAAAAAAAATGCGCGTCATGATTTTCATAAAAATAAATAAATTTTTTAAAACTCGAAATAGGTTTTAGGCAAATCTTATTTTGCGTATTTTTAAGATTGATAAGCAATACAGTTGAGGAATTTATTTAGGTACAAGTTTAGCTATCATAGCATACATTATGGCCAAGTTATATAACTTTTTTCATAATTTTTGTGGTATTTCATTTAGTATTGTATGTTGATACTTATTCTCATTTGCCTTCTAGCTTTTCTTGGTCTCTAACTAGCAACTATTTCTTATTTACACTTCACGCTATTCCTGCTAACACACTAATTTCAAGTTGGAGTTCCCTGGACAATGCGCACGCTCATCTCAAACAATGGACTCGCGTTCTAATCTTGCTGGGCGAGCGATGCCTTGCGTACACTCTTGTCATCATCTGAGTAGACTTGGTCCCCGTAACTTCCAAATTAATAATAGTAACGTGGTAAGATTTACTTAAGCTTGCTGATCTCAATGCGTAACAGAAATCAGAGGGACTCAGAGCAAACGAAAAATGATAACTTATTTTTTAAAATATCGACGCCAATATTAAGATTTCAGTATCGAAATTTCGATATATCGCCCTAAAAAATATCACTCATGAATATCGATATTTTCAAAAAATAATATCGATATATTATCAACAGTCCTGGTCAGTAGTACGTACATCTAACAATCTCGGAGCAAGATGTGCACCCCTCAATTGCGCAACGAGTAATTATTATATTTCTCACTTGTGAAGGCGAAAAACCAACCCAAATTCTACTGGAACTAAAGGCACAGTTCAGGGATCGTACACTGTCAAGGATTCGTCTGTTTGCTGGCATTAGGAACTCCTGAAAGGTGGTGAAGAGGTTAAAAACGAGAACCACGATCGTTGTACACGGACATGCATAACAGAGCAGAACATTCGAACAATTTGTGACTTTATTTTGAACATTGATTTTTTCATGGACGTCGTACTATCAATGCAGTATACTACTGCAACATTTTGCACGAAGTTACGCTTGCTAATCTCCGAAAAAGACGTGACCAGCCTTCTCCATGAAAACGCTCAGCCCCACACTGTAGGTCTCACTGAAGCAAAGTAGGAGAAAATGAACTGTAAATCACTTAATCATCCTCCTTACAGCCCTGACCTATCACCCTGTACTTTTCATCTCTTTGGACTACTGAAAGAAGCATTGGGAGACTTACGATATGAAGACGATAACGTGGTGGTTTCGTGCGCAGATGGATGCTAACGCAAACCCCTTTCTTTTATGACGACGACATCAAAAAGCTTCTGATACGCAGGGAAAAATGTATTTCTCAAACAGGAGATTATGTTGCAAAATCATATGTACTTGGTTCATTTGTTTTGGTAAATATATATAAAAAAAATTAAGTCCCGTATATATTTGATCCACCCTCGTATCTAAGGAAAAAAACTTAAAAAATGTAACTCAAATTGAGTGTGCATAGTTACGCAAGTTATTTCTTGAAGCAAAACCTTTTTTGGTAGCTGCGGGTGCTATTTCAACCTCGAGCTGCTGCGATTTGTAGCAACGAGCTGCAGGAAGCTCTCCCTCGCGGAGCGACCGATTGTATCGTGCCGGCTGATTTACATTGACGTACTTCGATTTTTCGAGTGATAGTCACTTTCACTGCGAGCCCGATCCGAAGCGGCCATAAAGGGGCAGATAAGACACCGAGCCGGGGGCAACGGCGCAGGGGCTGGCCGGCTATCAGAGGACTGCGGCAGGGGAGCCGGCAGTTCCCGCCTCTGCCGCTTCAGATTACACCTCGTCTGCATAACGCCAGGGTTCTGAAGATGATCGCTCTCTACCAAAACCACCTCGTATGGGGAAACTATAGTATGAATGTACAAGAATAAAATTTTCTCTGGTAACTAGACGAGTGAATCCGTTTGTGAAACACGACGTTTCGGCCATCAATACTCTGCTACCATTCTCAAATGACTGCTGCTAGTGTTTTTATATTTTTATAAAATATTTCATTCCCATAGCTGGAGCCCTGGGACGACCGCTGTAGAGCAATAACTCATTTCAGCAGCTGGGAATGATAGTGTATTTTTTATTATTCTTTGACTCATTTTACATACTTATATACTACACTCCTGGAAATTGAAATAAGAACACCGTGAATTCATTGTCCCAGGAATGGGAAACTTTATATACACATTCCTGGAGTCAGATACAACACATGTTCACACAGACAGAACCATAGGCACATAGACACAGGCAACAGAGCATGCACAATGTCGGCACCAGTACCGTGTATATCCTCCTTTCGCTGCAATGCAGGCTGCAATTCTCCCATGGAGACGATCTTAGAGGTGCTGGATGTAGTCCTGTGGAACGGCATGCCAAGCCATTTCCACCTGGCGCCTCAGCTGGACCAGCGTTTGTGCTGGACGTGCAGACCGCGTGAGACGACGTTTCATCCAGTCCCAAACATGCTCAATGGGGGACAGATCCGGAGATCTCGCTGGCCAGGGTAGTTGACTTACACCTTCTAGAGCACGTTGGGTGGCACGGGATACATGTGGACGTGCATTGTCCTGTTGGAACAGCATGTTCCCTTGCCGGTCTAGGAATGGTAGAACGATGGGTTCGATGACGGTTTGAATGTACCGTGCACTGTTCAGTGTCCACTCGACGATCACCAGAGGTGTACGGCCAGTGTAGGACATCGCTCCCCACACCATGATGCCGGGTGTTGGCCCTGTGTGCCTCAGTCGTATGCAGTCCTGATTGTGGCGCTCACCTGCACGGCGCCAAACACGCATACGACCATCATTGGCACCAAGGCAGTAGCGACTCTCATCACTGAAGAAGACACGTCTCCATTCGTCCCTCCATACACGCCTGTCGCGACACCACTGGAGGCGGGCTGTACGATGTTGGGGCGTGAGAGGAAGACGACCTAACGCTGCGCGGAACCGTAGCCCAGCTTCATGGAGACGATTGCGAATGGTCCTCTCTGATACCCCAGGAGCAACAGTGTCCCTAATTTGCCGGGAAGTGGCGGTGCGGTCCCCTACGGCACTGCGTAGGATGCGACGGTCTTGGCGTGCGTCCGTGCGTCGATGCTGTCCGGACCCAGGTCGACGGGCACGTGCACCTTCCGCCGACCACTGGCGACAACATCGATGTACTGTGGAGACCTCGCGCCCCACATGTTGAGCAATTCGGTGGTACGTCCACCCGGCCTCCCGCATGCCCCCTATACGCCCTCGCTCAAAGTCCGTCAACTGCACATACGGTTCACGTACACGCTGTCGCGGCATACTACCAGTGTTAAAGACTGAGATGGAACTCCGTATGCCACGGCAAACTGGCTGAAACTGACTGCGGCGGTGCCCAACCGCTGCGCAGCTAGCGCCCTTCGACGGCCAACACTGCTGTTCCTGGTGTGTCCGCTGTGCCATGCGTTTGATCATTGCTTGTACAGCCCTCTCGTAGTGTCCGGAGCAAGTATGGTGGGTCTTACACACCGGCGTCAATGTGTTCTTATTTCAATTACCAGGAGTGTATTTTTGGTATTCTGCATGGGTGTGGGAGTCACATTGACTCCTTCGTTTTACGTCTGTGGGTTCTGCATCGTGGCTGATTCAAACTGCGTTAGCAGATGTATCAGTATGTTCAGGTGGTCTTCCACAGGTATGTTAGTGGTCGTCGAGGAGCTTGTGCTGCATTGGGGGGACAAGTCTCCTGCCTCCTCTTCATTTTCTGTCTCGAGTAGCAGAGGCTGTCATTTTTTTTATCGTTGTTCCCACCTCTAATGACCTCGACGTCGAAGAGGCCTTTTTTTGCGTATGGCTTTATTTAAGCAAAAAAAAAAAAAAAAAAAAAAAAAGGCTCCTAAAAACTTCTGTAAATCGACAATCACTTAACTTAAGGGAAAGGTTGCGATACGGTTGCACATAGGATAAGTGCCCACATCATTTATCGAGTGTTTGAAAAATGACCGATATATTTGAAAAATCAATAAAACTAACTGGCAGTGATAGAAATACACCGTTTGTTGCAATATGCTTGGGACAACAGTAAATTTTAGGCAGACAAACTTTCGAAATTAGTTACAATTTTCAACAACAGATCGTGCTGCAGTCTGGAAAAATCTAAAGTACGATGTTTTCACCATTTTTTCACAGCAAACTTGCAATCTGTGAACAGCACACGCTTACAGCAGAAAGACGACTTACAGAATGGCCAACTCACAGACTGCGTTTACTTCTGTATCTTTCAAATCGCCTGCAGCGCCATCTGTTGTTTAAAATTGTAACTAATTTCGAAAGTTTGTCTGTCTGAAAATTTACTGTTGTCCCAAGCATATTGCAACAAACGGTGTATTTCTATCGCGGCCCGTTTAGTTTTTATTGATTTTTCAAATATATCGGTCATTTTTGAAACACCCGGTATAATAAACTCTCACACGTCCGGTGTAGATAACTTTACTATTCAGTGTACACCACTTACAAGTTCATACTGGCACTCAGTACTATTAAAACAACTAACACATGTTCTGGCTCTAAAACTAGCCAATTAAAAACAAATTTATGTTTCTTTATCTAAAAGACTTTCAAAACCTAGTCAAAATTACATGTGATCGTAGGCTAGGAAGAATACCTTATTTTATTTTTTTTTGTTTTTGACTTTACGCCTCGTTGACGTCGAGGTCACAAGAGGCGAGAAAGGTCTGGGTAGATGGAACGGGAAGAAATTCGGGCATGGCCTTTTGAAGGAAACATCCTTGCATAAAACCGAAATCTGGGCGGCTGAACGGGGATTCGAACGTCCTCTAGAATACGAGGCCAGAGCGTTATCGCTCACCCACAACGCTCGTCAAGATGACCGAAGAATGACGGTCGAAACGTCGGCTCTACATATCACGACGTAGCGTCACCCGAGTAGTGAAGAGACATACAAATTAAACGCAAATTCCCCACTTTACAAAAAAATTCTACAACATCCATCAAAGGAAACATCTAAACAGGGCCGCACTTAATCTTAGGGTACCGAGGCTGTAGCCTAGGGGCCCTCACGACAAAGAGAGGGGCCCACACCACAGCCGGAGGGGGCTACCGGTCGGATGGGCCCCCATCTAGGCCAGTAGTAGAGCTTTTTTTATTTCATTAAAATAAGGTCGCCAATAACTTATAAATTGCCGACGGGGGCTCGCACCACTTGTATAGCCTAGGGGCCCACAAAGCCTAAATCCGGCCGTGTATCTAAACAAAAAATGTCACACACGCAAAAAAAATTCTTGTGAGTATTGACAATTTTGCCTGAATTAGTTTTTCCTTGAATGTACTCTTCACTGATTTTTCACTTTTTTCCATGAATGTTAAAATTTGAAACTTTTTCAGTGGAACTTTAAACACTCACAATCACTGACTTCGTGACATAGGGTTGGTTTCGCCGTCATCTTAGATGATGCTACGATAATCTGGCGTCGGTATTTTTGTTGTATTGGTTAATGGATCACACCGTCTGTCTGATTCATCTTGCTTCGCTCTTCCGGCGTCTGCTTCTTTCTCGTATCGTTAGATTGATAGACACAGCCGCAGTGAACCAGAAAATTGCAAGTTGAATTGTCGTCACAAGGTTTACACTCTATACAAAGTACGTGATTTTTTTCAAGCTGAAGGGAGTATTTAAAGAAAAAAAATGAAAATTTGAGATGCGTTTCAAATTTACTGAATAAACAAATTCAAAATTGTGTATGAATATTAATGGACAAAATTAGTGCAGCTACCTCTCAGCAATATTCCGAGCGACTTCGACTGTCTCCGCTCCCATAGACCAAGAGAGAAAATTCTGGAACCTTAAAAAATCTCGACTGCTTGGTCCAGAACGTCAAACAATCGTCCGAACGCTATGTTACTGATAAAATTTCTAATACCTGTTGGAACCAAATGGAAATAATTTTTTAAAAAAAATTATTTGAAGATTCTTAACATTACTTTGAACATAATAAATAATGCGAAGTAATCGAAAACAAGTTAGTTGGTGCAACATCACATATAAAGATCTTTATTAATTAAAATATTCAATATCAAAATGAACTAAGCAATCGTGATCCCTTTAGGCTTTAGTCCGATTCTCAGTGTAGTCAGTTTCCTCTAACTTCGCTCGTCAGTCCGAAATACGCAGTTAAATAGAGTTTTTTTTATTATTTTTTTTTACAGCCAGGTTAGTATAGGCTGTAAATAAAACGCTTTTAGTCTTGTAAAATAAATTTACAGGACAGAAGGGGTCCTAGGACAGCGCCTTATGGAAAGCCAAACTGAATTTTCTGCCAGTCTGAGTAAGCATCATGACCGATTTTAGAATAAAAATGGAGACTTTTTGCATTTGTATTTCCATGTATAAATTAAACCATTTACTGTTTACCTTTATTTTACATGGGTTTCGTTAGCAGAAGGAAGAGTAAATGGACTTAGAACAAGTTGCAGTAACATTACAAAATGATATGTGGATATGTCAAGAGGACTACGTGATAACAACGGGATACAGCGAAGTGGCAGGTCATTGTTAGTTTAGTATATAACCTTTATAAAGGTATGTCAGCTCAAGTCGCAGCTGTTCAGTGGTCGATTGTGTTTGTATATACCGGTCCCTATGAGCGGCGATTCACGAAGGCGCCTTTTCGATGGATCGATAGTGGGAGTGGGCGTGAGTCGACCCTCCCCTGATTGATGACTTCGGCGTCACCCGGCGGGCTGCAGGATTTATACTGCTCCCCACTCCGCCTTTTATTTCTTAATGTGGGCCACGTCATTTGTTGCCGTCACGAGGCAGTCTGTTATCATTTATGTGTACTTTGCGCTTAATATATAACGCCCGATTTATATAGTGTACAGATTTGTCACGGCCGCCCGCAGGGAACCTGCCACGAGGGATTAGAATTATCATAAATCATCGTCCCACCCTGTTCCCACCCTCCACATCGGCGTGCTTGATTTTTTTTTTTCACCTGGAGAACGAGTGAATTTTTTGTGCTGCGATGCAATATATATTCCGGCAGAAATCAATGAGGCAAGGTGGCAGTTTTTTCTTAGATAAGGGATTGTTGGACAGGTGCACCTCGCTGAATCTGCTAGCGTGGTATCTCCGAGAACAGTCTGTAACGAAAATTGCGATGTGTTGATTCTTTAAGGTCCTTTGCTACATAACTTATCGAACAACACTGCCCCTACTAGTAACAAACAAGATATAACAAAATATGCATTGAAGAAGCACTGCTTTGAATAAGTAACACCGTTTACTGCGTATGTTATTCAATTCAGTTTCGAACATTATTAATGTTTTTTTTTATTTATGGCGTTACGTATCGTCGACGTCGTGATCATTAGAGGCGGGATGGGACTGGGTACAAGGAACTGAAAGAAATACATCCATGGCCTTTTTGAAGGAAACATCCTGGCATTCGCCTGGAGTGATTTGGGGAAACCATGGAAAACCCAAATCTTGATGGCCGGACAGGGATTCAAACAGGCGTTCTCCCGAATGCGAGGTCAGAGCGTTAACCACCCTTATTCAGGTGAATTCATTCGGCTGTTAGTTCTTTTTGGAATTCACATAACCCGTCGTAACCATTGGCATCAACTTCCGTCAACAGTCATGTACTTTGTATGGAATGTGTACTTAATATTTAAAGAGTAAAATAAATTCTATGGAGACACGAAACATTTATCACAATTTTAGTCTGACGATTTGATACCGGCAAATTTAAGGAAATAAAGTACTGCTCATTTTGCAAGTTATGTATTACACTCGAAAAACGGGGTTCGGAAAAATGTTAGTTCAACGTAATTTTAATTATACAATTTATCACTGTAAAAACAAGGATATGTTAACAATTTAATCGTCAAGTCCCCTTCACCATGTTAAGAATACCAGTATTCTAAGGACAAATATCTCTTTGCACGTGTTCTTTTTAGAATTTGGATGACACTGTAGAACACCTGCCGATAAAGTGGGTGAAATGAATCTGAGCGAAACTGGTCTCACACTTTGATCCTCTTAACAGCTTTGTATCTGATAGCAATAATTTGATAGGCTTTGCAGATCGTGGATTCGGAAGCTATTACAACTAGAAATAAATCTGCATATTTATATCAAATAACTATTCCAAAGTTTCCTTTCCATTGTTACGTAAAAAAATGAAATGAATAAGTTAGGATTTAAATGAGGATCATATAAATTCCAGTCCATCTTTATTCCTGTGGCTATGTCTGTTTCAAATAGTTCACTTTTGGGATGTTCAACTTGTAATGTCGTTGAAGTTATCTTTAATATTTTGAGTTTATTAATAAATCCATAAATATTTAAATAAGGAACAGTAGAGGTTCTTTTAATTGATATCGAAAGCAACATTAAATCTCGTTTATTTAAAACAAATCAATTTATAGTATTTAGTACTGGGTAGAAAGAATTGCCCGTAGATAGTTTGATTAAAAAAAAAAATTCAGGATGCTACTGGCTAAATAGCACCCATGCATAATTTGAGCGTTTAAATTTTGGTTTGCTGAAATTGTGAATTGTAAAATAGTCCCAGAAAAAAGCAATGTTCTCAAAACAAATAGCGGTACAAATATACACAGGGGACCAGAAAACCACACAACGACACAAGTGTGGTTATTAAGGGACGACATTCCAGTTAACTTTTAACACAATTCGTAGCAAATATAACGAATAAAGAAATTTCAAATTAAAATGAAATAAATTTAGAAAATGCTTTATTTGAAGCTAGAACGAGAAAGATGGAAATAGTTTTCAGGATATGTGAGAAAACTTACAAATCCAAATTACTCTACCATCAGACGAAATACAAGCACTATAATAGTACAGTACTGAAACCAGAATGTTTATGTACAACAGAAACACTAGCAAACAGTATTTAATTATCGTATGATATTTAACAAGATATACAAAATATGTTTAGAAATGTGCAAATCACAAGGTCGAACAATATTATATCTCTAGATCTAGAGTTTTGTTCCATTGAACAGGACAAGGCAGATGCGATTATTTATTACACAAATGGGGTAAGGTCAATTCTGCAAATTGTGAGAGTGTAGCTTCCTTTCAGTTAATCCACCACTTCGCTTCTGACTGTCCTTTTCGACTCTACAAAGGAACAATAGCGGACATTCATGGTGAATCGATCAATGCAATTGAGTGGATTACGATGTGATGCCGAGAAGGTAAGAAACTTAAAATATTTTTGCTGAAGATAATTCACGTAAAAACTACAGGTCAAATTTTGATGGGATTTTGATTAATGTGTATGCTGTGATCCTGTAGATTATTATATGCTTTATTCGATGTGACATCCGAAAGTGGAGAAATTAATATTTATTTTAATGTAGGTTACTCTTCGTGCAGACGCAATGTTTATGTTTAACAGCATCGTACTATTCGGGGTAAATTGCATTCAGTGAGTCACTGGGGCATGAATCATGTAACTTCTGTCGATGTTGGTACAAAAGAAAGGTCTGTACACTAACAATGCAGGCTAACGAAGTGGTGACTAGCTAAGATTTATGAAAATGATGAATATTTATAGACGAAAAAACTTGGATGAGATGCAGTGGTTGGAGGTGACGTATATGTTTTTTATGGTGGTTTTAACCGGTATTTGTATCAACGTATTATATGCCCATCGTTTAGCCTGCAGTCCACACTAGCTTATCGACGATAGCAGAAAACCACCAATGCTTACAACAGATTTCTCACCTGTAATAGAACACATTTTTATTATAATGAATAGAGTGATAACCATTGATAACGCTTCACCACTGCAAACTTCTTAATACTTTTGCCTTCATTATCATCAAAAATACAATTTCACTCTCATAAAACCGCATTCGTCTCATTAACATTCGTCTGTCCTACAAAGAGACTTCTTTCCTCAACCAAAGATCATACTTAAAATGAAGGTCACAATTAATACGATCATCGGTAGTCCCTACAGCTTACAACATACACTCAGTACATTATAAGAAGATTTACACATAGATATATCATTGTAATCTCACACCCAGTTGCCAAGAAAAAGAATTTTAGATTGCATAAAGAATTCCACTTCCATGTCCAAACACTCATAATATAACAGGAAAAGAATCAAATTAGTTGTTCTGTTTCATGATGTAATTCAAAAACTCTACATGCTGCTTCGATTTATACGATATCAGTTAACAGCTGCTTCGACTATCATAATCTCAAAATTAGTTATATCCCAATAATCAAAATTACAGAATAAGCGCTCGTTTTAGTATGAATCACATGAAGTTTTAAGTGCCAAGTTATTTGATCGCAGTTGTTGACCTAGTTTTGCTCCGTTACCTGCAGTAATGAGACGACACGATCGTGTCCGTTGACGAAGCAATTTTCTTTTTAGTGCGTTCTGCGGTCGAAAGTTGGCGACAGTGAGCGGTTTCCAACATGGCGGCCGCGCGTGACGCTACAGGGTGGGCTGTAAATATGGAGAACCACGCGCGCGTCCGCGCATTACGGCCGATAAAAATTCGGGATTCGCGCGTAATGCGGTCGAGCTTAATGGCGCGATCGAAAGTGGAGATATACTAGCAGCGCTAACTGCCCGAAATGCAACGGTGCCGCCGTGAAAGCTTCCGTCGTTTTATGAAACATATCTGGCGAAATATTTGCCCGCACCGGTAGTCATTTTATGAATGTTTCGTACGTTGCTGTTTTTTTGCCCTGATACCAACATCCAACTTATCACGTGTCGCCATGTGTGCTGAGCCGTGCACGCGAAGCGGAAACGTGACACGAGTCACTAGTATGTATTTCTGTTTCAATATTTTGTCCAACTTCGAATATATGATGGTAATAAAAGTTCAAGTTTCACGAGGCAATGTTGACCACACTAGTTTCATAAAATGTTTCAACCTAACGCCAATAGTTCGCGGATGACATGTCCGTTACAGTGTTAGTAATATTAATCTGATAATATTTTTACTTCAGTTCATAGTCAGAAGTGGTATCCAAATGGTCTTTCCCCTGCTGAAATTCAACTAGACGTTAATAGATAACTGTGTTATGTAAGATTTGCAATGTTGAAGTTTCATTTGATTACCCTAATACTAAACTGTTGCAATACCTTCCTTGCGAAGCTTTGCTACCAAACCCGGTAACTTTAGACTTTCTAGCATCCCCATATGACCATGCTTCATGTTATATTTCTTACTTAAAATGAAGTGCACTAATAAGAATTTCATGAATACCACAAGGTTTATAGAAGACACAGCAGAATATAAGTTTTAGAAGCAGTATTTTATTCATGAACGTTCTCTATTGAACAAATCCAGATCCTTCAAACTGCTAGTACAACGTAGGCTTAAGTAAATAATCCTAATCTAATATCAAAGTTAAAAAAAAAAAACAAAAGATCAAACCAGAGAAAATTAAATGAAGAGAACCCAAACACAACGGTGCAAATTATACTTGCGCATCGTTAGAATGATTTCGACATAGAATGTTTGTTCTATTATACAGGGTGTTTAAAAATGACCGGTATATTTGAAAAATCAATAAAAACTAAACGGTCAGCGATAGAAATACACCGTTTGTTGCAATGTGCTTGGACAACAGTAAATTTTCAGGCAGACAAACTTTCGAAATTAGTTACAATTTTCAACAACAGGTGTCACTGCAGTCGGGAAAATTTTAAAGTACAATATTTTCCACCATTTTTTCACAGCAAACTTGCAATCTGTGAACAGCACACGCTTACAGCAGAAAGAAGACTTACAGAATGGTGAACTCACAGACTGCGTTTGATTCTATATCTTTCAAATCGCCTGCAGCGCCATCTGTTGTTGGAAATTGTAACTAATTTCGAAAGTTTGTCTGCCTGCAAATTTACTGTTGTTCCAAGCATATTTGCAACAAACGGTGTATTTTTATCGGTGCCTGTTTAGTTTTTATTGCTTTTTTAAATATACCTCTGAAACACCCAGTATTCACAGGCAGGAAAACAAGTAATTGTAAAGAAAAAATGAAGAAACATGAAAGAATATCACCGGAACGAACCTTTAGTGAGAAAGCCGAAATTTGGCAATGGTAACCATGTATAGTAATTTATTTAACAAATGGAGTGAGGACTCCAAAAGGATCACGGCGATCAAAAATAAGTGGCTCAACTGATGACGATGATGACAATTTATCCTCATTCAAATTCTAGGCGTATCTGGAGACGTTTTAAAAGCTACTGCGGTTATGATTCTGCGTGAAGCTGTATGCACCCTAAACCATACAGGGTCGTAATATTTGGTTATGCGATACCTATTTGGACGTATTAAACGGAATCATAAAATCTCTGTTACCAGGTCCTTGAGGACACATGAAATTATTACCAGCAATCAAATGTGTCGCTACGGGAAAATTGTCCGCCATAGACCTGCTAAACAACCTCTACATCAGGGGTGGCCAACCGGTTGATCGCGATTGACCGTTGGATCACGGCTATTAGTACAGTCGATCGTGGCAAGGCCAGTGGTATCAGACTTCGAAATATGCTTTAGTGATTTCAAAAAAATTGAGAAGTTGGTGGAACTCATCAGTTATCCTTTTCATAATTCCATTAATCATAGTGATATCTATGAAATGGCTAAAATAAATTTTCCGATTCATTTCAAATGGACCACATGATATTTGAAAACGAAATTATTACTCTGCGCTGCGACAATAATTCTAAAGGCAGGGTCATCGTCAGGCCTAGATTTCTGGTCATTGGTTTCCAACGAGAAATATTCAAATTTTGAAGAAATGTGTTGAACAACTGCATTCGTGTTTTGGTTCAACATATTTATGTGAATCAGCATTTTTCTGCTTTAAAACAAACAAAAAAATAAACACCGTTATTACTTGACAGACGCTTATACATTGCATTCTTTAAGGTTTGAAATTTCCAACAACAAACCTAATTTTGTTAATCTAGAGGAAGATGCTCAGACGCAAAGTAAGTAGTTACTAAGAATAATTTTTAGTTTTATGTTTTCCTCTTAATAAATAAAAATACTGAATGTACTGAATTATACTTTTTCATTTAAAATTTCTAGGAGTATGTATCTACATCTACATCTACATATATACTCTGCAATTCACAAAATTGTGGGTGGCAGAGGGTGCTCAGCACCAAAGCTAATCTCTTTGCTGTGCATTCCAATCCCTAATGGTACGAGGGAAAAAAGAATTCATATAAGAATCAGTCCGGCACCTTATTTCTCTAATTTTATCTTTCCTGTCCTTCCGACTCAAATAGGTTGGTGGAAGAAGTATTTCACTACACTCATGAGTGAAAGTTGGAGTACGCATCTGGTAGATCGCACAGGGTTTCGTCAGTAAACAGTAGATCTTGGGTCTAATAAAGTTGATTACCCCTGTTCTACAGGAACACATTGGTAGAACAACTAGTGCACCAAATCACGTTGTGAGTTATGCGAATTTAAACCGTTCCAGCAGCAGTGAAGGTGAATCATTGTTTCGGAAATTCATGGAGACATTCTTCTTGGAATTCCAGGGGGAAAAAAAAAGTTTTTTCGGTGTTGGCGAAGTGGTGAAATGGTTCAGCTATCAGCACTCCACTTTCTACGGAAAAGAAAAATTAATTTGTGGCACAACTGATAGAATAGCTCTGTAATTTTTTAATAAAGTTATTGTTCTTTATCCTGACCTGTTACCGTTTCATTCTCTAGGATTTGTGTATACATGCATTACATACACTATCTACTACTAAGCCTAACAGTGGTCATCGGCATGATCGAATCTGTAGCTTTGGTTTACGACCTCATACCCTTCCTGACGACAAGCATTTTATACCTCCTGCCGGGCCTTACTACGTATTAATGGAGGAAATAAAGTGTTGCCAACTGTCTGCGAAATGAGTAAATGTGTTCCCTGCGTGATAATTATATATATATATATTATTTTTTTGTGAAATGTGTAGTTTATGATGCAGAGATTGGAGTCTATCCCGCCATTCGCTTTGATGACTGAGGAAAACCGACTGAAAACTGCAGTCAGGATAGCCAGTACGCGGGATCCTGGGCTCGTGCCCGACCCCATTGTACCTACCCGACCCAGTGGGAGGCGAATCAGCGCGCTCAGCCTCTCTGCGGGTCTCTAACATGTCGCGCCTGCAGCTTACAACAGCGCTCACAACAAACCCTTTATTGAAATGTTATTTTAGGAACTATGTATAGCAACCTGGAAGTTGATCAATTATGGTTTTGTATATTTTTCGTGTAATTAATTGTAAATTTGTCTAAATAAACATTGTTTTATGGGGAGAAACTATGTAAATGCTATGTAATATGTTCAAGGACAGTATTATCTTTTAATTAATTTGAAATTCTTCCTAAATATTTTAACTGCTCTGAAGTTATGGGAGTAAACAATTAAATATAACGTAGTTACAGTTTTATCCCACTCTTTCTCTTCGAATTTCGCATCAATTCTATTTGAAATATGAATCTAATATTTGTAACATATAAATGCTGAATTAAGTTATTATATCTTAAAAAATGGAATATTGAAGAGAAATTAAACTTTTTTTTTTTATTCAACGGTTGGTTGGCAAATGAAATGAAATACTGCTTTCTCATATATGATTCGAATAGAACTTTACAACAACAATAAAGTAGAATATTTAATGTTAATAGGAACATATTGTAAAAATGTACCATATATTGAAAAAAGGAAACGGTTTTTTTTTAGAACGAGGAAAACATAATTAAAATAAAAAATTTAGACTTATAGATTCTTTTTGTCTCTAACGCGGTATTGATTTGGATGGTTATTAACTAAATCGTTGTGATTTGTACCAACTCCATAGAAACTTGTAACCAACTTGAAAGAGTTTCAACTTTTTTTTATTCAGTTACAGTAGAGCATATTATAAAGGCCCTCAGACCCAGACCTTTAATGAAATGTTAGTTTAAGAACTATGTATTGCAACCTGGAAGTTAATTATAGTTATGAATTTGTCTTCGTGTAATTAATTGTGAATTTGTGTAAATAAACATTGTTTTATGGAGAGGTACTATGTAGAATGCTATTTAATATGTTCAAGGACAGTATAATGCATGATATATTAATTAAAAGTTTGTAAGTATTTATTTATGTTTGGAGGACAATTATATGTGGTTTGGACTGATTTATGTCGATAATTTTTTGCAAATATCTTTAATTTCCATTTCCGTGTGTCTCCTGATGATTGTAAATCATTTTGTATTAATTTGATCGTTTTAATGTGATTTTGACTGTTTGGTGTTTTTGTCACCGTTCGAGAAACATCGAGCGTCTCTGTCTGTATTATTCTGGATTTTTCTGTAGCGTCTATATAAACGAGCAGGAGAGACAAGTTAGTTAGTTGTCATTCATTGTCAGATTTTTGTTTGTGAGGTAATATTTGTATGTTTGTGCATTACTGTCTTTGGAGAAATCTGATGCTGTACGTTATCTTAGAGCAACACGGAAAAATAAATACAGAATTAAAAAGAGAATCGTCAGTGCAGTCATTTGGTAGAACTGCTTAATTCAGTGAAGAATAGTAGTAATCAGTAAACTTCGGAGAAAGGTAAAACCCTCTGGCGACCAATGACAGCAACCTATGGAAGACGAGGTAACTGAAAGAAATCATCGTAAATTGACGACAAGACGAATTTGTTAATTGACGAGTTACCTATCAAGCTTAAAAGCAAATGTGCTTTGATTTTTATTCCATTATTTAACATTAGTCCTGCACGCAATAGTTATAGTCACAATTAATGTGGTTCCCTCACCCGTGACACCTCAACACAGATGGCAATATTGATGGATTATGGGCCGCAGGGTGTGTGAGTTGCAATAAGGGAACGTCCATTAATTACGTGAGGTGTTTTTCTAGAATTAGGACCCCCCCCCCCCCGTAGTGAGATCTAGTCGAAAAACCCCTCCCCCCACCACCACCACCCTGCTGACCAACCTCGTAGTTTTTTGAGAGCTTCTTTTGCTCCACTGTTCTTCAAGAACTTAATAAGATAGATGACGTTAGATTTCCGTCGACCCCCTCCCCCTGTTGGTGAAATTTTGCCGAACCCCCTTTTTCATTTCACGTAATTAATGAACCCTCCCTAAAGCCGCATTCCCACGGCGAGTGGTGTGGCAGTACGCGCCTTTCATCTTTTACCGCCTGGCGGTGGGTCGAGGCGCGCCGTCCCTGCTAGCATATGCGGCAAAGATGAAAGGCGTCCACAATAACGCCTTGAGGGACGCGCCGTGGGAAAGCACCTTTACAAGTACAGACCGGTTGCGCGTAGCTCAGGTTTGACAGCGTCGAGTGTAATGCTAGAGGTCAGCCAAGCCAGCCAAACAGAACGCCGTCTCCCCTAGGTGCACGCACAGTGGATTAGCCGAGCAGTCGTGGACGGCGGGGCAGCGGTGTGAACCTAGCTGGCTGGAGGCTAAGCTTTGTCCGTCGGCGGGCGTGTGAAGTGCACGCGGGCGGAAGATTAAACATCGGTTTAATTACGAGTGCCAGCCAAGACCCGCATAGCTCACCCAGGGATTGCCAGGAAAAATAAGCGAGCGAAACAGAGAGCAGAGAGCGAAATAGCAGACCCAGAGAGGGACGAGGTGTTGAATCTTGGATTCCCTAGCGTGTCACATTGTTTAGCTGCCGTTTTCCAGGTAACGTAAAAAATTCTCACACTGAGTAATAGGAGGGATGGAAAAAAAAAAACCACTAGCTGCCAGAGCTAAGTCGGAAAGTAAATAAAGCACACGTAGCACCACAAACCAAACAACTACTGCAAAGCGCTTTTAACCAGGAAATCATGGAAGATAGGACACAGAGTAAAGTTAAATAGAGAAATCGTGGCTGTGTTATACTTTAAATACTTGTTGCTCCGGCCAACAGATTTCTCTACGGATTTTCTGAACACTGCTTCAAATTTCGTGTGACATTTTAAATTCTCAATTGCGTTCTCAACATTCGCTATTATTTGAGGTTTGCATTATATCTGACTGTTTCAGAGCCTTTATTGGAATTTACTTCAAATATAACTATTATAAACTACTGTAAGAAACAACGCCATCGATTGCTAACTCAAACACAGGAAGTCATCATGTCCTACAGTAATGAAAATCGACGACTAAGGTAGCACTGTTGTGTGATGATATAAATGGTTGAGAAAGTGTTTTCTCTCTTCAAATTAAAAAAAAAACGATATATTTAAACATGTATATCTACAGAATTGACGATCACCCTAAGATAAAAATTGTATGTCTCATACACACAGAAAGCTCCAGTTACGTTATACACTGGTGGTGTAGTATGTGGCCCACATTTTGAGTGTGAAATACTGGAGTTGGAGGGAGTGCAAAAAAGAGCAATTTTTTTTTTTTTTTTGGTGGAAATTATCGCAGGACCCAGTGATATGATAAACGAGCTGGACTGGGAGTTGTTGGAAGACGGGAAGGGTGGAAAGAGCGCTGGGAATGTAGAAGGCATATGCTTGTTGATGAGGCTTGGGAGGATAATGGTCGAAAAATTAAGAATTGTGCATAGCAGGAAAAAAGATTATGATGACCAAATGGCACTCGATTTCACGCATAAGGGAGTGGGAAAATTTTCTTTTTTGGGCAAGTGGTTCGGAGATTGGAATAAGTTACCAAGTGAAGAAATGAATAAATTACCAAAAACGCTGAATGAATTAAAATTCATAAATCGCGAATGAAGATGGCGCGTAGAATTTAACACTCAAAGTATACAACATAATTTAACACTAAAATAACTAAAAGGAGATAATTAGATGACTAGCGGAATTTCCGCCATTACATGTGCTCCATTGCAGTGAAATTAATAATAATAATAACGATATATATCTGCAACAGCGTTAAAATCATGCAAAATGTATCCTATTAAAGAACAGATTCAATGTAATAGTTTGACAGGATTACAGGAATAATCCATATATATATAAACTTAACTTCGTCCACAACGCGAAGGTTGGTTGGATCCTCCCGAAGGAGGCATACTAATCCATTGTGTCAGAGGTAGGACGGCCAGTTCCTTTCCTCTGGGACCTACAGTTTAACGTGGAATCCGAACCACGGAGCGTCCTGGCATAGCTCATATGATTAAACACAACTCTCAAAATTCCTGCGCCTGCCGGAATTCGAACACTGGGCCGGAGCAGCGAATGTTTTGAAAGCAAGCGTCTTAGCAACTTTTTTCACGTTTGAGATCAGACTTTATTTTTAAACAATTTGCTGTAAAATAGAATAATGTTTTTTTTTTTTACATATATGACATATATTTTGCAACAACTGAAAAGGAAATAATGTGGATGAAAAAATATTTAATAGGATGGAGTTTCGAATCCAAGACCCCCATAACCGCAGGCAAGTGCATTATCCTTTCTTTATTTTTTAAATATATGTTTGTTTATTGTAAAATAACTCAATTACATCAATATCATAAGTTTACAAGATGATGAAGAAGATATTTCGCAGTAGGCATTCCTTTATTCCCAAGGTCCTACGTTCTCACTTCATGTGTTGTTCAAGAAATTCTGCACTTTACAAGGGATTGTCAAGTAGTCTGTATTCTTTCTTAGTAAATTATAGATTTCTCTGGATTGCTGTCCGTAGAAAATTCCATATTTCGTTGAGTAGTTTTTATGTTATTCCGCAGTACTGAATTCTGTTAGATTGTGATATTTAAATTCGTTTAAATCAGTGCCTTTCTTCCTTATTACAAAATCTCAAACTGTCCCAAATCCATAGCATGGATTTTTTTTGGATATTGGATACGGCGACTTATCCGGTTTTATTATGTTGGCAACGTTCAAGCTGTAATTTGTAATACTATTTAGTAACGCCAACGTACCTTTCACCCATTTCCACATCGCCTGCCTCTCTTTCCAGATAAAGCGGTGTTCTAATGTGTCTTCCTCTGTGCAATGTTCGCATTTTGTAGCATTGCACAAGTGTATATTGTGCAAACGTTTGTGTGTAGGAATTAATTCATTAACTACTTGATACCAAGTAGATTTAACATTGTGAGGCAGAAGTTTATCAGAAATATTCTGCCAAACTGATTTAAAATTTGTTTGTGAATATTTAAGTTGAATGTTGTTCCTTCCCATCGTTTCTAGCATTTTAAGATGTATGTCTTTTAGAATTTTCAGTTGCTGGACGTTGTAATAACATTTGTGATGTAGCTACATTCAATAAAATATGTTCTTGCCCAGTTCAAATAACAGTTTATATGTCGTATGTTAATCGTTGGGTTTCGATCCTGTGGTTGTATCTGGCTTAATAATATCTTTGTTAACTGGTAGCTCAGCGATTAACGCGCTTGCTTTCAACACATTCGCTGCTCCTGTCCCTGGTTCGATTCCCGGCAGGCGCAGGAATTTTGAGAGTTGTGTTTAATCATATGTGCTATGCCAGGACGCTCCGTGGTTCGGATTCCACGTTAAACTGTAGGTCCCAGAGGAAAGGAACTGGCCGTCCTACCTCTGACACAATGGCTTAGTATGCCTCCTTCGGGAGGATCCAACCAACCTTCGGGTTGTGGACTAAGTTAAGTAAAATTATTTTTGTTGCTATTGTTTAGGATATTAGTCCTATTAATCAGCAATGCATTGCACTTCAAATGAACATCGATTAGACCCAGGCCACCTTAATTTGGCGGGAGCACTATCGAATGATAAACAACCAAAATAGAGCTACCAGACTAGTACAAGGAGGGAAAAGTAGCCTACACCGTTTATCAACCAACAAAATTTTGATTGATTAAAATTGAACGTGAAATAATTCTCACAAAATATTAGCATATTATATATTACACCCATTAAAAAGTCAGAGGAAATGTAAATTTTAATGCTAAGAAAACTTTCGTCGATGTAACGGTAAGTTCCGCAATGACTCCAGCTATAAAACAATCGAAGAAAGCTTAAAATACACATTTAAAATGATTTTAAACTCGATTTTTTGGTAAATTACTAAGAGTAACTATTTTCCACAGCTTTCAGGTATCGGGGTTTATTTTTCTATTTTTGAGATAAGACCAATAGTTGAACGCTATCGGGTGAGGTATCAGATCATGAATGTTCATTTTTGTAACGTGATACTTCATAGCAAGTGGACTAAAAGTAAATAAGAGATTTTATCGCAAGTATGTAATAACAATGTTTCAAACATTAAGGTAACATCCTGTCGATATAGTGAGTGACAGTCCGTCGCTGGGACATGCGAGATGCTGAAAGCCTATAAGATTACCTGCGACTCGAGAAAAATTGGTTCCCCAATAGACTTCAACTGAGTGAGTACAAGTGTTATATTCAAAGACTAAACTCTTGTGAATAAATATAATGGTTGCTTACAGACGCATGCAGTTAAATTCGCTACGGTCTTCTGTCAGAACTCGCCTAGGATTAAATGAGATATCCAAACGCGATACAAAGTAGCCAGGTAATCTGTGGAATAAAATCATGTTTAGTACGTCACCAGTAGTTCTTTTGTACAAAGTATTCTGCCATAGCCTAATGACATTTTGATTAACATCTATTTCACTACTTAATTTATACACTAGCCTCAAAATTCCTCATAAATGACTGGCCGAATGAAGTGATCTGGCCTGGTCGCTGCTTTTTTTTACTTATGATGACTAGGTTTTGAATCTTTAGGACAAGTCATATTTTTTTTCTGCCTTCTTTTTGAACTGTAATGCTGAATTAAACACTGATTGAACGTTTTTGATTGTATTTAAATGTATTTTATATAGCATATAAATGCATATTCAGGCCATTTTCATACTTTTGGTCATATTACGCCCTAACATTTATGGTAATATGGTCATATTTTGAGGAACAATCTGGTAATTTATTAATAGTACCTGGAATTCACTAGTTATAGATGAGAAGAAATTAAAATAATTATTCATTAACGGTACTGCTATTATACATTGGAGGAAAAACCAAACTAATTGTCACTGAATAGGTCAGAATTGTCCAGATAAGAATTAAATTTATGCGTTATTGTCACTTTCTAAACGTTAATGTTCCGCTCGCCTTTTAATCTCGACAATGCAGCAGCAGTATGCATGTGTCGATCCGCGTCAATCAATGAAAAACTTCTGAAAAAAATCCTCAGTCAGTGTTTAATGTGCAGTGGATCAGTGAGTACCGCCATGCCGAAAACAAAATTTTCTGAAAGTGCGAAATTACAGATTTACGTAGGGAATTTGGAGAGGAGTATTTTAGTATAGATGAAAGAGTTCTTCGCTGTAAATTATGTGAAATTTAAGTGACTTCAACCATACGATTTAAAACTGAATTTCGCAATGGTGCTGTGAGCGCACGGAAGCAAATTGTGCTGTCTACATAAAAGCGACACTACTAGATAAAATAAATGTGTATAACTGAACATGTTTTGATGTGTTATAGTAAATTTAACTGTTTGGTCATATTTTGTAATTTTTAGGTCATATTTACCCGTTTTTGACGTCATATTTGCCTGCATATTTCTCTATGTTTTTGGTCCGAAAGATCCAAACCCTATTTATGACTTTACGCCTCGTCGACGTCAAGGTCATTATAGGCGGGATGGGACCGGATACAAGGAACGGGAAGGAATTCGGTCATGGTCTTTTGAAGGAAGCATCTTGGCATTCATCTGGAGTGATTTGGGGATTTGGGAAAATCATGGAAATCTGGATGCCCGGACGGGGATTCGAACCACCGTCTTCCCGAAGGTGAGGCCAGAACGTTAACCACTCACCCACCACGCTCGGTGTCCTGGTTGCGTTGTAACCTAACCACAAAATGAAATAATGACCTCAGTAATATGGCGTCAATGAAAACAAATTAAATTAAAAACATTTTTTTCAACTTATGTTATGCCGCATAATATTATTTTTAATTCTGGTCCAGATCGCAATAAATATGGATCTATCTTCATTTGAATGAAGTGATGTTTTCGGTAACCTGGTGCTTATGAAAACAACTTAAATTATTTTTTTAAAAACTTGAATTACTCAAGCCCTATGCTGTAAAGTCAAATGCCAGTTGTCATTCTGACCCAGACTTTATTTAAATCTAATCAATGTTCCAAATAACATTGCTGCTGGAAAATTAGAGCATTTATCTTAAATTTTTATGGGCTAAGATTAACTAAAACATCTACAGTGAATGAATATAAACAATTGAAGAGTAACAAATAATTTATATGTTGATTTAAATGCAATACATACTTTCATTTCAGTGTTTGGCAATCATTTCCTCGTGGATGCTTACTCAAATAAAATTGTTATTAAGAAACTCGCATAATCCCGCAGCGTTATGGACACAATGACCAGGCTTAGCCTTTTATCATTTATACATATTTCGGTTCAGTTCTGTGCAACGTTTGCTATACATTCGCAAATGTCTTTTTTGTTTTATTTTTTTATCAGAATTCACAACCGTTTTTCCCGATACATTCTGTCAAACGGCTTTTAGAAGTCGATTTATTATTTATTTATTTCACGTGTCCGGAACATGAGTAGTCGATGGAATGGATATTGATGTCGATGAATAATATTTGCTTTTGTTGATATGTCGGCTCTTTTGAATTATCGTCTCTGTAGTAAATATGTTATTTAAGCGGGATCTCCCATTCATAAGCCACATTATACTTTTTCTTAACCCTGCAGTAGTCGCGCTCTGAAAAGTCCCATTAGAAATGGCTTGAGTGGACTACATATGTAATCCACGCGACCAGTGCACTGATTTCATTCACTTTTGTTTAAATTTACAGTTTCCATTCAGTAATCAAACACCTCTGTAACTCTAGGAGTTCTAACTAGTATTTCCTGTTTGAATGTAGGATAGATCAGTCTTTTTTCCAATTCCATAGCGAGCATGTCTTAATATCTAAGAACTTGATCTCATTTCTTCATACCATTTGTTCGGGATGATCTTTCGTTTTTTGGGTTAGTGTTGAATTTATTTTTGTTTTATCTTTTTTTTTTGTTGGATTGTACCGTTTGTTATCTCTGACACAGTACTGCATAACGAAAAAAATTTATAATATATTCTATGGCTTCGCCTTTATGTTTAAAAAGTGTAGCTATGATATGTAAAAACTACTCTTTCATCTTGTATAGTAGAATATCAAATAAACCACTTCAGGTTCACTTATTTAAGTTGGTAGCTAATCTGATTCTACTATATTATATGGAACCAAGAATGAAATATAATGCAGATTTCTGCTGGAATCGAATATGCATTTATTGAACTCTTTTCAACGGACTTATCATTTTCTCTGTTGAAACGACAACGATATTTAAAATTTCGAAAAAGGAATATTCGTATGTCATTTCCCTTGGTTGCCATTTAACGTCATAACTTTAACATTACGCATTTTAACGTATTTTCTTTCCTTAATTTTCCTCTTGCGGTTTCTTCGTCTTTACTACTTTTTTATCTCACGCTTGGAGCAGAAGTATTTCAAGATTACAAACATTTTATTTCATGAAATTTACTGAAACATCTTTCCTAATTTTTCTCGAAAAATTATAACACCTTATCTTAGTCCCACTTTTCTTTAACGAACACGCAGAAAAGGAAAAAGGACAGTTAAATACGATCGTCCGGGGAGAAGGGACGGATGGGGTGGGGTGGGGTGAAGAGGAAGGGAGAGGATGAAGGAGAGATACGAAACACAGGACTAAGGCGACGGTAAGGAAAATCGCAACACTTTTTTTAATCTCGTTTTTCAGAAATAAATGACGCTTAAACCAATTTTGCTGCACAAAAATATCTATTGCACAACACAAATATAACATTGTTCCGTATCCTCTAATTACAATCTAAAGCTCTAGGCCCTTCGGTCTATTGATATGTAGACTATTCAGCCGCGACTTGGCGACGTTGCCCAGGGTGCACCACGAGGAGGCTAGTTTACTTTTGCCTTCATAGGAGATTCTGTGATACAATGAATGGCTGCAACCTTTGGACATCAGTCTGTAGAAACATCCTTGTTTCGATCTATTGTGATTCAATGTAGTTACTGTATTTTTTATCCTTGAACGATACGAAATAAATAAATAAATAAGCACAAAATATTTCTCTCTCAAAACTTGTACAATGGTTGCTTATACCAGATAGCATTATCTATATTTCTGAGAAGCATATTTGATCTCCATGATATTTCAAGCCTCTTCTTAAAAATCTACGTTTAAATTTAATTATTTAAGATGAATTATTTTAGGAGAAGCTGTTAGGTTGTACGGTGTAATATAGGCACACGGTGATTAGAACTGTCTGAGAATTCTCAGAATTGCAGAAAATAGTGGCCTGATTCGAACATTAGACTAGAAAGTGTTGCACATACGTATACATCGAGTGGTAATAACAAGCTACGGATACAAAGGAAATAGTCGAACGTCAGTCCCTGGGTAGATGAATGATTGTTATAACTCGAGAGCCTTGTTTAAAGAGTTATTTATATTACAACAAAAAGAAATTGTAACTGCCAGGAAAAATTGGATTCTACATCAAATGACATTTTTAAGGAACGAAAGAAGCAAGTAGTAAGGAATCACTTATTTGCAAAGTCGTATTCCACTATTTGATATGGTCATCCTGTCACTTGTAACCATATGAATACAATGTTTCATCAAGCATTTTCATTTTTATTTCGATCCCCACTGAAATGTATTTAATAAACTGAAAAAATATGATATTTGACAGTTTTAATCTAATTTAATTGCGATGGAGCGCACGCTTCGGAGGCAATTTCCCTACACATCAATTTTTCACACTTTCCTGTACCCACCTACTTTTGTCCACTAGTAATTTCTATTTCAAATTGTTTCAACATTTTTTGTAAATTATTCATCATTTCTCTTGGCAACTTATTCCAATCCCTGACTCCATAACTAACGAAATAAAATCTTCCCACAACCTTGTCCCTGAAATCGAGTGCGCACTTGTGGTCATGGTCAGATTTTCCATTCGATGCATTACTCTTAATTCTTACATCAATATATTTCGACACCTCATCACCAATATACACCTTGTACACTCCTATGACACTCTCCACTTCCTACCGAGCGTGGTGGGTGAACTGTTAACGTTCTGGTCTAGCATTCGGGAGGACGAGGGTTCGAATCTCCGTGCGGGCATCCAGATTTATGTTTTCCATGGTTTGTCCAAATCACTCCAGGCGAATGCCGGCATGCTTCCTTTAAAAAGGCCATGGGCGAATTCCTTCCCGTTCCTTGTTCCCAGTCCCATCCCGCCTCTAATGACCGTCGACAAGGCGTAAAGCATAAGTAAAAAAAAAACAAAAAAAAAGTCTCTCCACTTCCTTCTGTTTTCCAATAAATCCCATTCCAGCTCCTTTATCATATCACCTACTGATTGTGTTCCGTAGTAATTTCCAGAGACATATCTAGCAGCCCTTCTTTGCACCTCCTCCATCTCCTGTATTTGATACCCAAAATGTGGATCCCATACTACTCCACCGCATTCAAGCAATGATGTGACCAATGTTTAGTAACCCAATTCTTTTACTTCTCTGATTAAATTCCTCATCACTCCCTCCAAGTACACGATTTGAAATCTTTTCCTACTACCTATTTTGCACTATGAATATCCTCATTTGTTGAAAATCTCTTTCTTGCAATATCATCTTGACGTTCAGGTATTAGTACTAATAAAATGCTAAGTTTCGTCATTGTGTAATAGTGTCTGTAACGCGCCAGGCCTTAACGTTGATTGGCTAACAACGGCAAGAGATGTTACTGCCAACATGAGTTTATGAGCTTTATTTAATAACAGTTCTATTTATTTAAGCATCTGCAAAGATATGAAATGTTAAAACACTGAAAGCAATTTATGTACTGCATTTGAATTAACATATTGAATATAAATAAGTTGTTTTTTATTTATTTATATTAGTTTAGTGTAGATGTTTTAGTTAAATTCTTTGACCATTGGAAGAAAGCTTTTCCATCTTCACACCTCATTGGATGTTATTCTTAAGAGAAAAAAGTAATGTCATGAATAATCCAATGTAGATACTTGAGGCCATACTTCAAGCTTGTTAAAAGAGGCACAGAGTGGTGGGAGGTAACTCTGCTTTAACAGGCGGGCGAGAGACAAGCACAGCAATACACATTTTGGCTCACTCCGGCCGAATACTTTTGCCGAATATTCGGCTATTCGGCCAGGAAGTCTGCCGAATATTCGGTATTCGGCGTATGGCCGAATATACAATTCGTTGCAAGTCTAGTAATTATGTTTCTCCGTGATAATTTAATTAGTAAAAGGAATAGTCAGTCCCGTGAAATGCTCAGCAATTTTAACTTCAGTTTTCGAATAAAATCAATCCATTTATTGCAGAAAGTTTTCGCTATCTCCTCCGTGTTTGCAGAAACCAAAGTGCCGAAGCTATGAGATGTCTGCTAATACGTTTGATACCTGACAGAAAACTGATGTTTATGTCGGTCTAAAGTGCTATTACAAACATACGGCATCGGTAGTAAAAAATACACCCGACCAGACGTTGCCGTAACGTGAAGGTCGTGTGCTGGGCGTATTTATGGGGCCACTCTGTTTTAATTTAACCGAGCCCTGCGTAGTAACGCAGTCCATTCCATCCGTGTTGCCGGCCTCTACTCCCATCCGTCTGTGGCCGGGCTCCGAAACTCGCCGATGATTTACCGCCCCTGACGGAATGAATGAGAGAGCTTGCTTAAAGTTATAATGGTTGCCCAATTTGTATCAAAGTAGCGTTTCCGAATGGACGGGGCGGTCAGGACGGTTATAAATCTCAGCGCCGGACCCTGCAAACACCCGCTACTGCGAGGGTTTTGCAAAGTGTGAGGTACTAAGAGGCAACTTCTACCAAGTGCGCCAGAATTACGAACTACACAGCTAAGTACTTCGCAAGGAAACTAAACTTGTAACCCGCTGTTTGGTTTCAAGTAGGCTATCAGTTCTCATGTTTCTTGGGGTCTCTCGCTAACGCTAAAACAAATATTAAAGATCGGCAAGTTTTGTAATAGGCCGCAGCACAGCAGCTATGTTGGCCCTGAAATGCTCCGCTCGATGCTTGTTTTAAAAGATGAATTCTACAGGACCATTACGCTGTAAAGCTGCGTATACGCGAGCAATAAACTTGCGACACTTATTTCAGAATCAACTTGCTTATCTGTTTACACTGAGGCAATAACTGGCGCAAGTTATTGAGGGACACTCAGTTCTAAGAGTAGTGTCGTTTCTACTCTCAGAAAGAAATGTCACACGTGTTTACGCGACGCACTGGTGTGGGAGCTGTAACAATGGGGGACAACGTCTAAGTAGTGAAACATGTCGACCAAAAAAATCAATTTGCTGCTGATTTTCAGTTTTATTACTTCTGTCGAAGCAAAATAAAGAGAGAAAGAGATAGAGAGAGAGAGGAAAAAGAGAGAGAAGGAACAGAAATGTTTTGACGAGAGAGTAGATGAGTGGATATTACAAAGGAGTGAGATGCGTATTCATCATACAGAACTATCTGAGTAAAGGTTAGTAGGATATTCGACAGCTTGAAAACTTTCTGGGAATGACGCTAGAGGATTTGGAGAACTCATGGCAATTATTACGAAGAAGGGTAAAAAAAAGACAGTATATTACGAAAAGTGAAAGGTTTTTTGTGATACTGGGGATTTAGGGAATAGGTAAGAACATTTTACATACTACAAATGTAAAATCAAAGCAATCAAAGAGGAATTTAAAATTTCTTCATTTCACCACAAGGAGAGGAGTTATGAGAAGGGAAGTTAATTTCTGTTTAATAAAAAACTGTTATTATTTTGTAAACATTAATGTAAACGGTAATAAAAACACAAAATTTATTTGACTTAGGTTTTTTACCTATCTGTACCTAAATAGTCTGAATGGTTGCACTATATAAACCATAATCCTATCTCGTACTTCGGTACGTACCAATTGCATCATCATGGCTTCTTTTTGCTGAAACTATCCTAAAAAAGCCTACTTCATTGGCGATGGCACTAAATTTAGCAGCCACTTCCTGTAGAAAACTTTCGTTTTTAATTGAGTTGCAGTGTGATTTACTTTTTATATCCCATAATTGTGGTAAACATCTCACTCCGAAATTAAAGCAGATACTTCAGATTTACACAGCAAGTTTTTTCTTTCAGAAAGTGTGCGCAGTAGGCGCAGCGCAGGGCAGGACAGCACAGAAACTGTGTCGGGCAGTTGCCCGCGCATATTAGAGCGCAGTTTCGTGCGGCAGTTTACAAAGCATTGTTGTGTTATGCGAGAAACCGACAAAAAAGTGTAACCAAAAACATGTCGGTGCAAAAACTCGATTTTTTATTTCTGAATCAGACAGGGATACCGAGCTTGGAAAATTGTTATTACTTTAACAGAAGCTGAGTTCGATAAAACTATGCAAAAGTGAGTATATGAAAAGAAGAAACTCTCATCTGGCTTTTGCAGTGACAAGAGAATTCTCAAAAGATAATTTCCGGGTGATTCGAGTGGAGATTCAAGGCATAATGTAACCTGTTATTTTCTCGACAAAGCTCAAATACCTATTAGAACTGAAGAAAATCTCGCAGTATTTTCGTGGTAATTTATTTAATTATTTAGCGTTTGACGGTACATGACATTTATGAGTGTTTTTCTCTTTTATTTCATATTATATTTTTAATAAAACTACATAACAGAACATAATCACTTGAAACTAAAAAAGTAGTGTCAAGAAATTAAATGTTTCTCGGGGACACTATTGAATGATGTAGTACAAATAATAAGAAAACAAATAATGTGATAATAGCCTATATATATCAATCTTTTTCGAAGTTTTATTAAAAATGAATTCAAAAAAAGAAAAGAAAAGTTAAAGTTGAAATTGGACAGTTGTATGATAAATAAATGCTGAATTTACTCGCTACTTGTTGGGCTCATTGTCCAAATTCCTTGTTTAAATTTAATTTTTATGTATTTATTATGACTGATATTCGGAATCGCAGGTAGGTTACGCACCAGATTAATCAATTTTTCTTATTCCATAGTTGAAAATGATTATAAGTAAAGCAAGATTATAAATAACGCAAGAAGTGTTACGGAAAAAAACCGGCACGAGTGAGCTGCGTGGCACAGTTTCTGTGTCGTGATCACAACGTGGCGCAGAACTGCGCTGCCCTGCTCTGCGTCTCAATACGCGCTGTTCCGCCCCAAAACATAGAGACACAGAAACTGTGCTGCGCTGCCTGCGTCGACTGCGCGTCAATGTGCGCCCGGCCTACGCGCGGCGAATAGAAAATTCTGCAACCTGGCAGTCTAGCAATTCTTCGGGATCTCCTGGCAAACAATGCCAAACCATGAATTGATTTTGATTCCTTCAAGTAGTACAATGTCGTTCTTAATTTTCTTTTAAAAATCGTCGTTACATTCTCGATGCGAACCAGAGATTTTCTGATCTGTCTTACTTTTGTTTTCTGACTCCCTCTTCTACCGCGACTCAGTATCTCGACGTCACGGCTTGTATATGCCACGATGATTTTTATGTTACCTTTCAAATGTTCGAAAGTGCGGCAATCTAATGACCCGGTTCGCGGCTGTAGTTTGACAGGGGCGGCATAATCGGTACTGCACAAGGGCGTTGAAACAGCTAGCGGCGGGCCTGGTTAGAACGGGTAGCGTGTGACATGCTGTCTCATTGTAACATCCCATCCCCGGTTCCTATCATTTATTGAAACAGTACTTCTATATGAAATAACTTGTGGTAGTATTAATTAAATAAAATTAATTTCTGTGTCTTTTCATTATTCATCAAAATTAATCAGTGAGTGAAAAGGGTTCAGAAATGAAAATTTTAAATATACAAAACACTGCATTTATTTTGGATAATTACTTACAGGAAAACCAAACTGAATCATTACATTTATCGTAATCTTATCAATACTGTGCGAAGTAATGTTTCAACTAAATTGTTGGGCCAATCCGTTCCAAACACGGTTTTGATTGTTCCGCCCATACTGTTTTATTCAAACAAACAAGAAAATGCTAGCCAATGTTACAATCGAATTAAAAGATAAACAAGATTACTTTCCGCATTCATGCAGCTTACAAAAACTTTACACAGTGAAATACATGAAATATTTAAACAATTCCTACTAACTACTTAAAATCATTATCTTCTCCTTCCCTTGTGATAAATTAGAGCAATGAGGTGATTAAAAAAATTATCTTTGGCGTGTTATGGTTCCGCGTTACTTTGAGAGAGTCCTTTAAAGACGAATGGCTCGATTACAACGGCGATTGGGCAACTGTTTATCGTTCACTCGTCCAGGAGGCTGTGTGGTGGCCGCATTTCCATACAGATATCGTTCAGAAACACCCTCACCTTGGTTACATTTCACTGTCTGAGAACGACTTTTAGAGGGAACTATTTTCTGAGCTGACCATCATATCAGTGCGCACCAGGCGAAACCCTTTCTCCTCTTATCAAAGGAAGTCTGACGTCAACTTGTCGCCTGACGCTCTACCTGTATAACTGAATTTTCCTACGGTCGCTTCTTCGCGACCTCATGGAACTATTTTGAATATTACTTTTCCGCTCTGAATCATAATTAATTTAATCTTAATAAATACAAATTTGCCTTATTATTGATTCTGTCCATCAAAATATAATTTGGACCATTAAAATATAATTAGCATAATTTTAATTTCATCCCATTTAAATTAACGCTGTGGCTGTTATACAGGGTGAGGCATAATAAAGAGCGATTTTTAAAAGGCTGTTAAGTAAAAACACTTCGTTTAAAAAAATATTTATATCATAATCATAAAATACATGAAAAAGCATTTTCTGCCATAGTAAAACATCGGTTATTTCTTGAAGATAACTCCGGTAAGATGGCGTCCTTTTAGATGCACACATTCCTCCAGCCGGACTTTGAAGTGACTCATCACATTGCGCAGCATTGCCAGTGGGATTTGAACAACTTCCTGTCGAATCCGCTCTTTCACGGCTACAATTGTTCGAGGAGGGTTATGTTGGTAAACTTTGCTTTTCAGATAACTCCACAAGAAAAAGTCACACCAGAGAGATGGAAGTGAGCTTCATCACTCATCCACAAACGGTTTACAATGTCCTCGTCTTCATTAATCAAGTCCAAAAATTCTTAGCAGAACTGGCTTCGGCTCACATAATCTGTTTCCTTAAGAGCCTGAACCATTTGGATTTTGTAAGGGTGGAAGTGCAAATATTGGTGTAAAATTCTTCTCACCGTTCTGTTTGAAATGCCAAGTGTAGCGCTGTGCCGGCGAGCTGAGCGACGAGGGCTTCCCCCAATGGCAAGTCTTACACGTTCAATGTTTTCAGGTGTGCGCACACTTTTTGGTCTCCCAGTTTTCTTCTTTGTTGTTGACGCCGTCTCTTCAACGTTCTCAACTCACTTTTTAATCGCACAGGCAGATGGCACCGGGCGATTCCGATTAATGTTGAAGTGGTTGCGGAATGCTCGACGTGCTAGCTGGTAAGAACAGCCGTTTGGATAATATGCTTTGGCAGCATACGCACGATGCTGTGGGGTCCAGCGCTCCATTTTAACTGAATGCTGTTTCGCGCCCAACTTAACTGACACTATCCCCTCCACCTCTCTCCGACACAGCTTGATTCGCGCGCTTTTTAAAATCGCTCGTTATTATGCCTCACCCTGTAGTTTGTTGCCTACAAGATTAACAATGATATTTTTTTTTCGCTTTGCTGGGTACCCATTGTTAAGAACAGCGCCTGACATAATTGTTATTCAAGGACATACAGAGTCAGTACGCAGAAGTAGTAAGGTATGTAGGAAAGTTAGCAGAGGCGGCCTTTGGGGGTGGCGAACAGGGCAATCGCCCAGGGCCTCGCGCTGCTACCTGAGTTGATTATAGTTTATGTTTTAAGAAAATTATCTTTAGCTATTAGTGATAACAATAAAATAAAGTTGGTTAATCGATAGTATAGTATATATTAATAATTACCTAATCAAAATTTTCATTTAGATTTATTCAATGTCAAATTTGTATACAGAGCCGAATTAAAACAGCTTGGCGCCCATAGCCAATATGAAGAAGAGGCCCTTGGTTTGCTTATTGAAGTTTACAATATGAAATAAAACAGTCTATTGTCGTCGTCCGGGGCAGTGGTAGAGCAGAAAAAAAAGGCCCTCCCCCATCTGGCCTCGTGAATCCTAGGCGCAGCGGGGTCCCAAGAAGGCGCCGTCGCTGGGCCCTCAGAAGGCCGCTAACTCTTGCTACTTGGTTAATACGGGATTATTTGTATAACAGCAGGAGAAACATCTGATATTGATGGACAATAATTGTATGAAGAAATGAATATGTTTAGCCATTTATAAGAGGAAAAACGACGGCGTTATCTCGGTTATGAAATAATAATAGAAAAATGATTAACGGAATTAATGAATTGTACCCCACTATCGAAATAGTATTGAGAATTATTGCCACCTCACGTAATTCAGTTGCGTTCGCAGAAAGAAGTTTTTCAGGGTTAAAAATTATTAAAACATATCTGAGAAATTCGATGACACAAGACCTGTTTTCGGCTCTTTCTATTCTTTGAATTGAAAATGACATAGCTCATTCGTTAGGTTCTTGTGCTTTAAATATTTTAGTCTCGCGAAAAGAAGCAAACATCATTTTTAAATACCTGCGTATATCTTTCAAGGCCTTAATGTACTTCAGTTTATCCTTAAGAATTTGTCATCTTTATGTTTGTTAATTTTTAATAACTCTTGAAATATATTATTTTTAAACTCAAAATTTAATTTTTTACGACGTTAGCATTTTTTGTCGATCATCGGAAATACGTACTTTCGATTAACGTATTTTGTACAAAGGACAAGGTCTTCGCAAAGATCTGCCGCCCCGAGCCTCGCAATGACTAAGGCCACATATACACGGTGCGAGTTGACTGGCACGAGTGTACTGTCTTGCTGCGCGCGCAGCACTGGATAGTCCACTCTCCTCAGGTACAAGACAGACAGTTGACTGAGGATAGTGGACTCGGTTCACTACCAACTTTTGGCGTTCGAGTTCAGCAATCAAGATGGCGACAACAAAAAGTTGCGTAAGCGAAGTGAAGCAGAGGAATAAAAATCTTTAGAACTGTATGAAAGTGAAGAAATTCCGTGGAATTTTAAGAATAAAAATTATAAGAACAAGGATTTTAGGGACTCTTCTATCAAAAAAATTGCTTCATAACGGTGTAATTTTTTTGTGTATCTGCAAAAATATTTCACAACAGCTCTTCAAATTCAAAAACAGTCTTAACTCTACATTTGCACTTGCAACTTTAGTTAAAAAAAAGGCGCTGAGGCATTTAAAGCATTTCTTTTTAATATTCGCTCTTTTAACCATTTTCTACGTTTTTTTTGTTATTTTTCATATCACTCAACATTATAATCAACAAATTAGCTACGATGTTAATTCCTTCCTGTAATATAGACATACTATTTTCAACAAGATCACGATGTAGGAGTAGAGAACAGTCCTCACAGTGGACAGTGGACTGTCTTCAACTTATTACTAGCATGCTAGTCCTCTCTCTTACCCCCATCACCGACGGTCCGTCTAACTGTCGTTCCAGTCAACTCGCATCATGTAAACGCGACCTAAGGCCGCCGATGGTTAGGAGATTATGCATGCGCTGGTGCAAAAGCGTTGTCTAGTATGAATGGTCTTGATGGAAGTTGTAATGCTTTAACAGTTATTTCCAGGAATTTTGATTAATTGTAAAAGTAAATTGTGAAGATTTTTGTGGTATAATTACTGAAAGTATCTAATAAAATAAACTGAAATTCGTGGAATAATGTGTAATCAGTTGGTAGCAATGACATATTTCATTGGAAGTGAGAAATATAAAAGTAAGTTTGTTTGGAAGAGTAGGAGTGAAGGAAAGTAACATACCAGGTATGTGTTCGGGACAGGCGGCGACCTTCGGGCAGCGGATGTTCTGTACAGTCAGGTATATCGACCGCAGCCGAACTCAACGCACAGTAGCAACACGTTGTTGTAAATTGCAGATAGCCATCCGAGGTGGCGGCTATGCCAAGGCGCGGCGAACTGAGGCGTATCAGATGACCTCGTATGCAAATTGCGTCCCACACGATGCAAGCTGCTCCTTCCCTCAGCTCTGAGAGTCCACTGGGACACTGTATCAGAGTGAACAGCTACTGTTCGGGTGAATCTCTCGTATAGAATCGGAACAGTCCATAACAGTCATTAGATTCATTCGCTCGAGAAATATCAATACTGGGTGCTGACATTCTTTCCCTCTTTTCTAGCAGCTATGGAACTTGTTATTTCAATTGTTTTCTTATTTCGGCTCTAGCTTTTGCTCTTGATATTCCAACATTCGCTTGATGTCTTCTTTTCGCCTTACTTCATTACTCGTTTCGCCAGTTCCTAGTTTCTCTCTCTCTCTATTTTTTTTTTTTTTTTTTGAGAATCCTGGTGTGTGCTTATAGTGTCTTTCATAAGGGGTCCCTGTAATTTACCGAAAAAAGTTAATTAGTTTTAGAAAGTTATTAAAGCTTCTTTCTGTGGCACGCGAAATTCAGATCTATATTCTTCATCGGCTAAAAACATGCTACCGAATTTCTTTCCTTATTCACAAACAAAATTCCTTTAAAGTGATGGTTCATGTAAAATTAATTTCCACATCATAGTTCCTTCGGCCGTCTTTGTAGCAGAAGTATGGTGATTCAGTGATTAAAGGACTCTCACTGGAGGTTGAAAGCTCCCGGTTCACATCCCGGTTTCAGCTAAAGTTTTCAAAGGACCCTTAACCCGACCTTCACCCCTGGCACAGCTTGCTGTGTTGTAACATGAAGTAAGCCAGAACGCTTCTGTGTTTCTGATTCAACTATAAACTACAAGTCCCCTATATACACGGTAGGATTACCGGGTTAGGCTAGGTGGCTACGATAGAGGCGGAAAACGTTTTCATCAGGACATTACCACCACACAATGTTTTAGTCATGTTTGCACCTGAAACTTTCGACCTTACACCTTCATTCTACAGAAAAGACCGAAACACTCAATGTTTTGTATCTTTAATCAGCTTTTGTCATTTTTCTAACACATAACTTTTGAAAGTTTATTTTTCCAACACTATCCAATCTGATCTAAAGAGAAATTATCATAAATGGTTTCACCGCATTCGAAAGGATTTTGTTTATTTTAATTATTCAATCATCTCTACAATAATATGTTGTTCCACCAGAGACTATTTAAATTAAAACAATAACGCTCTCATTTGTCAATATCAAGAATAGTTCTAATACACTTTTGTTTTTATCCAATCTGGAAACGAAGTTATTGTATTTACCAAACAAACATTTTATTACAATTACTGTATTAGTATTGAACTGTGTTAGTAATTTTTAAGATCTCAGGTACGTTCTGTGATTAACATCCATGTAAAATGTCATGACATATTTTCTATCAGTTCGTATACTGAAGTTAGGCGCAACATTTTTTCCAAGCAGATAATTAACCGTGTGTTGTTCTTGCTGTATTGTACTCCATAAATGGACCAGTACACTAATAAGCAGGTGGTCATAATGTTTTGGCTGATCAGTGTATATGTGTGTCCGCCTTACGTGTTTTCTCTTGTCGCAGCCATCAACTTTGGTATGTGATGGGTAATTTCCCTTTCCTTTATTATTTACAAAACATAGTTAAACATTTCTCACATTCCTCCAATACGGTAAATGCTCCGGATCTGTCCTATCATGGGTAGGGCACACGTGTTCCCAAGTGCCATAGCTAACACCTGACACCTGTGTATAGGACACGGCTCACATAGTCCGTCAGGACCGATAGGGGTAACAGAATGATGAAGATGATTAATCGTTATCGTTTGATCGGAAACTACAGAAGAATTTAAATATGGTAGATTAAGAGATACAGTAAGGAATGAACGAAATTGATATAATAACTGGCTGACAGAAATAATGTATGCAATAAGGCTTTAGGGATTTTTTCGTGGCAACTCGTAACTGGTAACATTTCGCGATAATTTGTTGTGAAATCATCGTATTGGGAAGGTAATTGGACATGCAAAACATATGCTACGATTTGTTGGTCATACTTTAAAACAGTGTACACTGGAAGTTAAATCGATTGTGTACATATCACTGCTGCGACCTCACTTAGAATATTGTTGTTCTATATGGAGCCCCCATCAATGGGGTAATACAGGCACTGTAGAAGGTCTATGGAGGAGCCATCCACTTCGTGACAGATATATATACTTGAGGAAAAGCGTAAGTACAATGTTGATGGAGTAAGGTTGGGAAGACCTGGAACACCGAAGGCGTTGCTCTCGACAGAAACTAATTGAAAATTTCACGAAAGACCTATTTGAGGATGATAGCAAACACATATTACTACGGGGAACATTCATAAATAGGAATGACAGAGAATAAAGAGAAATCAGGACCACAGCCCATTCTATTCTATACTCATTTTTTTTCTACGAGCGATTAAAGGATGGAACATGAAGGATTTATTGAGTGAGGAAACTTAGAAACCGACAGGAGTAGATCTCGAGAAATTGCTCCGGCCATCCAGATCAAGGTTTTCCATGTATTTTCTTGATTCATCAAGATGAATGTTTGGACGGTTTCTTAAAATAGTCCATGGGCGTCTCCTGCCATATCCCGTATATCCCATCCTATGCACTAATGACTACACATTAGGATAGGTGCAACTCAACCTCCGCCACCCATGTTTAGTAAATTGTGGATTAATAATAATATAATAATTCCATGTGGTTGTAATGACCTCCTCATCCCGTACCTGTCTAAACCGCCTTAATCTAACCCGGTAGTGCTAACAGGTACAGTTGACCCAAGTTTAACGTGGAATCCGAACAACGGAAGCGTTCTGGCGTATTTCACATTACACAGCAAGCTGTCCCATAGGCGAAGGTTGGGTTAAGGACCAATCAAATCCCCGCCAAGACAGGGATACGATCCGAAGACATTTCGATCCACAGTCAGACAACTTAACCACTGAGCCACTACACCACTCACAGTTGCGGAGTAATGATAATAGTAATAGCGAGGTCTACGGTTCGACTCCAGACACACCTAATCAGTTCCTTATTTTCTACGGTTTCCGGAAAACGTTTTAAACGAACCCTGCGACTGTGAAAATCCAATTCGGCCTAAGCGCTGGTGGTGTTGCGTGTTAGCCATCGTGCTGCGTGGAACACACGCGTGCCTAACGTTCCAGTGCAATGTCTGGAATGCACGTGTGACCAGCCGGAAAAATGAACCCACGCAGCGCTCTACGCATAGTGCGCATATTTTCTCATGAGTGGGAATGGTGTTAGCAGGCACGGCTGTTTGCCTTTCACTCCCGCAGCAAATTCAGATGAAATCGCGCGAAATGACGGAGCTCTTTGCTCCATTGCATTACCCTGAGCTAAATGAAATTGCATTGTTTCACATTGGAGTGCTATCACTGGCATTGGCGCTGTGGTCGAGGTAATTGTACGGAAATTTGCTAGATACCTGGTGCTACACTATATAGTTCCTGTTCTGCAACACTCTGAATTATAATTTGCAACTTTATAAATTATCAGAATTAATTACGAATTATCTTTGGCGTTTACATAATACAATTTAACCTGCGATCTTTGGCTAGTAATTTTGATGGACTCTAATGTTAATTAATTTAGCTGACACACATAGCCATAATACTAGGAATAAATATAATATTCACAAGGATTACAAATCACTGTCAATTGTACAGAAAGGGTTAACATTTACTGGAGCTTCCTTATTCAATGTCTTACCAACAGAAATTAAATGTTATCTACAAAAACCCAACTACTTTAAGTCCAAACTGAAAGATTTTCTGCTTCAGAATCCATTTTACTCTGTGAAAGAATTTTCTTCTTGGAATTTGGTAACTAAGAATGACTGATAAAATAGTATATATGGTGTATGGAAGGGGAAGGTGACAAAGTTGTCCACAATTACTAAAATGATATATGGTTTTTCTTTCTGTTGAAACTTTTGACACAGGAATTAATTACACTGTTTACAAAATTTCACTCATATATAGTAAGTAACATGGGATAGCATGCACTCAAAAACTGCTGTGAAAAATTGTGATACTAACAGGTTTTTAAGTAATTGACTGCTTATGAGTTGTGGTAACTGGTTGGTAAGAAAATAACTGGTTGTTAGATGCTGGTAACAAGTGTATACACTGTTCCACATAATAAGTATTAATTAACTCGGGATTGTATTTGTAGATTACAGAAAATATTGGTTATACTAGAGGGTCGTAACTAACTTGTTGTCAATATATAATATAATATTATTAATTATATAGTAATATTGACATTACTAATAAGTGTATGTACTGTTCCACATCCCCGAGATTATTCTCACATGGAATCAAAGTGAACATATCTATCTATCTATCTAGTAGGAAACTAAGCAGTAGTATTCTTGTTCCCCATTTCTTTTTGCTTCAGGTTATACAACTCGTCGAAGTCGACGTCATTAATGACTGGGGGCAAGGAACAGGAATGGATTAGGCCATTGCCTATAGAAGAAACCATCCCGGCATTCGCCAGGAGTGGTTTGGGAAATCCATGAAAAACACAAATCTCGATGGTTGGAATGGGGTTCGAACCCACTCCTCCCGAATGTGAGGGCAGAATGTTTTTGTTCACCCCCCACGTTCGGTCTTCCCATAAAAAACCTTTACACGTAAGATGTATTTGTAGTTTTGCTTATGGCTTTTCGTTTCGTTGACGTATTACGGTCTGTGTCTGCTACAAGTCTTTTTACCTCTCTCAGCTTTTACTTAATCGCACGTAATTTACCACTAGAAACCGTCTCCCGTTACAAATAAATATAATTTACCTCTTATCGATTTCTCTGGATCTTCTCAACAAGCGCGTTTTGCATCAGGGATGCTTCCTTTAAAATGTCATGGCCGAATTCCTTCCCAGTCCTTGTCCCCATTCCTCCTCTAACGAACTCGACGTCGAAGAAGCTTGAAGCCATAAGTAAAATAAATAAATAAATAAATAGAAACGTCTTGCGTCTTCTGTTATACATTACGCGATGACTAACTTGGGCTCACCCAACAATATTTTATATCAATAGTACTTCCCTTTACCTGAAAGGGATGATTATAACCTACTTTTATTTCACTCGTCTATGTAAAGAGATTCTTAAACTTTTTTTCCAATATTAAACACTTCGAGTTTCACTTGGATGTTAATTTATTCTGCAGTCCCACATACATTATACTGCACTCAATATATAATTCGTTTTTCTAATAACTTGAAGTCCAACTATTCAGCATAACATCCTTTGCAGTCCTCTCTTATCACATCCATTACACCTTTCTCTCTTGTTTATATCTTTTCTTGTTATATAAAACTTCTTCTTGTCATCGGGTCTCCTGTTCCAGCATTATTCCTTGCTGTGAAGGATGCTCCAAAAAGTATTATTATTATTAGGATTTAAGACATTACCAACACATAATAAATTACATAGACTCTTGTAAGTTGGACTGATAGATTTTCTTTATAAATGGCTACAAATTCGGACATGGCGTTTTGAGGGAACTATTCTGGCATTCACCTGAAGTGATTTCGGAAAACCTTGGAAAATCGAAATCTGGAGTGCCGTTTGGTGATTCGAACCAACATCCTCACGAATTCGAGGGCAGAGCGTTACCACTTCCCACCATTCTCGGAATGTGTACTTGAAATCGTTCTTAGCAACTTACTGCACACCTAGGTAAACACTTTCTGATTATTTGACTTACTTGGTTTCTTTATCAAACAGGTGGTTACGATGATGATTATGAAGTATAATCATCATAATCAAATCTGAACGCCCGTCCTGTTGATTATTTCGTCATAATTCTTTGTAATCATCATTTAAATTAATAAACTCACTGACGTGTAATCGTTTTATACTGGAGAAGTTTACTTCGCCTAGTTCTTTATTGGTTTCTTGGTAATTTCCTTATTTACTACTTATGGCTTTACGCCTCGTCGAGGTCATTAGAGGGACGGGAAAGAATTCGGCCATGGCCTTTTGAAGGAAGCATCCCGGCATTCGCCTGCAGTGATTTGGGGAAACCATGGAAAACCCAAATGTGGATGCCCGTACGGGGATTCGAACCGGTGTCCTCCCCAATGCGAGGCCAGAGCACTAACCGATCACCCACCACGCTCGGTCCTTATTGTCTGATAAACTCTGTGGCAGAATTAGTAAGCGTTGTTAGTTACCATCTATTGAGTTTAAACATTTATTTGCGAATGTTATTTGTTAAAATTGAAGAGTATTCAGAATGATCGCGTGTTGATGCAAGTTGTTCATTATTGCCTATAGTAGTTTGTTCCCCCGCTTTCCCACAGTCACAAAAAAAATTAACACAGACAGTCAATTAATCAAAATATATTCATTTTGTATGTATGTTTGTTTGCACCAACTAGGTCCAACTTAAGCCTTCATTTTGGATGTGCACACATCCGTGTTACAAGCAGGGCTGTTAACCTTACAGGGAAATCCGAGCCAGGGAAGCGTTTTTGCTTCACATCAAGCTGTGCCAGAAGTGAAGGTCTGGTTAATAGCTTAATTTACAGCGTTTAAACTTTAGCCTCTAGACATGCTGGGAACATGATCCCGTTTCCCGCTCCCTCATACCTTATTGTTCAGGTCTCTTTTCTGGTGTTATATTCCTTCACTGATTATGTAGACGAAAAAATATAATATCAGCTCTTTTGGTATTGTGGTATGATGATAAATTGTTGCCTACAGCAATCTCTCCTTCCTCCGTACTTATTTACCCGTACTTCGCGTTCTACCTTGATAACCGGAAGTTGGAAGTTCAGTTGCCACCAACGAGACTCCTTTACAGCTGAATTTATTGAATTGTACTACGCAAACTTCTATTAACACACAACAAACCTCATGTTTTCCTGTTTGTAATTTCCAAAATCTATATTGAGTAGCTAGAAAACATTTCAGCTCACAAACTGAACACAAAAAGCTTGTAGTAATATATATATATATATATATATATATATATATATATATATATGCAAATATGAAATTTTAAAGCATATCTCTGAAAGTAGGAACTGTAGAGGAAGATAGAGGATTAGATTATATGAAGCAAATAATTGAGGACGTAGGGTGTAAAAAAGGTTATATAATATTTATTAATTTTTCAGCCATCTAAAAGAATGGTTTATTTAATTCGGAATAAGAAAGATTCTTAACATATCTCAGTCACTGAATTTATAGAAAATGACGATATTTCGAAGTGACTCAAAGAGGGTGTTTGTTTTTGGTCAATCTATAGGCAGTGTTTAACTTCCAACTTAATAAACTTATCCTCTGTTAGATAGTATATTCTTAACGTTTAAATTAAAAACCAACTTAATCCACAACCCGAATGTTGGTTGGATCCTCCCGAAGGAGGCATACTAAGCCATTGTGTCAGAGGTAGGACGGCCAGTTCCTTTCCTCTGGGAACTACAGTTTAACGTGGAATCAGAATCACGGAGCTACCTGGCATAGCTCATTTAGTCAAACACAATTATTAAAAATTCCTGCCCCTGCCGGGACTCAAACCCGGGAGCGGAAAAACGAACTTTTTTGAAAGTAAGCGGCTTAACCACTGAGCTACCAGACCGCTCAATTATAAGTTAAGAATCCTAAATATTCTTGCTAATCTCTACAATCAGCGTCTATTGTTTCTCAGATACAATGTCACATTAGAACTATCTAACAGTTCTGATTATTATAACCAGAAGCCACTCTTACCACAGTGGATATTTGACACGCGTTCGTATTTAGTCCAACGTAATGATCTTTTGTGAGAAGTACACCTCTTCATTCGCTTTGTTATTAATGTGAAGCTTTATCGAGAACTTCGCCACGTTGATGCTGCTATATCTTTTTTTCCCAGTGATATTGGAAAATAATTGTAGGCTGTATTGGTTGGGAGAAATTTTCCCAGAACTATTATTGATGATTGTTGAAAATGTTGTTTGGTGTAATTACAGAAAGGACGGTTAAATCACATCTGACTTTTCTGGAAATATCGTTGAGTTAATAATACCGGAAACAATCTCTCGTAATTTTATAGTCGTTATCAGATATGAGATCATGCATACATATATCGTAAAGGAACAGAATTCAAATGGAACTGTAGGTGGGTTTACAAATACTGCACATTGCCTATATATTGGAGACGTATCACCCCAAAACAATTTGATTCTCCGTCACCTAAATATCCCATACAGACACATCGTCAAAGGCTGAGACTTGAAGCCCACTATATGACGCTTTGGTAAGTCGCGAATTGGAGGCGACAAATAAGAACCTGTGGCCTTCCTACCCACGTGTGTGGCGTTTTCAGGCTCTGCGGCGGTGACTGAAAAATTATTTCGGCAGGAGAAACATTCAGTAGCTAATAGTCACTTCCCAACCAAAACAATCACACAACTATCACCAGGGCTGGCACTAGGACTTTCGGACCCCGGGTAAACATTCTTAGCAACCCCCCCCCCCCCCCCCACTGACAATTTTTTTTTTACTTCATGCTTTGATTTTTGGATATAGTCAGGAAATTTTAATTTTAAAATGTTCAAAATCTTTGGTGCAGATATTAAAACTTGCGCTTGATTTCCATTTATCTAGGCACCCAGGCCAGCGGGCCCCCTTCGAAGAACCGGGTACGGGGAACTTTTTCCCCGCTTAACCCCCCCTTACGGCGGCCCTGACTATCACTCATACTGCTTGGATTACATTTCGGTTTTGTGTTTCAGAATATGATACTTTCCTTCGAAAACTTTTCAACGGAAAGAAAATGGCAACTGGACTTTTTTTTTTTAATTGATATTTCAGATTAATTAAACGTTCACTCACAAAAAAGTTCACTGAACTTATAACAATCAGTTAACTATACTTTGTGCAAAGTACATAAGGATCTGCGCACTGAATGTTTTTTTTATTATATTGCCTCCTTATTTATTCATCTTTGTCATTTCCAACCGTCTGTGGATTACGATTACGAAAGTTCATTTCCTCTTCTGAGTTTCCTTCATTCGTCGACAGTGGACACTCTTTCATTCTTGGTTTCATTCTTACCTTTCCTTCTTCTGAGAACCTTTTCTTGATTGGTTTTTCTTCGGACAGATCCTTTGCCCCCGGAATTTTTCTTCTGAAGACTTTGCTGTTTTACGCCTTGATTCCAGATCCTGTTGGACTACCTTCCGTCCATGGAATTTAAGTCTTCTTGTTCTCTTGAAAGTCGAAGATTTTCTTTGCCATTCTTTCTAATTTTATTCTCTTGATTTGGTCGTAGAAAGCTAATCTCATTCTCTTAATTGTGTTTTAGACCTTTTCAAACTTATTATATATTTTTTGGTTCGATCTCAAGCCGAAATTAAATTCTATTCCTGCCACTTTTTACAGCCCCATGATCATCCTAAGAGTTATTGATAAAGTTTACATTTTTAAATGTATGCATATTAACTTTGGCGTTCCACCTCCACCTGTGGCTAGTATTTATGTATTCGGAGAATTATCGACAGTGCACTAGTTCGCTTCACATTAGTTTCCCCCACCGCCTCTATCACCAGCCTGTTACAATTGACCAAGTTTTGCATGAATAAGGTTTTACACAGAAATATTGTATATTTGTGTTTGTTTCATATTATATATTAAGGCCTCCAGTCTTCAACTTTAACCAATAATGCGTTATTTTTTTCAACTCTTTGTCATTTAACTAATAGTTTTGGTAATAAAACTATAATCTGAATTCAGAACTTGATAAAACTAACAGATCCTGGCTAAAGTGCTGGTTCTAACACAACGCTGACTTCGTATTATGTGTTTGATTAAGTACAAATGCATCCAATAAGGATCAAAGTATTATCATTAGAATTATGAAAAATAAAACGCAAATGAATTATAAATTTGTGAAAGACTAAAACGTTTGGCGAGTAAGCGTGTATTAATATCGTAAAGCTTTCAAACAATGCCAAAAACGTATGTATGGAAATAATTACCAAATACCATACATATCAACAACCAAAAGATTATTTTAATCAAGGGAAATTAAATCCACTGAATGATATCAGGTCTCTGAAAATGAAATTATAAATTTAGCACCCAAATTACTTCTTGTTTTCATTTTTCGATAAATAATAATTTCAATTTCGATAGTTCATACAGAATTTTTTAGTACTTAATTTAGAATTACAATACGTCGACTTCGATAAGCATAATAAACAAGAGTAGTTAAGAAAAAATAGTTTAAACACAGATTGCTTATGCGAAGATTGCTTTTTTTGTTAGGATTACACAGTAATTACAGGGATACCAACAACAAGGAAATAGAAAGCACTTATTTATTGCTGGCATTCACCTAGAATGATTTAAAGAAATATGGAGAATCTAAACCCCGAGGATAGAACGTGAATCACCTAAAATGTTGACTATGTTCACCGACCAGTATTACCATTTCTGAATTAAATATCAAAAACACAAAACTCCAGTTAACGGCTACTGAGGAAAGGAGAATTTCAAGAAGCAGTAGTGTCTGATATTTAAGTACTGGCCATATATTATGAACTGTGAGATGGTCTGAAAGCTAGAATATTATATATTTAATATTAATAACAACACGTGATCAGGTAAAATAATGACAGTAGCATAACTGACAGTAATAATAATATTGGGGTTAAACTGACATCAGACATTAAAAGCTGCTTTTTTTTATTATTATATCGTTTAGCCCACTAAGGAGCGCGTGGAACCATTAATTTGCATTGTCCTTCTTATTCTTCTTGCTGTTCTTCTTATTTTCCCAAAACTTCCTCATCATTTCGCTGTGGGCTTGACGTCTCTCTTGTGTCCATGCATTTCTGAGTTTCAGATTTTTTGATGTTGGGCTCTTAGGGACAAATTTATGTGAGGTGATCAATTGTCTATATTTACTGCGTGTGGATGTCAATGGGTCAAGGCTGGCTTCTGCGAGGTCCTTCCGGGTTTCTACAAACCAGCGTGCTTTGTTTTGTCGCGGACCGTTGACCATGTGGAAAATTTTCTTGGTAAGTCGTGATTCATCCATTCGTGTTATACAGGGCGTTCGCCGGGAAACGCAACCCACTGTTAGCGCTACAAGGAAGAAACTGCTCCCGGCGAGCGAGCGATCAGCTTCCGGCATTGTTCGACCGTCGGCCGCGGACTATTTCACAATAATTACGCTTGTATGTGCTAAGCATTTAAATGTCGTAATTCATTAGCTTACCTTATAAAAGATGCTGGAAGTGTTGACCCTCTTGTGTAATGCACATTTCACATCTTCTGAACATATTTCGAGACACACGCTGGATTTCACCTTTGTCAATGGACATTATTACTTGATAGATTTTTTCCTCAAGTTCTTCCAATGTGTGAGGATTTCCTTCGTACACCTTACCCTTAAGTTTACCCCAAAGGTAGAAGTCACAAGGGTTTAAATCCGGTGATCTGGCGGGCCACAACCCACGGCTGATTACACGATCATAAAACACTTCGTCAAGTGCAGCAAGCGAATTTCTAGCGGTGTGAGCTGTCGCCCCATCCTGTTGAAAATAGCCGTACAATTTTTCTTCTTCAGTAAGTTTCTCGAAAAACGGTTTCACAATATTTTTGATATATCTTGCGGAAGTAAGAGTTTCACGGAAGAAAATTGGACCTATGATTCTCGAAGCACTAATCGCACACCAAACACCCACTTTTAAGTCATGCAATGGCAGTTGGAGTATTTGGTTTTTCTGAACTCCAGTGTCGACTGTTTTGAGCGTTAACATAACCACTCAGATGAAACCAGGCCTCATCAGAGAAAAACGTCAGTTGCGGATCAACAGTGCCATCGTGGACACCCTGCAGGTACCAGTTGCAAAATCTAATCCTAGGCCCCTTGTCTATTTCTGTAATTTTATGCACCACAATTGTTTTGTACGGCTTTAAGTGAACTAGCTTTGTTATTTTCCAAGCTGACGTCTTAGATACGCCTGCCTGCTGCCCTAACTGACTTAATGATTTTTTGGGTGACTGTTCTAGTCGAAAAGCGATATCGTCAATTTTCTCCTCTGTGAGAATACGGTTGACCGACAGTATCTTTTTGTTAAAAAATGAACCCGTTTCTCTTACTTTTTTAACCAGACGCAGAATTGTTGATTTAGCTGGCAGTAAAGCGCCAGGATATTCGCGACGAAATTTACTGCGACACTTTTTAAACGACTTCTTCTTCACATATGTATCGTAGAGAAATATTCTTTGTTGCAAACTGTAACGTACCATAATTTTACTCACACTCAAACACGGTACAGATTAGTAAGAGTATGAAGCCCTAAACCAGGCAAACCGCAAAGAAACGTTTATTCACAACACTGATTAATACGCTCCCTAAGAGACTGAAGTCACAAACTAGCTACAATGCAAAGAAACCGTTCTTAACCATGTAAGGGTCACTGTGCCACTGCACTGTTGGGGCAGCGGAGGTGTTAAACAGTGCGGTGATTCACGGTATCGTGTGGCGGGAACCGCTGGCCCCGCTGACCGAGCAAGTTGCCGACGGCAACAGACTGGGAGGGTTGCGTTTCCCGGCGAACGCCCTGTATGTCCATAAAATTTCATGCGTCTTTTCCGTGCAAGTGAGGTGAATCTTTCGGTCAGTGAATACAGTTCTTCTGAGCTTTTGCGCATCCAGATGCCATCTTGGATTTTGGGACCGAATATTTTTCTCAGTATCTGTCTTTCTATTTTTTCTATTCCTTTGACATTTACCGTTAATGATGATGTCTCCGTCGCATACAGTGCTCCTGGAAGAACGACGGTGTGGTAGTGATGGAGTTTGGCTTTGGTGGAAAGCTATTTCTTATTGTACGTATTCCAAGTAATAGCATATGATTTTTGCAGTTTTTCAGCGCGGTTCTTGTGTGCTTCTTTCTCAGTTCCAGTATTACCAATAATTTCTCCTAAGTACTTAAACTGTTTATCTTGTTTGATAGTGCCATATTTGGTCACGAGTGGCTTCAGGTTTGTGCTATTGGAGTCCATATATTGCGTTTTCTCATAAGAGATTTGGAGGCCGGTTTTGATAGCTATCTCATGAAGCTTCTATACAACATGTTTGGCTTCCTCGACAGTTCGTGTAATTACTGTTAGATCATCCGCAAAAGCAAGGCATTTTATGTTGATTCGTTTATCCTTTGTTCCAAAATATATATTTAAAAAAAAAATTGAGATGCAAAGTAAATGGTTTCGCCAAACGTATTTATAATCAATGCAGTTGGACGCCGTTATAAAAAAATAAACATTTCAAAGTTAGATAATTTTTTCTGAAAGGTTGTCTGAGAAACATGAAGCGCTTACTCAATTAGCTCAATTAAATGAATTAAGCAGCCAATGAAACAACTAATTTTTTTTCCACTGTTGAATGATAACACAACGGGAGATATAAATATTAATTCAGCTAGAGTTGGAAAAAACATGAGATTCTCGTGAAAACAGCAAAGTTATACTTTTAGGTCGCTGAAGTTTGATTCACAACTGCTGTCTAAACGTTCCGATTGCTTACCGTACAGTCCGTTCAAATTATAGCAGCTTGTTTCTCATGGAGAAATCACATTTAACCTGCCATTAATATATTTACAACTACACTTTCGAACTTAATTAAAATTTAAAAGCTGACTGTAACACGAATCCTTCAGAGTTATTGCAGAAATATTTCCAAGGGTCATTTATCGACATTTCGTCTTTTATGCGTAATGTTTTTATGGCTTCTAGTAAGGTAACTGACCCCCTTTGGTCGTGGTTGATGAACCCGAGAGACAAGCTCAGCTGTGAGAAGGTTTATTGATTTTCGTATCTTGTCTAGTGATGTGTCGGATTGTTAAAAATGTATATCCGCGGATACGGATACAGATACGGATCATTACTGTCTAGATCCGCGAATACGGATACGGATCTAAACTTGGATCGACAGTGAAAAAGTCACCTGCGATCTATTATCGACGAACTTCCAGCTTACGCGACGTGTTTTGACCTTGAACTGTGCGTGTTTATGTTTATATTTTAGGATGACATAGGATTGCGTAGATTATATACGTTTCTGTTTTTTGGGAAACTGTAAGTTAAATTAAAATAAAAACAGTTTATACAAAAAAGTATAGTAGTGTAATATGGAAATATTTTACGGTAGTAAATGACGAATCTGCTAAATACAAATACAGGAATGTATTCCCATGAATGTACAACTTTCTTAATAATGCATCTTCAGACGAAACACCCACAAAAATATGAGTTATTCTTAAAAGAAGACTCCGCTAAGAAGATTTCCGGCGAACACATTCAGCAGGGATCGTCTTTAAAAACGGTTAAAAAGAGAATTTAGAAAAAAAAAACTTTTTTAACGAATACATAGAAAAAATAAAAATATGGGATAATAATAAAAAAAAATTATTTAATTGCAGAAATGATAGCTGTATCTGGATTGCCTTTTCATCACGTAGAAGATTTTGGGTTCCGACGATTTCTGGATAATGTTATTGCAAATTAAGTTCTAAAAGGCAGGAAATATTTTACGGAATTTGTCTGCAGCGAACTTTAGGATCGAAAATAAAGACATGTTGAAGGATTTTGAGAGAGTTTCCTTCACATCCGACATCTGGTAGGCTTTTTGGTAAGGTGTTTCATTTGTATCCAGAACATTACAAAAGATTTTATAAGGGAAAATATCGTTTTAAAAGCGGAGATAATTGAAGAACGCCAAACGGGAGATTACATTTCGGTAATATTTCAAAATATGTTTGAAGGGTGGGGAATCCCAAACAGAATGTGCACTGCATGGTAAGAGATGAGGGATCCAACATGAAGAGTTCCTGCACTTAATCTGACGTAGATAATATTGATTGTGCAGCACATTAGCTGCACCTGATTGTTAAAAAAGCTGTTAACAATAATAGTAAAAAATTTGGAGGTCTATGACACTTGGGTCGCACATATTTATCACCTGTAACAAGTGAGCAGTTTTTCAGTGCAGCAGGATTAATTTATGATGCTCATCGTAACAAAACTGCCAATTTACTCTTTTTGAAGTACAATTTACCAAACTTAATGTTAAATATAACATTTATTTTTTAAATTTCTGTAAAAGTGATTACTTTATCTGATGTAAACACTTCAGCAGTACCTTAAACATAATTTCAGCTAGCAAATCACAAAGATTAGAGGCCTCATCTCACTATAAAGATAGTTAAAATAATACCTTAAAACATACTACAGTGGTAAGTTACCTTTGGTAAACTAGTAAAATAGATGTAAGAACGAAGACTTTTCCGGCGTACGACTGCAATGAAGTCTTGACGGGTGTACCGCCGGATTTTGTTGAGAAAACACGATATTTTGACGACTAGTTCCGCCATCTTCACAGATAGGGTATCTATGAGTCAGCCGACCAGTGCAGATGTCTCCACACCTGAAGAAGACGGCGGAGCTATTCGTCGAAATATCATGTTTTCACAACACAATCCAGCGGTACACCCGTGAGGACTTCATTGTAGTAAAATATATGTTTAAATAATTAATTTTTGCAATATAAATGTGCCAGATATGAGATTTTAAGAAATATGAAGTAATTGGAATTGAAGTTAATAGTATTTCATTGCTAGATATCTTTAAAATTTTATATACGTGCTTAGTGAAATTCTTTACAAAAGATCCGTTAATGATCCGCTAAAAAAGTAACGGATACGGATCTTTTTTCCCCCTCGGATATCCGCGGATACGGATATCCGGCACATCACTAATCTTATCAAAGGATTTATTTGCAATCGTTGAGAAACAATCCTCGATTCTTGGAGGGCCGTTGACTTCATACAGGCAGTCTACTCTTGTTGCCGGTGGTAGTATGTTTTCTTTACGGCTTTACGCCTCGTCGAGGTCAATAAAGGTGGAAAGGACTGATGGTAATGCACGGGAAGGAATTCGGCCATTACCTTTTGAAGAAACGATCCCGGCATTCATCCGGAGTAATTTGGGGAAACCATGGAACACGCAAAACTGAATGCCCGGACGAGGATTCAAACTTATGTCCTCCAGATTGCGAGGCCAGAGCATTACCGCTCACCCAACACGCTCGGTAGTGATATTCGAATCTTACTGCGCGATTTTATTTCTTCTGGGGTGTTTTCAATCCTACATAGCGCTGGACTGCCCCGATTAGGGAGACGACACTCAATCCGATGCCTAGAATCGACAGTAAGACTGATGTCGGATTTATAAATGGGTGGATTGACTGTTAAACAATTCAATTTCTCTCATGAAATGGTCAAAACGTTTAAAGGGATGAATCCAGTCAAACTGATACATACGTAAGTTCTGGACAATTTGTATAGCTACAGCTTAAAAGTATTTAAAGAGTTTAATATAACATTTAAATTTTCTAAACAGAGTATTGACAAGATCTGTTAACCTCTTAGATATATAACTCATTTCTACCGTACAATTTGTTCTCAAAATAGAATCTTCATCTGTATGCAGAGGATCAGTAATTCCAAAACACGATGTACTGTTGTCACCACTCACTCTACTTTGACCATTATAAAGATTTTTAAATATATTTAACTGTCCTAAAGCTACAATATACACGTAACCAGATCTATCAGATTCTAAGAAATTAATTGTAATTTATCTTGGTTTTGTATATGGTTTTATAACAAAAGCTACAAATCAAAATCCACGCAGAAGACTGTTTGCCAGAGTGAAAATGTTTGGACGCCGCTTGTAACTAGACTTAATTGGCTAGGAATCACTAGCTCTGTAATACCCGAGTCTAGTTCTCTCTCGCTAGTGTAATACGCGTCTAGCTTTAGCTAATTCCTTGCCAGTCGTCACCTCCCACCGACCACGCGCCAACTGTTGACCTTCCGTATGTCAGAAGACTTGCGCTAGAAAGAGGGTATGATTTAACAGTTTGCTAGACTCAATACTTCTGCCAAGGTCAGGTATTCCAGAATGATGAGCGACATTAAAACAACACAGTTTAAAACGGGTAGTATTGAAAGAGCGGTCTGTTGGTTCCGTGATTAAGGCGCTTGCTTTCTGAAAGTTCGCTACTCCGATCCCGGGTTCAAATCCCGGTGCGCGTAGGAATTGTAGGAATTTAGACTTGCTTTTGATTGTATGAACAATCACAGGTCGTTCCGTGATTCAGATTCCATGTTAAACTGCAGGTCACAGAGGAAAGGAACACACCGTCCTACCTCTGACACAACGGCTTAGTATGCCTGCATTAGGAAGATCTAACCAACCTTCGGATTGTGGACTAAGTTACGTTTTTTATTATTGAAAGAGGGCAACGGTGAAGACAGCGTTCGTCAGAGTAATCGTTAAAGGGTAAGGTACACTAACAGATTAGTGCAATGTCCTTAGACACCTTACTACGCTTGTTTATCCAGAGAGGTATAATTTCGTTTGAAGTACACTACGGCAGACCATTTTAAGATCGATAAAAGTAATATTTTTTTTTAAAAAAAAACTGAGACAATTTGAAAGTGAAAATGTCAAAGTACATAAGATTGTGGACGGAAGAAACAGCAGAACGCAGGTAGAATTGAAATAAGCCTTCTTGGAATTGCGCACATGTGTTGACCAACAAATTTGAGCAAGAGAAATCCATGAGGTTGGCCCGGACGTTGATTAGAGGCCGGACGGACCTGCTTGCGATGGACGTGGGCTGCCTATGTATAGGTTCCCAACACTTTTTATCCTACAACCCACTTTTTTAAAATAAAATATTTACCAGATCCTTTTTGAAAAAAAATTAATCAACGCGCCCTTTTCAGAGGGGGAAAAATCGTATACCGACTTCCCTCCTAGCAACAAATAATATAACCCATAGAGCTCGCTACTTATTTTGGCAAGTAACCCACCTCTTAACTCAGTGATTCGATGGGGCCTCTCTTAAGTGAAGCGTACATCGTGAATAGAAAAACAAGAAAAAATCTCTAAAATTACTTTCTTAAATGATGTTAACATTATACCAGAAAAAAATTGAAACATTTTAAATGTGGTGCCACAGAAGGATGCTGAAAATTAAGTGGGCATATAAAGTACGAAATGAACGAGTTTTGGAAAATGATTGGTGAGGAAAGAAATTTGTGGAAGAAGCTTGTAGAAACAAGAGACAGGATGGTAGGACACACTTTGAGACATACTGGAATGTTTAATTTGTTAGTGGAGGGAACAGTCGAAGGTAAGAAATGTAGAAGAATACAGAGATTAGAATATATGAAACAGATAATTGAGGATGTGGGTTGTAAGTGGTATGTAGAAGTGAAGAGGTTTGCACAGAAAATTAGAAGGGATGGAGGATTGCATCAAACCAAACACCAAAAATAAAAATAAAGAAATTTTGGTTTATGGTCACAATTTGATTAACAAATACATATTATGAAATAAATATTAGCTGAAATAGGTGTAATGACATGTAATGACACTAATTTATCTGTCATCCGCAATATTATAAAGTTAATGCCGACTATTTATAATCTATTTCTTTTCCTATGTAATAAATTGCTGACTCTTTTGGCTACATATGATCAAGGGAAGGAAATTAAGAAAACTTCTTTCATGCAGTCCTTAAAGCTGAGTATTATACTGGAAAGAAGAGGTGGTGGTTGGTTCCCACTGTCCACTAAATTTGCCTTGAACCAGAAAGGCTCCTTGAGTTCTCTTCAAAGCCACCCACGCTGGTAACCACTGCTCTAGAGGAACGGAATGATACCACTGTCGATCGGCTCTGTGATTTTTATTTTTAACTTTACACCTCCGTTGAAACACGTGTTGCAGCTGTACGAATTAAAAGCTTCTTTTATGCACCCAAATAAAATGTTTATCAATCAAGTACCCAGCAGTAGTTATTGATATCTACTATATAATTTCCTAAACTTACTCACTCACTCACCCCGATAGCTACTGGCTGGAGAACGATGTCGCGTGTCAGCCTTCGCTTGCAAATTAACAGCCATCAGGGATATCATTAGAAGAAAATAGATGTTATGTCGCCAATGTAATAGCTAAGCAACTGCTACCAAATTAATTTAATTAAGTTTGATTTTCATAGCATGGAAACGAAATATCGATAAACTTTGCGGCTGAAAAAAAACCTTGAACTGCTTTTCAGTAACAGGTTGGTAATGAAAGGAACATAAAAAAACTTTGAACAACTTAACTTACTCATGGTCTCTGCTGTAACCAGGATTGACAGTTGTCATTCCGGCCTAGGCTAAATTTCAGTTTAATTAAAACTTTTGCTACTGTTGCTGCTTGACCAAAGTTTATACATTACGGTTTTACTGATGATTTTCGTTAATGGTCTTTGTTCATGTTAGCTGTACGTGAGTTATTAGGTTATCTTAAGTGGAAATTAGAGCAAATATGATGCCAAGTTGAGTACTCTCGCAATTCATTTCTTCCGAGTAGCTCAACTGTTTAATAATATGGAAAAGTAAATTAATTCCTCTGGCCGTTACAAATAATATGACCGATGACTACATTATGTGTGATGCTTTCGAAGAAAACAGGATTAAAAAAAATATTCAGAGAGAATTTTAAGGGTCAAATACAAGTTTGTATTTAAGCAAATTCAAGTCTATGACCTATGAAACTATTATACGATTGCGCGATCATCACTGTGCGTGTTTAATACGTCTATTAATATTTCTGAGTTCTTCAAGCTCAAGAGATTTTGTTCACGCTAAGGGTGAAACAGTTCAAGTTCATATTTGGTCAGATCATTATCATTGACCCAAAAAACATGAACTATTCTAGACCCGTGACGATACGCAAAGAAGCGGGCACGGGCTTACACTACGCTTGTCGATGATATGATTGACTGATTATAATTATAAATAATTCAGTTCTTTCGATCCAAACAGACTTTGTTTATTATATATTCTTTGGTTCCACTAGGGATTATATCGAAATTGGGTTAACTCAGAAGATGCAGGTTCTTTTCGGCAATGATTATCTCAAACATTCAATCTACTCCTTTACGCCGATAGCTAACATCTCTCGAGTATTTATCTCCATAGCAACTTATATCTTATTGCTTTTCTCTCTAAGAGTGTAAATATATTATTAATTTTTATCAACTCTCAGGAAACAAAAATATAATTTTCTTATGAAGATATTTCTGTTCTGTCACATGCCTCCTCCAGGTTACCATGGCTTTACCTAAAAAGACATCGGTAAACTTATAAGATTAACCTTGCATCTCGAGATCCCCATTTCTCTTATTCCTAGTTAAATTTTTTACAAAACATTATCTTCTTAATACTAACAACATAATGAAACGAACCAAAAACCAATGTCAGAAAATTCACACAAATGCAAGTCCTGTCGCGGTAGTGTCTTGAGATATCTCATAATGCAAACATACATACATCAATGAACAAAATTCTAGCTTAACATCACATTACTATGACATCAGAGTAAAATGTAATTGACCACAATCTTTCCAAGTCATAGCTACACTTTCTGTTCAAAGTAACAACAGATAAGATACCTGGAAGCAGTTATTTGCAAGCTAGCGGCCTTTTACTCTGCGATGCTTGGCGCTCGTTGCTATGTCAACATAAACAGTATCTCTGACGAAGGCTTTAGGATACCAGCCGAAAGCTCAGGTAATGAAACAAACAACGCGGCATAACCCGAACCGTCTATCCTATTATATAAAACGCTAACGTGGCGTCTGCATGCGTCGTCTATAGCTGCTACACGTATTGGCTACAGAACGGTCACGTTGCAGCCGTCACTCGCCAATCAACAGCCACCATATTGCATTCCTTCCTTCATGTCACATTTTGTTTATTTACTACAGTTAGATGCAGAAACTCGTGTAAGGAGAATGGTGTTCGATGTTTATGTTATATTATTTGTATCAGTTATACGCCGAAATTCATGTAAGGAGAAGGGATTCAATATTTACGCTATTTTATCTGTGTCAGTTATAACCTAAGATTTTTTCGGCAGACGGTAAGAAACTGTGAAGTGTATTTAAAACTCGCAGAAAAGTAATGATGTATTGGTCAAATAAATATCAGTTATCCGTTTTCGAAATTATAGTCTACGTGATCTTAAGTAAAATGAATTTATTTATGCGAAATCCTAACCAAATACTCTGATAATCTAACCAGAGTAACGTATTCATATAACAAAAGATATCATTAAAAATGACTAATTCGTTTCTCCTTAATAAGCTTTTCCAGAATAAATTCTTACTACCATTATATATGATACCATTAGTTTTTTATACATGTGTTAACTATTAAATGAGATTTAATATAAACTTTTGATTAGATTTAAACAGTCAAGGATATGACTATTTACAGTATAAGCGATATGACACTCGGAATACAACAACGATATTATTGCCGCAAAATAGCAGTGAGCAGAGATATTAGAAATACGGAGAGCAGGGAAAAAAATTAATGCGAGGCAATTATGTGTCACAAAGTTATAATTAGTACGTTCGTTTACATCTACATATTGCTTTTTATTTATCTACGACAACCAGATGCAAAAATTCATGTAAGGAGAAGGATATAGTATGTGTACGTTATATTACCTGTATCAATAATGAGTACTAGGTTAAATCACAACCTACGATTCTTTTTTTGATTTTTTTATTTTTTTTGGCCGGAGATAAGAAACGATGAAGTTTATTAAAAACTCAAAGGAAGTTTACACGAAATGTACGAATCACGAAATATATCATTCAGATAAATGGCAGTTATCCGTTTTTGATATTATACTTCCCGTCATTTAAAGTAAAATAATATAAATAAATTATTACTGGAGATAGCGATTCTGCCAGGAATTGCTGTGGTAAAATACAAGAATCCTCTAGAAATATTTTCCGTAGTACATTTAACTGTATTATGCCCGTCCAGGATGTATTACAACCTAACTTCTGCTTGAGAATAATGGTAGTATACAGGCTGTATTACAACGGAATCACTGTTTAAAACAATATGTCTTGCGATTGACTACAGCATTTGAGAGTAGTAGACGTTATGATTTTCGTAAGCAATATTAATGGAGGGTTGTGGTTAAGTTGACCAGAAAGCCCACCGACACATTTGATTACAGCTTAATTCACTCTGAAATGAGTTTTACAAACCAATTAAACTGCTTTCATATGCGCCAAGTTACCGAAGGTATTAATAAATGCGGGTGATCGTGCTGAAGTGTGCCTGGACTAGGAATAAAACTGATATTACATAGATAGCAAAAGTTTCTGGATTCCTAATTTATTTTTCATTTAATTGGTTTTATACATCCGCCCTCATTAATTCAGTAGAAGTTACTACTGTATTGCTGTGTAGAACATTATCAAATCAAGGCCACTAGCATTATCTAATAACAATCCCGTATAATTAACCAACTGCAAAATAATAATAATAATAAAATGAACTGCCAGAATATGGCGTTCAAACCGTCATTTTTGCGGGCTAGAAACTATTTAATTCATGATTAATACATTGTTTTAGTACTTTAATAGTAGTTAAAAACATCAAACTACAAATATGAATTGCTACTTCAGTGATTATTTGCCTCATATAAGTGTTTTACAGTAACACTTAAAATGGTGGAACCAGTTACAGCATATTATTAATAATTTTGACAATGTATATTCATCTGCGAGAAAAATATAAGATATTAACAATGAAATATTCGTCATCCTTAGGCCACACTAGCGTTAACGTCTAATATTCATATATTCCAAAAATTACCACGCAAAAATATTGGATTAAAATACTCGTTAAAAAGGGTGGATATACTTTAAATTTAAAAAATACGTTATATCAAGACGAAGGTTGAGGCAGCTTTGGTGAATTACATATATTTTTTTTTGGACCTTCATATTATTCCCCTGCCATCTTCATAAGCTACAGTTATTTTTTTTTTTTTTAGGCTTATACCATAAATAGCCCCGTTTGGTAACCATAAGTGTACACATATTAAGTATGAATATTGTATTAATTTCTGAAACAGCCCTGTGTTCAATGTGGTGTCGTTTGCATATATAGTTTGGCTGTGCATGATGTCATATGCATACGAATAACTCGCATTATTATATCACCTGTCACCGAACAAGATTTTACAGAGTTCTTATATACTATAGTAGCCAGTAAGAGTCTTATTTTTTTCAAATCTTGTATAGTTATTGAAAAAGACAGTGCTTGCATAGTTCCGCGGCATGCATTAGCCCGTAAAACACGATTTTGTATGCTTTCTGTCGAGGATCCAATAAACAAGGTTCCATTCGAAGCATTTCTACCAATTCATGAATTTTTTAGTAGACCTCTCCATTCTGTTTATTTTTGTCGTATTTAAAACTAGTAATGGCCACGTTAACATTGCGAAATGTTTGTATGGCTATAACAGCGCCATGAGCAACGCGCTAAATCCCTTTGATGTGGCAACGGAGACTGCCACTCGAGCTATCGCCTAACGATATCAATAACGGCGTTAGCAAATTAGTACGCCAATCCCGGCTACATCTGCGTTTAATCTACTACATAATTTTCTTAGCTTACTCATTCACCTCCATAGCAATTGGTTGGAGAGAGGTGCTACGCTTCAGCCTTCGCTCGTAAATTAATAGCGACCTTAGATATTATTAGAAGAAATTCGAGGTTATATCCACAATTTAATAGATGAGCAACTGCAACCAAATTAATTGCCACAATACATTCATTAAGTTTCCTTTTCGTAACATTTCAAGGTTAAAAAAAATCGATAAATTTTATGGCTGAAAAAAAAAAAAAACGTGGATCTGCTTTTCAGTAACATGTTGCTAATGAAGGTAACGTAAAAAAAACTTTAAAAAATTAAATCACTCATGGTCTCTGCTGTAATCACGAATGTCAATTGTCATTCCGTCCTAGGCTAAATTTCACTAATGTTGCTGCTTAACAAAAGTTTATACATTACAGTCTATTTGCTTTTCACGTATTTTACTGACAACTTTCGTTAATGGTCTCTGTTCATGTTTGCTGTACTTGAGTTATTAGGTTATTTAAAGTGGACATAATATCACACATGTTACCGAGTCGAGTATTCTGGCAATTCATTTCTTCGGACAAGATCAACTGTTTAACAATACTGAATGTGTATTAAGTTCTCTGGTCGTTACAAATACTATGACCAATGATTACATTATGAGTGTTTGCCCAACCTCAACAAAAACATCTTGATGCTTTCGAAGCAAACAGGAATTTTTTAATGTTTTCAGAGTGAATTTTAAGGAGCAAATACAAGTCTGTATTTAAGCAAGTTCAAGTCTACTACCTTTCAAAATACGATAACGCGATCGTCCCTGTCCCTGGTTAATAACTACGTCTATTAATACTTCTGAGTTCTTCAAGCTCAAGAGATTAATTCACCCTAAGGGTGAAACACAGGTCAAGTTCATATTTGGTCAGATAAGGTCAACCTGTTATAATCTTTGACTCCGAAAACTGGAACTATTCTAGACCCGTGACGATACACAAAAAACGGTAACGGACTTACGCTAGTTTTTATAACGCGATGATTATTGGACATTATACGTTAGTTTGGCCTTAATATCAGTGTATGAACGAAACTTCAATAATCTTTAGTTGTTTTCGACGACGTTTTAAAAAGTTATTCACTTAAAATTCTTAATAATTGAGGATTAATTTCACAAGATGGTTCAGTTAATCTGCCTACATCATTTTTCGTATGCAATTGTTCAATGTTGTTGATGGAATTGTAGTAAATGAAAAGACCAAAAGATACAGACGTATCAGAAAAAAATAGTTACTGAACTGTTGCTGCGACCCATTTATCTATATTAGAGCTTTTGTTTCCGTAAATACAAGCTAACTAATTCAGATTATTTTTTTCATTTGTGGTACAGGAATCTGGGTGTAGGATTGTGCCGCCTTACTCTTTCCACTTTATTTCGAGCAGCTCCTGGTCCAACCACGCGGGCAGCCGCGGCTTTTTGCCGGAGCGCTTTTCTCATTTGACCTCCCTAGAGATCTCCAAGTAATTATCTGCTGGAAGTAGTTCATTAGCTGACCGCAGAGAGGAGCTGGAGTCACCTCACACTGCCCGCCCTGTCGTGGAGGAGGCTACACACACATACACACTCTTACACACACACACACACAGGAAAAAGAACGCGCTACCACGAAATGAGACTACAAGTGATTATCCTTTGAAAGTAATGAATCAGAGGTTGTGTTATTTACTGTTGCAATAATGTTCCATATCTGCACTAAAATTACACTTCTTCCCAGCCTTTGAGACTGCACAATTTGAAAGGCAGAATATCGAATCACAAATGGCTTACGTGTTGTTTTACTGTAACGTTTTATCAAAAAAGCAAACCCTTCGATTTTGTAATTATTTGTAAATATTCACAAATATTGGCGTAAATATTTATAACGGAAGCAAAATTTGTTGCTTTATAACTTTTGCTAGAGCATAAAAAAGAAAATAAATCTATATATATATATATATATATATAAAGATGAATGTATGCAAGTTTGTTTGTTTGTTCTTCATACAAATCCACAGTTTTCATCCGATCTCGATGAAACTTTGAACACTTATCCTTTGAAACAAGGAGAAAAATACTGCTTACATTTGGTTGAAAAATTATCTGTATAAATAATTCATGTTGTCTCATAATTTCGAAATACTACTCAATGGCGATATACAGACGCGTTGGATATAGAGGTCTCTCTACTGTTTTTTTCCGTGTAGCGGTTATGTAGCTCAGTGGCTAAAGCGCTGGCTTACTATTGTTTGGGTCATGGTCTCCGGTTCAAAACTCCGTGGAGGCTAAGATTTTTAAAAATTGTTTTGATCGTAAGAGTCACGCCTGGGCTGTCGGTTATTCGGATTGAATGTTAAACTGTAGATATCACAAAGTTAGGGGTGCAATGCGAGGCAAATCGTAGGTAGTCTTGAAATGCTGTTGGTGTACACTTTTTAAGTTATAATGATCCCTCAGGGGTTGTTTGCAGCCAGTGTGTGTGTGTGTGTGTATGTGTGTGTGAACCACAGTCATAATATTATAAATACGGAAGTAAGTCTCTGTCTTTTTGTTTCGTTTTGACGACTAAATGGCTATAACGATACTGATGGAATTTGACAAGAAAATCTGTATGAACGGCACAGGACATTCTTTCCAGTATAATTAACGAAATTTTGAGACCTATCGAATGGTGACAGAAATATGTTGAAAATTGATTCTCTTCAAGAGACAGGTTCGACGGTAGAATGATACAGTGATAGCTTTCCTGTCATATTATGCCCACTCGGTGTTGTTTGGGACCAATTTTTCGTTACCAACAACTTTCTATATTCAATTCTGGCAAAAAAATTCTTAATCCACGCGTACGAAGTCGCGGGTACGATCTAGTTAACTATATTCTTAACTTTAGGCAGGAATTTGTTATTATGACTTGTGTGTGTTCTCTATTCACGACTGTTCAATTTTTTTAATCTTTTCAGTAATTAATATACAGTTTACTTGATGATATATATTTAGAACGCAATATATTAATGTTTGGTTTCAATTCCCAGCGTTCCGTAGCTGAAGGAAATCATATAAAATACTCGTTGTCAGAACAATTTTTGTTCTGTATTGGCTGAAAAGGGGAGAAAATATATACCTTTGTTGTATAAACGGAGTTAAAATTTCAATTACTATTACTATGTTAAGGAATAATAGTTAACTGTTGCATCTTTCAATAATTACCAGCATATATCTCTTAAGCATACGCTCGATTAATTCGTTAATGACTTCTTAAATACAGAACATTTTACTTTACGAAATTAAGGCTTCAGATATCACTCTTTATGCTACTACAGTAAAGAAGGTATATAATACTTTAGAATGTTTAGCATAAGTAATTTTTTAGTAGAGTAAGACTATTAATTGTAATATAACTATTATAAAAAAAAACAAATCTGAAATCAATCAACTTGCAAATTCCTTTATAGACTTCTAGTATTCTTGTCATTCGTGGTAGGTGAGCGGTAATGTTATGGCATCGCATTTGGGAGGACGCGCTTCGAGTGCCTATTCGGCCATCCAGATTTGGGTTTTCATGGTTTTCAAAAATCACTCCAGATGAATGCCTGGATGATTCCTTGAAAATGACAATCCCGAATTTCTTCCCGTTCCTAGCCCGCACTCGTTTCCCATATCTATTGACCTCGAAGTCGACACAGCGCAAAGCCCGAAGAAAAATGTAAACCTAATCTAAATGATTAAAAATCACTTAATATACGCACCAGAAACTTAAATTCATGAAACGAATGTTCATTCTTGTCCCAAAAATGGAGGACATATCATTAAAAATTACTTTTTCTGGATGAAGTTTTGTTACTGATGTCATCAATCGTAAAACGATTCACTAATTGATGCTTAACTAATAGTAAAGCATCATTAGCCAAACTATTAGGAGGTAACAGTAGTATTTGCGAAACTTAAGAATATGACGAGACCTGAGTGGATTAGTGTTGATGTCTTCTCATGTTTAAACGGTTATGAGATCTTTTCATTGCTAATTGCTAAAAAAAAAAAAAATTACAAAGAATTTCTCAATTCGACATGAATGTGTTCGGGGTTCGAGCGAACACCAGGAGATAAAATTCTCTTTTAATATACTCCACTTTAATAATATGTGTTACGCCTGGAAACTGGACGTTACTTCAATAGCTCGGCAATCTTCGCGAAGTGCGATGACGCTCGAAGTGTTAGTAATACTGACCGCCACCACAGCGCTGCTTATCTAACCAGTAAACTTCAAATAAATAACTGAACTGATTTTATTTACGCTTATATTGTTATAAAGAAGTATAATTTCGAGTAATTAATTGATTTTATTTGCACTTATACTGTCAAAAGGAACTCTAACTGTGATGATACAATTTGATTGTCTGTCACGTAGCAGAGATATAAAAAAATTCGTTTAAATTTACATGTTTCGTTTCATTTATTTACGTCGACTAGAAGCAGAATTCCTTGTAAGGAAGAGAACAATCTATGTTAACACTGTATTCTCTGTAACAGCACTATAACCATGTAACAACATAACCTAAGAATTTTTTTGATAGAATTTTTCAAACAGGTATATTAATTAAAAACTCAGAGTAAGTGTACACGAAACATAGGTAATCATAAATAAATAAATCAGAGAAATAATAATTATTCTATTTTGAAATTATTATGTTCTCAGAAACTTATACAGAACAATACAAAAATTTCGTTGTTAAAATCCAAAATGCAGTTATTTAAAAACATCCAAACTCCAAACATCTAAGTAGAGATATTTTTCCCACGTCATTAAAAATATCACTAAACATAATAATTAATCGTTGTTCGTTTTTCCTTAGAAGTGGTTCTGAAGTGATACCATCAATTTTTGATCCGATGTTTCACTAGTATCGTTAATAATAGATGAATTTATTTTCTTTGAAACTTATCTAAATAAACATTTAATTTATGGGTTACTATCAGTGCTGTTTACTGATCTATAAACGGAACTTTTAGAAATTTATAGCTGTTTCATTGATAGTTGTTAATTCTGTGACGTTCTTGACATACAATATCACAGGTGAACTACTTTTTTGGGCTTCTTTAGTTTCAATAATCTAAAACATATACTCTTTTACACAGCGTATTATTAATATATGTCGTAAACTATCATTCTAGCGTTGTTAAAATTTTATGGTGCACATTGACTGCCTTTAGGGAAGACGCCGAATGTAGAATACGCACGACATATTTAATCTTCTTTACACAGCTTGTAATAGCATCTGCTCTTTATTCACATTATTTATGTTTCTGTTATTGCGACGTGTCTGAAGATGTTGATACTGAATTATTTACAATCTGTGATGCAATGCGAGAAGAAGAACAGAGGCACTTTGGTGTCCTGTGTTGAGTTACGAAATTGATTTCTGCGGAATATCCTTGGCTTACACCATATGCCATTCTGAGAAAACGTGGCGGAAATGGCTTCTGCAGTTGCGAATGAATTTCCCAGAAAGAGATGGCGCAATAAAGTAGAGAATATGTGTTGAAAACCAGATTACTGCTTCCATGTGAAATATTCTATGCAGTATCTTATGAGAAGAATGATTTTTGTTGGTATTTATTTGATTTATTTATTTCATGATTACCTACGTTTAGTAATGATTTAGTTTCGTTTTTAGCCTTTATCTGTATATAATCCCCGAACATACGTAGAGCGTCTTTTAATTCATAAAGCTATATTGGTTGTGTTGTAAGAAATGATGTTCTCGAAAACCTAACAATTTTAAATTCAAACTTAAACAATTTTACTTCAGATCTTATTTTACTGTATGAAAGAATCTTCTCCTTGGTAACTAAGCATGACCGGGAAACTGGTGTATGTATGGCGCATGAAAGAGAAAAGTAATAAAATTGTTCACAATGACTGATATGACGTATGGTTTTTCTTTGTGTTAAAATAGTTTATAAATTACACGATCTGGAATTTGTGTAAATATAGAGCAACTAACATGGAATGTCGTAAACCGGTGCTACTTTGGGACAGCAGGGGTAACTTTTGGATACCAAGTGTTTCAGGTGTTGCCCCCTACAAATTTATGATTTGATCCAATTGGAAGATCAATGAAGAATTAAATTTTAAATACCTCTAAATTTGATTTGAACTGAGTAGTTATTGTATCTGATAGGTCTCTAAGGTGGTGGTATTAGATAGCTAACTTTTCTAACAATGATAAAAAGAAAAAAATCTTAATGAAAAAATTCTTTAAATTTGAGAGTAGGAAACACATATATTGTGGATCAAATTAAATACACATATTTGAAATATTCATTGATAAATCCTCAATGGAGCACATCACCAAAAACACCTCTAAAGTCACCCAAGTTTGTCAAAGGAATAGACAGACCCTTTGCAGAAAGAAACACAATACACAGAAGCTGAAAATGTGTATAATGTGAGATGAAACAAAATGATTTTGCTCTAACTTTGGCACCAACCACTTCCTGTTGATTTTAACCAGAAAAATGACTTGTCCATAAGTTTCCCCACATCATGGGTCAACTTTGATACATAAACGGGGAAAATATCTTGGTAAAAAATAGTCTTAATTTAGTTTGCAGTACCATTATTCGAAAGGGGAAGGACATACCTAAAAAAAATAACTCATTTTATTTCCTTATATTGGGAATGTTTTTTTTTTCTGAATTCTTAAAAAAATATACCAAAGTATCCCCGGTTTACGTTGATATATATTTGCTGTTAACAATGCAAATTGATTATACTAATAGGATTTTAAGTAACTAACGATTATTAATAGTTGGTAATATTGTTTGTTTGATAATAATTGTATGTATTTCTCCACATTCCAGAGATTGTTCTCACATGGGATCAAGAGGAACAAATCTAATCTTTAAAAGATTGGTGCTTGCCGCATTAACAGTTAATGTAGTGACAATGATCCAATTAAATTTTTACCATTAGTGTCTCTTAACATGCTGGAGGTGTTTTATGTTAATAAGTCTTCTAATGAAAAGCTTGTACCATCAGAAAAAATTAGAATGTGGAACATAACCTCGTATAAAAGATATGGGAAAGAGTAACTAGTAATACCTGAGTAATTAGATATTTGACTCGTACTGTACTGAATTTAGGATTTTACTTTCAGAGATGTACTGTAAGATTAATTATGTCTGTAGATTTCTAATTTATTTTGACCGAGGTTGGTGAATGAGTGGTAACGTCCAGCCCTTTACACTCGATAGGACACGGGTTCGAATCCCCATCTAACCATCCAGATTTCGGTTTTCTATAGTTTCTCGAAATTGTTCCAGGCGAAACCCGGCTTCAGTTTCCTCCACGATGAAAAGCAGTAAATCCTAAAGCAAAATAATAATAATTAAATTAAAAACTTATATATAATGTATTTTTTATTTATTTAAGGGTTTATTTAGCCTAGCAAGATTAGGGCTGTCAAGACCTCTCTTACATCATACCAGGTGTTTATAATAAAATAATGTACACCTTATGCAAACTAACAGTATACAACACTTATTTAACATTTGGCCTAAATTAAGTCCAAGATTAATACTAACAAAAAACTTAATAATATTTATAAGGAAAATACTAACTAAAATCTTAATAGTATTCATGTTTAACTAGTCAATCATTTAATGGTATAAACTAATGCTAGAGAAAGTTAAAGAAGTAAACTGAACAAACTCAATACTAGTAGGATGAAGAAACATGACACAAACTAATAATAGGGAAGGCAGAATAAACAGGTGGACGCAGTAAAAACCAATATAATTCAAATCTAAAAATAAGTTATGCATGAAAGAAGAGATCGTTTAGCTAGTGCCGAATAAGTAATGCTTTCTCCAAATAATTTTAAATTTGACGATCATTTTGGTAGTTCTAGTTTTTAGGGGAAGATCATTACACAATCTTACGGCTGAAATGAAGAAGGAGTGGGCGTGTATGGGTTGAGTTCAGGGATCTGGTTTAATATTATGGGAAAGTCCTAGATATGAGATGTTGGAACAAAGGTAGGCGGGAGTTTTCAGATGTATGAGGCGGTGAAGGAGACATAGAGTGTGGAATCGTCGTCGATCGCGAACGGGCAACCACTGTAAGCGATCATATGATTGTGAGACATGGTCGTACAGTCGTAGGTCACAGATGAACCTTACGCAGGAGTTCATAACAAGTTCAAGTTTCCTTATGTCTGCCGAACTCAAATTTTGCTAAACAACGTCACAGTAATCGAGATGGGGAAGCTCAAGGGTCTGCACCAATTGCTTTTTCATAAGAGAAGGGAAGAATTTCTTACGTTTACAACTTTGTGGATCAAGAAAAGAGATTCAGAAATTACAATTTTTCTCCTTTCGAGAAAATGTCAGGTTTACCTTCATCTAAAACTGTGTCATTAATATTTACGCGTATGAGCTCTTCTTCACCTACTGATTTAATGCTGTCTTGTTTACTATTATTCACCAGGTACGTAACGTAATCTGCACATAACAAAACAAAAATGCGAGGAACTGCGTTTAAAGGAAAAGGTTTTAAACAGTGATGATAAAGGTGATATTTCACAGAAAATATAATATTTATGTTCCAGTTAGCACCCTGAAATACATACTAAATTTTTAAAAATTTATTGTATACGATTCTCTCAAGTCTATACAATGCATGATCACACCAGTAGAGAAAAAATACTTGTAATGTGACACGAATTTCACGTTAATTAAAACAATTTTTCATATTGCCATTAAAATTACAGAACAACACAGGTAGGACGCAATTACCAGACTAGCTACATTTTACGCAGACTGACTGATTCCTATCTCATATTTCCATTGTCCATCAATCACAGCCACACAGAAATCTGTAATAAAACTAATATTTCAGTCAGCTCTCAATACCCTAATCAACATACGTTTACAGAGGAAATAATTATTGTGAATTCACGATTCTCTGTTGGTCCATTTAATTTTATAAAAGAAGTCACAGGAGTTGCAATTCAGGTTTATTTCAATTTCTTTCTGGTACATCCAAAGATAACCAATCACTATGCAGCAATTTGCTGATGAATTTATACCGGTAACAAATAAGGAAGAAGATATGAAGGAAATATTAAATGATATAGACAAAACACTGCTGGAATAATTTGTACTAAACAGGTAAATAAGTACGCTAAAGGCTGCGGATCGTAGCACAGATGATGATAATAAGTAGACTAAGAAGCTAATAAAATCAAATATGTAACAAGAAGTAAGATAATTCCAGTTTTTTTTTAATAGTAACATTGCAACTGAATACTCGGAGCGACACTGTACTCTGAAGCAAAATAGAAATAGAGAAATTGAAAAGGAAAAATCCTTGTTCTGAACAACTAAATGGACTGTTTTTACTCGTAGTCTGGGCAATGCCCTGTCAGTTTAATTTTGATCGATATTTCTATCAACGTACTCCCTCCGTTGGCCAATCGGTGAACTGACCCAATCTAGAAAGGGTTCTAGTGGTTCCGAACTAGACATCACAAAATTTGGAGGATTACTGTTACTCGTTTCTTATTGGTTCAAAGAAGTCATTAGAGGCGGAAAAAGGACTGAGGGCAAGGAACTGCTAGGATTTCGGCTATGACCTTTTGAAGGAATTCACCTGGAATGATGTGGGGAAACCATAGGATTGTAGACCAACAACAGGATGAATCGACATAGAGCTTCCTGACTACCAAGTCTGGAAGGGGAATAGCAACGTTTTGGTCTGGTATCCTGAGAGAGCAGGGTTCAATTACCGGCCAGGCAATGCAGATATCGTTTTTCCATAATTTACAAAATTCAGTCCAGGCTATGGCTGTTATCATTCTTCAACAGATCAGATACTAGTCATTATTTACCGTCGTTGTCAACCATCCTAAACGATATAGCTATTATGTACCGACGAGTCGGAAACTAAACCAAAGCTCAAAACAGGAATTTTCGAGGATATTGAAAAATCCTTACAATAAATTGAGCTCAAATTTTCATAGTGATTAGCAATTTGTTCCCCAATTTTTTTATATTCTACGTTGACACGGAATAAACTCTCTGACAGGGCCAAAAGTGCAAAAATTAAGTGTTTTTAAATTATATATATATATATATATATATATATATATTTTGTTGAGAAAATTGAGTAAGAACGTTTCAATACATTGATGCAAAAGGTTTTCATTGAATAGATTTAAGTTATGTAAAACATACTTATCTGTTACAAAATGAACAATTTTGAGTTGTACTCCATACAAATTGTTTCGGATGGTAGACGAAGACCTTCATACTACTCTCCGCTAGATTTGTTACCAATCAAACCAGACATACAGCCTCAATTTATAAACACCTGACATTGAAAAATATAATTGAAGTATGGTTTCTAACTTGTAACCTTGAAAAATTAACATTTTCGAAGTGAAAACTACTATAGGCGCGCTATGCGATGTTTGGACGTGTATAAATATATGAGTTCGCCACTTCCTGTCACCGACTTTGTATAACGTGTTGGTTGGGTGTATGATATGCGCGTTGGACGCGTTTTGGATGAGTTCTCGTCACTTATATGATAATGTTAACAGTAGCTATAAGTGTGACAGCAGTGAAAGTAAAAACCTGTTATATAAAAAGAGAATACTATAAAACAAACAGAAAAATACTGTTTACCTATGATTTACAAAAATTTAAACCCTTTCTTCATTTCTCTCTCACTCTCTCTCTCTCTCTCTCTCTCTCCCCTCTATCGTAATTTCTGTCAACACACAGTTTTTTTCAGATTTTGAAAGTATTTTCCACAAGAATACTTCAAAACAAGGCGGTCTGGTAGCTCAGTGGTTAAGACACTTACTTCCGAAAGTTTCTCTCTCCGGCTGCGGGATTTAAATCCCGTGGTGAGCAGAATTTTTTAGGTGCTCTATCTGATTATATGAGCAATGTCGGGACGTTCCGTAGTTCCGACTCCACGTTTAACTGTTGGTCCCTGAAGAAATAAATTGGCCTTCCTGCCTCTGACACAATAGTTTGGTAAATCTCCTTCGGGAAGATTAGACCAGCCGTCGGGTTGTGAACTAAGTTAAATTTTTGAAGTGAAAATTTATTTAGGCGCGTTGGGCGAATTTGGATGGGTAAAATATGAGTTCGTGTCAGCGACATGCTAATGTTGAGAGTATATCTGTAGCAGTCTGGTGGCTGAGTGGTTAAGGTGTCTGACAAGGAAACGAAAGTGTTCATGTTCGAATCCCTATATCTGCTGCGATTTTCATAGACCCTTAACCCGGCCATCACCTATGGAACAGCTTGCTGTAAATGTGAAGTACGCCAAACTGCTTCCGTGGTTCGGATTCCACGTTAAACTAAAGGTCCCCTATATCTGGTAGCACTACTAGGTTAGGTTAAGGCTGCTAATACAGGGGGCGGAAGAACAGTCAATAGAAATCCTGTCGCCAGGTAATTACAACCACACGGAATTACTGTTACTATGATCGGCCTGCGGTCGAAATTCGACCGTAATTCATTAAGTTGTTTAGTTTCTTTCATGAAAGAGTAATAATCATTATTTGAATTTGTTCTATTGCGTTTGCTGCGAGCATAGATATATTATATATTGTATACCATGACGTCGTTAGCTGCGAGCGTGTGCCAATACGTTATTAGCATGTGTTGTTAGACTTAATTCTCTGCATTACCTATAAAATTAAAACGATACACTCCACGCGTGACTGTATGCTAAATTTGAGCTTCTAATCTAACCATAGCAAATGATGAATTATATTTATCGATGGTTCATTTGAATTTAAAATATTCATTTTGAGTTAAGGCCGGAAAAGTGCTTTAGGTTTATGATACATGAAGTACGCCTAAATGCAATCCTTTCACCTGAAGTGACTTCTGAATCGAAATGTTTTTAATTGCGAAACCTGCATTGTAAATTCTAAACTGTAAAAATTTCATGGGGTGACATTCAGTGCGCATTTAAATGTATCTATCAAAATAATTTCGTCTTTTTATGTGTTCGCTATTTAAATTTGGTCTATTATCATTTTGAATTTCACGCAAATAAGTATTCCTTATTTCTTGTCTCTCTCTAATGAAATTACTGAAATTAAAAAATTCAAAAGGCACTTAACCAAAGTCTAACATTTTAAATAATCAAATGACGATATAGTATCAGGCAGAATCGCTACATTCCTTTTCCAAGTATTCCTTTTATAACTTCAAAGATTAATCTCTACTTTATCCGAGTCTTTCATTTTACCAAAGACCACAGAGTGTCTCAATGCAGGGAATTCACGTAAGAACGTTGGCTCCAATCCTATTTCACGCACACACACACACGTTCGTAAATTAATTTTTTATTTGAATAATCTGTTTGTAACATGTATTAACTATGTTTATTATATTTTTTTCTTTGCTGCTGACTAAGATCACAAACATCGGCAGATTCGCTTACCACTAAAAATATATATATATATATATATATATAATGTAAAGAACGATTTTTTTTAAATTGGATATATCTGTAACACATACTATACACATATTTTAGCTTTCTGCACTTCTTCTCCATATAAAAATTAACTATGCCAAATCTTACACTTTTCAGTGCGCGATGCATTTCTTAAAGTTCCTCCGTTTTTGCACGGCACTTATTCTTAAAAATAGCCTATTCCTGCACTTCTTCTCCATATAAACTTTAACTATGCAAAATCTCACACTTCACAGTGCGCGCAATATTCTTAAAAATGTATCATAAGTTTTCGCTTAGCGTATTAATATATAAATACTATGTAAGTTCAGAGATTAAGTTCGACTGTTGTGTTTCACCAAAGATCAGAAAGTACTCCATCTATCAGCTAAACCTCGAAATGTTGCTTCTTGCTTCTATGTAAGTTCAGAGATTAATCTCGACTGTTTTGTTTCACCAAAGACCACAAAGTACGCCATCTATCAGCTAAAAATTTTAGCTTTCTGTATTTCTTTAAGTTCCTCCGTTTGCCCAATATTCTGGCCACTAGCTGCGCTATCTACCAGCCCTCGAAATATTATTTCTTGTTTCTATATAATCTTTAAGTTCCTCAGTTTGCCCAATATTCAGGCCGGTAGGTGCACCATCTACCAGCCGTCATGTTAAACAACGCCCAGAACTGGCGGCATCTGAGCGAACTACGTGGGCAAGTGAGTGTTTTATTTAATTTAATGTATTTGTAACGCATATTATATATAGATTTTAACTTCCTGCACTTCTTCTCCATGTAAACTTTAACTATGCCAAATCTCACACTTCTCCGTGGGCGCAATAGTCTTAAAAATGTATCATAAGTTTTCACTTAGCGTATTAATATATAGATATCTGTTGCAATAAGTTTGATGTGTTTGGTGTATGATATTCATAGTTTTAACTTCTGTCGGCAGTGCCCAATGATAGCCAACTTTTTTTTTAATTTACTTATTTTGATTTATAAATCTAGTCTAGTAAATGATGGATAAAATTATTGAAGAAAATAATGATCGTCATCGAGGTCGCCCTAATGGTGGCGGTTACCGGGAATGGAAAGAATTCTTTTGACGGAATGGGAGCATGGTACGAAAAAACTTTGGGATCATCTGTTCTAGCATCGTCATATCAAAAAAGCAAAGTTTTTCCAGCGATGAAGATCAGTTTTTTGTACAGTAAAAATTCTAACAAAGACCGGGACTCGAACCCTGACTTTGAGTAGCCCAGCCACTAGCCTTAACAAACTAAGCCAGCAGACCACCCGTAAAAGATTGTGGAGTGAATTCCAAATCCACTCTTTAGTAAATCGGCAGATTTAATAAACTCAAAACATTGTTTTCAGCTAGTAATTATAATAATAGATAATTAAGTATGGTCAATGTGAAATGCAGAACTGATGTTGAATTCGGTTGCTGCCCCATTAATACAGATTGGCACAGAATAGAAAACCACATTAATTCCCGGCTCTGGCATCCCACGGGTCACGGGGTGACATTTTTGCAGTGGTACCGATTACAGAGCTTTGATCGGCGGTCGCCTGACCTCGAAAAAGAACCGCGCAAAAATTGCGCAACCGCTATAACCGATTAATTAATTGCTATCAGGAAGTGCAATTTTCACATAATGCCCATAAAGCGCGTATTTTTCACAGTTGCAATAAATCTTGCGTCGTTAATACCTGCTATTCTGTATGGTTTATTTGCTCAGTGGAGGGGGAACGATATTCATTCGAGCTTTAGCCAGCAGCAAAATTTAATTTGCTACTGCTCCAAAAGTATTTACACAAAAACGGGTAAAGCAGATTATTGGTTGCTCCATTTCTTATCACTTATAGTCATGTCAACTTTCGTCTGTTATAGTTAACCGAACAACGAAGATGAATGGACTGATAGAAGTATTTATTTTTCTGGTATCTGTTTTGTGAATTTTTTTTGCAGTATTAGCAACAGTATATACATGTACTGCGAAATGCAGGAGAGAAATTACAAGATCATGCAGTCAATTAGTAAAATTTAGTCCGTTTTTTTAATTAGGCAAATATTTATTTCATCAGATTTAGTCGAGTCTTGCCTCCTGTTTTCATTTCGATCACCAGGACAGAATAGACTTGATCAAACATTTCGTATAAAATTATTTTTAATAGCAATATGTTTACCAGAAAACAACAGTAGGTGACTTTATTAAAGGTGTAGCCTTTTGTTCTCTTACTTTAGGCACCTGATTCTGAATAAGTCAAAAAGATATTTTTGTAATATGTAGTTTGAGACTTAATGGTAGGATAAATGTTCTGCACTTTGATATTCATTGGCGTCGTGTTTCTGTGTTTGTGTCATTTGAGGAGAGATTGACGTGTTCGACTCCAAAGCTGAGCTGGAATTTTTACTGATCGTTGAATTTGCCTTCGTCTCTGGTAAATGTTTCTGTTGTTGATGTTAAATATATGAGAAATTTCCGTAGTTCAGTTTCCCCTATACTCAGTGGTACTATTGAACTAAGTTACCATTTCGATAAAACAATTGTAAAATTATTTTACCTCACAACACGTTTTGACCAAGTCTTATCTTCCTAAGCAGTGTTAATTCTTTTTTTTAGGCGTATCGTAAAATTTGGTAAATTGTTTCGTAAGGACATTTTTGTTTTTACCCTTACTATCAAAATTATGTCTAAAGGAGGGTAATGCCATATTTATAACAAGAAATGTGTAAGCGAGGTCATTTTAGAGGCTTCTGTCTCACATGTACAGTAGTATCCACAAGCTGTTACAGTAATAGTTAATTATGGGACAGGATATTTAGGTTAGAGGGCAGATCTTAGTCTTTCCATGTTCATGAATCTTGAATCTATTAGAGAAAATCTCTCTTTTTTTTAAAAAAAAAATCAAAAACTGTGCAACATGTAGCTGTCATTAACAATCCAAAGGTATAACTTCCGTGTTTATGTTGCAGTGTATGAAGGATCGTTTAACTTCTGATTCTTAAACAGTCATTTATGCTATCGTTGTAATCGAAAGTCGCATCTTTTAATTAATTTGAAATTCTTCTTAAATATGAAAGTAAACAATTAAATACTGTATAACGTAGTCACGGATTTTTCCCACTTTTTCTCTTCGAATTTTGCGTCATCTAATATTTGTAACATATAACTGCTCAGTTAAATTATTATATCTTAAAAATGATATATTGAAGGGAAATTGAGCATCTTTTTTTTCTTTTTGGTTCAGTGGTTGGTTGGCTGGTTGGCAAAGAATGAAGTACTGCTATCTCATATATGATTCGAGTAGATCATGACAACAATAATAAAAGTAGAATATTTAATTTTAGCAGAAATATATCGCAAAAAATACCATATATTTAAAAAAAGGGAACATTTGTTTTTTAGAAAGAGAAAAACAGAATTAAAATAAAAAGTTTTGACTTAGATACTTTTTTTTTTTTTTTTCTTTAGTTGTTCAAACGAGGTATTTCTAAGATATAAATGGTTATTAACTAAATCGTTGTGATTTGTACCAGCTCCATAGAAACTTGTAACCAACATGAAAGAGTTTCAACTTTTGTATTTAATTACAGCAGAGCATATTATAACGTGCCTCAGACCAAGACCTTTAATGAAATATTATTTTAAGAATAATGTATAGCAAGCAGGGAGCTGATTAATTACGGTTTTATATAGTTTTCGTCTAATTAATTGCGAATTTGTGTAAATGAACATTGTTTTATAATAAAAAAAACTATATAAATGCTACGTATGGAATATGTTCAAGAACAGTATTTTGCATGAAACATTAATTAAAAGTTTGTAATTGTAAGTGTTGAGGTGTTAGAGGACAATTCTGAGTGGTATCGACTGATTTATGTAGATAATTTTGTGTGTAAATACTTGTAAACATCTCTAATTTTCATTATCGTTTATTTCATGATAACTGTGAATGATTTTATATTAATTCTGATTTTTTCGTATTGGTTTAACTGTTAAAGTATTGTTAGAATTCGAGAAACATAGGTCGGAACTCTTTGAAGTATTTTGGATGTTTCTAAAGTGTCTGAGTGCGCAGAGAGAGTTGTCGGTCAGTAATTTTCGGAATCACTGATATATGATTGTATTTAGTATCTTCGGTGGAACCGATGCCTATTATTTGTGTAGTGTGTAATGTCATTGTAGAGCGCATGGAAAAAAAAACATATTTAAAAGTGTTTTTTCAGAATTGTTATTTCATATAAAATGCTTATCAATATGTTGCAGCTGATGTTTTCGTGCTGACCTACTTCCACATATGACGATTGCTTTTGTCAATTCTTTTGAATTAATCATTATTTATGTGGGTAATAAACAACACTATGTTTGGGGCTATGACCATGAAGATGAGAATGGGACTGCAATACAAGAATGGGCTGAAATAAATCACCTCTCTCTAATCCATGATGCAAAACTACCTGCATCATTCAACAGTGGTCGGTGGATGGGTGGTTTCAACCCTGACCTCATATTCAGTAGTAGCAGTATTAGCCACCAGTGCATTAAATCTGTCTGTTCCCCAATACCCAACTCACAGCATAGACCAATAATGTGTCAAATATATGCCGCAGTTAGACCACAGGAAGTACCTTTCCGTAGAAGATACAACTTCAAAAAGCCAAATTGGTCTGAATTCTCAGAACTATTGGATTCCGAAGTTCTTTCAATAGAACCAACACCAGAATGCTATGACATCTTCACCACGGCTGTAAAGAGATATTCCAGAATGTCTATCCCTCGTGGCTGTCGGACATCTTACATCCCCGGTCTCACATCAGATCAAGCTGCTCTACTTAAAGAATACAGCAATTTATTTACAGAAGATCCTTTTGGTGAAGTAATAGTGGAAGCAGGAAACAAACTCATTTCCATTATTAAAGAGCCAAAGCGGAATCAGTGGATTAAAACTGTTGAAGACTTAGATTTCGCAAGAGACAGCCATAAAGCATGGAGACTACTGAAGCATCTAAACAATGATCCAACTAAGACCAAAACTCATTATAATGTTACCGCCAACCAAATAGCACACCAACTGCTATTAAATGGCAAAGCTAATCACATGTCCAAAATGCCCAAACTGCGGAAAGAAGGCCAAGAGGAGAATAATGACCTCACAATACCATTCAGCATGGAAGAATTGGATAAGGCTATAAGAAATTGCAAAAATGGAAAATCAGCAGGCCTGGATGACATTAGTTCAGAACAAATTAAGCACTTTGGTCTAACAACAAAGAAGTGGATGCTTCAGCTCAATAACAACTGTATGAGTAAATGTCAAATTCCAAAGATATGGCGGAAGAGCCGAGTGATCGCCATGCTTAAACCTGGCAAAGAAGGAAACAGTCCAAAGAATTTTAGACCTGTTGCACTTTTATGTCACCTCTACAAACTGCTTGAAAGAATGATCTTAAACCGGCTGTTGCCTGTAGTTGATCCTTTGCTTATTCGTGAACAAGCTGGATTCCGCCCGGGTAAAAATTGCACAGCACAACTACTACACCTCACGCAGTTTATAGAAGATGGATTTGAAGCTCGTAAGGTAACAGGGGTAGTATTTGTTGATTTGTCAGCAGCGTATGACACCGTCAACCATCAGCTACTACTAGTCAAGATCTACAATCTGACCAGGAATTTCATTCTTAGTAAGTTCATTGCTACTCTTCTGCAGAACCGCAGATTCTTTGTTGACTTCCAAGGTCAGCGTAGTCGTTGGAGGCCACAGAAGAATGGTCTACCCCAAGGAAGTGTGCTAGCCCCATTATTGTTTAACATATATACCAATGATCAGCCTATACCACGCAAATGCAGGAGTTTCGTGTATGCTGATGATCTTGCTCTGGTATCACAGAGCAAAGACTTTGAATCAGTGGAGAGCACCCTTACCAACGCTCTGGAAGATTTGTCAAGGTATTATAGCACGAACCAGCTTAAACCAAATCCTACGAAGACACAAGTATGTGCATTTCATCTAAGGAATAAAGAAGCAAATCGTAGGTTAAAGGTAACATGGTCGGGGGTCGAACTAGAACACTATGATACTCCAAAATATCTAGGAGTGACCCTTGACAGATCACTTACATTCAGGAAACATTGCATGAACTCCAAGCTGAAAGTTTCCAGTAGGAACAATCTCATAAGAAAACTGGCTGGATCGCAGTGGGGCAGCCAACCTGAAACAATTAGAACTTCTGCCTTAGCACTATGTTATTCGGCTGCAGAGTACGCCTGTCCCGTATGGCACAGTTCAACCCATGCCAAACAAGTAGACATTGCACTTAATGACACGTGCAGAATCATAACAGGCTGCTTAAAATCAACTCCAGTCGAATGGCTCCACCGTCTCGCAGGAATAGCACCACCTTCTGTTCGAAGGGAAATAGCAGTGAACAAGGAAAGGAGGAAAATGAACCATGAAAAATCTCATCCACTATATGGGTATATCCCTCACAGGCAAAGACTGAAGTCCAGGAAAAGTTTCCTAAGAATATCTCAGGAACTTACAACAACAACTGAAGAAGCCAGGTTACAACTATGGGAAGCTAAGGCTCCCCTTCCGCATGGCTGGGGAAGAGTGTCTGAATCTTTGCCACCTGGTTATGACAAGGGATGGTTGACGTGGAAATCTTTGAATAGGCTGAGATCAGGAGTGGGCAGATGCAAAGTGAATTTAGCAAGATGGGGCTATACTGAGATCAGTGATATCAAGTGCAACTACGGTGAAGACCAGACTGTCCAGCACATGCTCCAGTGTCAACTGTGTCCAGCATCCTGTTCGGCAGCTGAACTGTATGAGGCCTCAGAAAATGCACTGGAAGTGGCCAAGTTCTGGTCGATTATAATTTGATGATTGTGATTGTGTAACTGTATGTTTCTGATACGAAATAATAATAATAATAATAAACAACAGTTTCTGAATCCCTTTCCTATTAAAGAAAATTTTCTCTTCCACTGTGTCCAAATTGAAGTCATCTCTTTCCTACCGCGTACACAATAATTTCAAACAATTTTTGAGAAAATAAGTCACCTTCTTTTTAACTCATATACCTCAATCTTTATTTCCAGTTATAATAAAGACAATGTGAAGGAGTAGGTTGCAAAAAGAATTTTCAGCGTAATCACTATATTAAAGGTGTTAACGAAATGGGCTGAGGAGACGAGTAGAGATATGGAAAAAGTTGGAATCCATCCACATTAGATAGAGAATTGAGAAGTGTCTCAAACGAAATTTGATAAATTGAAGGGGTTTCAGGAAAATCTTTTAAAGGACAACATCACCTGGTCTGAGGAAAGAAGAAGGAACCGCAGTAAAACACTGAAAAAAACATCGTGGAGGAGAAGAAAAAGTGAGCCGGTAAAACAGCAGTTTCTCACGGTCCAAACTAGGTCAAATTCGAAAGAAGAAGTAGAAGGCAACCGAACAATTCAACCTCACTTTTGGACTTAATGTTTCTGGTTTGAACAGAAAGAAAGAAAGAAACAGGATACTCCAAAATTTCTTGTTCAGTTTTTTCGTTGTGGTAGAACCTTATGCCAGCATGTACTAGTGCTGTTGTACTGTAAACGGACTGTACCGATTTTAATCTTAGAGGCAACCTGTCCAGACCCTGATGATTCGATTATAACAGCCTTTCAGTTTTATTCAGTGATTTTCTACAGTAGCTTTTTTTGGAGGCAGTTAGATATGACATTAAGGAGAGAAAGTACTCAACTCTTCAGAATGTCGCTCCGAATCATTGTAACTGTCAGCCCTCTCTTCTGAACGCTAAAGCTGCAGTAATTCGACTGCGATACGAATCACAGATAGCGGATGAACTTCCAAAACGTCCCTGTGAATACGACAGCGCATCCGGAAGCCATCAGCCCTGTCTGATCGCGGAGCCGTAAAGGCAGACGGCTCCTTCTTTGCATAATCACCTGTTCGCGCCTTCAACCAAGTGCCTGCCAAGCGTTGGATCTTTAAAGGGTACTTCAATGGCAAACGCATTGAGCAACATGACAGTAATTGGTCAACTCCATATATAAACCTCTTTTTTACTTTTTATCTCTAATAATTGCTTAAGAAGTACTGTAATGATGAAGAATGTTCTGGAAGTGAACAATCCAGATATTGGTGATGAGGCGAGCAATGATATTGTGAAAGAATTAGGAGTAATGCGTGGAAGGGAAAAGATGACCATCACCACAAAGTGGCAATTGATTTCAAACTTACGGTTGTAATAAATTTTCCATTCGTAGATAAGGGTGTTAGGAATAGTAATTAATTACTAGGGGAAGTGATTAATAATAATTTACCAAAATCGGTGAAAGAATTTGAAGTTAAATTCGTAGAGGGCAAAAGTAGGTGAGAACAGAAAAGAGAAAGAGTCGGTGTGTAGGAAAATTGCCACTGGAGTGTGTACGCCATCGCATTTAAGTAAAAAAAAATACTTTGGAACAAAAAAAGAAACTTTCAGATTCGTTTCATACATTTTTTACTATTTTTATGTGACAAAATTTTGTAATCACAGTGGATTTACAAACCATTGTATTTATAGCTGTCGAATATTAGGTTTACAATCACTTCTGTTACTATTTTTGTAACTTCGGGACATACCTTTTATTTTAGCACGCTCCAGTGCATGTTATTTTTTATTTTTTACCTTTTGAAGTCTTAAATTCTGGCATTTAATTAATTAAAAATGTATTCTTAGACTAATAGTTAGGTTAAAAGCAGGATGTCTGATAACAAAATGGCAAGAAATTTTTTTCTTTTTTAGGTTTTTATGAAAATATTATACGTAGTTTTTACCCTTTTTTATTTTATTTTTTAAAAAAGGAAGACACACACACAGGGAGAGTTGCTGCCGTTAACAATATCTGTTGTTTTTACGATTGTAGTTTAACGTTCTCAGTTGCAGATACGATGCTTAATCGTTTACACAAAAAAATTATTGGTTATAATTATAATTATATTTTGGGCGCCATGGGGTTAATGCCAAAATTAACAAAGTAACTTGCAATAATTTAAAAATATTAATCATCTTCATAAAACGAAAAAAAAATGGGCGGGGTAGTAATGTCGTGATTAATCAAATACTTATTAATTGATTTACAAAATTATCCCACTTTTTATTCTAAGAGCTTCCAAACAAAGTTAAAATGAATATTAATCTATTCAAAATATTCTGTGACAGTGAAACAGTTTAACATTGTCAAAGCAATCCATAAATTCTAATAAAGTGTAGAGCATTGAGTCTGTCAGATTACGTTAGCAAAGAGGAGGGTATTGGGTCAGATTTTATCTTGTAGTGGACAATGGTTAGATTACCATTTTTAAAAAAAAGAATGGGCGTATGGCATTATTGGTTGGAAGACCCCGCACTATGGCCTTTCAAAATTCCCGCCCAGACTGGAATTCGAACCGGTGACCTTTCTATCTCCAGTAAGCCACCAGACCACTCCGCCATATTGCCGAAGGCCGATGACTGAAGAGTCGCAGCATTGTATGCATGCATTGCATCTAGTTGTTGACCTCTGCGGCTATGTTAGTGGTAAAGAGTTGTTCTGTGCATATGCCAGTGCGCAGCGTCAGAAGTAACAGAAAATTCTCTGTATAACAGCTTACACCACAGATGCTAGTGTACGAGAGGGCCACAGATGATCGCGCCTGAAGTACTGATATGTAAGCGAAACCTTTAATTTGAGACGATCACACCAGGAGTATTCTTGCAAAGGCAAGCTCTCTAATCGTAGATTAATAATCGTACGTAAGCAAACCTCTTGCCAAGTTCGATCCAAAATCTCCACTCGCCGTCTATTTCCCCTAGGAAAACTCCCTGTCATAGTGATTCACACTGCATATCCGCAAGTGATATCCATTAGGAAACAGCGAACACCCATAATTTGCATAGAAGATTGTAAATTACAAACATTAGCTTCTTTATAACACACTGCTGTTTCCTAATTCTGGAACATAACTTCCTTTCTTTCAAAAACACACGTTCTTTATTGGCCATCGAAATCACGTCAACTTCTCACTTCCAAAAATCGAGCCACGTTTCTACAAATTATGGCAACACTTTCCGGAAAATTGAAACACCTCATCTTCCCCCGGAAGTCTTCCGGTGCACTGGAATCAATTTTACCCATACTGCCTTCTGTAACTGCGTTCCCAAATATATCATTCGACACGACACATCCGTTGACTTATTTAACAGACGCGGGCGTCCACTCCCAGTGATCTGCGCCTCCATGAGGAACGTTGATCGGTGGCTCGCGTACACAAGCATTCCTTATCTTTTCACAGTCACCCTAATTGAGGCCTGCACTTTATTCCATTTCCATTCAATACCTCTGGGGAATACTCTATACAGCAGAATCTAGATCAGTTGTAGCCACCTTGGCCCTACCATTGGTCCTTCCAACTTTCGTGGTAGTGTAGTGTCCCGAGCGGTGAACACCACAGAAATGGAGTTCGTCTCCTATCAATCACTCCTCGGTTCGTTTTACCACAGATATGTGATCATGTGATCAGAGATATTACGTTCCTACTATTACTTATTGCTAGTAATGAGCAGGTAATCAGTGATAAAATTGAAAAAATGTGGCTGAAAGAATATAGTAACTATAAGTACATGAACAAACATATGCAATTACTGAAAATACTGCGTAAAAATAGTTCTCATGAATTTAAATCCTCACTAATAAAATCTTGTCACTCGGAATATCATTTCTGAGCCAGCAGAAGGGTAGATAATGCATTAGCTTTTACTTATAAAATTCTTCATGTCGACTGGCAATGTGGTCAGTCCTGAGGATGGAAAAAGCCTTCTCCGAGAACCTGCTACAGACTGCGCTCCCGGATGGATAAAAATGGTGGGGAAGTCACGTGGAGTTACTACCATTGCCTTAGGAGCACTTACGAGGTACTTTTAGAGTTACTATAGTGGGGAGCTCGCTTCCCACGGGAAGAGAGTCTGCTTATCCTTGAACTATACTGCATTGAGCGGAATTGAGTTACATGGCTGTAAGCTTGAGAAAAATTACTCCGCGTGGAAATTACTACAGTTTTTAACTAAAACCCATCAATATACTACAGTTGATGTTATGGGTTTTGTCCGATAATGAAGCACTATCCGTTTCTATAACTTAAAAAAAAGATCATAGCATTATTTAAAATAGTTTTCACTAGCGGGTAGTCACATTATTAATTTAATTAATTAAATGTAATTTCATCAGACTTTAAGGTTTAATGGACGCAAAGTATAAATAAAAAGGTAGAATTATCTACAGTAAGTGGTTTTAAAAATATTTATTCCGCCAAACATAGCGAAAGTCTCACAAAGTATTTCTCAAATAATTGTTATGCTTTAACTTGCTATAAATCTAATTTAAAAATTTTATACTGCAAAGTTATTTCCCAGCTTTATAAATCATCATTATAGTGGTAGCGGTGGGCGGTTAGAAAATTTTAAAACAAACAGAGATACAAAAGTGGGCGGTAGGTAAAAAAGGTTGAGTACCCATTGTCTAAATGGATAGAATTGTGTAAGAACAATAAAAAAGCTGGTGACATTACGTTAGTTGCTCAATCGGTAGTTGAGATGATCGAATTTTTGTAGAAACTTGAAACCGAAAGAAGAAACCGAGGATTGCTTCTAAAAAAAGGATAGTATCCAAATTATAGTAATCTCTGCCGTAAACTGGTTAACTGGGAGAAAGTTAATCGCTTTATCTACCTAGGCTCTATATGCGACATTTATGTTTAACCTTTTAGTACAATATTTTTCTGTTTAGTAAATAATTATTTCTGTGTTAATATTATGTGTTTGACAATGTTCCGAGTACAATTATGTAAATAATTATAATGAAATATAAATAGGATTCCACAGATAATAGTATGTGTAGTGAACGGGGTACTAATCATGGAGGAAGGAAATATATGGAGGAGAAATGACGTTAAATCTGTGACGTCGCCTCTAAACTCTCGGCTGATACTGCGCATGCGCGGTGGCGGTAGCGGCCATATTATGAATCCATACAAATGCAACGTTCACATTGTGTTTGATGCTGCGATTATTTCATTTTCTAATGTGTATAAGTGTTTTATAATGCCATCTTGTGTTGCATTAGGGACAAAGAATTTATCTATTATTGTTAGTAATTTCATGACAACAATGTTAGTGACAAAACGTGTATCGCGATGGAAACTACTTCCAGCTACTCCCAATTAAGCTTACGATGAATGGTAACATTCTGGTCTAGGCCGCATTTCAACCTAACCACACGTGGTGGTAATAAAACTAAAATATCCATTCTACATGTCCACCATGTAATTCATTGTGGCTTTAGCAGAATTAATTTTTGGTCCACGACGCGTCCCAACCCAAACCCCTCAATTTGGAGACAGTATATCCCGAAAACTAAGCATGATATCGAAAAATTTTATTCTTTATTTTCGATTTGTTTCGTCGTGTTACATAAGAATCCATCATCAAATTTGACTTTTGCGAAATTTTTCCTCTGTATTTCAACTCAAGACACCTCACTTTTGAGACAGATATTGCAACCTTTAATCTCCAATCAATGTATATATATATATTATTATTTATATCTTCGTATTAATTAATAATTAATAATTAAAAATGTAAATACTCTGAGATTGTAAATATAACGAGTTCCACAGACGCTTTAATATTGTACTGGGTAGTTGTAAGCTCTTAGGTTTAAGTAGGATTAGTATTGTCTTTGGAGAGTCAGAGAGGAAGTATGATTGTCTTTAGAGAGAAAGAAAAATACGTGCAGAAGCACGCACAAAAAGTCTTGCTGCGGCTGTGGTGTAATTTTAGGAACGAAATGTATTAAGTGGTGATGTTTGTAATACGGTGTTAAAGTTGTGATATTAAAAGTGAAGTATACCTATGTACTATCGCTTTTCATTTAGTGTTTGCCAGACCTATAAAAGTTATTAAAACCGTTGCGCTTAACATTACGGGCCGGGTTTCCAAGAAAAGATATTCTTGGAGCCGAATTGTTCTTTTATTAATTAACACTTTGGAGCTAATCCTCCCAGTACGCCCTTATAAGAATCCATCATCAAATTTGACTTTTGCGAAATTTTTCCTCTGTATTTCAACTCAAGACACCTCACTTTTGAGACAGATATTGCAACCTTTAATCTCCAATCAATGTATATATATATATTATTATTTATATCTTCGTATTAATTAATAATTAATAATTTAAAAAAATGTAAATACTCTGAGATTGTAATATAACGAGTTCCACAGACGTTTTTAATATTGTACTGGGGTAGTTGTAAGTTCTTAGGTTTAAGTAGGATTAGTGTTGTTGTCTTTGGAGAGTCAGAGGGAAGAAGTATTATTGTCTTTAGAGAGAAGGAGAAATACGTGCAGAAGCACGCACAAAAAGTCTTGCTGCGGCTGTGGTGTAATTTTAGAAACGAAATGTGTTGAGTGGTGATATTAAAAGTGAAGTATACTTATGTACTATTGTTTTTTTTATTTAGTAGTTGCTAGACTTATAAAAAACTCATTAAAATCGTTGCGCTTAGCATTACGGGCCGGGTTTCAAGCAAAGATATTCTTGGAACCGAATTGTTACGTTATTAGTTAACATTTTTGGAGCTAATCCTTCCAGTACGCCCTTCTGAGCGTACAAAACAGGATACAACCTCCCAAATATAATAGCCTCACACAGTAATTAGTTTTACAGGTAAATGTGAGAGGGAGTGGTTACATGTGGCGACCCTGCCAGGATCTGAGGTTTTTGTGAAGCAGCGGATTGCATGTAAACCAGGTTGTCAGAATTGGTAAAGCAGCAGAAGTTGTAAGTGTTGATTTCTGGCTAGAGGAACGGAGGTGGACAAGTCTGCTGAAACGACAACGTGGCGGACGAAGAAGTACGAGGCGGAAAGGCGCATTTGGCAAGTACCGATCTATGTTTCTTTAATCTACGTGGGACTACTAGAAGAGTCGTCGGTAGTTAAAGTGATTGGGAGAGCAATAATTAGTTGTTGCTGTGTGGTAAACTAAAGACTGAAAATTAACGTAAAAGTTTAACTGTTGAAATTAATTTTGATTGAGAGACAAAGTTTACAGATTTGAACTGCAACAACGTTAAATTCTGATAATAGTAAAGAATAAAATTCAAGGATAACAAGAGATTACTGTCAAAGACGTTAAAAACTAATTTTGTAAAAGGAATCTAGTAGAATGTTTACCTTAAAATTAGGCGTCTGTGGATATCTCGTAATTAATAAGGCAGAGAAATAAAAGAAAATTATTGAACAAAAAGGGGGGCATTTATTTATAAGTAATTGTATAACTTTTTTTTCTATTTGTATGTGTGTGTTTGGATTTAAATTTCAGCTCTGTTCTGGAGTGGATTTATTCTGTTCTGCATTTCTGAAATGTTTTACAGAAGCTACAAAGAATAGTAGTAAGTAAAGTTGGTTTCTTGGTTTCTCTTGTCAATGTTATCGGCGTTGATATCAGTGTGGTACTAAGGGTATTAATGATTTAATTTGATAAAGCAGGAAATGTTGTGAGTTAAAAGAATTTTTTGTTGTTCCAAATAATTTTTTTTCTGTGTGTTGGGTACGTCAAGGTATTTTTTTTGATAAATATGGCAAGTAATTACGTTTATTTAATGAAAATGAATGTAGGAAGTGATTTCGAAGATACAAGTAAAATGTCGGGTTGGCGGACAGACAGTACTGGTGCAATTAGTCTAAATGTGGGAGATGCGAGCAATGATTTGCAAGGTCCGACAAGAAATACTAGCAGTCCTAATGGCGAATCCGAGGTAAAGAGGGTGGATGAATATTTTGATAATAGCAGTAATGATCAGAATGTCGAGCTATTGAATGGATGTAATATTAATGGGGGGAGAGAATATCATGATGATGGAACGATCTCACCAGAATTAAGCCGGTCACTAAAAACTCGAGAAAGAAACCAGGATACCCAATTTGATACCCAATCATTAATGTCGTTTTTGATGAAAATGGAAAAGAAACTAGAAGAGGCAAATCAAGAAATGAAAACAGAAATTAATGAAAGGATCGATTTGAGTCAAAAGAAGATCGAAGAAGGATTACTATCTGTGAGGGATGAATTAAATAAATTTCAAGAGAAATGGAAGCAAGAAGTGAAAGCAGAATTAAACAATTTTCAAGAAAAGGTACAACGAGAGGTTGCGGTACTGGTGGAACAGGGTGTGCGAAGTAACCATGAGAAACAGTGTGCGGTTATTGAAGACGTTAAGAGAATTGTTGCTGAGAACCAAAGAAAATGAAAGGAGGAATTAAAGGCTCTAAATAAAAATATAGTCTCTGTAGAGCTTGGTATAAGCAAGGGGAAAGAACAAGCTGAGGTAGTGCGGGAAGAAACAACCTTATGTAAAATTATGTCAGCAATAGACGAGGAAAAGATGATAGTTAGGTGGCCCGTCAAGGGGAAGGCAATTACTACTGTTAAAAGCAACAAAACAAAAGCAGTCAAACATATTTTTCAAATGGAAATGGAACCTTATGTAATTTTAGGGTGCAATGGGGGTTTCAGAATAGACAACAATTGGCTCACATTGGTGGGAGTGAAGTCGGGCATGAAATGGAGTTCGCCAGAGCTTACAATCAATGCCACACATTTGAAGGTACGCATGGGAAAAGAAACTGGTGCAATACAGGTAGTTTCATGGGGAGATGCAAGGTCAATACGGCACAGGAAGACCATGTCTCGTGTTAGAAATAAATGCCGAAGTTATTGTTCGGGGAGCGCCTGAAACAGTGACTCTACTCCGAACGAAATACTAAACATGCGGACATGCTATACCCAATTTTCCCGGTGAAGGAACACCCTTTTTAGCGACAGCGAAATTTTTCAATCTGTATAAATCTAAAATCTGATCCTAAAAGATAAAGCCCAAAATCCATCTACTTGTCTTTCGCTCAAGTGAGCGGACACCTTTGCACAATCGCCAAGGCGATTTATAAGTACCTAATATATTAAAATACCAGGTGAATACCCTACCACGGCTTTAACTGTAGATATCTAACAACAGGAGTGCGAGTGTTGATGTACGTTCAGTGTTGTGTGTAACAGTGTTGTTGGCTTTGTCGAACGAGTGCCAATAGCTGCGGCAGAACGAACGAGTATCAAATTTTATTTTGGTCCGAGTACCAGTATTCTCTGTATGGTGTGTTACATGCTAAGGGACCATTTAAAGTTACAATAGTAGGTATGTACTGTATGGTTTGCTAAACAATTTTACTATGGCATGAACTGAGCATTGCTAGTAAAGTTAACTTATGATGATTGTGTAATTAAAATTGCCAGAAGCAGGTGTAACATGTGAATGTACTGTAAGATGATTCACACTGAACTTGTAGCAAAAAGGAATGCAGATGGACAAGGGGTATAATACATTTCGACAAATGAATACTGTTTGGTGGCGTAGAAGTGGTGTGACAGCATTGCATTTGTCTCAATGTGGGGGCAGATGCAACCTTTAATCTCCAATCAATGTATATATATATTATTATTTATATCTTCGTATTAATTAATAATTAATAATTTAAAAAAATATAAATACTCTGAGATTGTAATATAACGAGTTCCACAGACGTTTTTAATATTGTACTGGGGTAGTTGTAAGTTCTTAGGTTTAAGTAGGATTAGTGTTGTTGTCTTTGGAGAGTCAGAGGGAAGAAGTATTATTGTCTTTAGAGAGAGAAGGAGAAATACGTGCAGAAGCACGCACAAAAAGTCTTGCTGCGGCTGTGGTGTAATTTTAGAAACGAAATGTGTTGAGTGGTGATATTAAAAGTGAAGTATACTTATGTACTATTGTTTTTTTTTTATTTAGTAGTTGCTAGACTTATAAAAAACTCATTAAAATCGTTGCGCTTAGCATTACGGGCCGGGTTTCAAGCAAAGATATTCTTGGAACCGAATTGTTACGTTATTAGTTAACATTTTTGGAGCTAATCCTTCCAGTACGCCCTTCTGAGCGTACAAAACAGGATACAACCTCCCAAATATAATAGCCTCACACAGTAATTAGTTTTACAGGTAAATGTGAGAGGGAGTGGTTACAATATCGAAAATTTTTATTCTTTGTTTTTTATTTGTCTCGTCATTTTAAATAAGAATCCATCATCAAATTTGACTTTGACCAATTTTTTCTTTTGAATTTCAACCAAAAACATTTCACATTTGAGACGGAATATCTCGAAAACTAAGCAGGATATCAAAAAGTTTATTCTTCAGTTTTTATTTGTCTCATCGAGTTAGATAATAATCCATCAGCAGATTGCGGTGTAACGTTTATCCTAGAGTCCCCTTGAGGTTTTTGTACATGTACCCCGTGTCTGTATGGATGCGGCCTAGCCCCCCACTCCTCCTCCGCCAGGCGTCACTTCAATGTGTGGTGAAGGTCTCTTGCGTCGTCTCCATATATTTCTTTGCTCCATTGTAATAATAGCATCTTTGTTGGTAAGTCTAATAATAATGTATCTTTGGTTGGGTGCTTGTGCTCGAAAGCATGCGCGGGAAGGCTTGCGTATGAGTTTTGGGAGTGGTTGTTAAGAGTTTAATCTGAAACTGTTATGCAGAAGACTTTATATTGTGTGTAAAGTTGAAATTTAGTTTTGATTTACTGAAGTCATTTTAAGGAATCCTAAATATCATGGATATGTTTGCTAGCATGAACCGGCGACGTCTGCCACGCGAAGCACAAAAAGTTATATCCGTTTAACTCTTTGATGGCAGTCTTCACACCCTGAGAAGCGAACCGTCTCTTCGTTCGTATCCTGCGTCAGCAAAGCTTCCGTTGGCGGAGTGCTAATTGCGTAATGTCGTTTGCAGCAGACAACATTTCCCTCCCGCCGCCACCGGTAATGTCACAGCTCCCAACACTTCTCTCTCGCCGCGTGCATCCCAGCAACAGGCGCAACTAACGCAGACAGGCAGTGATAAATGGAATAAGGTAATCAGCCGGGCGCAAACAACACGGCTCCACGTAGAGTGCTCAATAACGCCGCCGCTCATAAAATATAATTCGGGCGCCGAATTTGAAATAAACCGCGCCCACTTTCGATATGAGTGCGTGGGGACGTGTCGCTAACCGAACGGTTCGTTGCGGTCTGCCGGGGCGCGGATCTGTTTCGGGAATTGTGGGGCTGCGCGTGAGAATAGTACCCTGGAAATGCTAGCGGTAGATACCGAACATGACGCATAAAGTATCGGATAAACCCAGTTGTTATTAACTTTGAATACTGATCAGCGGACCCAGTTGTAAACAGCTGCATCATTTCCGATACTAACGTGTTCGTGTTCTGGCGGTATTTTACGGTCTGCGGTGTTGGATTCCTGAAAGGGCCTTTTCAGATACAAAAACTATTGATATGCGTGTTTTCCATTTAGTGGTGGTGATGGTAAACTATACGGCAAAAATACCAAGAATCAGTAACCACATAACTGGCTGAATATGTCTCCAATTATTTAATAACACCATTATTATTACTTATTAGTGCGAATTGTGACATTTATTCGTAACCTCTGTATATTATTTCTGCTATTGGCTAATTAATTTTGTGTTACTACAATGTGTTTATTATTGATTTAAATATAATTGATATGAATATTTGTAATTAAATGTCATAGGGTTTCCACAGATATTAGTTTGTGTAGCCGGCGGGGTACTACTAGTATCTTAGTCTGTAGATATAGAGTATCTTTGGTAGAGGAGTCGTGTGCAAGCGAGAGACACGAGTGATTGTTAACGGTACAGTTGGTAAATTTTGCTGCGAATAGTGGAAATTGTATTTATGTAAATTCGTGGTTGCTTTTAAAATTAATAAATTGTGAACCAAGCTATGTATTTTATTTAAAGATACAATAAGAAATCCTTCTGATTGCTTCGTGGGCACGTTTGCCGATATGATGGTAATTAACAAGAACTGTCGGCTTGCAGCGTTAGAGGTAGTCAAAGGGCCAAGCCACCCACAACACGCCGCACCTTAGTTTAAATGTGGAGTGAAATACCAGTAGTAAAGCCATTGGTTTACTACTTGCGCACATATTCAAGAAAGCTAACAGAACGATTCCACTAAATTACGTAAAAGATCCACATTTAAACGGGGCAGTTACAGAATATACACTATCGAATCACGCAAAACCTCGATTCCCTTCATGGCTTGCAATTAAGAATTAGCGTAATGTCGCCACTGTTTATTGGAACCAGGGATTGATAGTTCCTGGGGCAATGGGTAAGTTGAAGTGTAGCCATCTGTCTTTGATTAGTGTAACTTGTGTTCTCTATAAAAGGTGTATTTTTGTTTGTGAAATCCTGTGTCCGCACGGTGGCCGAAATCTCAACACGGCGGATTGGCGGTCGCCCGGAGACGATCAAGCGAGAACCGAAGCAAAGTCCAAGATGAGATGCTCAGAGTCCTAGGAAGAAACTGACCGTAGACCGAGACGCGCACTGATGCGAGTCCAATATGCGATGCACAGAGTCCAAAGGAGTAATCGAACGTAAACCGAGATGCGCGCTGGTCAGAGTCCCATATGCGACGCACAGAGTCCAAAGAATCAACCGAACGTAAGCCGAGACTCGCGATGATCGAAGTCCGAGATGAGATGCACTGAGAGACGGTAACGAAACAGAATAGAAGTGAACACAGCACTGTCTTAAGTGGGACCGCGTGGCTGTATTTATACTAGGCCAATCGTTTCTGATTGGCCGCGGTGGAAACCCAGCTATGCTAGTTGGCCTGTTGCTAGCGCCGTCTATCGGTTGTCCACCTGCATCTCTTCTTCCGGGCATGTGACGGTGTCGGGCCGGGATACCAGATGAAGTGTGTAGTTTATGAGGCGCAGATTGGGGACCATTACAGCGTTCGCCTAGGTGATTGTGAAGAACCACCTAAAACCGCAACCAGGAAGGTCAATACGCGGGGAGTAGGTTTCGAACCTTATCCCGTTGTACCTCCCCGATCCAGTGCGCGGCGCCTTAACGAACTGAACCATACTAACATATGAAAATTCTAGTACTTATGATTTTACTTCTGAGAAGATATTTTTGCATGTCTTCATACACATCTAAAAACATTCACGTTACGGGACTTTTTTCGGTTTACTAAACATGTTCGTGCAGTCTCTTCGTGGAAATTCTCTTAGTTGAAACTGTTTCTATTCATTACGGTTTCTTTAGAACTTGATGCCTCGTCTACTTTGAGGTCATTGACGGTGGAAGACGATTGGAGGGAAGCAACTGCGTCATGGCCTTTTGAGAGAACCATTCAAGCGTTCACCTGATTGCAGTAACCGTGAAAGAACGGAACCTGGATGGAAAAATAGCTAGTGCGTTAAAAACTCACCCAGCGGTCTCAATCATTGAAGAATTTTTAAAGAATTGTGACAGTTACTATTTAATTTTGCGATTCTCTGATTGGAGGTATTTAATCCTCTCAACATACATGCTTTTACTTTAAGCTTCTATAAATACAGTTAAAAGTTGTGTACTTCTAAAGCAACAAGGAAATTGAATCTTTTTATTAATACTAAAGTAGTAAAAATGTTATGCCACTTCTCTGATCACAAATATAATACGATTTTTTCTTCCTCCGTATATAACATACACATGTAGTAATCGAATAAAATGGGCATATAGAAGTTTTATTAAATCTGTCAGTCTCTGGTATTCTGATGCCGTTTCTCTGTCATAATTATTGGCATTTGTATTAAAAAGTCAATTTCTAGCAATTTATACTTATTTTAGCTACTCTTGCGTTTTTTTTAGATTGGCCTTTTAACTTCAGTTGGAATTTCAGAGTTGTGTTTTTTTCTTCCAATATTGTTAGCCAGGTATATAAGCTTTTAACCTTCTGTCTTTGCTATTACCTAGTTCATCCGAAAAGAAACTCCACTTAGCCGGTGACAAGCCCGGGGCCCCACTTCTCAAGGAAGGAGAAGGGGAAGGAGGAGTCCGAGGAGTAATACCTCTTGAAAAATCTTGGGTCAACTGGCTCCGGTTGATAGCACCAAGTGAGACCCCTTGCCACGGTAACTGCGAAGACCGCAACGGCAGCAAAAGCTCAGAAGGAGTACTTCGGAACGGGGTAATTGGCGGAAGAGGCACCCGTCCATTTGGACGTAGCGCTCGTACCTGAGATGAGCGGCTACAAACAGCGTCTGACTCATAGGGAGCGGCTGGGCAACGTACTGCCTATGTGAAAAGGAACGGGATACCACCACATTATATTTCTCTAGTAGTACATGGTATGGCTCTACATGTAGAAGAATCCGTTGTTTTTTTTTACTTTTGGCTTTATGCCTCATCGATGTCGAGATCATTAGAGGCGGGATGACCGAGGGTGGTGGTGTAACAGATAGCGTTCTGGCCTCGCGTTCGGGAGGCCGTCGGTTCGAATCCCCGTCCGGGCATCCAGATTTGGGTTTTCCATGGTTTCCCAAATCACTCCAGGTAAATGCCGGGATGCTTCCTAAAAAAAGGCCATGGCAGAATTCCCTCCCATTCCTTGCCCCCCGTCCTTTCCCGTCTCTAAAGACCTCGCTGTTGAGAGACGTAAAAAAAAAAAAAAAAAGAGGCGGGATGGGACTGGGATAAGGAACGGGAAGGAATTCGTCCATGGTCTTTTTGAAGGAAGCACCATGGAAAACCCAAATCTGGATACCCGGACGAGGATTGGAACCGGAGTCCTCCCGAATGCGAGGCCAGGACATTAACCGTTCACCCACCACCCTAGGTAGAAGAATCCGCAGGTAAAACTTCCCTTCACTTGGATATCAGGGAAGGGAATGCATTGAGAGGAAATACTTTTATAAAGAAGAAAGGATGATAAACGGAAGAAACGGTAAGGATTGAAACATGGAATGTAAGAACAGTATTGCAGGCAGGAAAACTAGAAAATGTAAAACAGGAGATGACTAAGAATGGTTTAGATCATTGATGTCAAAGACACGGCCCGCGGGCCACATCCGGCCCTATCAATACGACCCGCGATCGCAATGTGACACAGAAAGAAGAATCATGTTTTTTAGAGACATCACTCGATTCCTCTACGGAAGTACATTTTGTTTATTTAAATTTGGCCCGCCTACTCATTCTAAATTTAATATACGGCCCTCTGCAAAATTGAGTTTGACACCTATGGTTTAGATGCACTTGGCATGTCTGAAGTGAGATATGGAGGAAATGGTGAGGTAGAAAGTGGAGATTATAAGTTTTTCTATTCAGTAGAAGAGAAGAATGGCGAAATTGGAGTGGGAACAATGATAGGAAAGATACTGAAAAATAAGGTTTTGTTGGTGCAATATATAGATGGAAGATTGATGATGCTGGGCAGTACAAAAGATATGGTATTAATACAGGTATACATGCCAACTAGCCAGCATAGAGATGAGGAAGTGAACATGGGAGAGCCTATTGAGAAAGAGAATAGTAATGCTTGTAGCATCATTATGTGAGATTGGAATGCGATGGTAGGTGAAGGAAAACGAGATGATAGAATAGGAAAATTTGGATTAGGGATAAGAAATGAGAGGGGTGAAAGACTAATTAACTTCTGTAAAGAAAATTAACCATTGGTGGGTAACACCCTATTTGAAAATCACAAAAGGAGACGTCTCTAATTTAAATGGAGAAAGGTACCAGGTGTACTATATTATGATACAAAAAAGGTTTAGGAACTGTCTGAAGAAAACTAAAGCTTATCCAGGAGCGGACATAAATTCAGATCACAACCTCGTAGCAGGAGAAAGTGAATAGAGACAAAGCAAGAGGAAGACTGAACTTAGAAACACTAAAGGAGGAATGTAAGCATTCGGAGCTGGAAGAAGGATTTGTGAAAAACTACGAAGAAGGAAAACTTGAAGAATGTACAAATCAAAAATGGATAAAAATGAGGGAAGGGCTCTTGACAGCTGCTGAAAATTCTAAGAATCAGAGAGTCCAAAAGTATCAGGAAAGAATGGGTAACAGAGAACATGTTGTAAAAGATGGAAGAACGAAGGAGATGGAAAAATGCGGGAAATGAAGAAGGAAGGAAGAGGTACAGGAAACTGAAAAATGAACTAAGAAGAGAAACTGAACAAGCAAGAGAATGATGGATGAAAGAGAAATGCGAGGAAATAGAGAAATTGGAGAAAGAGGGAAAATATGAAATGATGTACAAAATGGCTTCTGAGATGGCCTCTGAAAGTAAAAGAAACAAGACCAACATGGAAATAGAAAGAGAAGATGGCACATTAGCCAAAGAATCAGATGATGTGCTGAGTAGGTGACAAAAATATATAGAACGCTTGTATAAGGGGAATCAAATACCAAGTGAAATTGAAGAAGAGGCACAGACAGGTAACAGGGGATCATAAGGTGTATGAGATCCTGGAGACAGATATACAAATGGCTCTGAGGGAGATGAAGAATCGGAAGGCATGTGCAATCGGTAATTTGCCAGTAGAAGTGTTGAAGAGTTTATGAAACAAAGGAAGAAGGAAGATAGTCTACCTTACTAATGAGATATATAACAAAGGGGAATGATGATTTTCTCTCAACGGTAATGATACCAATTCAGAAAAAAAATGGAATACCAATAAATATGTTGCTGAGAGTGCTGAACAGAAAGTTATATGGAAAGTTAGATAAATGGATGGGAGAAGAACAATTTGGATTTAGGAAAGGAAAAGGAACAAGAGATGCTATTGGCCTGTTAAGAATCATAGGTGAAAGGTATACTGAGGAAGGAAGATATATTTATTCCGTCTTTATTGGCTTGGAAAAAGCTTTTGACATGGTGCAATGGCAAAAGATGATGAATATAAATTTACAACATAATGTAAGAATAAAGATCGGAAACGAGATGTCGGGAGAAAGAAGGATTGGGAGAGGCGCGAGACAAGATTGTTGCATTTCCCCGTTATTATTCAATTTATACCTGGAAGAAATTATTGGAAAATGCTTAAATGGAAAAAGAGGAGTACGTATTGTTGGAAAGAGAGGGAGTGCATACGATTTGCTGATTATATGGTCTTGTTTGCAGAAAGCGAATAAACTCTAAACAGAATGCTGAAAGATCTAGATGAATCTTGTGACGAGTTTGGAACGAAAATCAACTCAGTAAAAACTATGAGTATGGTGACTGGAAAAGGAGGGAAGCTAATAAAGATTAAGATAGGAAGTGCAGATATCAGCTAAGTAAGATCATTCATCTATCTTGGAAGTACAATCACTGAAGACTTGAAATGTCATCAAGAGGTAAAAAATCCCATTGCCGTAGCGAAGGAAGCGTTTAATAGGAAGAGGCTACTATTAACAGGAAAAGTAGACAAAGCGCTCAGGGAACGACTTGGCAAATGTTTTGTATGGAATGTGGCTCTTTATGGAAAAAAATAGTGATTTAGCTCAATAACAAAATCAATAAAGTCCTTTCATTCTCTGTGGATTCACTCCATTTCGCGGGCGTTATTCATTTCTCATTCATATGTTCACAGTTTTATAATTTAATCTGTTGCGTTACGTTCGCGTTTGTTGGCCCTTGTTTCTCTCTGGGACGTATTGCAATATTCTAAAACTTATAAAAAATCAATGTTGATGTTAGAACTTTTAATGCAGTTGAAGGCAATTTATGAATCACTTAGCACCATTATACAAAGAGCATTCCCGTATTCCAATTTTTTTTTTTTTTTTTTTTTTTTTTTTTTTTTTTTTTTTTTTTTTGCTGTCGTCAGTCTTTCGACTGGTTTGGTGCAATCCTCCGTCCCTTCCTATCCTGTGCTAACTTCTTCATCTCTACATACCCCTTACAACCCACGTCCTCAATTATCTGCTTCATATATTCTAACCTCTGTCTTCTTCTACACTTTACCTTCAACTGTTCCCACCACCAGTAAATTAACCAATCCCGCATGTCTCAAAATATAGCCTACCAGCCTTCCTCTTCTTTCTGTAAGATTCTTCCACAAACTTCTTTCCTCACACATCATTTCCAAAACTCGTTCATTTCTTACTTTGTCTGTCCACTTAATTTTAAACATTTTTCTGTAGCACCACATTTCAAATGCTTCAATTTTCTTTCTCTCCGTCATTCCTAAAGTCCATGTTTTACTACCATAAAGTGCTTTGCTCCACACATAGAGCTTTTAAATTGAGTAATACTGGCTATCTGGAGATAACAGTATTTTGTTTTGTTTTGCTGCAGAATGATTCAAAATTAATCATGATTGGTATGCGAATGGGCCTGACATATGTTCAAAATTTCAATTCTTCATTTACTCAAAGTAGCCTCGTCGGTACCGTATGAGCGTCTCTTCTCAAAGGCAGGTGCCACTGTCACTCAAATTACGAATAGACTTCACGGGAAACGATTAAACAAATTAGAGTTTTCAGGATCTTTTGAGCCTTTGATATTTGCATACCTATTTTTTTTAATAAACTATCTCAAATTTATTGGTCAATTGAAACAGTTATTTCTAACTTCTAATATAATGTATACAAATATTGTAAAATATAGATATTATCAGTTTTATGCTGCCGATATTATCGATATCTGCCTAGTGTTGATATAAAAGTCGATATTGATATAATAATTAACGTGCATTTCTTTCCACGATCCGGCAAATAAATATACTAAAGAGCATAATACCCGAAGAAATATAATACTGCAACTGAAGAATTCTAATGCCACAAAGGTTCACTAGGTTTTATATTTATCCTATTAAGTTTACATTTCAGCTGCGAAAAGCAGATTACGTTCTGCTGATGGCGTTCCTGTCTTGTTGCGCGGGGTTTACGAACAGCTAACCTTGTGATTTTTATGAAGTTTTGAATAATCTACAATCCTTGATCCGAAGAGTAAATCAGGGTAAGTTACATTTTGATGTGAAGTCGGAAAGTTGAGTAAATTAAGATAAAAGTATTTAAAAATAGGTTTTAGTTTTTCGTTGATCGCAACTCACACAACAAATACTAGTCGTCGGATTTAGTTTCTCCTGGCAGCGACAATTTCCCCTCTCCCTCCCCCCCTCCCCGCTTGCTATGTGTCACAATTTAATATACTGTTATTGCTATCATTTCTGCTACATTTCATTGCTTTTGTCTTACTTGTGGCTTATATTTAGTCCAAAAACTTTCATCAGTATTTTGTTCATGCCGTTCAATAACTTCTCAATATCCTCAGCCTGATTTACTAACAGGACAAAGTTATCAGCAAAACGTAGCATACTGATTTCTTCTCCTTGAACACTTATGGCACCTTCAAAATTTTCATTCACTTCCATTATTGCTTTCTCTACATACATGGTTAATATTAATGGGGTAGACGGCAACCTAGTCCCACACCCTTTTTGACTAATGTCTGTCTCTCGTCATTCTCTATTTTATTGTATCCATTTGTTTCTTATATATACTATAAAGTATTCTTGTATCTCGATGTTTTAGACCTGAACATCTTGTCCTACCTACATTATCAAAAAAAAAATCTAAACCAACAAACACCGTATCTTCTAAAATTATCGAATACTAGCTGATACCCGCGACTTAGTACGCATGGATTAACAATTTCTTTGCCAGAATTGTATATAGAAAATTGTTGGTAGTGAAGGATTGGTCCCAAACAACATCGAGTCGGCATATTATGACCGGAAAGCCATTAGTGAATCATTCTACCATCAAACCTGTCTCTTGAAGCGAATTAAATTCCAATTAATTTAAAAACAGAAAAACAAACGAAGGTGAGGGGATGTGGGGGAGGGGTGTTAACTAAGGGCAGCTTTATTTAAGCTTGGTCTTTTCTTCTTTCTTCAGCATGAGCATCCGGTTCTTGGGTTATAATAACTTTAGCTGCTCGTACTCTGCTAGAGCTACAACTTAGGCCAGTTTACGCCCGCAAGGCATGTCAAAAAAGATGGCAAAACAAACTGGTGCCAGAAACATTTAAGCAGACAGAAAGTAATAGGATAGAGAAAATCGACATATATGCAAAATAATACATTTTTTCTCTAAACGAAATTTACTAACAAATTATACACTAACATAATGCGCGAGAAGCATAGCTTGAGCAAGCGACGTAACATTACAGACTAACATACACATCCATGTCTCTGTCACCATTCGATAAGTTGTCAAAATTTCGTGACTTCAACAGTTAATCATACCGAAAAAAAATGTCCTGTGCCGTCCCTACAGATTTTCTTGTTAAATTCCGTCAATATCGGTATAGGCTTTTGTTGTCAAAACGTAACAAAAGGCAGAGACTTACTTCCGCATTTATAGTATTACTAGCCTCGTACCCAAGACTTTGTACGCGTGGATTACGAATTTTTTTGGCAGAATTAAATATAAAAAGTTGTTGGTAACGAAGGATTGGTCCCAAACAATATCGAGTCGGCATAATATGACAGGGAAGATATCACTATATCATTCTACCGTCGAACCTGCCTCTTGAATAGAATCAATTTCCAACATATTTCTGTCACTATTCGATAAGATTTCAAAATTTCGTGACTACAACTGTTAATCATACTCGAAAAAATATCCTGTACCCATCATACAGCTTTCCTTATAAAATTCCATCACAACGATATAGCCATTTAGTCGTCAAAACGTAACAAAAAGACAGAGACTTACGTGCGTATTTATATTAGCATTAATGTGGTTCACACTCACACACTGAATGCGAACAACACCTGAGGGATCATTATAACGTAAAAAATTGTACACCTACAAAATTGCAAGACTACCTACAATTTGCCTCGCATTGCTCCCCTAACTTTATAATATCTACAGTTTAACATTCAATCCGAATAACCTACGGCCCAGGCCTGACTATTACGATGAAAAACAATTTTTAAAAAATCTTAGCCTCCACGGAGATTTGAACCGGAGAGCACGACTATCGTAAGCAAGCTCTTTAGCCACTGAGCTGCCAGTTCACTACATAGAAACACCGTCTGGAGACGTCCACATCCAACGTGTCTGTCTATCGCCGTATTTCGAAGTTATGAGATAACACGTGTTATTTATACAGATAACTTTTCAACCAAATGTAGACAGTATTTTTCTCCTTGTTTCAAAGGATAAGTGTGCAAAGTTTCATGGAGATCGGATGAAAACTGTGGATTTGTATGAAGAACAAACAAACCAACAAACAACAAACATACATTCATCTTTATATATAAAGATTACTGCAGATCACACATACACTGACTGCGAATCACCCCTGAGGGATCAACATAAGGTAAAAAAGTGTACACCTACAGCATTGCAAAACTTCCTACGATTTGCCTCGTATTGCAACCCTAACTTTGTGATATCTACAGTTTAACATACAATCCGAATAACCGACGGCCCAAAATCTTACCATCCACGTAGATTTGAACCGGAAACCACGACGCAAACATTAGTAAGTAACCACTGAGCTACATGACCGCTGCAGGGAAAAACAGTACCAAGACCTCCACATCCAACGCGTCCGTCTATCGCCGTTCAGTAATTTTTCGAAATTATTAGACAACATATATTATTAATACAGATAATTTTTCAACCAAATGTAGACAGTATTTTTCTCCTTGTTTCAAAGGATAAGTGTGCAAAGTTTCATCGAGATCGGATGAAAACCATGGATTTGTATGAAGAACAAACAAACCAATAAACCGACAAACAAACATACATACATTCAGCTTTATATATATAGGTAGACTCGACTTCTGTGGAAGATTATTACCACAGTGATACTATGAATTATAATCTATCATGTCCCGCGGAACTTCGTCACAGAGATAACAGATCTCTACCTAACGATATCACGGATCTGAAGTACTTTTCGACACTTAGGACATTAACTGATTTATATTACTCATGCTAAGGGTATTTGTTTTTATTTCTACCATGCTGAGATTAATCAGGCAAATATTACGACTCATCACTCTCGCTGATGGAAACGGAAACGGTATATTTACGGTATCTAGCGAAACCGGGTGAAATGCGGTAACTTCCGAGATTAAATTTCGACAAATGTGCTGGCACAACTCCAGAATTCAGGAATACGATTTTTTCCTTGTGAACATAACATAATAGCGACTGAGTTGGACAGAAAATGAAGAAGAGGATGTACATATTTTCTTTAGCGCTTTAATGGTATTTTTTTATTTTATTATTTTACTTATTGCTTTATGCCTCGTCGACGGCTAAGGTCATTAGAGGCGGGATGGCACTGGGGACAAGGAATGGGAAGGAATTCGGCCATGGCCTTTTTGAAGGAAGCGTCCCGGCATTCGCATGGTGTGATTTGGGGAAACCATGGAAAACTCAAATCTGGATGCCTGGACGGTGATTCGAAACCGCGTCCTCCCGAATGCGAGGCCAGAACGTTAACCGTTCACCCACCACGCTCGGTCTTTTATAGTGACTGAAAAGTAAATAATTTATTGTATCAATGATAGTTTGTACTATTTTGTCACCTTACTTTTTTTGTCTGATCTTCGAAATATAAAGGAATGTAACAAAAACCGAACTCGGGTTTCTAAGTCGAACCTAGACTTTAGTTAACTTGGATGGTACCACATTATGGTAGCATATATTTGAACATACAGCTGTCAAAAGACAGACAGAGATGAGTATCCGGTCAGATACGCTATTAGTGCTTTCAGTAAGAGTGAATGTTTTTGCAGAGGTTCATTAAACAACTTTTTATAGCGTTCCAAAGGCAGAAAGTAACAACCTTTTACTCTCTTCTTTTTTGAAAATACTATTCTGTACCACTGCATAATTTGTTTACTTTTATATCTACGCAACATTCTATTAAATGCCTGATACTGACTAGTTACAGACGTCCTGTGCAGAATCTCTCGGCGTTCCCTAAATCGCCCCGTCCATAATTCACATTAATATTTCGTCAATTTGTTAAGGTCACTTGAAGTATTGTTCAGATAGACAAAACGAATAGAATAGTTGGTGAGAAAAAAGTGATATTTTTTGTCGTTTGTGGAAGAACTTAAGAAAAATGATGAATAATTTACCAAAAACGTTAAAAGAATTTAAAATTGAAATTAGCAGAGGACAGCCATAGGCGGAAAAAAGAGAGGGGGAAAATGGGTGTACACGGAAATTGCCATCAGAGCAAGCGCTTCATAATAATTAAACTTATCAGTGCACAAACTTCGCACTTTTTCCTTAGACGGTAAATTATTAAATTTTATGAATGTCAGATAAGCTGAATTGTTCATAACAGATGGTCAAATGTTAAAATAAAATGCTTTCATGTTATTTTTAATTTTAATTGACTTTTTCCGGTAATTCAGTGTATATTCTTCACAGGAGTTTGAATTTGGGTACATTTTTCTCACAGACTATTTTGGTAACGTTTTACTAAAATGAGTTTGAAAAACTATGATCAGATATTTAGTAACTTGTGTGATGCATGTAATTTGAAAACATACCAAAGTATGTATTCAATTAAAATGAAAGTAAACTTAAATTAAAGGCAAGACAGGTAAAAATAAAATCTGTTTCCAGCTTTACTTCCTTACCTCTATTGAAGTAATCATTGACTACGTGTGTTCATTTCATTTGCATGTAATCTAGATACTGTTAGTTTTTTTTTTTTTTTTTTTTTTTTTTTTTTTTTTTTTTAATTTTCAGCCAGACTGTGCGAAGCCCGTTTACAGAAACAGCGAAATATGAGTAGCACATGAAACTCTTTATTGACGTGAAGCAAAGTCCAATCACGACCGCAAACACGTTCATTACACTCTGGTCACTGCGATTGGGCAAATAACTGAATTTTGTTTTACACAGGTTGCCCTGTTTAACTGGTAAACAAATCGGCTAAAAAATGAAAGCGTTAAACAGAAAGTGGACGTATCTGTCGAGAAAACAAATGTGTGTGCACTTGAAAACGATAACAGTGCACTATATTATGATCTGTTAAACTAAAACAGAAGTAATTTAACCGTTGTTGTATCAAGTAATGAAAGCTGCTGGTACAACAATCGCGGATTGTGTTTGGTGCCAGTGATCACAAAAATAACTCGAAGGAAAAAAAAAAGTTTACATAATCATAATAATGTTGGCTACACAACAAAGATAAAAAACCCACACATGTTAGGAGGATGCAGAAGAAGCATGAAATGAATCATATAAAATTCAATAGTACTCGAAATTTTTTAAAATTTACCATCTAAGCTCAAACCCTCAGAGTATTATTAGCGTAGAAATAATGGTTACCTGAAATTTGGGTTAAACGTTCTATTCACATTATTACATCTCTGCTGCTAGTAAGAGATAATTTGTAAAGGTTCTGAAAGGGCAATATGTTTTTATTACTGGTTAGCCACCGACATTCCGCCACTGAATGTGTGAATTAATGCCTGTTATACGGATCCGTATAGAAAATGGTAAAAACTTGAACCCTAGGAATTTCACTATGTCTGTCTTCAAACTAAGAGAAATCAGGGCCAGAACCGATTCATTTATTAACTCAGTTTTTTCTACAAGGGAGTAGGAATCAGATAGGAGTAAGATTCGATAAACCACTCAGGCCATCCTGATATGGGTATTTCATGGTTTTCCCAGATCCTTCCATGCAAATGCCGGGATGCTTCTTCAAAATAGCCTCCTGTCATATCCCGTATATCCCTTCCTATGCTCAAACGGTTACGTATTACGTACACTGCATCCTCCGCCATCCACTTTTAGTGAATCACGGAGAAATAATAATAGTAAACCTCACAATTCATCCGTTTATGCACCGATTGTGATTAAATTTCACATAAAGATGTATCTTACTTACCTCAAGATAGAATTGTTAAACTGCATAATTCTGAAAAAAATATTGTATTGATCTATGAGCTGATGGTTGGATTAATCTGGTAGCACAGAAAAAGTTTCTTCCTTCCCAGTAAGAGGGATTTAATTTAGTGATCAAAACACATTTCTTGGCGCCGTGGGGACATTATCGATTCCGGGCACAGAAATTTTCCTTCAGAATATTAGTGTTAGGCAGAGCCACCTACATCTGCTTTAGTCCCTTTTATGAAGCGCTGAATACGTCCCGTAATTAAAATCTGAACACCTCTCATAAGAGAATAACTTCTTTTTAAATAAAATGGAATTAACCACTCGGCACTAGAAGCGGGAATGGATCTTGTGCAAAAATAGGGAAATAAATCTGTTATGGCCAATATAATGCTAACATCCCAGGGTGACTTCGAGAAACCTTTGAAAATAAGAATCAGGACTGGAGATTGAAAGTGAAACGCCAAGCCTGAACCTTAACCGCTCACTCGCAATGGTCTGTAAGAGAAATGGCAATGGTTGCAGTTAACGAAGCGACATGTTTCTGAAAAACTCCTTCCTCCTAATCTGAATCGAGATAGCTGCGTATTTGCATCTGAAATAGAGACGCAGATTAATTTAATTTGCGATAGAGTTCACAGCCTTTCTTCCCTTTCTTGCGCCTGCCTGGTTTTGCCATTTACGAATATTAATTTAAACTTATTAAGCGAATTTGGTAAATTATTCATCACTTCCCTTGGTAATTGATGTGAATCACCATTCCTTTACCTAAGGAAGAAAATTATTCTACACCCTTATGCCTGAAATGAAGTTCCAACTCGTGGTCATGGTAATCTTTTGCCTTCCATACACCACTCTCATTGTTCCAGCTGTATCGTTCCAAGCCTCATCACCAATATACGTACTGTAACTTCCCTTCGTGACGGGAAATTTATGCGTGTGAATTAGCCAGTGTCGGGCCGAACCGAAACATCCCCATTTCTTTGTCATCGGCCAGGGCCAGGTGACTCCTACCTGCGCTTAAAGGCCGAACGATTTATGGAAGGCCGTAAAGTTAAAAGTATAGGACCTGTGCCGAAAGAAGGTTTCCTCGTAGAACAGAAAGTTGAAGCTAGAGAAACGATACTTCAGAGAAAAAGTCAGGTTGCGGAACACCTCTGTTGGGAACCAGCGAATCAAGCAGTGTGTTACGAACTTTTATAAACCATAAGTTTTATGTTGCATGAGGAGTGCCAATGGAGATCGAGTACGCCTCGCCAAACCCTCCCATTGGCTGGAATATCGCGGGCCAGCTAAAACACCGGAGCCTGGAAGTCTTCGACGGGGCCGACAAGCGAGGAGGAAGACACTCTGTTTTCTGGTTGGAAAGTGAGTTGACCCCGACTGGGAACGCAGCCCGCCAGTCCGAATGCTCCACGGACCAGCCGCTTCTACCTGAGGCAGCCATCACCGGCCTCACGCCCAGCTGATCACAGGGTCCGTCTGTTTTCTCCGCACCTCATCGGCTACGGTAAAGAACTCCGATGATGTGTAGACACTCTTGCGTCGTTCAACCCTAGGCAACGCTCTGAGATTTGAATCATGCTCAAAATTGTTCAAAAGAAACTTTTAACTTTGTAAACTCCTTAAATATTCAGTTCTGTCAAATAAATCAACCAATTTTATATTGACAGTAAATAATATAGTTGTTTGTAAACCCTGCTTTCAATAACTTCGTTTCCAATGTATCAGTATATCATTTGACTAGATGAACATATGTATTTTTAATGGTAATTTCAAAAGTACAATTGCTTTTATAAAAAGTATTTCAGAATCGGAATGTCGCTTCCCTCTATGAGAGAACACTTCCATTCTTGGCGCCTACCCGGGATTAATTTTGTAAATTAACTTATTAATTAATGCATCTCATTATTTTTTCAATTTTAATAACGTCTTAAAAACCAGACGCTACAGTACTGTACACTCAAATCACTCTCTTCACTCTCCTCTTGTCTTCAAATGCATCCATTGAAGCTTCTTTATCATAGTACTAATTGTATTCCTCGGTATTTTTCTGGCAGCCTTCCTTGTCACCTTCTCCAGTTACCATACTACACAACAATATACAAGCAATCGTCTGGCCAAAGTTTTGTAACCCAATTACCCCATTTTTCTGGTACATCTCGTCATTACTGCCTCCAGTAAATGAAGGATTTCGAAAACCTGTCCTTCCATCTGCCAAATGTGTTGATTTTACTATAAAATGTTCTGCCGAGAAACTTACACCTCAAGTAAAAACCAATTCATTCCCAACCGTACAACAATAATCAGCTTTTAGTTTTTTTATCTGTGTAACTAATAAGCTGACTCTTCTTCGCATTCTTCTTCATCCCATGTTGACCTAGCCAACTGGATTTTACTCCCACTGCAGCTGTTCACAGTCTTTTTGGGTTTTGATACTGTTATTTAGCAACATGCCATCTGCGAACAACCTAACTCGTGATTGCAAAACATTGAAACGACCATTCATTAGAATAATGAATAAATCATCCCACACCTCATCACCAATATACGTACGTACTGTACATTCCAGGCACTCTTTTCACCGTCCTCTTGTCTTCAAATGGATCCACTCAAGCTCCTTTATCATATCAGTTACTGATTGTATTCTTCTGTATTTTTCTAGCAGCCTTTCCACCATCTCCAATTACCATACTACGCCAAAATATACAAGTAATCATGTGGGCTAAGTTTTGTAATTCAATTACATCATTTTTTTCTGGTACATCTCTTAATCACTCTCTCCAGTGTGTGAAGGATTTTAAAATATTTCCCTACCACGAAGTGTTGACTTTTTTTATTAAGTGCTATGCTGAGATATTTACGTTTCACAACTTCAACATGCAATTCTTTCTCATACCCACTGCAATCAACCTTTAGTATTTTTATGTGTATAACCAAGAAGCTTACTCTCCTTGGCCTTTATCTTCATCCTATGTCCAGGTTACCGTACATCACAGCTTTCTCCGGTTTTGATCCTATTATTTAACATTATGTGAGATGCAAAGAACCTAACTTGTGATTGTAAACCATAGACACAATCATTCATTACAATAATGAATAAGGCTTCAGTGTTGTTATTTTTTGCCGGAATGGTTCCCTGAAATTGTGACGCCTGATTTTTGCCCCTTTACTTTTCTCATGGCAGTATTTACAGTCCCAATGGAGACGGAGTGTGAGTTTATGCTTTAGGGCAGCAATTCGTACCTTCGTTGTTTAACATGCAGGATGTGCCACCTAACATCGAGGGATATTGTATATTTCGCTGGGAGCGGGTAGTGAATTCGATTAAACAGAGGGAGTGTTGCAGGTCGGGTGGTAGCTGTTGTAATATATATTGATTAACTTTCCGGTTTTGGGAGCGCTGATAGGTTGGTGCGGCCCGGCCGGCACACACTCTGCCCCGGGCGAGCAAGAAACTCCATTAGGCAAATTAGGCGGCGTGATGGGTGCTGGCGAGCCGCTTGACCTCAGTATCAGGCCCGCGCCGCCGGTATTAAGGGCTCTCCGACCCCGAGTCCAGGATTACGGTCGCCACTCCCGCTCCATGCAGTGTCACGATACTGCCCCGGCTTCTTAACTTGAACCAACTGGAACGACGGTGTTCTTCACTGCTCTAGTTAAAAATCTAAAGGGCACTTGATACGCTATTCGGTAATCAACTGATTCGTCCTGTTTACGATTAATGATGATTATCTTTTATGGCTTCGTCCTCCAATTCACAGGTTGAACTTGTGACAATCGCGCACAGTGACCATAACGCACCCTAGCTAGTAGCTAATATATAAAATCGCGCACAACACTTCTTTATAGATGGTACTTTTAAAAGTGCTGGTAAACAACTATCTCAAATCTTTACGATACATGCGGATTACGGCAGCATCGACGAAGAAGGAAGAACATCTTGTGATGTTTGCACTCTTACCTGACAAAAAGAAGGCTAGATAAGTATGTATGTGTCGTGAAATTATCAAGGCTTGACGTGACAGGACCACTAAGACAGTGACTGCAGATTTAGAAAGTGCTGCAGTATATGATGCCCTCAAGAAAGTGTTTTCCTCAACGGAAATAAAAAGCTATATTTTTAAAAATTTTTTATCTGCTTAACGTCTCTCTAACAGCAAGGTCTTTAGAGACGGGAAAGGATGGGGGTAATGGAATGGGAAGGAATTCGGCTATGGCCTTTTGAAGGAAGTATCCCGGCATTCACCTGGAGTGATTTGGAAAACCATGGAAAACCCAAATCTGGATGCCCGGACGAGGATTCGAACCGCCGTCCTCCCGAATGCGAGGACAGAATGCTAGCCGCTACACCACCACTCTCGTTTTTTTTATTTAAAAAAAATGAAATAATGTATATGGAGAAAGGGTCAGGAGCTTGAAGTAGCGCGCAACTACAAAGAAAATGAAGACCTTTGCCTCCATATTCATATGTGCCCAGCTTTGGTTTTCCTTAAACTCGAAGACGTATCAAAGAGTTGGTTCTAGATCCCATCATAGGCTCCTAATAATTCAAAACTATTGGAGTTCTTCTACTACCTCGTAAACGCGTGGCTTGTGAATGGATAAATCCCAATTCTAATGTGGAATTGTCACAAAAGACTAATGCTGTTGAAGGATAGAAGTGCACAGGTCGGCTGACCGTCGGATACTGAGTAGTGCAGATATCTCGATACTTAATGAAGACATCGGAGCTAGTAGTCGAAATATCGTGTTTTCAAAACACTATCAGCGGTACTCCCGTGAAAACTTCATTTCATTCATACGCCGGGAAAGTCTCAGTTCTTACAATTTTCCATTACTTTCTTTGAACCCCGCTTGTAATGCTTCGTGCTGCCAATTGCTTCGTTAAAAAATATGTTGTGTAATTATTGCAAATCTGAATGATCTCTGGTATAGCTTAACAACCTTTGTAAGTCAAATGTTGAAATTTCTCTGTTGTTAGTATCGTTTTTATCTTCAGCAACCCAGTTCAGATAACGTAAATCAAAAGGTTATGAATGCAGCACGTAGTTCGTATTACTTTATTTATCTGATTGGGTAACATCGGCAATCTGCTTTTATTGATACAAAACCATCTACTTATAACACCAAAGCCATACCCTTCTTAGTTTACTGAGTCTGTAATTGAAAGTTTGTTTCTCTTCGTTTCCTTTTATCTCATTTCCGGGAATAAGCCTCATCCCGAAAGGGGAAAAGCTTCATCCACTACTATTACATACTGCATTTTTAACTCAGTTCCCTGGATGAAGTTGTCACGGTGTTCAGCAACTACAAGAGCTAGTAAAACCAAGAAAAACATTTATTTTTCTGTGTTAAAATGAAAGAGAACCACTATTCGGTAGAACTTCCTTTATACCGTAACAAGTTTGCCATCCAATGTGCCTTTGCAATGCGGGAAATTTCATTTGAAATTAAACCCATTGCCTTTTCGGCTTAATTTTCTTCATCTTCAATGAATATCTCAAGAAAAGAGCTGTTTATCCAACGTGTCTATTTGCAGTGCAGGAGCGGCTGAATTAATCGTTGAGAACCAATGGCGGTGACAATAAAAGAAATGCGACTCGCTGCGTCCAGATGTGCGTTGCAGCATTTTCGCTTAATGCGACGCGACGCGGCGCGGCCCGCCCTAATGTGCGCGTACCTTTAGCCGTCTTCAGGTGGGTTCCCACGGCTCGTCCCTCAGCGCTTTTTAGGGAACGCCTGTCATCTTTGCCGCATAAGCTAGCAGGTTCGGTGCGCCTCGACCCACCGCCAGGCGGTAGAAGATGAAAGACGAGTCCATCCTAGAACGCGCCGTGGTAACGAACCTTTATTCTAACCCGACAGTGGTAACAGGTACAGGGGACCTACGTTTTAATGTGGAATCCGAATCAAATAAGCGTTCTGGCGTACTTCACATTACACAGCAAGCAGTACCAGAGGTCAAGGTCAGGTTAACGGTCTATGAATAGGTATTCGAACCGGGGACCTTTCGTTCCCCAGATGGACACCTTGGCCACAGAGCCACCAGACCGCTACAGATATAGTGTTAACATAAGCATGTCGGTGACCATCCAACGCGCCTATCATACGCGCAACACGTCGTAGCGTGACGGTGACGGGAAGTCGCGAACTCGTAGACTTACACCCATCCAAACATCACTAACGCGCCTATAGAAGCATTCACTTCAAAAAAATTCCTTTTGTTACGCCAAAGGGAGAAATTATCATCCTCTAAAGGAAATCTGAGGTGCAAGTGAATGATCATAAACCGCATTCGAATAGGACAATGCAGTGACATGTCTCTGTGACTATATCACCTCCTGTGTTTTGTATCCCTGTTCTTGTCATCTGTCCCAAGTACCATTCCATTTTGACATCTCCTTCCGGGTATGCCAATTTGTATGAAAATCTATATATACAGTACAAAGATGAATGTTTGATTGTTTGTTGGTTGGTTTGTTTGTTCTTCATACAAATCCACAGTTTTCATCCGATCTCGATGAAACTTTGCAAACTAATCCTTTGAAATAAGGAGAATAATACTGTCTACATTTGGTTGAAAAATTATCTGTATAAATAATACATGTTGTCTTATACTGTCGAAAAATTACTGAACGGCGATAGACAGACGCGTTGGATATGGAAGTCTCTGCACTATTTTTCCGTGTAGCGGTCAAGTAGCTCAGTGGTTACAGCGCATGCTTACTAATGTTTGGGTCGTGGTCTCCGGTTCAAAACTCCGTGAAAGATAAGATTTAAAAAAATTGTTTTTGATCGTAAGAGTCACGTCTGGGCCGTCGGTTATTCGGATTGAATGTTAAACTGTATATATCACAAAGTTAGGGTTGCAATACGAGGCAAATCGTAAGCAGTCTTCAATGCTGTAGGTGTACACTATTTTACGTTATATTTATCCCTCAGGGGTGATTCGCAGTCAGTGTGTGTGTGATCTGCAGTAATAATACTATAAATGCGAAAGTAGGTCTCTGTCTTTTGTTATGATTTGACAACTAAATGCCCATACCGATATTGACGGAATTTGACAAGAAAATCTGTAGGGAGGGCTGTGGACATTTTTTTTTTTTTTAACAGTTGTAGTTACGAAATTTTGAGAAATTATCGAATGGTGACAGAGAGACGGATGTGTGTGTTAGTCTGTGATGTTACGTTGCTTGCTCAAGCTATGCTTCTCGCGCATTATGTTAGTGTATAATTTGTTAGTAAATTTCGTTTAGAGAAAAAATGTATTATTTTGCATAGATGTCGACTTTATCTGTCCTTTTACTTTGTGTCTGCTTAAATGTTTCTGACACCAGTTTATTTTGCCATCTTTTTTGACATGCCTTGTGGGCGTAAACTGGTCTAAGTTGTAGCTCTAGCAGAGCACGAGCAGCTAAAGTTATTAGAACCCAAGAATCGGATGCTCATGCTGAAGAAAGAAGAAAAGTCCAAGCTGAAATAAAGCTGCTCTTAGTTATTACCCCCCCCCCCCCCCACACACACACCATACTGTAAGACGTCTGTCCTTCGTTGATGGATATTAATTTTAAGTTATGGTTTGATTCTGATCTGCTCACTTCAAGTAGTTTAAGACATTTATTTAGTAAGAATTAATTATAGTTCGAGGACCCGGTCGCCAGACAGTGAAACCAAAACCGTCCCCAGAAGTAATTAGGAGAATAATTAATAAAAGTCATTAAGCAACATCAAGAAGAGCAATTATGTTCATAGCAAGTTTATTACGAAAAACACTTCAAGCACATGCGAATGGTTTGGCCACCATCAAAATTTCAAAGTATAGCTATCGAAACTTCTTATCCGAAAGATTGCAGAATTCTTGTGGTAAAAGGAAAATTGCAGTTCGTATCTTCTTCCCGCTAAAACATACACCAACACAACTTGGCTTTCACTGTTAATTTATATACTGTTCAAACACTCAATTTTATAACTACAGTTCTTATTTGAGACATAAACTTCTTCTTACACACAGTTCAATATAGGAAAACACATTATACCGAACCTATATCGGCTAATGCCTATAATGCGTGAGCCGCGGTACGCGATCCTCTGTCTGCGACAATCCGTACACAACCATTACTAGCGGGCGACTGACTTTAGAACATAATGTAGCCCTCCGCTCCAGAGATACTACTTTGAAGCGGCGGAAGGTAACTGTAATGTCACAATACCCTCACAATCGTTTGTTTTTCTGTTTTAAATATGTTGGAAATTAATTCTCTTCAAGAGACAGGTTCGATGGTAGAATGATATAGTGATGGCTTTCCAGTCATATTATGCCGACTCGGTGTTGTATGGGACCAATCCTTCGCTACCAACAACTTTATATATTCAATTCTGGCAAAGGAATTCTTAATCCACGCGTACTAAGTCGCGGGTATCAGCTAGTTAGTGTATAAATTCATTCATGGTACCACTGTAAACCGTTTGTAATGTTGAGCAGCTTGAGGCGCGTCAGTAGCTCGTGTGGCAGATGGTAGCGGTTAGTTGCCCTCAGAGGTAGAGAAGTAGCGTGCGGGCGGGCGGGCAGTGCTGGCGAGTTGCTGCAGAGTTCAGCTGGACTGGGTGAGGCCTTTGAAAGCGAGCGCTGGCCTGCTAACCGAGTTAGGGCGGACGTTCCGGCAGCAGAGAACCGCGGCTACCTGCACGGTTCCACTGCTCACACACCTCACGGGGTCGCTGCAAAATTTATTACAGTACTACTCTCTATACATCTTTAGCAAGTGAAATAAGTACAGAATATATATATATAGTAGACCTCACTAGAAACAATAGAGATCGCGACGAGAGAAAAGAAATTGCCAGGAAAAATCAACCAGGAATGACACGATGATGTATTTGTGTACAACCATTTTCATTAATATATAGCAAACAGTCCCATCTGAAGTCAGTTATTATAAAGATAACATGAAAAAAGGAACGGCCGCTGCTGACTATGGTTGCTCCGTTGATATTTTGAAGCTAGTTGACGAAGAAACTACCAACCACTTGACTAAAGTCTTCTCTTACTGCTCACACAATGCATCCATTTTCTATTCACCATTCACCAACAAACATAAACACAGATATGCAAATTCTCACTATCAATAACCACAGACACAACATAATCACTATACAGGAAAACTTATATATACAAAAAGCAAAAAATGAAGGTAAACAGGTACTAAACGACCAAGTAAACCTCACAAATAAAACGTTACTCAATTTAATATACACAAACTCGACAGACAAAACAAAATAAACACAAAATGTATAATAAAACCCCACACATATATACATCACACATAAATATAAAACATTCTAACAAGACCATCACACATGCACACACTTTTCAAAACTCGCGCTATCGGCCCGAGACATGACATATACAAACAAAATGGCCACAGCAGACAACCGAAGGACGCGACAAGACATAAACAAACCAGCTGACGCTAACAGACGACTGAACGATGATAACAAACCATATTGTAAATATGATACAGGCAAAACATGCGTTGTATATAAAAACGGAGATGCGCAGCTGCATACCACAGTAACAAATGTGAATTGTAAGTAACTTGTAGCTATAAAATATCTCATGCCCATAATTATGTAATAATAGGATAAAACTGTATATAAAAACTGTAACACAGATTCGTCGCTGATGATGCCTCGATGAGAGGTGAAACGCGTACGACGCATCAATAAATAAATTAAACAATTGCATTGGCGTGTTCTTTCAACTAGTAATTAATTAAGCAACTGTGGAAACATGGCCTGCAACAACATCGCAAAAGGATCTTTGTTGCGGTGTTGAAGTCATAATTATCCCAGCTCGCTGTATCTTAATAGGTTTCTGATTCATCCTTTCCACAAGATCAATTGCGTTTTCAGAAAATTTTACAGCTTGGATTTTCTTTTGTAATCAATCTTTAAACAACGAGAGTTAACACAGGGCTTAATCTGACGTCGACCGTTTCGCGAAAGTTGCGTTTTCTCAGTCTCTACAAATAAAGATGCGATTCCCACAGAAATTTATTACTGTAACGCAACATAATGTACAGAATAACCACTGGTAGAGCCGAGAACTTTTCAGTTAGACCTCTTACATAATAGTAACCAGAACTAGCCGTCAGCCGGTCGCGTTATAACGTTCACGTAACTCATCTGAGAGTAAGATCTACTGTAATCTAATTTCCAGTATGCTACGGTTATGCGTCACGCCCATATATTTACAATTATAGATATAAAATAATGTGCTTATTTATTTGCATTACGAATTATAAATGTACAATACAAATTCTATTTCATGACTATCTGTGAAGGCAAGGAGTAACTGATAGATTTAGACTAGAGTAAACGGAATAATGATGAAGTCAAGAATGGAGAAGAATAGAGAAAGCGTAGGACGGCGTAAGAATATGGCGGCAGCCTGGAAGAAGCTGTAGAAATTAAAAAGCAATTAATTGGTCTGTAAATGGAAAAACCGATTGAATTGCATAAAATTGTTGACGAATAGTCACACAGAAGTGGAAGTTGTAATTAGTTTGTGATCAAGTATGAAAAGTTATGAAATGAAAGATGTGTTTGTTTAAATTACGTAGGTATTGATGAAAACGTAATTTACAAGCGAGTGGAAGGAAAAACGTAAACAATAAAGACTAGGTAGTATAAACATTTTCTTTCAGGTACTGCAAGCGGAAGACACGAAGAGAGTTGAAACTCGTTAGCTAACATCATAAGTTAACTAAGATTAAAAGGTGACATAAGATATTCTCGTCCTGGCTGGAAACAACCAAAACGACATACTAAGGTAAAAGTTAACTATTAATAATTAGTTTCATATGAAAGTGAAGATAAACGAGTCGTTTTTTTCGGGAAAGATTTGCTGAGTTGTATCCCGTGTTTTTGTAGGTTACAACTACCAATCGATATATAATAGTCTAGATTTTTTGTGCACAGAAGAAGTCGTCATTCAATTTAACTGGTGTATGTCTGTAGTTCATAACATAGATGGAAAATGTTTGAGTGCAGCGACGGAGAATAAAGTCGCCGAAATATTGTGCATTAATAACAATATTACTCGGTTTGTTTCCAGAGAAACGTTTATAAATAAACAACGTCGAGAAAAAATTACATTCATTTATAATCTTATTGATCTCGCATCAAAGAAGTTTCTTCGATTTCGAAGGTGACGTACTACATAACTAAAAGTAATATATACAATAATTCCCAACAAACACCAAACCAATTTTATTTAATTAAACAAGCACTTTGAACTAGAATCTTCATTTTTACTGCACAATTGGATAATGTTTAACGAAGCAAGAAGCGCGCGTATGGTACCGAGAAAGAAGGGCGATAGCGTATTTATGTGACTGTTACGAGGCAGCAGACCAGTAAAGAAATTTCTCAGTTTTATGTAAGGTCGAGCAAAAAAATACGACCATCGTCTTTCGCAGATAACGATTTAGGAAAGGATTTCTCCTACAAGAACAATATGAGCCATGCCAACCGCTAGGAATCGGTTGGACGTCGCCGCAAATCCCCAGACTGTAACTTTGACTGCAAGTTTGAAGCGAGATATCTGCATCTCTTTTTCGTGTGGAAATCGAGGGAGAACCTAGTTGTACGATGAACTCGGAATGTCCTGTGTCAACAAAAAATTTTCCTGGTAAGAATCTGGCAAAAAAATTTAATTTCGCATTTTAAAATTTACGTAACTGTGCTGAATGTTATTTACAGAACTGTTAGTGTAAAGCACAAAATCATTGCAAATAAATTCAATTAATAGTTCCTAGAAGTGATTTCGAATTGTCTAATGTAGTCTACCCTTACACTTTGGCCACAACAAGGTGTGTTTAAGGGAAGGAAAAACTTTATTTAAAGCAGAACTTAATTTCGCCTGTCCGCATATGATTAATGTAAATCTATCACTGAGACTTGCTAACTAACGCAGCTGCTTCTGTTGTCTTCTGATTACAAGTTATGATTGATTGTAAGTACTTAACTTAAAAGTAGCTTTTCCTTAAGCTGATGAGTTTCATCATTGCATACGTATCTGTTATTGGGACACCAGTTTATATTCAGTTTCGTACAATCTGAAGCTGAATCCTCATCCTTCTAACTCTAGATATCTTGCCTCCTTTATTATCTGCATATTTAATTAGTCTGTGTTTAATAGTAATCATCCGCATTCATTATTCCGCCTTACAAACTTCGATTCAAAACTCCCGGGCGTTTATAAACACACTTTGCATTGTATACTGGTCACAGACGATGTTTACACAACATTAAATACAACTTTGTAATAGATAACTCATCATCTGCCAAGTCTTGACCAAGCATAGCTTAAATGATATTTGTTTGAATTACGTTGAAGCACTTAGGGAAAATCATAAAAAGTATACTTTACCAAGAACGTCGTTTTTTTGCCTGAAATCACAAGGAAATCATATAAAATTTCAAATAAATACCTGCTGTGATTAAACTGTTTCCATATTCCGGTATAAACATTGTCAGCAGTCTTCCAACAACATCAAATATACAATATTTCGCTGAACCAGACTCAAAATTAAAACTGAAGCTGTTTTAGTTGACAACACCTAAAACGCAACTGGTGACTTTACTAATGAAAATAATGTACTAGATATAAAGGACGTCTTTGGAAGTTCTGGTTTTACTTTACCATTGAAAGTAAACATTTTCAGTCAATGCAATAACGTTATCGTATATACGATTATATGTATGTATTAAACTTATTTATTTCGTTATAATCAGATAAATGTTCAGTACTCATCGTCACTGATCACGTAACAAACATAAACACACAAGAAAACGAAGATAGTACTAACCTCCATGTTAACTAAAGATCAGTGAAAAGTAAGAGCTTTAGAAACGTGGATACAGATTGAAATGGAAGGAGTAAAACGGAAAGAGAAACTGTAAAAGTGTATGATGAAAGGACATTAACAGAATAATAATGTAATCTAGAGGGCATATTATAAATATTGAAGGTTAATAGAGTAAGTGAACGAAAAAGGTTTCAAATGTTCGATAATGTAACTCTAGAATCCAGATATGTGGATACAAAGAAGTTAACAGAGATTCCAGGGGAATGAATAAAGAGGGTAATACGAATATGGAGCCATACACCAGCCAGAAGATCAAGTAACAAAGTATCAAAATCCTTCGATTTGTAGATACACTTGTTTTGAATTTTAAGAAACTAAGATATGATAGGTTGAAAACGTGGTGAAGGAGGACATTCGTGTAGTCTACTGGACTCAGTATACGAGAAGAATGTTTACTCGAAGGAGGAAAAGCAGAATAATAGAGTAAGTAGAGAAAAAGGCTTGCAAATATTGGGTATTGTTGAAAGAAGAGATGCGGATACAGAAAGGATAACAGAAAACACAGTGCAATGCTTAAATAAAACCATACGAAGATGGAATCTTACACCAGGCAGAAGATCAATTAACAAAGTATTAGAAGTATTGTGGGTTTATACGAGAAGGATCAGAGACTGAGATAACAAGCCCAGTATTCCTTGAATGTTGTCAGTTGTAGGGAAATTCTAAAACATGCGGATGACAACTGTGCAGAGATTCAGACACCCGCCACCTACAGCGCCAGTTGTAGGTAAACACAAATGGCGACTTGCTAGAAAACTGTTCTCGCGAAGAAATCCGCTCAGTTCTTCGATTCCTGTGAGCGAAACATGAAACCGCGGCTGAAATTCACCGGCAGCGGATGGAGGTTTACGGAGAGATTATAATTTCTCGTCAGTATGTCGAAGAATGATGTCGAAATTATTTGGTCGTCGAGAAAACGTCACCGACATCATAATAGCTGACCCAGCATGGCATCAAGAGATATGAACACAGCTCGACCACCCCTCTACAGCACGGATTTCGCCCCGAGTGACTTTCATCTTTGTCTTAACTTGAAGGAGCACCTAAGAGGCCAACGATTCACATCAGACGAGAAGGTAAAACACTTCGCGACAGCGTGGCTGAACACGCAAGGACAGCAGTTTTATTCCTAACCTTCCCACGAAGCGACAAGTGCGTAAACCGATATGGAGATTATGTCGAAAAGTAACCTAACGCGTGTACTACCCGTTGGCTGTATTGGTTGTATGATCGTGTACATGTTTCACTTCAGGTTATGCAGGCTTCATTTCTGATCACCCCCTCATATAATAAGGAAAAAAAGTCACGTTGTATGCAGTGCTGTGAAGTTTTTCGCGAGTGCAGCGCTGCTTATGTAAGCGCAGGTCGCGGCAATGTTTTTGCTCCGTGAGCCGCCGCTGACACCGAAAGGGCTTTGCGCGTTAATTAGAACCGTAGTCGCCGTCATTAGGAGCTAGGCGGGGCGCATTTCAAATTTCCTGGAGCCTGCCGCACCTCGCCGCCGGCTAATTAATAAATTAATTCTGCTGGAAACGGAGTCGCATTCAATTAACGGCAACAATTAATTCATGACGCCTTCCGCGCAGGTGGCTCCGGCGGCGGGCCTGCCAATTAGTCGCGACGGGCGTCGATACGTCGATCAGACGCGCCCTGGTCGATTCTGTTCGACTTCGTGCCAAGTCGGCCTTTACTTTCGACTACAATAAGACAGCTGGATACAGGCGCATAGGATATAATAAAAGAGGTCACAGATAACAAAGTGGATGATTTCTACCTTGCCGGACTGATAAGTCGATAAAGGTAAGGTGCTAACAAGTTGTTGGAAAAAGAGTGTTACAAACCATTTCTACCGAAGATTGGGAAAGGAAAAGATTCGTGTGGTAGTAATGACCTAGTCAAAGCGTTTTTATTGGCTGTGTAATCGGTCCCTTTCAACCCGTAGGACTACTGGGTATAGGGAACCCACAGTTTAAGGTGGAAAACGAACCACAGAAGCGTTCTGGCGGACTTCACAACACAACAAACTGTGCCAGGGGTAAAGGTTAGATTAATGCCTTCAAGATTCCAGCCAAGACCTGGATTCGAACCTGGCACCTTTAGCTCTCTGGTCAGATGATTTATCCACTGATTCACCAGATCACTTGAGTCGATTAATATAGGTACAAATAAGTTTAATGAAAAGAGCGATTTATTAGAAGATGATATATCAAGTCAACATCGATACTTATTCTGTTCGACTGTGTTCGAGAAGAGTGACTTCTATGTTTTCTTTAAAAACCATTTAACCGAAGGTCCTTAATATGAAATTTCTGATCATAGGAAACGTCCATAAACTACGTGGCTTCCCTTGAAACTCTCCCTCCCCCAACGTACAACGTAACCTGACGTGCCTTTTCCCTCAGCACCTCTTCACTATCACCCCCCCCCCCCCCCCACACACACACACACAATCTTCTTTGTGTGGCACATAACTTTTTTCCCTATTAATCCCAAAAGATGTTTTGCACTATTTTCTCTTGACTGAGTGTCGCTAAGACTATCGATATTTACGTTATCTACTTTTCCATATTTATAAATACTCTGAACTAAATGCTGACCTTAACCACTCCTGCAAATGATGAATTATCGGGAAAAACCTCTTTCTCAGTTAGGGATAATTTTCTTCTTGAGGTGTAACATTCCCCTTATCTCATTCATCAACGTTTTCGCGTAAAAAAAAAAAAAAAAAAAAAAAAAAAAAAAAAAAAAAAAAAAAAACTAAGAAGAACTGTATTTTTGTTTTCTGTAGCTGCAGTTCTGTCGCTTTTCTTTCTGAATTACCATGGAATGATTCTTTGATCTGCTTAAAAGATTTATATTTTCCATAAACCTCATAAAGTTCAAGGGGCATCCACAAATTACGTGAGGTGTTTTTCCGGATTTCTGGACCCCCCCCCCCCTTCTGGTGAGATCTGGTCCGTGAGAACCGCCCCCCTGGAAACTTTTGTAGACTTTTTTTTCTAGGTCACACCCTAACTTTTTTGACGAAATACCCTCCTAAAATCGAATTTGGCGCAAATTGTAGACCTTTTTTTGGCTCTACTGTCCCCAAATTTTTCGCAAAATCTCACGTGAGATTTCCGTAGACCCCCCCACCCCCATCCCACTGGTGAAATCTGGTGAGATTTCGCCGGACCCTCCCCCCTATTTCAACTCACGTAATTAATGGATGTCCCCTTATTTTACAGCACCACTATGAGTTTGAAATAACATTTCAGGAAGCACCACAATTAAAGTTGCACTGAAATTCACCTGACAGAACCAACTTATAATTATTTTATCAACGAGCGATGTGGCTACACGCAGGCAATCCTAATGAAAAGTTTTATTTCAAACCATCAAAACAATACGAACTCTCACCGCCTTTGAAAACCCCGGTAAAGAATATAAAAAAAATTTCAATACAATATCGATCCGAAAATATGGAGCTTGGTGGCTGAGCGGTAACGCACCGGCCTCATAGTCTGGAGGATGCGGTATTGTATCGCCGGATAGCCATCCTGATTTCGGTTTTCCGTAGTTCCTGAAATCTCTTGAGGGGAAAGCAGGAATGGTCAATTCAAAAAGCCTCGGCCGAATTCCTTCCCATCCCTTACACTGGTCTTTCCCTGTCTCTAATGATCAATGACGTCATCGTTTCGAGGCGTAATACTATCAGCAAAAAAGAAGGAGATCATAGGTATGTGGATCACAACGCTTGATAAAACAATAAAATAGTAGTATTTATCAATTACTTAGCAGTTTTATATGCAGGGACGACACTAGACTCTCAGACCTGGTACTAACTTCACGATTTTTGCAGGTTTTAAAGCCTACCTTCTACTATGGAAAGCTTCACTGACGTAATTCCGAATTATCCGTTGTTATTACTGGATTGATATCTTGGTCAAAATATATTGGAAATCCAGAACTTAATTGCTGCCATATCAGTCACACTTCCGTCATCAGACACCTGCAGTATTCTTAAATTTGTTACTCTCAGCGATTTTACTATAATACAAACAACCTATGCATCAAGAAGCCATCTCCATCATTTGCATCTGTTTCGTAAAATTACATTCCTGATTACGTTTTTGACGACCTCAAATGAAAACCTATTATGTGTCTCCGTTTAAAATCCTTTGAGCGAGAAACTCTAGCTCACTCTGAAACCTGAAACAATTTTGAGCCTGCATTTGTACTCTCTAAAAACAATAAATTGGTTCTACATCTAAAGACAAATAAGAGTGCAGTGAATCTTGCAGCAAAGGTAGAAGTTCGCAGCAACAGTAAATAAATACATTTTGAAAGCTGATTTCATATTATGCATTGAGCTTAACCATCAGCGAATAGTGTTTAAAAATGGATTCTTCTTTTCTTCTTCTGGTCCCAATCAGTTCTGGTTGTCGGCAACCATCTTGGCTGTCTTGTCTCTGTTACATGGTGATCCTTGGATTTCCAGAAGGCTTTTGACTCTGTACCACACAACCGACTCTTAGCGAAGATCCGAGCGTACGGTATATCTGATCAGATTTGCGAATGGATACGCGATTTTCTAACTGGTCGGTCACAGTATGTCGTTGTAGACGGAGAAGCCTCTTCTAAACTAGATGTTACTTCGGGCGTTTCTCAAGGAAGCGTAATAGGACCACTTCTTTTCTTAATTTTTATAAACGATCTCGGTGACAACGTTAATTGCAGGATGCGATTTTTTGCTGATGATGCACTTATTTATAGGGAAGTGAGGTGCTCCGACGATTGCTTAGAAATTCAGCGCGATCTGGATGTTATTTCGGAATGGTGCCGTGAATGGCAGCTTACACTTAACTGTAAAAAGTGCAAGACAATGAAAATAAGTAATAAAAAGACCCCGCTTGCTCAGGAGTACAAAGTTAACAATTCAGTTGTTGACACTGTAGATTCCCTGGAGTATCTAGGCGTAACAGTACAAAGCAACATGAAATGGGACTTGCACATAACTTCCGTTGTAGGAAAAGCTAATTCCAAACTACGATTCATAGGACGTATTTTGAGAAGTTGTAATGCTCATACAAAGGAAATAGCGTACAAAACACTAGTGCGTCCGCATTTGGAATACTGTTGTGGAATTTGGGATCCGTATCGCAAGGGATTGATTGACACATTAGAGAAAGTACAGAGAAGAGCCGCTCGATTCGTGACTGCTAGTTACAGTCCTTACGTAAGTGTTACAGAGCTAATTCGTGGGTTGGGCTGGGATTGTTTGGCGGACAGATGACGTCGTTTTCGTTTGAATTTGCTGGAGAATATGCGAAAATCTTTAAGTTACGAGTGCAACGAAATACTTCTTCCGCCAACCTATTTAGGTCGCAATGACAGGAGGGATAAGATTAGAGAAATAAGATGCCGTACTGATTCATTTATGTATTCCTTCTTTTCTCGATCTGTTCGGGATTGGAATGCGCAGAATTAGGATTGGTGCTTAGCACCCTCTGCCACCCACAGTATTTGTGATTTGCAGAGTATAGATGTAGATGTAGATGTAGAATAGCTCCGTAGTTGGCTTTGAGGTCCAGCTTCTCACATGTTTCAACGATTAAGTATTTCCCTCTTTAGAATAGACTGTAAGAGCTGATAACTGCTGTTATTCCTCATGATGTGACCAAGATACTGTAGCTTTCTTGTTTTCACAGTGGTCAATATATGGGGGTGAGTCAAATAGGACTTTACAATATTGCAATGATACAGAAATGTGATTAGATAACTTACAGAACGGTAGATGTGTCATTTTGTAACAAACAATCTCAAGTTTCACATAAAAGTGTCAACTGTCATTTTGGTTCAATTTGACTACCATTTGTCATGCGGCAAACATCCCACCGGTAATCAATTTCCTCCCACACTCGTCGCAGCAAATTGGGCGTAACTTGTGCAACTCCAGCGTAGATTTGATTTTTCAGGTCGGACAAATTGTTTGGTAGGGGAGGATCATACACAAAAACTTTACGCTGAATATTTGTTGCAGAGTTAGTTTCATGAAACATGCGATCACGCCACCACACCAGTGAAAGTAGCCATTTTAACTGTGCACTACGCTGGTACTCCTGGTGGAGGAATGATGTACTGATGCACTGCGTGCATCAAACTTGAGATTGTTTGCTACAAATTGACACATCTCCTGTATTCTGTACGCTACTTCAACAAATTTCTATATCATTCCAAAGTTTTAAAGACCCTTTTGACTCACCCTGAAATTACTAACCCAGCTGAGCCTCGGTAACATGAGGGCTAGAGTGTTGTGGCTTTGCCTGACGTGGGTTGCTGGTTCAAGTATGGCCTGGAGCATCGATGTTTAAGAATTGTGTGTGTCGTGTGTTGTGTGTACTTAGTATAATCACACTTGGGTGTACGACATAGGTAGCCGAATGCCATTAAAAATAAAATAACCATCCTTTATCTGACATTTCCGGCTGAGTCCTACCAAAGGCTTCCTATCATTTCCTAGTACAATATTTCCAGTGGAAATATAATACCACGGAGCAGTTCAAATTTTTTTTTGTCCACAAGTGTATTTAAGTCTGTGTCCAATTTCATCCAACACATTCTCCATAAAGCCAAGCGATGCAGTTTCTCCGCGTGTTTTTTCTGGGTGTTCCATACGCTTGACGCCGCCGCCGAAGGCACTGTGATCAAATACAGGGCTGAGATAACATCAGAACGATCGATATGTTGAGCTATACGCCAGGCGAATAACCAGTTTCACGGTCAACGCTGCGACCTCTCGCTGGCGGAATGAGCGCCTATCACTGCTTACCGACATTCGAGTAATCTGATGCAGGCACAACCATTTCATTAACGACAAACTTAAAACTGTTTGCTCTGTCATCTGTAACCTCAACACGAGATACAATATCAGCAAAGCTTTTCTGATGGTAGTATTTTTCCATCTTTAATTTTATACGAAATTATCAAACATTTACATTAGATGACTGTTTGAAACAAATTATTATTAATTTACTTTTACCTTAGAATGCCTTTTTGATCATTTTCAACCAGGACGAGAACATCTAAAATCTAGTTTTAAATTTAGTTGAAGTTGACTTATGATGTTAGCTTGGAGAACAACTAATCAAATTTCTTCCTGTTATGTTATCTGAAAGAAAAGACTTCTTCTACCTTGTCTTCGTTTTTTACTTTTGTACTTCTAAATACGCGTCGACTACGTTTTAATCAATAACTTCGTAATTTAAACAAAACATAATTTTTATTTCATAAGTTTTCGTACTTGATCAAAACTAACTGTAACGTCTGCTTCTGAGTGTCTAATTCGTCCGCGCCGTAATAAACTTTAGACAATTAAGTTGATTTTTCGATTTACAGTCCATCTAATTGTTTTATAATTTCTGCAGCTTCATCAAGGATGACGGCGTATTCCTACCCCATCCTAGGCTTTCCATTACCTTCTTTGTTCTTTACTTCATAATTATTCCTTTCACACGACTCTAAATATACCAGTCACTCTTTGCCTTCAGACATTTCGTAGAACAGAATTATTCGCAATACAAATAAATAATATATTATTTATGTTCATAATTATAATAAGGGAGCGTCCATAAAATACGTGACCTCTGTCTATGAGGGGGGGGGGGGTAGGCAAGAAAGCTACTCTGCGCTACGTGGGGGGAGGGGGGTTCCGAGCCAAGCCACGTTACTATCCATTCATATTATTAGTCACAGTTAAAATGAAGTGCAGAACACACAACAGCATGTGAATATTTATTTTCGTCATTTAATTATCTCCGTATGTAATTTACGATAGTCTGACAAGAGAAAATAGTACGAAATGTCTTCTAGAATCAATAGGGAAAGAAAGCTACGTGCTACATGGTGGGAAAGGGGGGTAAAGAAGGAAAAATCCACGTCGGCCAACGTGGGGGAGGGGAGGGGGGAAGGAAGGTGTTCACAGTTCGTCAAAATTGAGCTACGTGGTTTATAAACGCTCCCTAAATGAGCGTAACGTTTGACCGCTACTCGTCACTGTGAAGACAGCAGGCATATGCCGTCTTAGTTGATTATTACCGTAAGAACTGATCATTACACACGTTTCCTGGCTCTAAGCACATTCTGCCAGGAATTGTTAAATTCTTCCTCTGATTTGTTGATTGTGTAGATTTGCCTGTATTCCTTTCAGTTTTGAGATGGCAACGTCAGATTGAAAACAGGTGTACCATTTATTTCTGTTTTCCCAACACTTCTGCTACTGTCGATGACAGTAGTGATCATGAATGATCTAACCTGGCTGAGGGTAGTAAGTGTTATCTCACTGGGCGTGGTGGGTGAGCGTTACGCTCTGACCTCGCATTCGGGAGGACGACAGTTCGAATCCTCCAGATTTTGGTATTTCATGTTTTCCCCAAATCACTTTCATTGGGGTTTTGCGGCTTGTCGATGATGATGTCATTAGCGTTGGCGGAGTATTGTCAGCAGGAGACGTGAAGAAACGGTCGATGTCCTTTATTAAAGAACTAAACCGACACTAGTCTGAAGTTCTTTGGCGGAACAACGGAAAACCGGTGTCAGGGTGGTAATACTGGTGAACAATTACGCGTTATCACGAATGCCTGGGTGTTTGCAGATCGTATCTGTATTGTGTTTAAGCATGTAAGATCACCACATTTTAGAAAGATATGGTTTTATGGCTGAACCATTAAAAATTCACTTAGATCCCTAGAAAATGGTTAATATGGTAATCAGATGTTCTTTTATATGAGACTGTGTGGATATTAGTTCCAATCACACGGATTTTCCGAAACGGAGCACGTGCAATGATTTCAGCCGCACTTCGAGTGTTTTGTCTGTTGGACAGACAAGAAAATTTGGCACTTTGCTATTAGGTGGACTTCACTATTTTTTCCCTACTTTTTCAAATGCTAGGATGAAAACTTTTATACTTCTAAGAACATTTTATTAAATCTAATAAGAGGCTAAGCCTGAGTCCTGGTATTTCAGTGCACTGTGCCGACGGATCATTACAGGTTTTGTAACTTCCCAACTCGTCAATACATACATATAAATAAATCAAAGTTAACTGACAATCCTATTTATAACGGATATGTATGACTATAGGATTTCTCTGTTTGCCGAAAACCTTCTCCTTACATACTTAATTACACTGTGACTCGAGAAACGGTTGTTGATTTAGGGCGCGTCGTTAACATCCTATCGAAAAATGAGATTAAAAAAAATGGAAGAGATTGGTGTGGTGCTACCGATTATGAGATGCTTAATTGGCTCATCCTGGCAACAGTAACCATATATGGAACGCTTAATTGGTTATCGGAGCTGATTAATTAATTAATACTTGTTACAACACAGGGGTTGAGATATATTTAACAGCGCGCCACGACCAGAGAATGTAGAACCACTCTGCTATGGACGAAAAAATGACGCCATCTTATCTCGTAAAATAAAACACAAAAAGAGTTTCTTTATAACATTAACTGGAGTGAATTTGATAATCTAGTAGTCCGCAACACGTTACTGTATGGAACACAATCTGTTGTTAGTATTCGATGGATAATTGCTCGCAGGAACAATATTCCGCATACAAAATTTTATTCCTTCCACTGATTCAACTACTGTTTGTAAATAAAAATATAAATTACAGTCTTGGCCACAGCAACTTGGTTACCTCCGACACTTGCGATAACGCCATAATAATGTGCACTCATTCTCTCTCTTCACCCTGAACAGCCAAAGATACTAATCCTAACGTAATATTAACCCAAAGACTATATATGCTTCTACACTGTGGGACACTTGCGCTAAATAAATAAATAATGAACACATTACAGTAATCATTATGCACAAATTTAATTACGTAAATGATTGGTGGGAAGTGAGGAGGTGACGAGATGAAAGTTGGATAGAGAAGGAAGAAGTAGATGTGAGTTAATGAAAGATGAATAAAAAACATCATTCGAAAACGTTACGGAAAGGTGGGATGAATACGTATGTTATTTGGTTTTGACCCAACTGCTTCTGAAAAAAAAAAAAAAAAAAAAAAAAAAAAAACTATACGGGAGAGATTTATAATAAGCATAAAAAGGCACGAACAAATGTGTGATACCCAAAATATGATATTGATGATGCTTCCTGTAATAAAAAACGCAGAAATGAATACACAGTGCTTGGCAAAAAAACATGAAGCACGTGAAAGAGAAGGGGGAAACGCAATGAAACTTCATGTATGATGTTATTCCAGTGGTTACAAAAACAAGTCAAAATTCACAAAGAACTTGACAGAATGAGCCGCCTTATCAGTATTATACTGCATCGCCTTTGGCCACGATGCATGCACTTATTCGGTTAGGAAGGGTGTCAAAGAACTGTTTTAACCTCTCTTGAGGCATCTGTCTCACAACTGTTGTAGATGGTAGTTCATATCCTGGATACTGGCACTGGTACGGAGTTGACGACCGAGCATGTGCCACACACTGTCTGTTGGGAACATATCTGGAGATCTTGCTGGTTACGGAAGTCCGAGGTAATGTAGATTCGCGAATGGCATCGCACTGTTGTCAGCGATGAATCATGGTTCCGCATTACCTATGAGTACCATCGTCGGCAACTATGATGGCGTACTGGAAACATGTCCCATTCTTCCAATGCTTTGCTGAGGCACAATAGTGCTATTCGTGGTTTGGGAAATCATCGGGTATGCCTTCAAGTCCCGGCTGGTAAAAATTGAGGGAACTCTGACGGTACAACGGTACGTCTTACTTCTTATGCGACAGTATCATGGTTTAATTTTCCAACAGGACAATGCTCGTCCACACACGGCATTGGTATCTATGAAATGTCTATGTGATGTTGAGATACTCCCATCACCAGCAAGATTACCAGATCTGTCCCTGATACAACATGGTTGCTCGAACGTCAACTCTATCCCAGTGCCAGCATCCAGGATATCATGGACCACTTATGACAGTTGTGGTCCACCTTGCCTCAGTGAGGATTCAACGGATTTATGACACCCTTCCCAATCGAATCAGTGCATTAATCTAAGCTGGAGATGGTGCAACATGCTGCTTATAAGTGGGTTCACACTGTCTAGTAGGCTACTTTGTAAATTTGACTCAGTTTTCTTATCACTGAAATTACTTCTGAGCCAATGAAATTTCATTCTGTTTCCTGTTTACCTGCTGTTTGTTTCACTGTTTTTGACAGCCGAAAATGGACTTAAACGTGAAATTCTGAAAGCTGCAAGTTGATCGCAGGTGGACTGATATTTTGTTGCTGATAGTCCAGCTCCCGCGGCACTGTACTGTAGCAGGGGCTGCAGATGGCCAGGCGCTAGCGCAGTGTTCTTCATAGTGGGTCGCTTGCGGCTGCTGTAAATTCGGGCAGGCTGGCGTGGAAATGCGACTGTGTCGTCACACAGCACTAAATCTGGCGGCCTCGCCTACCAGCCTGAAATATACGCACACACCCGCTCTCCGACGTGACCAACATGCTTAACGGCCACCGCTGGTCGTACACAAGAGGTTTGTTTTCAAAACAGAAACACGAATTTTTTCATTCCCTCCACATATCCCCTCCACCACCATGGTAAGTATGCTGCTGTTTCAAGGACTCAAAAGCAAATAGGCTGAAAGGTAATTTATCATTACTTAGTAGGTTCGTGTATATTTTCAATGTTTGTAATTCGAAGAAGTTTTACAGGGAAATTGTTCTTGGGTATTGGTTTTTGTCGGTATTATAACCTTACGACTCCCACCTTTAACATTTCTGGCCTAATTTATTTAATATTACTGTACCTCTTTGCCGGAGATTGTCTGAGTTCACTTATAACAATAGCAAAATAGTAGGGACCGGAACAATTACAAAAGAAAAATATGATACTAAGTTGATCAATGATGAGCCACACTATTCAAGCAAATTCTGTTATACTCAAATACTGGACGCAAAAATCGATATTAGAAATTGTAACACGTAATTTAATAAATTAGGTTCATATAAATCTTTGAGAAAACGACATTCTACACTTAATTTCTTTTTTCCTTTTCACAGTTGCTTTCCATCACATGCACTTCAACAGTTCATAAAAATCTTCCAAATAGGAATTCCCAATACTAATGTTTTCTTTCCGAGTAATGAGTTTTTTTACCAGTCACCGTAGCAAAAGTGAGCAGGAGTACAGAGAGAGAGAAAATGGACTTACTTCATACTGGGCAGGCAGGCGGTGTAGGCAGTCACGACAATTAATCACATTGATCGAGCTGAACAATTGTAACCCGGTGGGCCTTAAATATCCTCTGGGTAACTGTATTTCGAGTGATCCGCTGCTGCCTTTTTGGGAGGAGTACAGTCAACATTGACTTCCTAAATTTCCAGCTGCCTTGTGTAAAATCTCTTCCAAATGGGAGAATAAATTGGCTACCACATACACTACTCCTCCCCAAAAGACGCCTTTTGGTGTTCGTGGGGTGGTACACCACGTCGTGCTGCTGCAGGGCGGGACAGGGTGACTGACCTGTTAGCGTGGCCTATGTGCCATATTGGCTTCCACAGCAGCGTCCTAAAATTCATAACTCATACATGCTGCCGCCTTATTTGAAATCTTACATCTATTCCTTTTAAATATTTAAGACTACCTCTTACAGTTCCTACTTCTAGTTTTTAACACTTACGCCATAATTGTGTCTTGTGGCATCATAATTCCTATAGTGAAGAATATCAGAATTAGATCGAAACGACATCCATACTTACCTATTAGTTTCCTTAAATATGTATTATTTCTAGAGGGTGTTTTTTTTTTTTTTTTTTTTTTTTTTTTTTTTGACCTTTTTTTTTTTTTTTTTTTTGACAGACCTTGTTCTACCTTTATATTGTAGTGTAACTTACCATTTTTGATTAATTTACTTAGAGTTTTAGTTAATTAATTATTTCCTCTGTGAAAGTTGATGATTGTATGATTTGTATTTTTTACCTTCGATGTATAATGTTTCAAACCATATTCTTAGCTTCCCTTATTAATTCTTTATTTACTTGTTTGTGTCATTTATATAGCCCTGTTGTTTCCTCTTATCGTTTACCAGTAGTAGTAATGTTGACTTTACGAGAATTTGGTGAGTTACCATCAGAGTTTTGTCGTGGTATCTACAGTATTCCTCGGGGAACAGTATATTTATTACCCCGAGTAATGTTGTAAAGGAAGCATAGAAGGGATCTGATTAGTATATGACGACGGTCCGATATGTTTCAAAATGATTAGCACTTACTGCTAAGTGGTGTCTAATCCGGCTCATTGTAAATAATGAATATATAAGTGTAACAAAAGTAGTAATTTCTTACCTGGCGTTGTTTCATGAAGCAGAAACGCACATACAACTGCTATTTTCTCCAACTTTTAGCTAAAACTTTTACAGAATTACAGATATGACGTACAACCTCATAATATCTAATACGATTTCAAAGATATGCGATTCCAATGGGCTACTTATTTAGTCATGTTGTTATACCCGAAGAATATTGTAAAAGATAGAAATTAAAAACGCCATGGTTTGATGTTGCTTCATCTGCTGGGCCTTCGCATCGTTATTCCACTAATAATACGGCTAAGTTCGATTTTGTTTATAGGTGGTTTCCGTATACCCAAAAGGCAACTTCTGGTATAGTTCTGATATTGTAGGCGGAAATAAATGCAAAAAACAATTACAAAATTCTCCCGATACCTAATACCTCAGGTGGAAATTTCATTGCATGCCCATTTTTTCCCCTTTCTTGTACACGCCAACTTGTGGCCTCAACGAATTTTAATTCTGAATTCTTTCAGCGTTTTTGATAAATTGCTCATCACTTAGCTTGGTAATTTATTCCTATCCCTGACTGTCTTAAACTGTTTTAAACAGAATAGCTCCGCCAATCGAAGCTCTGATCCCTGCTGAACAAGCTGGATTCAATCCCAGTCGGGACTGTAGAGATCTGGTCCTGTCTCTTACCACCTATTTGGAAGCAGGGTATCAGAAGAAAATGAAGAACGTATAATATTGCTAGATCTTCCGGCAGCATACGATACAGTTTGGAGAGAGGGTCTTCTGATCAAACTGATCAGGGCAGGTCCTCGTGGAAAGATATTTTCCTTGCTGGAAAACATGTTGGGTTCATACTGAGTTAAGCAGTAAATTTCACAAGCTAAATAATGGTCTACCACAAGGCTCAGTTCTCTCCCTTATACTGTTTAATTTATATTCTCATGTTTTGCCAGAGACAGTCTCTCGCAAATTCGGTTATGCTGATGACATCAACCTTACAGTACAAAGAACTAACTTCGCAGAGGCTGAAGAAATCCTCATTCACTACCTTCAGGAAATGGATATTTTCGAAGGTGGCGCCTTCAACCTAATCCGCAGAAAATAGAAATAGCTACATTCCACATTAGAAACTAAGAAATGAACTACCAGCCAAATGTAGTGTTCAGAGACCAGATTCTGAAGTGTAACAGTAGCCCAAAATATCTGGGTGTTACTTTAGACATGTCCTACACTTACAAAAGGCACCTTCAAAACACAGTTGCCAAGCTTAAAAGTCGGAATAATCTACTTCAGCGGCTGGCAGGTACTTCATGGGGAGCTGATACGAATACATTAAGGACAACAGCCTTGGCTTTGGTTAACTACATTGCTTAATACTGTTCCAGCAGTTGGTGGACGTTCAGCTCTTCCCATCCATTGATGTATACAGGATTAAAAAACACTGCTGAATTCACGTCGACCTGTCTGGAAGACTGCTGTCAGTATAACATATAACTACTTCTGCTCCAGAGACAGCTGGACTGCGGAGCGGTCATCGTCAACACCACAGGGCATAGTTCATGTTAGTAATCCATGTTCAAAACTCACTTGTCGTGATCAATTTGATGTAAATTAAACCGTATTAGATGTGGTACGGGAAGAACTCCTCCAACTCTTCAAATCTGGGGCTTGGCAGATTCTCCGTTCTGCGACTGCAGTGAGATTTTACAAACTGTATGACACATTGTGCAGGATTGCCCATTCCGTGCCTTTCCTAGAAGCCTTGAAAATTTAAATTTGTTGGAGCACCTCGATGTTGTATTTTAGTGTTAATGGCTGTTGATCCTGTCATAGAGGCTTTATCACCTTCCAGCCGCGGGCCTTGTCCGTATATATATATATATATATATACAATTGTTTTAAAAGAAAGTTAAGTTCGGTATGATTGTAGTTGACTATTAGGTCATGTAGCATCATAGGCTAAATAAATAAATACTCTCTTACCAATGTAAGAAAACTTTCCCACATCCTGAATTCAACATGTTGTTAAGTTTCAGTGGATAAACCAAATACAATGGTAAAACAGTCAAAGCTATAGTTCACTGTTGTCCCACGCTTCAGTAGCTAGTTACTTGGGTTACTGCCTTGAAAATCAACTGTTCGATTCCCAATATATACGAGGAGACATTTTTACATGCCATTAAGCTGTAATGTTACTTTTTCGATGCTATATTTTAGATATTTGACATCAAATGCCTTTGATATATACGTATTAATGATAATTTTTATTACGATTTTCTTAAGAAGTGATATTTTTTTAAAGAAGATTGTTAAATTAAAATGCTGTAAACAGCTATGAACTCTACCAGTGATGACATTAAAGCAGTTAACTGCCATTTGCGTGGATTAATATTCCTGATACAAAATCCGACACTGCCATAGCAGTTATTAAAACACGATTCGCCTAGTATACGAGTGTTGTTGATCCATCTCGACCGTTTCCCGTAATCTTCTGAACAGTTTTTGTCTCCTGATATTTTTGTGTATATTCTGATTGCTGTTTCATTGTTTGCTGGTCAACGGATTGCGAGGTATCGTAAAAAATGCGACAATCTGTACGACAAAGCCCACACGCTTACAATCTCCTCTCTTTCTGCGCCCTAACTCGCCCATATTCCCATTGTGTCTCTTGCTTCAACAGAGAGTTCAGATGAAAGATAAATACCACTTCGGTCACTGCTCAAGGTTTACGTTTTAAATTTCGCCCGACAATTGTGTTAACGCGGAAACCAGACGCTACGAAATTAACTCCGCCGCGGCCGTACTTTTGACGCAGCGTTAAATTGTCTTCCGTCGAAACGCTGCCAGAACAACGCGGGAACTTGCCGCGTAAATTAAATAAAGAGAGCAATCACAGGGAATTCTGTCGCTGCTAGTTTAAACATTTAAGTGTAACAGACCTGCCCTCCGAATGCTAACACTCGCGAGGGTCGACTGCATACATTTGTTCGTGAAATGTTCATCGGAGTTTAAAAGCAGAACTCTCTTTGTCTCGTCGCTTTCACTTTCCCTTCGAACTCCGTAATGTACTGTTTGGAACAGCGCACCTCAGGCGTAGCGATATAAAACCCTACCGAAAAATGTTAACCTTTTTTCCCAGAACGGCGAAGAATGACAGTTTTCTGGTATTAGGGGTAGGCCGGGCAAAGTGGCCAGGCTAGGGTTTGACGATGTCTTAAGGTAACTTACAATATACCTAAAGGCATAAAAATCAGGGGTTACATAGCTCAACTATCCTAGTACTTACCAGAATTTTTTAGTTAACTTCGCATTAAGTTTAGTAGCAAAAATAACCAATTTTTCAAAAAATACCCGAACAAAGTGGCCACTTAGCTTCAAAATAAAAAATGAGTTATTAAAAATGCTCTAAATTTTCAAAAACAGTGTAATGTATTTAAGGAAGTCATGTAACTTGTAAAAAAATAGAAATTATAACGGGCGAAAGCAACTTTAATTGTAATTTTCGCAAACGAAGAAATAGCTGTTTCATTCAATTCCAACACAGAGTTCATGAGCTCAAAAGTAACACATTTGGCACTCGATCCATCATTCTCTTGCACTGAGCTGAAAAACTTTCGTTGCAGTAGAGGCACTGTGTGTGTTCTTGATCAACGTCATCATCAATTAACAATCTTTTATTTAGAATTCCTGCGGTTGGTGGTTTTCTATCTAGCATTGGTTTCCTTCTTTTGTTTTCTTCTTTTTGTTTGTTTTTGCAGGTTTAAGTAGATTTTTATATGAATTTAATGTGAACTTCTGCAAAGAACCTTTGTTTTGGCCTTTGCATTTGCTTTTTCTCTGCTATTGTTGGGCGACAATATCCTTAGGGCTCACGGAAAAAGAAGTTCCCGGTCGTTGAAATACCACCACAAAATAGAAATGATTAATTACTTTTGTTTTTTATTATTATTAATATACCCAGTTGAGCTTCACATGATAATAAAATTTCTGTTCAAATCACTGTATAATGTTAATAATCTGCAAGGAACAAACAGAATCCGTGAGCAACAGACAGAGGCCACTTTACCCGGATTGACGCCGTTACAGAAACGTCATTGTATCTTAACAATACAAAGAAACACCAATTATCACCAAGTCATGAACTTACAGTAAAAACATCACCTCTTGCAAAAGAATTTTGTTCAGAAGCGATAGGTCATCTCATTTCTCAGTAATAAATTCATAAACTGGCCACTTACCAAACATCAGGCTCATCATATTGTAATAACTTCGAGAGATAATAAGCTATCCGGATCGGGCTTCTCAAGGTTACATAAAGCATTACGTTACACTAGTTATGATTTTTTCCGCGTGATGGCTCCATCCCTTGGCCCCAAAACCCCCATGGCCACATTGCCCGGCTCTTCCTACTTATTTTTAGTCACATGAACGTCAAGATCATTAGAACTGGGGAAGCTAATGGATAGTCGGCCTTTCTAGCCTTTGGTTTAGCCTATTTTCCTCGAGTTGAAGGGTCACCGGTTCGAGTATAGCCTCCGGTACTGGCGATTTCCACTTAACTCTGTTCTTTGTGGTTCGAGCTGTTGTGAAGGCGAATACCTGAATGGTAGAAGTACATCACAGAATTAATTCAGACTTCAAAGGTTAATATAAACTTTTGTAGTCCATTTTAACATTGCGACGTAGGCTGAATGGCTATAAAAGCAGAGCAGTATTTTTTATTTTAATACTTTAAGAGAATACTGACCAAATACAGAGCGGGGCTACACTGCAGCCTTAATTAAAGAATCATCACAACATTAACTTGGATTTATTTCTATAAACAATGGAAACGCGAAACGTGGATCGTCAAAACTGGAATCGAAGCCGGATCCAAACGTTATGTCTCATCCTGTAACCGTGGTATGGCAGAGGTATGTACTCGTATTATAAGAACCAGGCAGTCGGTAGGAACTTCCGGTAAGGCTAGGTTCAGATGAGATGTTTTACGGGTGATTGGAATAGCACGTAATCAAAACGCGCATTATTTTCGTTGCGTCCAGTTGACGGGATGGTTGCGCGAGTCTATACACGGAATGAAGCTGGATGAAGCTGTTGTGTTATGGCTTGCGTACCGGCGGCGGCAAAAACGCAAAAAAGAAAAAGTAGACGATATAGGGTGCATCCAACTTTAAATGATAGAATGACTCACACTATGTTTATAACTCTGTATCAAAATTTGAGAAACGATGACAAAAATCATCCTTTTTTCTTAGCAAATCATCAATTTTTTAATTATGGCTTTAAGCCTCGTCGACGTCGAGGTCATTAGAGGCAGGATGGGATTGGGGACAAGGAACTGTAAGAAATTTGGCCATGGCCTTTTTGAAGGAAGCATCTTGGCTTTCACCTGAAGTGATATGGGGAACCCATGTAAAACCCAAATCTGGGTGCTCGGACTGGGATTCGAACCAGCGTGTTTTCGAATGCGAGGCCAGAGCCTTACCAATCACGCACCACGCTCGGTAAAATCAATAAAAGCAAACTACTTACGCATGTCAGTGAAATCTTTTAACAATTTACTTGCCATTATAAAGGAAAATTTGTTCCCTTGGAAACTATTGCGAGATGGTTTTTTCGCAGAAGAAAAATTTGTAATTACTTCAAGGCAAGAAGATAATATATGTGTGAGTTAGTATGTGACTGTAAAAGAAAAGATATAAAAAAATTACTTCTTAATTGTATTCAAATGAAAGTAACACAATAAGCAATTATAACTGGCACAAGGTTTATTACTAAAATAATTCAGTCGCATAAGAATCTCGCAAGGCTTTGTGATGGTGAAGTTGGAGGGGGTTGAAAGTGGTATTGTGTCTGTTCACGCCACAGATATTGCGCGACTACTGGACAGAGCAATAGCGACGCTATCATCTCGACTGCGAGCAGAGGTTCCGACATAGCTCACGCTATACACAGCGACAAGCAGAACGCGCGACTGCATATGAACGCTTTATATGGACCTCTAGTATCACACAATCGTCTGATTGCTCAAATTGCACGTAAAAAGAACTATCTGAACAAAGCGTAAGATCCAATCTCTACAAAAGAACCGTGAAAACACTTAGTTGGCTGCGGCACCATGATTGTGTCTGCACTGACACTGGATTAGCTAGTTCCAGTCCTGGTGGTGGACGAAATTTTTATCACCGGGGCAGGATAGCAGAGGTGGTGCTGCAGAATTCCTAGTTACCAGTATCGAGTGAGGGAATACGACAATACGTACGACAATACGTTTGTCGGATGCGGACTTTGAGCCTGGCGGTCACACAGGTGTTTTTTTTTTTTTTTTTTTTTTTAGCTCTACAACATGTCGTGTCGAGTGGGGGGCCCCTACAACCTGGCCGGTGATCAGGGCCCCCGTAACGCCGGCCCTGTCTCTCCTCTCCGAACAATATTCAACATGGAACACACAAACTTTCACAGTCATTCCACACTTTAATAACATTTACGAGCACTGTCACATTGGAGGAAGCAACGAGAAACCACACCTGTTCATCTTCTAAGACTTTGCCATGGAGATGTAAATATCCCCTTGGTAAGCAACTCCTATACTCGAAGAAAAAGAGGTGCAAGTATCTTTCATGTTATCTGGGTTTTTCTTCAATTGCATTATCATTTTGTCGTACCCGTGGGTCAGTGCGAAAATTTCGCATTTCCGAGAAGGTTTACGTAAATGCAAATTATATTAAAATAATACTTTTTTTGCATTTTGTGTTCAAATTTATGATAAACTGTTAAAATTTATTAGTGAGTGAGGTTGGTGACTATTTTAATCATTTTTAATTAGTAAATTCTGAGATGTAAAATAACCCTCAACAGTGAAACATATTTTTTGTGCAGTATGAAAAGTTGAGTATAATACAATATTGCTGAAAATGTGATACCTAAATTACAAAACCTCTTTGAACTCAATATTGGAGAATATGTAGCAATTGACTAAATGTATCCTTAACAGAAACAAGAGTACCTGAAGTCGTCACACTCTTAATAGTTAGCAAAAACATGTTATTGTAGAAATTGTCTTGTGCTTCTAAATTTGTTTGGCGTTAATTGTGCAGGATATTAATTGCGATGTTGAATCGAGTAGTTTCTAAAATACTTATCATCAGTGACGCACCCAGAAAAAAAAACTCTAGCGACAAAACTGCGAGTTATAAATAAACAATACAATGTGCGTAAATAAATAAAATCTCGGGTTTCCAGCCGCGTAAAAAACTCGCACTTTTGGGACGTTTCGAAGGCGTCTATCTCAGCCATCATTTTCAAACATTGATGTCACTGAATAACTGTTTGTTTACACGCTGCTGCGGAAACGGTAGAACACAAAAGCTAACCCAGTGCGATGACGTCATCCACTCTTCTGCTCATTACCGAGGCGAAGCGGTTTCAGCATTTTGATAGCCGGGTTTCAGGCCACACTGAGTTGATAACCATTATCCCCGTTAACTAGAGAATCAGATTTTCTGATTTCTACTTCTTGTATTATAATACTGTCACAAAAATCTTTGACCCAGGCTAAAATTGTAGTCTCTTAGAAACTTAGATATTACAATACAATCTGCATTTTCAAATTATTTTTCATCAGAGGTGAAGACCTTATCCTTAAAACGGTACCTCATTTATAGATTTTGGTTACGAATGATGGGAGAAAAAGAGTTTTTCACGAAATATCACCCTTTAGAAGCAACATATAAGATGTGTTTGGCACTGAGATAAAGAGGCGTTAAGTCCATGGGTATACAGACCAAGGTTTTCCTTCACTGTGTAAAACTAGTGGTGTATTTTTGTAGGCGAGTGTAAAATTTTCTATAAATTATGTTTGGTAATGAGCTTTCCAAAGGTTGTGCCACAAAATGGTAAAACAGAATTATCAATTAAACTGCTATCTATTCTGCAGTCCAATATGAAATGTGTACAAGACCTTTAGTATAGGTGTCACAATGTTCACAGAAATTGTCGAATGTTGAACGACGCGTACACTAACATCAGAACAAAATAGGATATGTTGTTCTCAGTTGATCTCAAATTGTAAAATTTTACATAATGAAGGTCTTTATCTATATTTTCGCTTATGAAGGAAGGAAAATTATTTCTTAAAAATCTCGGTTGAGAACGTGTTAGTAGTGAAAAGCTGGAGTACTATAACAGGAATTTTCTCCTGCAAATAGTTTATGGGTGTTTGTAGTTTAATAATATTACTTGTCTAAAAATTGTTCATTATGCCCGTAAATCTTCTCTTCGTGCTGTGCAAAAAGGATTTTAGGGGTAGAATCTTTCATTGGATCAATCAGAGTTTAGGTAGAGACAATATTTTGAGTTCTCGCCACACTAAATAATTTTATTAAATCACACTCACAAGTTATGCTAAAACTTCGTTATTTTTATTGCTAATATTGTCGTTTTCCATAAATTAATATTCTTTGTTCTTCGCACCTTACTATTTTGTTGATCAAGTTTTACTGTAGCTCAAAATACAGTTCACAGTTCACTGAAGATCTGAGTAAGTAAACTCATTGTGTTTATGCCTTCTTTTTTCTGCCTCTCTTCTAGACACTCATGAAATATCGTTGGACAGCGATACTAACACTGCAAGGCAGTGTCACCAACCCAACATTACTATCAAACTTGACAGAACTAAAATTAATGCAAACTTTTATACAAACAAAAGAGATAGGTAAAGTTAATAACTCACTTTACGTAACTGTTGGAGGCTTTTTTTACTCGTATGAAATGACCATGATCAAGTTTATTTCTGAAAATATAATCACTTTACTATTAAATCTGTATTGCTCGGTAAGATGTTGTAGGTTCGATTGATACTTTTTTGAATATAGATTCTATTGCCACCATGACAAATTTTATTTGTCTTTTCTCATGTCACTAGAGGAAGAAGGTAGGATTTTGAATTTTCATTTACCCATCTATTTTAATTATAATTTTAAATATTTTTAACAGTTTTCATATAGCAGTGTAAGGCGTATTTTTGGGTGTCGCAAATAAGCGAAAGAGAAATGTTTGTCGCTTCTCAGCGATGAGATGGAATTATTTCGTTTCTCGGGACTGTTCGCCGGAGATATCTATTTCCACGCAGTTCGCCGATCCATCTTACAGATTGACGTATCTCGTTGCGTCGCCCGCCGATTGTTATTTGCCAGATTGGATTCAGCAGGACGCCCCGCACCCGCCAAACCCACCTCAGGCCAGTCACATTAATCGAGTTAGTTTCGACAGCGGAAAAGACAGCTCGCGGCGGCCTGATATAACACCTCTGGTATAAAACCGACGCGACGTCAATGATGTTTCATCAAAACTCTCACCACCTACTTGCAGCTAAACAAAAACAAAATACTAAAATCAATTCACAGTTGGCGTTAAACTGAACGAGAAACACGGCGCTTGATTATTTTTAAAGACCAAATACTACCGTGCTCATATTTACCCGAATTAGTTTCGCTTAATCCTTCCCTAGAAGTTATTCAACCCCATATTCGCATTCAGGAAGGCAGACCTAAGCTTTTCGGGAGGTATGAACAGATGGTCACTGTAAGTCGAGATTTCATTGGCTGTCAAATTATCCAATATATTTCAATTTAATCGTCGTGATACAGGGACCGTTGTTGAATTTCGTTGACAGAAGTGTTAAAAAAATACCAATTATAATACTTTTTAAAGATATAAGGCATGTAAAAGTTAATATCATACTTGCATACCTATAAAATTCGTAATTTTCCAACCAAATAACAAACATAAAAAAATAATAATTCTCAAAAGACGGGACGTAGTACTCATTCTTGGCCCCTCCACCGAAAAAAAGAAAACATCCCAGGAATCTTAAACTAGTGAGAAGACAGTTGTTTCTTTTGTTCCCAATGCTTGTCTAATTCGATATTGTGTGTCACAAATACTTTTAAATTTTTTTCCTTCTGCTGTAGGCATCTTGATAGCGGTTTTGTGGCTCAGTCATCAAGGCAATAATGTTTAAAAATCAGTGTCTGCGTTGGGATTCGGGAACAGCCGGGAATTTTTATGGCCTTTCGTTTGTTCACGTGAGGTATGCCTTGACGCTTCGTTGTTCATATTTCACATTAAACAGTTTCTCTAGAAGAAATCGAAAGACAGTTGGATCTCTGACATTTAACTTACTAAGCCTCCATCGGGAGGATCCATCGAGTCCTCGGTTTGAAGACTATGCTGAAACATCTTCGTTATGATGATCTAGAAAAAACAGACGGTTTCAATTTTTTCAATGTTTCTACTAAAACTGACAAAGTTTTGTGATAATCTTTTTTTGTTGTAGTTGTAGTTGTTCTATTCGTGTGGCGTTAGTTATTGAAATATATGCTGTGTACAATCTCAGCAGAAGTTCAGGTAATTGCCGAAAACCTATTAAAAACATCAATCATGGTGATCAATGTACAGGTGCCAAGATAGACAACTTTTCCAGTTTACCTTGCCAGTGCTGCATGCGTTATAACACACTCGTCCTGAATCCAGAATCATTTCTGCTTTACTTAAACACAGAATACTATTAAACTTTTTTAAATTGTTGCTCGGATTACAAATTCAGAGAAATATCCACCTCAGAAACGTTACCGAGAGGAAAGTTGCTCTGGAAATATAATGATGTTTGAAGTACATATGCGTTTAAACGATGAAATTATTTCGGCATGAACAACTGCGGCACGAAAAATACTTTCGCTGAAATAACATTTCTGCTCTTCCTGTTTGCATCTGTCTCTTTCAGAATACATTTCATGTTTGAAAAGCAGGGATATGCAAGACTTTAAAGGGTTGGGATTGTTTGCTTAAAAATTTCTTGAAAGGAGATTTCAATAATGAAAAACTTCGTGTCACCTAAAAATAACAAAAACTAACGATAACTTCTTAATGTTCAAAATTTTAAATACCGCCAGCCATCATAAAGAAGGAACACTTGGTAGGTATTTGACAAGTGAAGCTACTAGTTTATTTGGAAAAGACCTGGCTTCCTATGAAAACAAAAGTGAAAAGTTTTTTTGAATATAAATATATACCAAAAACTATTCTGAAACCTCCTCTTTAAGGTAAAATTTGATTTTGCGTTATACTCGTCCTAGAAAAGGATTTATTATTTTATACGCGCCATCCTATAGTGCGGCAATGTATTAAAAAAATTTGGAAGCTATTTCACATAAATTAATTAATTTTTTGAAATTTAAGGAACATGCTACTCTTTGTTGTTCAAATTACATTTTAACACACGTTTATCGTAATATGTCCAATAGTTAATATCAAATTTAATAAAATAGCACTTTTAAATATTTTTTTTTTTTTTTTTACAAAAATAGATAATAAAAAAATATACCTCCGTCCTTTCCTTAAAGCTGAACCACTTTAGATGATAACAAAATTTCAAGTCAGTACATTGAATGGTCTCTCTATAAATGTTCTTCAGACTTTACCGCTTTTACATGGGTAACATAGGCACCTCCGGATACACTTAAGATTGCGGTTGATTGTCACTTGCGTTTGATAGAATACTCTAATGATTAACGTGATGGTCATAAGACAGCTTGTTAGATCGACGAGCCAAAATTGTAGGGTAGAAGAATAATTTAGATCATAACTCCCTGCCAGGTTTGTCAATATTCACTTTCACTGCAACATAATGAACTTCCATCCGCTTTAAAATTTCAGCTGAATTGATAAAATTGAAATATGAGAATGTAAATGTGCTTCGTAACGTGTTTTGTCATACAGTAAATATTAGACATGTTTGTGACTGTACAATTTTAAATAGACTTTTGAAGCCATTCTTAAGAGTTTTTGTAAGAAATAATTCCTCTGGACAAGTGGTGAAACAAAACAGATCACCTAAGCGTAATTACAGTTACGCCACTGTCGAAAAAAATGGTTTGTCGTGGATATTTTGTAAGAATACGTTTACAACATTTCAAAGACGATTATTCAAGGCCCTATTTGTATTCAACAGTTTCAATCCGAATTATTTCCTTTCCCACCTCTAATGACGTCATCGAAGGGTAAAGCAATACAAAATATGGTGCTGTCGCCCCGTATAGATTTGTCAATAAATTTTATGACATTTCAAGAATTCACACTTGCGAAAATTACTGAAAGAATAACGGAATTTTCGTCCCGATCACAATCCTGGAAATATTAGAAATAACTTTGTGTGGTTATAAACGTTTGGATTTCCTATACTTAATTTCATTTACAGAAATTAATTTGTAACAAAAATATTGAGTGAACTCTTTGTGTATCTCCCTTATTTGGTTGTCGCGTTATAGTTACATTGAATTTCTGTGTAGAGCATATCTTACGAGGATTATAAATCGTGGTTAGTATACTACTAATTCAATCTGTTATGATTCTATTGATTGAAACAAAGCAGAGTTTTTATGTACAATTCAGTAAATAGGATTCATTTGCCATTAATTCAGTTCAAACAGACAATTAAGTGTTGTTCGTCACATTTACATTTGTCCAAGATTAAGGGAAGAAACGAGCAGAAATAATATTACTTTTAAACTACACGACAAAGTTATTTAAATTCTTTAGGATCACTATTCTGGTTTAAACTTTAGAACATTATGACGATAGTACTTTTGAGGTACATGACCTTAATGAGTGAGCAAATAAATGCTTAAATCATTTTTGATGTTTTATATTATGTAAGAAACTAATCATGTTATGTCAACATTAAAGAACGCAGCTCATCAAGACAGATGAAAAGGAGACTCTATGGCAGGTCGAAACAAAAGATGCTCTCCATGATAATGAATGCATAAGCAGAAGGAGATTTTAATGGTGCGAGAAGAGTTCGATGTTATGCTAATAGTACTCGTATAAGCCTAAGGGCTCAAATGAATGTTTTTGTAAAAGTAATGTGTTTTTTGTTTCATGGAGATGAATATGTAATTGAAGTTATACAAAATATACATATGGGTGATCTGAACTGAGGTGTGGAACTTGTATGAATTGCAGTAATTTGTAATAAACAATTTTGGTTTAGAATTTCACGAGAGTGTTTCCTCGAAAGTGGCTATTCACAGCAGTAAAGCTATTTACTCCTTCATTCTTGCAAAAAGTTTATAATTTAGTTATTTTAACTGTACCCTCACCTTAATCGCAGTAAAGATTGTATTTTTGGATAAAATAGGACTCCATCTACGAACAGTTTTATTATATATAAAAAAATATAATTAAAATAATGTTCAATACATGTATTACTGAGATATGACGTTTTCTCCGTCAAATAAGTCTGCATATTTTAAACATTTAACAACGTTATACCACCATCAAACATTTATTCTATGTTACTTGGTTAAAGTATATCACTAAAGAGAAAGAAAAGAAACTGTAGCCCCTCGCTTAAATTTTAGTGATTGATATTCAAATTAGTATAAGAAAACGTGTTAAGTATTCCTTTATTTAAATTTTTACTCCTGTTTATTTCCTGACTTGACGACCATTAGTTTGGAAATTATTATAACAAAAAGTAACTGGTCAATCGCAGACAGTAGTGAAATGCATAACAAGGCTCTTTAAAGGATGTTTCTTCCCAATCTTTTCTAATCCTAATAGTTTATGTACATAGCAAAATAGATAAGTTGACATCTTTCATGGTATAGAACACGATGATAACTATAAGATTTATTGCCCGGTTTATCTCCTGCGCCCACCTGGAAACATGCTATTTGATAAAATTCGCGTCACACTACAAGTAATGAAAGAAAGTACTGTGTTCTCCAGTTAGTAAGAACTTGTGACGCTGTCATTAGACTGCAAACGGCCAATAAATCCAATAATGTGATCTATCACCAAAGATATGTTATTTTAAATAACTTCCTGTAATACATCAGTTAAGATCCTAAGGAACCGACTGAAAACGCAATTTTAAGCAGACGTGTATGTTGCTTATTAGCTTTACTATACCTAAAGCAAACATAAAAATTCGAAAAGTACAAACTGCATGCAAAACACTAATTGTATTAATTATTTTCCCTGTTCTTAAAAAACTAGTAATTATTCATCTGATAGGCTATGCAAATGCCGGATCGCAGTAATTTTCAGACAGTTTCTGGAAGACACAAGATTCCCAAGGAATTTACATGATAATTGCTAATGATGCGAATGTCACATTTTAATTGCTGAACCCTATCTAAATGATCTGAACCATTCATCAATAATCCTCCATTTTTAAAAAAATTAATTTACTTCTTTAAAAGAAAAAGTCCTTAATGGCTTCAACTGATACGCCAGCTTTGTGGTCATATATCTGAATACCAATTAAAGAAGTATCTGGAAATAAACTCAAGCCAGATAAAACATTAAACTTCCCTGGTAACGGAGTATCTAGTAATGTTTTAAAACTTCGTGCATGATTTCTGTTTTTGTTTGATGATTTGTCAACTATTTACTGCCTAATATCTACTGGTAGACTTTCATTCTTCAGTTAACTTTCACACAGTCAGATGAAGAAAAATCAGTTTTATTAAGAAACATGACTTCATTATTCTTAACTGTGACACCTTCCTCTAAGGTGTCAATCCAAACCGAGACAGGTGTTCTTCATTCGGTTCAGTAGGGGTGAATTACCCTTTGCGGATAAAGTAATCCCTACATTTTTTTGAAAGGGAAGGGGGTTGATCTTCTTCAAAGGATTTGTCCCCCGCGACAATTGCATCGCGAAACTGGACAGGACCACCATCTCCTGAGTAGGGATGCTCATGCAGAAAATATATCGATGTTTTTTTCGATGTGATGCATCGAAACATTGCATCGGTGTTTTGCGATGCATCGAATAAAAACATCGACGCATCGAATAAAAATATCGACATTAATATATATATTTTTCAAGAAGGCTTAACGTGGTCCTAGTTGGCCACAACGAATACATAAAAAGCAAAGTTTAGGAAAGTAGAAAACAAGACATTTATTGGAATCATATTTTTAATTAGTCTTTTACAATGGAGGTTTTATAATGTCTGGTATTTCTGAATTAGAAATCCGAACAGAAAGATTGAATACAAGGAAAGCGAGGAAACTCTGAAAGGGAAACAGTATTGAAGTACTAATCTAATTGGAATTTAGAAATCCCAATGTTTCTCTCTAAACTTTGTATTAATAAGATTTTATTTTTTACCCAATTTCCTTGCATTCTGTTATGTTGTTGATTTAAAGCATTTGCAACGTTCAAAAAAGTTTTTGGGATGGTACTGAGCTGGCTACCACAGTTAAATATTTATAAGATATCTTGTACAATTTTGTAAACAGTTTTTTATAGTCAGACGTCCGCCCTTCAGTGGCGTAAAATTTCAAGTGAATTGTAGTTTCTTTGTTGTTTTATCCAAGTAAAAAATGTTATGTGATTTTGAAGTAGAGAAAAATAACGTACTGCAAAACAATACCCTCTCTTTTATATAAAACTTATCCTATCACGTAGTTTTTTGTTGTTTTATCGAAATTAAAAGAAAAAAATGGTATGTGATTTTGTAGGTGACAAAAATAACGTATAGCAATACAGTTTACTGTTTTTGTTTTGCTTTAAAACTCATCCTATCGCATTGTTTTTTTAATAATTTTTATCCAAGTTAAAAGAAATAAATGTTATGTGATTTTCTAGGTGACAAAATTAACGTATATCGAAACGATTTACTGTTTTTGTTTTGCTTTAAAACTAATCCTATCGCTTCGAAAAAAAAACGCGTGCGTTCTTTTGATGCATCGTACTGATGCATCGTACTGATTCCATGCATCGAATAGTAAACATCGATGTTTTCGATAAATCGATGTATATCGAGCATCACTACTCCTGAGTCTCGTTTTTTTTTGGTGCGGGTGAGGATCAATGATCTTCAATGTGAGATCTGACCCCGTGATATGCCATCCTGATATTGGTTTTCCATGGTTTCCCGTAATCACTCCAGGCGAATGCTGGGATGGCTCCTATTAAAGGCCATGACCGAACTCCTTCCCGATCCTTGGCCCAATCCAAAAAAAAAAAATCATTCTTAACATTGTTAAAAATTATGCGTCAGTTGTACTCATACTCAACCACTATTCTTCCTGTGCCACATAATCGATACTGCTATTACAAGATGGGCCGCAATAATCTAATAAAATTCCACATTTAAAAGTAAGCATTTATTTTAACATTAATGGAATTGTTGACATGCTTACAAATTTTTGACAATTTCCGAAAAATCCGACTCATAATTGCTTTGGGCCACATGGAAAGGGGTCGCGGAACGCAGGTTGAATATCAATGATCTAGATCCACCTGACTGCTGACGCTCTATAGAACACAATGAGAACTACTTTACTGATAAATAACGCCAAAGCAATTAAATGTTTGTGTATTTATTGACCTCCCAAACACGTTTCACTTCTTTTGCAGAAGCATCGCAGCGGGTTTTCATTTTTCAGTCTTTTTCATTTTGCGTTAAAAAAGAAAAAGAAAATGAGAACCCGCAACGATGCTTCTGCACAAGAAGTGAATCGCGTTCGGGAGATCAATAATTGCACAAACTTTCAATTGCTCTGGCGTTAGTACCAGTAATTGAGGAAAATGGTCCAAAACTTCCAGGTATTATATGAACTAATTTCCATTAGAGAATACTTTTTAAGTATCTTACCACCAAGTATATGTAAATAAAGATTTTGCAGAACACAGGAATATCTCATATGTAGCGTTTCAACCAGATGTGCGGCTTTTCGGCAGGAATAATCCTGGAATTGCCTCGCCAGATTCTTCTCACTACCTCCTTCTCGACCAGCTTTTGTTTGCAGATTCCTATGAGGCTGGCCAAAGAAATGAACTGTGCCATTAAATCTTTTTATTTCGATTGCAACCAAATCTGATGGTACATAACTGTAATTCAAAAGCGTTTTCCTCGCGGAGAGTGGAACTAATTTGCATATAGATGGGTTTCTCTCCCGGCGGGTGATATTCGCGCTGGAGGAGCAGAGCCTAGCGGAGCAGTATGCCGGCCGGCCGCCCCGAGTGCAAATTCGGCCGAGTGTTAACAGAGGGAGGAGGACCCTGCCCCACCCCGCCCCGCCCCCGCGCTGTCGCCGCCAATCGATCACGGCTGACCACACAGCCTGCCTACGCATCAGGGGCCCACTCACTACCTGCGCGTTCGACTAGTTTTGTGATTCTGATACGTTCCTGCTCAAACAGAAACAGTCTCTTCGAATTAAAGAACTTCTTTTCTTCATTTGCGGAGCACTAGACGATCTACAGACATAAAGTAAGGAGGACGAAGCAACAACACAAACGGCTGATATGTATGGGTCTCACTTAATAGTTTATCGAAATCTTATTCAGAGCATTACTTTTCTCAACATTTCACCAAAATGGCAAGAAATAGCTTCTACCTACATGTCTATATGACTCGTGGCTTTGCTTCATTCATCTAAGCTGTATGAACGAATTTTTTAATGTTTTTTTTGTGTTAATGTGTGAACGAAAGCTTTCCCAGTGGTTGAAATTTTATCTTCACGGGTTCTCCGACGGTTGGTGTTGAAGAAAACTGTCGTTCATCAACACCACCCAGCGGAAAACCGGTGAAGATTATAATTGTGTTAATAATTCTCTTTTTTACTCCATATATCTGTGCTGCATCGGAAAGCGTATAGGGCTCCTAAAACTGCAGTTATGTTTCTTTTTTAAAGTTATAATGTTTCCACAATGGTAGACAATCTCCACAGATTTTAAAAGTTAAGTAAACCCATATAATCTGGATAATTACTACAACGACTACGACAGTAAACCTAAAATTTTATCTTTGAAGTATTCTCTCTAGTAGTGAAACCCCTAGTTAATGACCTGAATCGCAACTTATTTGTATACCAAATTTCAATTTTATAATGTAGGCGCTTATTTGTCTCCAGAGATCAGGTTTTTTTTATTCATGCTACCAACAGATTAGCAGCATTAGTTTAGAAAAAATTGCACTCAAAATTACATTCTAACCTATAGAAAAATAATTTTAATCTTATTATTGATTTTACCGTCAATGTGATTGTAATCGCTGCTAATGTGTTCGTTAACTCCTTATTAGGTAACGGTATACCATCCACTCTTTTTTATTTTGCCTTTCATATATTTTATAAAGTTAGTCTTGTGATACATTTGCAAGGTTGCCGGAAGGATGTTGAGCTGATAACGCTGTAAGCGTGCGGGTGTGCGAACAGTATGGAATGAACAAGACAGTTGAAAAGGTGGTAACTAAACAGCAGGATGACGACTGTAGCGGCGGTGACCAGCAGACACGTTTTATGACAATCTACTAAAAGTGTGTGTGTTAATTTTTGCTTTGAAAAGTTACTGTTGCAATTGTGAATTGTTGTGAAGCGAAGAGTAATGTAAATTGTGATGAGTTCTTTATTACAAGTGTGATCGTAACGGTGATAGAGAAACCAGTATAAATATTCTAAGTCCGATAATAGTTTTATACCGGTCCTTCACGAGTCTGGAAACAAGTTTCTTACAGGATAAAGCTTGATAGGACACTAATGTTGCTGAGCGAACATCGTTAGACGGAGTAACATGGGCTAGCAGGTACATGCACGGTTTTCGACGAGGCCTATGCACCAAGTCTACAGCAGGTATTCCTACAGCCCCTCTAAAAATTAGTAGTAGATAATTTCAGCCAGTGTATTGAAACACGAAGTCTGTATTGACGTACACTGTATTTTGATAGTTATTTTGTATGGATATTCTTCCGAAAATATTTCATCTTTTCTTCAGCTCTGTGAACTCTGCCACCTTCTTCACTAAATAATTGTTAGCATAAAAGGTTTTACAATTAAAGAAAAGTATGTATTTCCTTCGATTTACAAGAAAAATCAATCTTTGTAGCATTAGAGACTCCGGACAAAGAATTTTAAACGAGTCATATCAAGTATTTCGCTTGTCAATATTATTATCTTTTTGTAGTCACAGTAACCACATTGACCTATCAGTTCCCATTGTGAAGAAAGCGTAGATAGCTGCCGAAACGTAATGCATGAGTACCCGAAAAGAATTTTCAGCAGCTGTGAGTCTGGTTATCTCTGCTGCGTGCACGATACGAATAGGAATTTTTACAAGTATCGTATGACAACTGAAAAGAAGAAAGATCATTATGCTCTAACCATTTATCTACTATCATCAATCTGGAATTAGAAAATGAAATCCCTTTCTCTAGTGATATATCTTCGATGTTTATTGATATAATCGAAAGAGCCGGTTTTTAAAAAAGCCGTTTAGTTTGACATTTGTCCTACAGAGATGTAGAAGAGGAAACAGGAAACAGACCACAGAAACCCTTTGTTTCGACATGAACTTCCAACCTCAAGGCAAAAGTCAAGAAAGAGCTTCTTACAGTCAACTACAGCCATAACATCTTCACCTGGAGTACAACTACGGCGAAATTCGTTGCCTGAAGGGCCCTGGAAGAATATCAAGGAGGCACCGACCGTGAGGTGTAATCAGCCATATGCCATATGGAAGGCACTAAATAGATTAAGAACTGAAGTGTCCCGATGCAGATCTAATATCAAAAAATGTGGTTACACTACTGAAAACGAACTAAGTGAATGCGCTGAGCTGCAGGACCCGCAACATCTTCTGGTATGCAGGAATCTGCCTGAAACCTGCACTATCGACGACCTTTTTAGGGCAACTGAGAAGGCCATCAGGATTGCGGAATTCTGGTCACACTCCATTTAATTGTGTTCTATAGTCCATAACCTTAATATTAATTAATTAATTTTATTTATTTGTTTCAACTTGTAATGTTATGTTCTGGACACGAGAAATAATAATAATAATCAATCTAGAAAAACGTAATTACATTAATATCAGCCTAAAATGTGTGCAATTTTAACAAACCTTAAGCACTGGAACAGTTTACTGCTAAGTGAAATCTAACAATCCATAGAACTTGAGACCATAAAATTTGGTAAAGACTTATTCAGAGGGAAAATTCTAATCACAAAAAACGAGCACCAGAATGTAAAATTAATTCAGAAAATTCTATACATCATATTTAGCGACTGGGAATGGAAATTAATGCTTCATATTTGCTACCTAATAGTCTGGTGAACACTATATGAACTTAACCGCAGGACATACTCTGTTGGAGAAATTAGTGGTGATGTGCTGGAGTTGGCACAAAATGCAGAATGCTAAGGAAACAACATTGATGGCTATTATTCCTGAACAACCAATGTTTCAAAGGAAAATTTGACACATCTACAAATGTCACCTGCCCGTACATTTGCACGTACGTTTTCACAAATGGTACATGACATTGAAGCGATGACCGCGTAGCTTGGTAGGGTAATTAACTACGAGAAAGGTGACCGTCCATCAGACCTTAAAGACGCCAAGGATATTTCCTAGAAGTTGAAATTCTGGAATACTCCCCTAGGCCCATTAAACCTAATGTTAAAGACGTACTGAGGAGTGGTGTAACCCGATATCACAATCATCATCATCAGTGTTCTGCCCTGAGGCAGGTTTTCACATTGCTGCTCTCCTATATTCTTCCTTCCTCTTCATGTCCATATAATTACCTTTTATGTTAAATGTGGACTTGTACTTCCTTCTGCCTCTCCTTAGACATTCCAAGGCATCTTTTACCAAGCACTCTCCCCTTACCAAGTATCCCATCCAGTTATTTATTTTTTCTTTCAATATTTGGCGTAGTTTCCTCCTTTCACCAATTCTTTCCAGCACTTCAATATTGCTCTCATTTTACATCCAGTCTGTCCTCTCCTTTCTCCTCTACATCCACATCTCAAACGCTTTAATTCCATTTTTCATTTTCTCCCCTCAATGTCCAATGTTCAATGATATCTGCCCCACAAAGAGTGACTCTCCAAACAAAACATTAGCCAAGTCTTTTCCTCGGTACTTTATCTACTTTCCCAGTTAATAAACACCTCGTCCTATTAAACGCCTCTTTCTCTACGCCAATACCAGTTTTAACTTCTTGGAGACATCTAAACTCTTCAACGATTGTACTTCAAAGATATTTGAAGGAGCTAACTTGGCTCATATCACTTAGTCCTGTCTTACTATTTATCAGTTTTCTTCCTTTGATCTTAAAAATGGAAGAATTATTTCTATTTCCATTAATCTCTATTGGGAAGTTGGAGAGGTATTTTATGGTTATAATTTATAAAAAAGCTATTCAACCCGAAGGTTGGTTGGTTGGATAAGGTATCAGAGTAAGGAAGTCAAGTTCCTTTCCTCCTTAGCTAAACCATCCCGGTAATCTTATAGGGTAAAGAGTACTCACATTTAAATTTGGGATCCGAACCACGGAAGCTTCCTGACGTACTTCACATTACGCAGTAATCAATGCTATAGATGAAGGTAAGGTTAAGAGGGATTCGAACCGGGGACTTTTCGTTCTACAGTCAGACACTTTATAGACTGAGCTACCAAGTCACTCTTACCACCTCTACCTACATGATAATCTAGGCAGATGCAAGATTTTCTATGATTGTCGTTGGCTGGGAAAATAAAGGGAAGCAAGAAAATATTTGTGGATGACAACGTTGGTGATTTTACAATGAACTGATAAAATTAAAACATGCTTGATTCCTTTTGATTCGTACTTGAAATACGTGTTTCTGTGGATCAGAATGACGCTTTGCATCTAAATCCTCAATTTTGTTAACTCAAACTAAAGAAGAAATTTGCTATACAGACTCTTCTGATTTAGGTTTCAGTTAAAAAAAAATTAAGAAACTATATGTGTTAGAGGATCTTATTAATGGTTCCACTAATTGCTATTATCTCTAATGGTTAAAAAGTGTGATCTGTTCATATGACGGTTCTGTATAGGTTTTTGGAAAGTGGATAATTTGAGTGGGTGGAAGGTAGCGATGGGCAAAGAGCTGAATAGGCCATAATCACAAAAATTATCACTGTGTAAACTATATATCATATTGTGACCATCGTAACAAATTCAGTGGTAGATTATGTCAAAAATTAACGGGTAGGAAATAGTGAACGAGGGAGAGGGGGCGATTTATACCAAATCAATATTCTCCTTGTGTACAGTGCGAGTAAAAACTTGCATCAGTACAGCTCCTTATCTTAATCTTCTTGTCTGTCATGGTACTATAGTCCCAAAACATTCCTTGGAAAAACATTTTACCTTAGTGGCATTGGTGTAATAAATAAAGATCAAAATGTGTTTACTTGACGATTATCTGGTGTAACCAGCTATAAACATTAATAGATATTTCTCGATGTTCCAGCTACGTCAACATTTTACGATTCTGAGATATCTTAAGAATCCTATCTCCAGCCTCATTCTCAGTTAACTGTATGAAATATCGCTGGCTTATCTTCGGCCAGTAAACTTTAGTGTAATTCAGCATCTAAGAGGGGCATACTTATATTTTTGAAGAAACAAGAAATTTTGCTCCACCAAGAAATTATAGGACAGTGGCATATCCTGCACACCCAGATTCTTCCACCACAAAGACCACATATTTCGGATTAAGTTGACCCGAAAGTGTGTTAAGTCGAATAAGCACATAACTTGTGACACCCATTCCCCGCTCGGTTCGATACTAAGAAATAAGGATTGTAATCCAGCAATGCGGGATCTCTTATCATTTGACAGTCTGTGTGGATCCCGCAAAAAAACTAAGCATATCCGCAATTCGTAAATCGGGGCAAAAGGTGTTCCAGTCTCTGTGTGACTCGTGGCAAACAATGTGTTTTTTATCATCTTTGGTGATTTGTAAGTAATTAGATTCACGTCTATGCTTTTATAAGAACTTCTGTTCGTTTCTGTTATATGAATTATATAATTTGAGTTATGTTGCAAAATTAGTTCCCACGTCATTCACACAAAAAATGATACAGTTGAAATTGCTTCCGAGTATGAAGTAGAAATAATAAAAAGGTTTGAAACTGTTGACAGTTATTTCAAAAGGGAAAAATCTATAGAATAATGGTTTCCAGATTGATTTGAAAATATGTTTTTACCATAAATTGATTCTATAGTTCTTCAGATTTGAGATATCTGTTTTAAAAAAGTTCCTAATTCTGCTAATAATATAAGGTCTATGGTCTCAACGGAGTGTGGTGGGTGAACGGTTAACTTACTGGCATCGCATTCGGGAGGACGCAGATTCGAATCTCCGTCTGGGCATCCAGATTTGGATTTTTCATGATTTCCTAAATCACTCCAGTTGAATGCCTGGATGCTTCCCTCAAAATGCCATGACCAAATTCCGTCCCGTTCTCTCTAATAACATCGCCGTTGACGGACCATAAACAAATTTTTCAAATACCACAAATGTTGTCATGATTGTTCAGTTTGGACATCTTACAAAACAATGATAAAGATTTTCGTTGACTTTTGATGAATGGACGTCCCAAAAAAAATCACCAATATTTGAACGTTTATGTTTACCGCAAAGAAACATATTTTAATCTTGGGTTGCGTTTAGAATACGCGGTTCGTGCAAGCTGACAAGCTTTGGTCTCGATCTCTATACTCATGTTATTGGCTTAAGTTCTTACGAAACAGGTGTCATGGAAAAATTTGGTGCACTTCTGCCTTGATACCTGCAATTGAGCTTTTTTTAAATTTTTTTAACACAAAACAAAATTGACTATTGACATATTGCAAAAAAAGAAAAAAAAATCACTGAAAGAGAAGTCGTGCTCAGAAATTATTTCTACTTACTCTGATGTAGATAATGAAGAGCTGGACGGGACAATCGAAGCAGAAAGCGTGAACGTAGCCCTTCATCATTCACCTAAATATAAAGTTCCTACATATAAAGTTTTTTTTTTAAAAAAAATAAAGAAATAAAATAAATGTTAAAAATTGTTAAGCTTTTCAAAAAATCTTTTATTTATGGTCCTTTCAATCAAACCAACGAGCGAGGAGACAGATATGATATTCTCGGCCGCTAGTTATATACGCAATTCTTTCGAAATAACGTGATATTTTACTGCTTAGTAGCTGGATAGATTATTTTTCAAACAGATATGTTTTGCTGTAAGGCGTGTAATGTGGTCTGAATATTTGTATCTGATTATTCACTCAATAACTAGAATTAGATTTAAAACAAAGGTGCAAAAGCGCAATGTATATTTAAGGTAGGCTAGAAATTTTTAAAATAATGTTATTTTGCTAATTATTGTTAACTGTTGATTTCCATTATTTAACATTAAAGTTGATTTATTAATTCAATAAATAGATGTTTATCATTTAATTTGATAATAATTTGAATACTATGCTGGATCCCGCGGGATTGGCGAATCCCGCAAACCGTAAATTCGGGATTGAAAACACTGGGTATTGCAATCCTTATGCCCCGGCTACACGCTCCGTCTTGCATGTGCAGGTAAACTGCACAGTGAAAAACAGTAGAAAAAGACGGAACACGGAAGAGTAGCCACACGGTACAGTTAAGCTTGTACAAACCGAGTCTGTAACGATGTGGCCAACAGAAGGGTTTTTTTTTTTTTTTTTTTTTTTTTTTTTTTTTTTTTTTAAATGGAAGCATTATTACATTGTTTGCTTATAAAGAAACAGCAGATACATAAGCGTCGCCGTAGGAGTAAGTGGAGTAAAAAGTTGTTTTTGCGGAGAAACATACATTCTCATGTCAACTTAATTAAAGATTTGGGGTAGATCCGGAAGACTGCCGTGGTTATCTTAGGATGGATGAAGCAGCCTATGAATAGTTACTGCGGTTCATGACACCGATAATTAAAAGAAAAGATACTGTTATGCGCCAGTTTATATCTCCTCATGAAAGACTAACCTGTACTTTAAGGTTTCTAGCAACTGGCAGGACTTACAGGGATCTCAGATTCTCAGCAGCGATTTCTGATCATTATCCACGTTTTTCAATTCAAACAAAACAAGAAAAATAATGATTATGAGCTCTGTGGCAGTAGTATGTCCTATTAAAGCACTAAAATCCTGTCACAAACACAATAATTATTTACCTCGGATTCCAGGACTTGGAAATTAGGTATTGGGGTCCGAGCAGCTTCTTGGTCATCTAGAAATTCTAACAAGTCATAGTACCATAAGTATGGGTGGTAAATGTTGTCTGTACCGACACCTGACTTGAGAGATTTCATAACTTTCATCAATTCATCAATTCTTTCATTTCTGAAGGATTTTTTTTGTCAACATGTTGCTTGTTGTATTTGGTTCCACCAGAATTGCAATAAATATAATTTTTTTGAAAAACGATAAAAGTATTGCGCATGATAATGTAAATAATACATAACACTGTAAACATTGTTACAGATCTAAATTACATTTACTTACTCGTTCAAAAATAGTTTTATTTGCATTACAATGAAGATACTTATGCATAATTATCTATACATACCTCTTTTAATTTTTCAGTCATTAAATGATAAGCTTCTCTTTTTTTTCTGTCAAAATATTCCTTCGATTTAATCTTCCACAATGCTGGCAACTATTTGTACAATTCTATAAACTGAATTACCGTGTTGCCGTCCACACGCTCCGTCTTGCATGCACAAACTAGTTTGCGCATGGAAGACGGAGCGTGTAGCCGGGGCATTAGTCTCTACGCCGAGATACGGGCTACTAGGTTGAAGCAACATAGAATCCGACAGTGGGAACATTGAGCAATGGGGATGTCGTTACTGATCAGGTTCAACAATGAATTTCTCACGGCATAATAATAATAATAATAAAATAAGTGCGGAAAACAGTATCCTGAAGCAGCCCCTTAATTGTGATATGTTGTCATGGCTTTAAGTTCGAAAACATTTTACCAACTCTTCGGTTCTGTCGACTGCGAACCTGTGAACAAACCAATCTGTTTCAATTTCTTGATGCAGTATTTTGAGTCCCGGGGTGTTATACTAGGCTGACAAGTGGTTGGCCGCAGTGCCGGTGGTGGGTGTGGCAGAGGTGGTGGTTCGGGAGAGGGGGAGCGTGTCCTCAAAGGCGGGCAGACAGACAGAACACTGTGTAGCTACCACTGTAGAGGCGGCCATAATGACATGCAGATTGAGCCGTGTCGGGACCGGCTGATCCACTTTGGGCACGCCTGCCACGGGACACCTGCCGCGTGTCCAATTAGCACCCGGCTTGTCGGCTCCCAACGTAGATCCGGTCGGTTTCTGCTAGGCCCGTGTCTTTGCACCACGCTAACTAGTTTGTGGGTGGGAGCAGCTAATGTGCCTGCTTCCCCTCCGAGGAAGGTGGAGAACCTTATGTAACGAACACGTCCCTGCAGTGGCTGTACTCTGAACTATTGGTGTAAGTAAGGGAGCCTGCATAAACTACGTGGCTCGGTCTAGGGGGGGGGGAGGGGTTGGTTGGACAGCTACGCTGGGCTACGGGGGGGAGGGGAGGGGGTGTTCGAGCCAGGCCACGTAGCTTTTCATTCATATTATGTGTCACAGTTAAAATGAGGTACAGAACACACAAAAGCATATGAATACTTATTTCCGTTATTTAGTTTTCTCCGTATGTAATTTACGACAGTCTGATAAGAGAAAACAGTAAAAAATGTCTTCTGGAATCAATAGGGGCAAAAGTTACGTGCTACGTGGGGGAGGGCGTTCGAGGAAAAAGCCACTTCGGACTAAGTGGGGGAGGGAGTGGGTTCACAGAAAGGCAAACTGAAGCTACGTCGTTTATGGACGCTTCGTAAGTCTCAGATGATAGTTAACAAAATGTATGAATGCGAAAAATAAGTAACGGTTGTCGTTGGTATTCTCTCACTTCAAAATACATATGCAATTTTTCACCAAAAAAAAAAAAAAAAAATCCTCTAATTGACTGAAGCAGAGTGAGAGGAAGAGACAGCAATAAGAAGGCTAATTCAATACTTTTGTTTACCTGTAATTCTTGTAGCATTCAAGATTCTGGTTCACCAAATTAACCAAATTAGCAAATAAATATTAATATTGTATGAAATGCTCTCGGGTGACTACCCGAGTCAAGAATGCGTTGTCACACGATATTTCGACTAAATTTATTATCGCCATCTTCTGGTGTGTTGACCGATGTATTGCAAACCCTTTCGTTGCCAATATGATTCCACTACATGTCGAAGAATCCGATACGTGTGCGAAGCTGGTTAAAACGTTGAATTCCGGTAAATACTCAATTTCGAGAAGGACATTGGGTAGACGTATTATTGATTTACATTACTTTACATGGAACCTTGGTACTGCTTGCAGTAATATCTATTGCAATATGTAAACATCAGCTTCACTTTTGGATGGTTAACTTTTAACGTTTAACTTTAATTTGCGTTGAATTTGCTTTAACGATTATCAAAGATAACTTTTTAAGTAGTGGATTAACGATTAACGAAGTTAACTTTTCGATTATCTGTGTCCACCTATGACCACATGCAAGCAATAATCTGACCAAACTTCGGTAACCCAATTATCTCAACAATCATCAAGATCATCTTCAACCACTATTGATGGTTTGTTCCGGCTTGACGCATTTTGTGGTGTCCAATTCTTCTTAGTTCGACCTATCCTCCTTATTACCTCTTTTGGCTTGTAATTCAGTAGCACTTTGGTGTTCTGCAGAGAATTACTTGCTATAAGCTTCGCGATATTTACGACTTCCTGCTACAAGTCTTTGGACGGTATTTTTTTGGCACCTTTATATACCGTCTTTTGATCGCGCACGTAGTACGGAGTTTATCATCTAATACACAGTCAATTCTAACATGAGGAAGGATGAATGCTTCTAATTAAAGATTAATACTCTGATGAAAATTTACAATGGCTGGATTTATTGTTAAACAAAACCACCAACATACATTCCAACAAACAAGAATAATTAATGCACAACAATAAGTAATGTAGCAGCATTAATGATACATCGTATCGTTCTTGGTATATCCTCCGTGATTACAACCTCTCTCCTCCCGAGCGCGACTTAAACTCTACCTCTTTGGCACCGCCAGCGGACCAAAGATTCTAATAACAAAAAATACCCAAGGACATTAGAATTATTAATAGTCTGTGGAATTCTTAAGCAATTATATTATACAAATTATTGCATTTCATTCATATAACACATGGACGATTGATTTAATAAGAATTAATATTTACAAAAACTATTTACTATACAATTGTTGCGGTAGCATATATGTCACAAGCAGTATGCCCGAGGAGAGGTTATGTATTTAAAAACAATTTTGTTAGTGGCTGTTCCATCTGAGTGACACAACACACCACGACAATGGCTGGCGGCCATCTGTCTCAATTGTCTGTCTGCCACGTGGGCAGTGGTACCAAACATATCAAAATGTATACTACCAACTTAAACTGTATTATCTCTAACTCACGAAGTACTCAACCATGAATCCTCGTTACGAAACCATAACATTAGACAGATACTTTACAAAGGTATGACGATATCGTTATAATCTGCAGCGATTCTACTATGCTGTGTTGTTCGAGGGAGCGCGGTTCTGCTGCAAGTTGTTGACGCGGCAAACGAACCACTGTGCAGAGCACTCGTTATTGGCGCGGCACCGTGACGAGACCAGACGCGTCGCTGCACCGGCTCGGATTAACACTCGCGCCTCATTGTTTGGAATGTCACAAACAAGCGCGCGGCGCATTTGCATAACGTAATGCCGTCAGCAGGGCTCAGCCAATGGGGCGCGCCCTGTTCGTCCCGGATTAAATTGGGCGACACGATGAGATCGACTTAACCTGCAACGCGGAGTGGGTTCAGCTAGCCGCCACCTCGTAACATGGCGCTGTCAGCCTTCAAGTGCACAGCAATTTGCATTTTTCTTGTCGCTTTATCTTGTGTTCATAATTCTGACATAATACTTAGAGAAGCGTCAAGCAGTGTTTGTCGTAAAAATCTGTTTAATGAACTGACAATCCTCTTATATTACTCACACACTTCACCGCACTGGAAAGTGAACTTCTTTGTTCACGGTAGGAAAAAGGTTGCTAGCGCTATTCGTTACGCGTTATGTACGCATGTGCACTTAACGACACCATGATGCCAGCAGCTACGATAGTGATCGCTGTCACGCAAGCACATGTTAGATGTTGGATCATATTTAATGTGAAACATATATTTTATATTTCAATTACCGTAAATTTTTGATTCCTAAAGTATATGATACAGATTAATCAAATACAACGGAAGTATGTTAATAATAATAATAAGAATAATGTAAGTGTTGGAAGCCAATCCCACTTGGCTTTCGCCAAAACAACCTCTATATATCATAGTTCGCTTTTGCGGGTGATTTGGCAATACTAGCGGAGGAAGTATTTGATACAGATGAGTAGCTGTCACTACGGAAAATATGATTTTACTGGAGGTTACTCGTCATTAAAAACAAAATATCTCAGACGCTGTAATGATAGAATTAGATATTCAACTATTGGCTAAGTGAACATAGTTGCTGTATCTTTTAAAACTTTACGTAAATATTGTGTTTCTATCATTCCTGCTGCTTTAATAGTTAAGGTGGGAATCTATTTGGATGTTAATACGAGTGTGAACTCATTGACGACATTGGAGAACTGTAACTCCAATTACCTGCATGTAGGGTCGCTGAGGTTCCTATTTGAAATCCATCCCGGCGACATAAGTGTTTGCTTTGTAATTCGTGAATATCAGAGGACAGTCTGTCCGACGCGAATAGTCTATAGCGTTTTACCTATCAGCCATCACGCTTGAATTCACTCTGAGTGGAATCTGGAGGCGTTCCGTAAATATTTGTCCCACGCTGTGGCCATAGCCCGATATCTGTCGCACGCGCCCAGAATGGTAGCTGTTCCTCACCGACATGGCAACCGCGCCAGCGGGCTCAGAGACTTGGCTTCTCGCGATGGCGTTCAGTCACTGTTTCTGCTTTCCGAATGAAAAGCAGGAAATAGTTTTTTTTCTTCTCTCTTTTTTTTTTTTTTACATTGTTACGATTCGTTGACAGAAAGCTAGAATAGACGGGAAGAAAACAGGCCGTACTTTTATGAAGGAATCTTGCTACTTGTTACGTGGAGATATTTCAAGAAAACATGTACATCCGTAATTTTGGTTTGCAGTGCCGGGGTGCGAACCCTGACCTCTCCGGAATGCCAATGCCAGATTTGTTACTTAATCGGTTAGTACGTACGTGGTAGGTGAGTGGTAAAGCTCTGGCCTAGCATTCGGGAAGAATCAGTTTAGTTAACAGAGACACTGGTTACCAACTCAGTGCGGCCTGGAACTCGGCTATCAAAATGCTGAAATAGCTTCGCCTTGGTAATGAGCAGAAGAGTGGATGACGTCATCGCTATGTGTCTACCACCATTTCGGAAGCAACATGTAAACAAACAGTTATCCAGGGATATCTATGGTTGAAAATGAGGTTTGAGATAGACGTCTTCGGAACGTCCTACTGGTGTGACTTTTTTACGCGGCTAGAAGCCCGAGAACAGTTTATTTGTATACAACGCCGTGAAAAACATCGGTCTTACAAGCAGAATAATTACTGGAATGTATTTCAAAATGCCTTGTAAAATACTCCCCGTTACTGATGTAGGTCGCGTACGATATACAAATTTATTTATTTATTTGGTATGGCAGAAGAATAGAAAAAAGTAACTACTTTGAATATAAACAAATGATTCGGATATAATATTATCCACCTACTGTTGTGATTGAAAGTGTAAATTTTTTCCATTAAACTATTCAAATATACCATTTCAGCACAATGACACATTAATGCAGTTCGCTTTCACTAAGCCGCAAAAATGAACACATTTGGTAATCAGCCCTCTGGCTTTCAGACAACACTGGAGACGAAAGCGATACGTCATTTAGTGCGTGACACAGCACCGCCAAGCACGCGCTTAGGTACACACACAGCGAGTCTGTGGAATGACCGGTCCAATAATGCCCTGTTAATTGAAACGCGAATTAACTGTTTGCACCCGTATGATGCATGATGTTGGTAGGATAGCATGTAACAACTTTGTTAGTACTGCTAATAAAATTATTCTGGCTCTGTGCGACTGTATGTGCAGAAACAGAGGACGGAAATTACACAGGGACGTATGCTGTGTAACACAAGTGGAATAGTTTTTAGATTGAGCTAGGATTTAATAATAATAGTTTTTATGAAAAAAATATATTTTGTTCTTTGGGCATGGATGCAGTTGAATAACCATAATTCTTTGAGAGAGAGAGAGAGAAAAAAGAAAGTTTGGTATACCACGGTGAAAAAAGAGGAGAATACAGTGTCGTTTGAACAGCGTAGATCGTGTATCGAAGTTGCCACTTCGGATATTAGTCATTGCTAAAAAAAGAATCTGGCTTTTTCGGATACTAGATCTCTTAAATGTAGTTTCTTGGGAATATAAACAAAAAGACTGGAATAAAATTTAAACCTGTTGAAAATAGAAAAGACTAGATTATTTATTTGAGGACAGTAAAATTATACGACAAATAAATCTTCAGTTATGCGACAACTGCTGTCATGTTAGAGAACTAAGTATTTGTTTCAACGTCGCTGAAAGAATGTTTCTATATCTATGTTGACGAAAAAGATTTAACCTAACTCATCTGATCTGATAAGTTCTTGAAAATTATCTTTACATGCGTTCAATTAATTTAAGTATTTAAGAATAATTATAAGGAATGATACAATGATACTTTAATATAGCACAATAATTCCTAAACAGAAGGGTAATTTTTAAGAAAACTAGTGATCAATTAACTATGTGCGATTATACAGGGCGATTCCGGAGGAATGGTAGTTATTGAAGGAGGTGGTGGTGTTAACAATATTGAATAAAAAGTTCATATAAACATGTGCTCGATTGCCATTATGTTTGGAGATACAGGTTCTCGAATGTTATACATAAAACAAACCTCAGAAAATGATTAAGAGGGCACAAGTAACTTACTGAAGTACTTTATTCATTCAAAAATACACGAATATTTTACCACAGTTTAAATTAATTGATCGAAAATCCCACCACCGACTTCAGTACACAAATTGAAGCACTTTCTTGATGCTTGAAGTCTACAGGTATAGTTCAAATGCGCGCGCTACACGTACTGTTTCGAAAAGAGCTGCAGAGTGTATTGAAGTCGATGGTGGGATTTTCAAGCATTTAATTCAACATTTTGTAAAATATGCGTGCGTTTTTGCACGAGTAAAGTACTTCAATAAGTTATTTGTGTGCTCTTCATCATTTTATGGGGTTTATTCTATGTATAACATTACAGCACCTGTATGTCCGAAACGAATGAAAATCGGACACATGTTTATCTGAACTTTTTTAATCCATATTGTTCACACTACCACCTCCTATAATATTTACAATTCTTCCAAAATCACCCTGTAGGAATTTAACCAAATGGCCGGCCCATCGCATATGTTGTTTTACAATTATGGATTCTATACTAGGCGACTGGGCTTGTTGGAGGATACGGATATTGGTGGGTCTATGCTGCCATGAAAATAAGCCAAATCAGTTGTAGCACAACATTCAGCCGACAGTGGGTACGTTACTTTATTCACTGATATCAGAATTTTAGCCCAAGAAAGCATACGGTGGTCCAGGCGGGTCAGAGAGACATTGTAAAAAAAAAAAAAAAAAAAAAAAAAAAAAAAAACATAACACGTACGCGGATAGCGGCCTCCATCTTGACCAAATATGGTTATGTCTGTTCATGAAAACGCATATCTCGCGCTCCCATCTGATCACTCGCGAATGCAATGGGAACATGCAGCTTCCCATATGGCTTTACGCCTCGTCAATGTCGAGGTCATTAGAGGCAGGATGGGACTGGGGGCAAGGAACGCGAAGGAATTTGGCCATAGCATTTTTGAAGGAAGCATCCCGGCATTCGCCTGGAGAGATTTGGAGAAACCATGCAAACCCAAATCTGGATGCCCGGACGGGGATTCGAACCGGCGTCATCCCTAATGCGAGGACACAGTTATCCGCTCACCTACCACGCTCGGTCTGCAGTTTCCCCAGACGAGGCAGTCCTCTGAATAAGCCACAACAAGAAGGCTGAAACGTCAGGTTTTAAAGAATCGACGCGGTTCCACACGGAGAACCAAGAAAACATGTAACGATGTTATCGGCTTTGCATAATGCAACCTATATTTTAATTTCTAAAAATTCAAATTAATTGTACTCGAGAAAAAAAAATTTCATTAGAATTTGACCTTTTAAGTCATTCTTACATTCATTTTTTTTTTTTTTTTTTTTTTTTTTGTAACTGCTTTACGTCTCTTTTTAACATCGAGGTCTTTAGAGAAGGGAAATGATGGGGGCAAGGAATGGGAAGGAATTCGGCCATGGCCTTTTGAAGGAAGCATCCCGGCATTTGCCTGGAGTGATTTGGGGATACCATGGAAAACCCAAATCTGGATGCCCGGACGGGGATTCGAATCACCGTCCTCCCGAATGCGAGGCGAGAACGCTAACCGTTACACCGCCCTGCTCGGTTTACATCCATTGATTATATTTCTAAAACTTCATCTACTTTTAAGTTTTATAAGCTCAGCTTGCTTATGAAGCCATTCAAGACATTAAAAAGGCCAATATTCGACAGATATAGTAAATAACTAGCTGTTCTGCGTTTTCTTTTGTATTTTTATTTACCCAGTAAATTTATTAATATTTATAGTTTTTTGCAACGGTATTTATTGTCTCCTCACTCGTATATTTCTCTACGTAATAAAGAAAATTCAGATTCACCAAGTACTTAAATAGAAATATCTCACCCAACAGTTGAAACTAGAACATATGACATCTGCAATGTGAGGCCAACCTGCTCTTTCACTATGGGGGCCGGCAAAACTTAGTTCATTCAATCACTATTAGTCATTAAACAATTGCACTATTAAAGAGAAATGTGAGGACTAAGAACAGTTTATCCATAATATTATATAACAAAAAAAAACAAAAAAAAAAAACAAAACAAAAAAAAACAAAAAAAAAAAAAAAAGTAATGTGATAGATCAATATAAAATAAACAATTTTTATCAGTAGACTGAGATAGTCTGTATTTCTTAAAATTCACGAATGATCCCTTTTCTCGAATCTGATTCCAGAGGGTAGAAAAAATTCTACGAAGCTTAAAGGAGAAATTATGATAAAAATGGAAAGACCGAGGAGTGTGAATGCGCACGTTAAGGTTCTGCCACACTGGATCGAGCAGGTTCGAGTCGATTTCCCGCTATTATCTAGGTCAATGCCTGGACGGTCCCAAATCTCCTCCTGATACACTCCAATCTGATACATAAACAAACAAAATAAATTTATCGTATATAATATTTCTATAAATGTTTTTTGTCACAAGCCATTATATCTCTTGATACCTATCTGAAATCGATAAATGATGTATCATTTTAAATATTAAGGTACTCCCTTTGATCATACCATGTTTTAAGTAAGTATTATTATTTTTTTTTAAATTCGACCCTTAAAGGGTAAAATATCAATATTTCTAAATGCTGTTTTTAGTGTCACGAGACATTTATCTCTCTGGATGCCAAACTGAAATCGTTAAATGAGTATCATTTTTAAAGATTAAGATCTCCGCTTTGGTGACATTATATATAAAGACAGGAATTTTTCGGAAATCTGCCCTTAAAAGACAAAAGTATCGATATATCTACAACGGGTTTTTGTGTCACGAGCCATTTATCTCCCTTGATAACTAACCGCTATAGATAAGTGAGGTATCGTTTTAAAGATTAAGGTCTTAGCCGTGGTCACATCATATTTGAAGATAGGAAACTTCCGGAATTTGACCCTTAAAGGGCAGAAATATCATTATTTCCATAACGTAATCTTTTAAATTATCTCCCTTGATAAACGAGTATAATCAAAATCGAAAACTGAACAATTATTTTAGAAATTATGATTTCCTCTTTGATCAAATCATAATTGAGGAAACGAATTTTTCGGAATTCGAACCTTAAAGGGCAAAAGTATCAATATTTCTGCAACGCGATTTTTTGTCATGAGCCATTTATCTTCCTTGCTATCTAACCGAAATAGATAAGTGATGTATCATTTTAAAGATTAAGATCTCCGTCATGGTCACATAATATTTTAAGAAAGGATTTTTTCGGAATTCGATCCTTAAAGGGCAAAATTATAATTATTTCTGTAACGTGTTTTTTTTTTTTTTTTATCTCGAGCCATTTATCTTCTTTGATATCTAACCGAAACAGATAAATGAGATATAGTATAAAATATTGAAGTCTCTGCTTTAGTCACATCATATCTTAAGAACGATTTTTTTTTCGAAATTTGACCCTTAAAGGGAAAAAGTAATAACTATGAATGACGCGTGTATGAGACAGTCCAGAGCCAAGCCGCTAGATTGCAGTAGCATATATCACAGAGATGTTAATAAACTGCTACACTGGCGTTGACTTCTATTACGTACCTATTACACTAAACGAATAAAGTGGGTCTTTTTTTATCCTATTACAAACTCCCAACCATACTATTCATTATATTCGCGAAATTTTCGAACGAGTCATTGTGTCATATATAACGTGAGTTAGACAGATGGCTACACAAACGTCCCTCTACTAGGTTAAATATTCCAGATCTAAAAAATTCGGATCCGAAATACGGGTAGGGAAAATGTATTCCCAACTATCGTGATTTCAGATTGGTCATCTACAAAATGGGGGACTAATGTCTCGTGGTCCTTTAAAGCCGGTAAGAGGATAGTCTAAGAGCTAACAACGTTTTCGATAATTTTTTTTAGGTTGGCTGGTTTTTTGATATTTCTTTTCTTATTGAAGTTGGTTAGGGATGCGGTACGTCTGGCACCTGGGAGTGGTTGCATTTACCTGTGCGCACCCATTCCGTGCATGAAAAAATAGTGCGTTTTGAAATAATTTTAAGACAAAATTTCTTTTCTTTCATAATTTCCTACATCTTTTTATCAATACAAATTTATAGTTTCCATATAGTTTTATCGTTTCTAACATCACTCCAGATACAATTAGATAGTAAAAAAGTTTTTAAATCATTTTGGTATATCTGTTATTATAATATGATTCTGTTCTATACTCAATATAAATTTTCCAGACAGAAATTAGTTGCTATTAGGAGCCAGATCAATTAGGTAGTATAGGTTAATTATAAGAGTGCGGCAGCTAATACGTATTAAACTAACAAAACATAAAAAATTGAACTGTAAACATATTTATAGTCATATATAAAAGTAATTCTGGTATTTTATATAAATTTTTCATCCCTCATCACTACGAAACTGAGTTTTCATTTTTCAAAACATTATATAACTTATTTAAACAGTTGACGCCATCTTAAAAAATAGCATGTGTGATTGGTTATCTCTCATGATTCTCTCTTTGCAACCAACGAATTATATGCCGCACTCTCATAACACACCTATACCACCTGATACTTATATTGGTCTGGCTCCTTATACCAACCGAATTTCTGTCTGGCAAATTTGTATTGTGTTCTTTGATTACAGAACTAAATCATATTAAAATTACATATATACTAAAGTGGTTTCAAAAATATTTTATTTTTTAATTGTATCTGGCGAGATTTTAGCAACGATTAAACTGTCTGGCAATTATAAATTTATGTTGTTAAAAAGACTTAGAAAATGATGAAAAAAAGAAAATTTATCTTAAAATGATTTGGAAAATAAAAAAACAGGTGACCTAAAAATAACTTTGACTAAAACGACGAAAAAGAAGTACATGGAAAGGTACCAATTAGGGCTGTTGATAAATATCGATATATCGATATTTTTTTAAAAAAATATCGATATTTATGAGTGATATTTTTTCGGACGATATATCGATATTGAAATCTGGATATCGGAGTCCGATATTTTTAAAAAAAATAGGTGGTTATTTTCCGTTTTCCTCGTAGAATATTCCAAGTTATTATTGGAGGGAAAACGGTTACCTGTGTTGCACATGCAATACATTTTCATAGATAGAATTTTAAGAAACAATGAATGATACGAGCACATGGAGAAGCAGGGCCGCCGTAAGCGGGCGTGCAAGGCACCATATTATGAAGCGCGCGACCTTTTTTTTTTTTTAGCTCAACAGCTGCTTCGGGCGGTCGGCGGCGACACTGGGGATGGCAACAATGGGGGCGGCAATCTCACAGTTTTTTTGACCCGTTTTCGGAAATTTCCTAGATCCACCACTGGCTGTTGTTGGACAGGGGACGGCATAATCGCTATTGCACGCGGGCGCTCAAACAGCTAGCGGCGGGCCTGTGGAGAAGTAAAAAACGAAGGTAAAATAACTCATTCAATATTCATTAAAATTCTTGTCTGGACATTTTGAAAAGTTTTTAAAATTTGTCTTCAATCAATGCAAAAGTATTAGCATTAAGAAACTAATCGTAATGTACCAGGTATGGGTAGGGTTGCCAGATAACCGGAAAATCCGGGAATGTCCCGGAATTTTGTGTCTGATCTCGTGTTCAGGAATTATGCGTTACTGTTCCGGATTTTCCGTATACTAGTTTTTTTTCTCAAACTCAGTTCACCACGGTGGTCTTGAGGCCAAGCCAAGTATCCCATGCTTGCAGCGGGAGGATGGAATGTCCCTTAAATCAGAGGAATTGAAACTGACAGGAAAATACTCTTTGAATTTTCTGGGACTTTGAAAATTCTAGATGCAGTTAACATTAACTCCCTTTATACAGAGTTCACATGTCTGAAACGTGTTTTTCAGGTCCTTCCAAAAGACTTTCCAAACCATAAAATCTGGGCAAATTTCTTTAGAACAAGCGTTTTTAAGGATTTTGAATATTTAAAAAAAATAGTTGGTTTTGTTTTGTCAATTCCAACAAGCAATGACTTTTACGAGACAAGTTTTAGCCCGTTGAATAATTTATGAAATAAAAGCAAAACAGAACGTTCATGGATTCGATCAAGGCTGAACTGCAAACTCAATCAATTTTGAAGACTCTTGCTGAGAAATTTTATCAGTTTTGCAAAGCAGTGACGGAGAAATAATTATGAAATGTCAAAATCTAGTAATAAATATTTTAAAAGTAGATAATTAAGATCTATTTTGATTGATGTTGATTTTGATTTAGCAAAAGATAGATGCTAATTTTTTTTATTTGTTGATAAAACCTGATGTTGATTTTCTGCCTAATTTTAATTAATGAGCCTAACAAAAGTGTTCAGTTTTGGTTTAATATTTTTGAGATTTTTTTGATAATACCCGATGTTGATTTTGTACCAAAGTAAAAAAATTCCTAACGAGGTGGTCAATTTTTGTTTTAAGTTTAGTATTTTTCCTTTTGATTCATAATACCGGATGTTTAATTAATAAAGTTAAAAGAGGTTCTATATATACGTTACATAGCATATTTACTTATAATAGATTTTTTTTATTAATTTGCATTTTTGTTCATTCTTTAAACATACCGCTAAAATACTTTTTAGACCCAGAAATGTCCCGGAAATTATAAGCCTGTATCTGGCACTCCACAGTTAAATATTTCGCACGAATTGGATACGCTTCTTGTTCCATACCAACAGAAGAATTGAGCTCCAAAATTTTCACAGCCAGTTTTGTTATATCACTTACGAATTTATTAAGATAAGAAATTGAAAAAAAAAAGAATCAACCACTTTTGGATTGCCTTTACAAAGCGCTATGCTAGAAACTTATTATTAAGATTGGTGCCTTTAAAAAAACAATTTGTTAACGCCAAGGGAACTGCCTTGACAGTAGCGGCTCTAGGATTTTTCCAAGCCGGGGATAAACTGAGATTGCTGCCTCTTCAAACATTGTTGCCAGCCAGACCCCGAGAATCGCCTCCTTGATTGTTGGCCAAACGCATTGTTGGACACGATTTTATCGCCAGAGCAAGTACCCCGGTTTGCCCCCACCCCTCGCCTTAAATCCTGCATTCCACCTAGAATCTCAGCTTTAAAAAAATTGTATTATGGTAAAGCGTTACCCATTTGCGAAGCAATATCAAAGAAGGGAAAATTTTCAATTAATGTATGGAGTTCTCCATTCATAGTAGAAGAAAAAACTTGAAAACATGAGTTCATGCTCTTGAAAAGTATGTCGAATGAAGTTTTTGACATGAGTTTTTGGTGCAAAATTTTACTTCATTCACCACCTTATTTTGGAATTTTTTGGGATCTGAAACTCTTTTAAATAACTATGACGTTCTCTCATCATAATTCTATGCAACATCCAGTTGTCCTAGACAAATGGTAATTTGGTACACATACTTGGTTTCATCCCCATAGTATAAGAAAAGTTCCTGTGTTTTTTCAATGCCAATCTAAAAGCTGAACGTCTTAGAGAAAATTTGTAGGTTAATTGCTTTCTTCTTGATGAGGCTATATGCCTTGAATTTCAGTTTTGCACAAAGATCAGGAGCATAAAAACACAACACAATTAATTTTACTTTGTTACTACATTTAATTTGGAAGTTATTGGTAGTCCTACACCGATGGTAACAATGCAGACACGGCGAAGCTCGCACAGAACGAATCGGACTCGAGCCCGTTGTTTTACATGAGCGTGCGTTGTCGAGGAAAGTATTTTGACATGAAAATTGGATGTAAGCAGGAATATTGATAAATTCGGATACACAATCTTTGCTAAGGTGCAAACATTTGGTCCAAAAAAGTAAGAAGACTCAGAATAAGCTATCAACCTACAAAAAGAAATTAAATTCCACATAAAACAATACTTGTAAAAAAAGTGACTTGGTCATTATGCAAACTCTGATAATAGAACATCAACCTAAATAAATGCCTCTACAATGTTGCATTATTGAGCTTTTAAACTCACAAAAGCCAAGATTTCCCTCGATGCTCTTTCTGGATTCACAAGTCTTCGAGTAAATCATAAACATTCTGCCTTTCCTTTTAGTAAAGTAGTAGTATAATGGCTAAATCACAATTTTAATAAAAGAGATTTATCCGTAACGTCATGAAAAACTATTTTTTTTTCAGAAAATCAAAACTTGATTCAGAAAAATATCTCACAACTCTTCATCATTAAATAGCCACAAGACTTCGCCCTTTTTTAAAATGATTTGTTTTTGTAACATTGTTTTTATATAATAGGGTCGATATATCGATACTTTTTCTTCGATATATCGAATCCGATATAAATATTTTTTAAATATCGATATATCGAAAATCCGATATTTTTTAAATCAACAGCCCTAGTACTAATGATCACTAATTCCATACTTCAAGGCCTTGTACGGGAACAAAATACCACGTTCGTAATGCCTTAATTAATAACGATTGTAAATAAATCATTTTTTTTATATAATTAAGAGCTAATATTTCGACTGCGAGAAGTACATTCTGTTTTCGTATAGCGCGATAGAATTGATTTTGATAGATTTTCAAATAATAGATAGGCCAATGTCCCATGGCCAATATGAAGCTTATTTTATTTTGATGCAGCATCGGGAAGCTGAAAGAAAAAACGTGTCCTCCCGTTCTTTTCATTGAACGAGATTTATGCAAAACTTCTATTCGGATTTCAATTGAGTTTCCAGTAATTTACTGCTCGTGGCCTCAAGTCTACTAAACAATGTGTTTTAATTCCGATATGACGTCGAAAAAGTGATAATTAAAACGAAAGTAACCGCAAATTAGTATCAATTACCGACATGCATACCAAGCATCGTATTCAACTTGCATTGAGTAAAGCACCTGCATTACATTGGAGTAAACTCCTGCTATTTTTCACGTTGACTCTCTTCTATTACGGAGCGTATTGAGTGAGCGATTAACGCTCTGTCCTCGCGTTCGGAAGGACGTGGGTTTGAATCCCCGTTCGGACATTCCAATCTGCGGTGTCCATAGTGTCCCTCAAATTACTCCAGGTGATTGCCGGGATACTTTATTCAAAAGGCACTGGAGGAATTCCTTCCCGTTCCTTGTCTCTTGTCCTTTCCTGTTTCTAATGACCTCGACGACACCATAAGCAATATATGTTGGATCTGGAGTACGGGACTACGCTACTAGATGACCTGCGTCCTCCCGAATACGTTAACTAAAAAGTAGGAAATTGTATTGTGTGCGCGGGTAACTTCAGTAGAAGGCCAAATTTCATCTCAAAATCCTATGGAAATAAACTAAAAAACCGAATGGACGAAGATGCAGGCAACAGCTAATAGAAAATGAGATTAGACAATTTCTTACATTATCAGTTTGTAGTGTTTATTATGCTGAAGAAAACCAATTATTTTTGAAACTGTAAATGATCGTACCTCTG